>CAWUFW010002436.1:1535000-2219199 GCA_963921515.1 Calotriton arnoldi | reverse complement strand
GTGTGTGCAGATGAGTTGTTGCCCGGCTAGTCCCCTGCCTCCATGTTGGCCTTGGCTTACTGGCCATGCTGATTGATTTGTGCTTGTGTAGGTGTGATGGTAGTTTGTTGCTCAGGACACCTGACTGTGGTTCACAGTGTGAACGACATTTAGCTTTGTCATCACAGTGGTATTTTTATTCAGCCCAGGGTCACCACATTGTGGGGGCCCTGGGGGTGGTGCTGTGGTGTGTCTGTGACTTGCTGTGTCAGTTGTTGTTCCTACGTGCCTGTGTGACATGTGTGTTTTGTGCTCCCTCTCACCTGTCAATGCCTGCTTGCCCACATAGGGGATTTGGATCCATGAGTTACCTTAGTGTGGCAGTGTATGCACATCTGTATGATTGGTATTCAGCTCTCCTCATGTGTTGTGTTGTTGCCTGGGGACACTGGCACCCCCACCCCTCACCTGCTGTGTATGATGACAGTGTTGGTCTGCCTGTTTGTGTTTGTGCATCTGCACCACTGCATTGGCATATCTTGGGTGTGCCATTGGCTGTATGTTGTTTGGTGTGTTTCCCCTGCTGTCCCTGGGACTCCTAGGTCATCGGTCAGCACAGTGATCATGGTTTGTGTGTCCCATTGCTGCCATGGTATGGTATCTGTTCACCTCACATCTGCTGTCTCCACAGGGTATCTGCATTTGTGTGCCCATTGGTGCAAATATGTGGTTCTGCATTCTGATGGTCACTTCTGTCATTGTGTCATTGATGACTGTTGACGGTCTCAGCCCCCATGGGTGTTGTTTGTCTGCACATGGCCAAAGGAATGTTTCATTTGCACTGCACTATTTGGCTCCCCCAATTTATGTTGCAATGGGACACATACACTACTTTGCCACACATGAGTTTTTGGTTCTGTGACCAGGAATGATCCATGCAGTTTGGCAGTTGCAGCTCTTTCTTTGTCAACAATTACCTTTTGGTCACTGTGATGATGGGGGTTTAGACCCCATTGCCACAATGGTCAAAATGTGCTTCAGCTATGGACCCCACACTTGCCTTTTGGTCACTGTGATGATGGGGGTTTAGACCCCATTGCCACAATGGTCAAAATGTGCTTCAGCTATGGACCCCACACTTGCCTTTTGGTCACTGTGATGATGGGGGTTTAGACCCCATTGCCACAATGGTCAAAATGTGCTTCAGCTATGGACCCCACACTTGCCTTTTGGTCACTGTGATGATGGGGGTTTAGACCCCATTGCCACAATGGTCAAAATGTGCTTCAGCTATGGACCCCACACTTACCTTTTGGTCACTGGGATGATGGGGGTTTAGGCCCCATTGCCACAATGGTCATGGGCTGCTTGCATTGTGGGTGCCACACACATATATGTGTGGCACATGTGCTAGGGGGTCACATTGTATGTTCAAAGTCATGTTCGGTGTTGTAGGCATTTGACACAGCCTACACACGCTTGTCATGGTGGTGGGGGGATGTCTTTATCTTGCATTCCCTAGGTTGTGGTGTGCTGGTTGTGTCATGCATTGTCCATCCTATGAGTGGGGGTGGTAGTAGTGGTAGGCATCCTGCCCCCCTGGGTGAGGGTGGTAGTAGTGGTGGGCATCCTGCCCCCTGGCTAAGGGTGGTAGTAGTGGTGGGCATCCTGCCCCCTGGCTAAGGGTGGTAGTAGTGGTGGGCATCCTGCCCCCTGGCTAAGGGTGGTAATAGTGGTAGGCATCCTGCCCCCCTGGGTGAGGGTGGTAGTAGTGGTGGGCATCCTGCCCCCTGCCTAAGGGTGGTAGTGGTGGTGGGCATCCTGCCCCCTGGCTAAGGGTGGTAGTAGTGGTGGGCATCCTGCCCCCTGGCTAAGGGTGGTAGTAGTGGTAGGCATCCTGCCCCCTGGGTGAGGGTGGTAGTAGTGGTGGGCATCCTGCCCCCCTGCCTAAGGGTGGTAGTGGTGGTGGGCATCCTGCCCCCTGGCTAAGGGTGGTAGTAGTGGTGGGCATCCTGCCCCCTGGCTAAGGGTGGTAGTAGTGGTAGGCATCCTGCCCCCCTGGGTGAGGGTGGTAGTAGTGGTGGGCATCCTGCCCCCTGGCTAAGGGTGGTAGTAGTGGTGGTCATCCTGCCCCCTGGCTAAGGGTGGTAGTAGTGGTAGGCATCCTGCCCCCCTGGGTGAGGGTGGTAGTAGTGGTAGGCATCCTGCCCCCTGGCTAAGGGTGGTAGTAGTGGTAGGCATCCTGCCCCCTGGGTGAGGGTGGTAGTAGTGGTGGGCATCCTGCCCCCTGGCTAAGGGTGGTAGTAGTGGTGGGCATCCTGCCCCCTGGCTAAGGGTGGTAGTAGTGGTAGGCATCCTGCCCCCCTGGGTGAGGGTGGTAGTAGTGGTGGGCATCCTGCCCCCTGCCTAAGGGTGGTAGTGGTGGTGGGCATCCTGCCCCCTGGCTAAGGGTGGTAGTAGTGGTGGGCATCCTGCCCCCTGGCTAAGGGTGGTAGTAGTGGTAGGCATCCTGCCCCCCTGGGTGAGGGTGGTAGTAGTGGTGGGCATCCTGCCCCCTGCCTAAGGGTGGTAGTGGTGGTGGGCATCCTGCCCCCTGGCTAAGGGTGGTAGTAGTGGTGGGCATCCTGCCCCCTGGCTAAGGGTGGTAGTAGTGGTAGGCATCCTGCCCCCTGGGTGAGGGTGGTAGTAGTGGTGGGCATCCTGCCCCCTGGCTAAGGGTGGTAGTAGTGGTGGGCATCCTGCCCCCTGGCTAAGGGTGGTAGTAGTGGTAGGCATCCTGCCCCCTGGGTGAGGGTGGTAGTAGTGGTGGGCATCCTGCCCCCTGGCTAAGGGTGGTAGTAGTGGTGGGCATCCTGCCCCCTGGCTAAGGGTGGTAGTAGTGGTAGGCATCCTGCCCCCCTGGGTGAGGGTGGTAGTAGTGGTAGGCATCCAGCCCCCCTGGGTTGGGGTGGTGGCGCGCATTCAGGCCCCTGTGTGCATATGTGGCATTGGTGATGGGCATCCCGCCCCTATGGTGCTGCTGTTGCTGGTGTAAGTATATTCAGATTCCCAGTGTATGTGTGTGATGTGTCGTGTACGTGTTGTATGTGTTTTGTGGTTGGTGTCTGACTTACCTTCTGCGCCGTACGCGTCCGTGCCTGTTCCGGTAGTAGATGTAGAATATTGGTATGATCGGGACGAAGGGATTCATGGTTGGTTCGTGTCGTTCGTCCTTCTCGTTGCTTCGCGTCGTCCTCGTCGCTTCGCTCGTCCTCGCCGCTTCGCGTCGTCCTCGTCGGTGCCGTGTTCGTCTCGTAGTCGTGGATCGTGTTGTGGCGCGATTCGGAGCTTATGTGCGCCTCTCCCGGATGCTTTGACGTGCCGTGCGTAGCGACGGGTTCGGCGCGTACGGGAAGCGCATCGTACTTGTCCGGCCGGATGGGGCTGCATTTTCCCTTCCGTGCGACTCGATTCGGCGTTTCCGGATTCGCCTCGGTCGGAGAACAGGACTTGGTTTGGGTGAGTACGGCTCGGCCGGAATTTTTGCTGTTGTGCGCATCGTACTTGCTCGTTCGGTGTGCTGTACGGATCGGTCGGGAAACAGGCTTTCGCATGGCTTTTTTCCCGACCGAATGGTATTGGGTGCGCCTCCGACTGAGATCGGAATCGGCCCCTTAGTCTGTTATTATTTAGTTGTATTGATTAGTGCATATTATTGCCATCAATTAATCAACTATCAAGACCATCTCCACATATAAATTGTAAGGAGAAATGCAGGTTCTGTTGTGTATTTGGTAAGTTGGGTATAAACCTTGCATCACACTGAACCCAGCGTGAAGGGATTAGTTGGGTAAAGTAAATGGGCCTTTGTTTGTGTAAAATTATTGATCCCTGATAGCTGGATCAGTTTTGGTAGCAGAGGATGGTTACTTATTGATTAGTTTGGCAATAATTATTGATTATTGATTTATTGGTTATTAATATGAAAAGTTAGTATATTTGTTTTATGTTGTCTGGAAGTACAGGTACGGAGTTACCCAAGATCCCGGGATGATGTTATTTTAGCCTAAGTGGCAGAAGAATAGTGTGGAAACGTATCACACTGCAGAAGTACTTTGTCTGTTGTCGTAATATCGAACAGTGAAAGGCTGTTGATGTTATTTTAGGGACTTATTCGATTGAAAGAAGATTGCATGAAATAGTGAAAGGTCCGCTTCTGAAACTTTGGCCTTACATCCCCAAAGGAGTATCAAGACCTCTTTCTGAAAGGAAAGTCCTCTTCCGAAACTTTGGCTAGTATCCCCAGAGGAGTATCAAGACCTCTTTTTAACTTGATTGAGAGTAGAGTAGCGCTGGTCGTTATTTTACTAAGAAGTGAAAGAATCTTTTTGAATAATGAAACTATCTCTTTTACTAGTGGAGCAGACAAAGTAGCATTGTTTTGTGTTGTTTCTAACAAAAATTTAGTTGAGAAAACCTAGAAATACATTGCCGTATTGTTTTGGAAAGGGAGGGTCAGTAGCAGGAGTAATACTTACGTCACAAAAAGTCGCGCTGACATAGGTCAGGCATCGGGCGCATAGAGAGCCTTGATTGGTTGGTTGCTGTGAGCTGTGCTGGTATTGGTTAGAATAGTGGATACGTAGTGAGCTGAGATTGGTTGGTTGGTGTGAGTCGCGCTGGTATTGGACAAGCGTTAGCAAATAGAATAAGCAGAATTACGGAAGGATTTTGTCTTTGTTTGCTGAGATATTAAGCATAAAAAGAGTTGAAAAATGAAGATGGCATAAAGAATAAAAGATTTCTTTAAAAAAGATAAGTCAATAGTTACTAGAGAGGGACTTCCTGTACCCCTCCATGATCGCCTGCTTCTTTTATGATGTTGGAACGTGGGTACCATACGTGTACATGGTTAGAGAACTGGATGAGATATACAGAAGATGATGGAGTTTTAGCTTTTCCAGAGCATGGTACATTTAACGTAAGGATTTTGGAGAACTTGAGGGAACGAATTAATTTATTAAAACCAAATCCTAGACCTATGCAGTATGAAGCGCTTGAGGAATGGGAACATGAGGAATATAAACAGGAGAGAGACAGGAATGGAATAAAATACAGGAACATAATATCAAGGTATTCTGAGGCTAGATGGGATGATCAAATGAAAAGATGGAGAAGGAATGTAATTGCAGATGGATTATATCCAGTAATAATTGCTGAAGATCAGGCTGGAGGCAAAAGTAAAGAGAAAAAGAATAACCTAGAGACTTCAGAACTAGAAATAGACCCGAATGAAATTGATGATGAGTTAATGGATGAAATACTATTAAAGAGACCTCCACCATAACAGGAAAGTTCAGGGGAAACAATTCCAAATGCACCACTAATTGAAATACAAGTTCCTCAGGTTCCACAAGCTCCACAAATTTCACAGGTTACACAAGTTACGGTAGCCTCACAAGTTTCATTAGGTACTCGAGTGTTGCAGGAGAGTGAGATTGACATGTTGAATAAGACGAGAGAGGAGTTAACTCAGAAAATTAGTCAGATGAGTCTGAATGCAGAAGCATTATCGGTACCAGTAACAATTGGTCCTATAGTTCCATTGTATGGTGAGAGTCAAAATATATCGAGAGTACATGCATTGACAATTCCCGTGAATATTGCCAGGAATGTTAGTGGATCGGAACAAGTTGAGATGAGTACTTCATTGATTGATATTCCAGTAAGTGAAAACGTGACTGAAACACCAAAGAGAAGTGTACAGATGGATCCTAGGAAAATAGTGCAGAATGTCAGAGGAACAACTCCAGTGTCAGGGAGTTCAGTGGGTCCTTCGCCAGAGGAGTTAGAACGCTGGATAAGAGGAATGGAAAATAATAAGTCTCAATCCTGTATAGATATAGGTAGACTGAGAATGGATCTGGAATAAATGATTATTGGTACAATAAGTCCAGAGCGATTGAGTAAGTACCGAGATCAAGAGTTGTTATTTTTGTGTAAGAATATTACATGGAAAGCAAAGAATCTACATGAAAATTTTTGCAGAAGCTGCACAAGAATATGGAGTGGATATAGAGAAATCTAAAGTTTTACAAAAAATGTATAGACTGGATTTTACTGATAAAGATTTGGAGAGTTTGAATACATCTGGTAAACGATTGCACATAAAAGAATTAATGAATACCTTGAAGAAATGGGGTGATTTACAACGGTGGAAAGGTAGATGGGCGAAAAAGAAGGAAGATATGCTTGCAAGTAAAAATGCGTCTTTATTTCCATTAAGAGAAACAGAACAGGCTGAAATGGTATGCCCGATGAGAGAAGTTCCAGGTGGTGGATATGTTCACGTTCCTTGGACAAGACAGGATATATTATCCTTTACGAATGATTTTCCCAGGTTGAGAGAGAAACCTGTTGAGTGGTACAAACAGGTAGAGAGGTTTGTAAAAGTTTCAGAAGTTTTGTTGAAAGATTTAGATGGTTTGTTTGAGATTGTAGTTCCAGCTGATTTATGGACTGAGTGTAAATTACTGTTGATTGTCCAAAAGAAGAATATCCTAGAGATGTGAAAACAGGAGCACCTTCAGAAGAAGTGATGAGAAAATATAATCAAGAAATTACTTTCTTGAAAAGTAAGATTTCTCCAAAAGAAACAGATTGGGTTAAAATTGACAGGACAACACAGGAACCCAAAGAATCAGTACATGCTTATTATGAGAGGTTGTTACAGGTGTTTAAACAGTATATTGGTTTTGAGAGTATAGGTGAGAAAGATATGGGACATTTTGTATATAGGTCTGTTTTTGGATTAAAACCCGAAATTAGTAACATGATTCAGCAACATTTGATTTGTTGGCAGAGTAAAACAGTCGATGAGATTCTGAGATATGCTAAATATTGTAGTGATGATATTGAATCAAGGCATAAGAAGCTGAAAGAGAAAATGATGTGGGCACAGGTGAAAGTGGCAGAACAGAAAGATGGAAACAATGGCTCTCAAGCAGGTTTTCAGATGAGAGAACAAAATCAAAATTCTCAGAATGATCAGGTACCAAATGAAGGTAGAGGTAGAGGTAGGATGAATAGAGAAGAACTGAAAAAGAAATTTCCTTGTCATGCATGCGGAAAGTTTGGACATTGGAGGAATGAGTGTAAATCTTTGTTAAGAAATGAATCAAAATTTCAATCCGCAGATGCAGAATGAGGTGGTTGGGAATCAACAACAGCAACAGGTAGTTACACCATAGGTACAACAAGTACAGGTGCCTCAAGCTCCTATGCCAAATAATGTGAATGCTCAAGTACAGAGATACAGTGCGAATGCTGGATTTCACGCAAGTGAACAAGTTGGTAAGAATCAAAATGTACAAGTACTTTCATAATATTTGTTACAATGTCCTGAGAGTGATTCAAACTCATCTCAATGACGGTGCCTGAGGGGGGGAGGAAGAGTGCGTGCTTGGCGCATCTCTAGAGATAGATCAATCAGGTCCTTTTGTTGATTGGAGAGTGGAAGGTAATGATGTTACATTCCTTGTGGACACTGGTGCTACCCGTTCTACTGTGAGAGCAGCAGAAATTCCAAACCTACCACTCTCGGGAGAAACTATCCAAGTTGTGGGAGTCTCAAATAAATATATTAAGACTCCACTAACATAACCAATAGAGGTTCATATTGGAAAATTCAGAGATATGCATCGGTTTGTGGTACGTGATATAAGTCCGGTGAACCTTTTAGGCAGAGACTTGTTATGTAAGATGAATTGCACCATATATTGTACGCCAGATGGTATTGCTTTTCAAACACCAGATGAGGATGTTGCTTTTAAAATGATGTTAGCAAAGCAAGGGACAGAGGTGAATGATCTATACTCGTTGCATACAGAAGAGGATTTACCTGCAGAGTTGAGAAATACAGTAAGATCTGCTGATGGGTTTTTACAGGAAAGGACATTGGTTTGATGAAGGGTGTGGATCCTATTCAGGTTACAGTTAAACCAGGTGCATAATATCCAAACACACCTCAGTACAGGATGAGTCCTGTGATCACAGCAGGAGTGATTCCTGTAATTGATCAAGTGATTGAGCAAGGTATTCTAAAGGAGATGCTAGGTAGTCCTTGTAATTCACCTATTATGGGGATTAAGAAACCAAGTGGAAAATATAGAATAGTACATGATTTGAGAAAGATTAATAAAATCGTGGTACGTTGTTGTCCAATAGTGCCAAACCCAGCAGTGATTCTTTATCAAATTCCTTGTGATGCAGAATGGTACACAGTGATTGATCTGTGTCAAGCATTTTTCTCGATACCTTTACATCCGGATAGCCAATATCTTTTTGTTTTCCGGTTCGGAGTCCTTGTTTTGGCATGGTGCCGAGTTCCTCAAGGGTATACAGAGAGTCCTTCGATTTTTAATCAGATTTTGAAGAAATGTTTGGAGTTATTGATCATGCCAGAAAATTCAGTGTTAGTGAAGTATATTGATGACCTATTGGTGGCATCAAAAACACGAGAAGCATGTGTGACAGATACAATTGTTGCACGAAAAGTACTCCCCTAGTTGTTGAACCGGCGGAGCCGGATAGCTTTAACGACTAAACCCTGAGTTGACACTGGTGGAATGTCCCTACGTGAAGCTCAGAATCGTGCATCACCAGTAGGTGAGGAAGGAGGCAACTCCTTTTGTTTTATATTCCCTCACACACCCTAGTGGTGTCATGCTTCATCATCGGGACACCCTGACGCCTAGAAGTCAGGGTGGGCTCGACCATGTCTCAGGGAGCTCTTAGAAAAAATTTTGGGCCAGGGGGGGATAAAGATTAAAAATCCACTGTCAGATCCCAGTTTCCCTTTATTCTTGGATCTGGCAGGGATATTAAAAAGGTAAAGGAATAGGGTCGGGTGGGATATTATGGTCCTAAGACCCTACTGCCAACATGTTTCAGTCCACTGGTGCCCCATGAAGGGTGCTGGACTTTCTTCAGGGCTAAGATGTGACCCCCTGGAAGTAGAGAGGAATGGGATTTTCCCTACACTCTATTTAATAAGGGCAGATAGCTGCTCCTTATCTATGTATGTATTATTTGTCGTCACTCCATCTGTAGAACGACAAAAACAACATAATAACCACCATTGTATCATGTACTCATAGTATACAGGGTTGTAGATCATGCATTTGTGCCAATATCCCCGTGAATAGACATTCCGAAGGGGACACAATCATGAACTATACTCTTCAAATGAGTGCGTGTATCCGTTCAATAACGCGTCTCTACAAAGCACTCATGTCCGTGTTATACCCGTGTGGTGGCGGCAATTTGTCGCATCCTGTCATCTTGCATTACACTAGTGTGTGTAACATTAGGTGAAAACTCTCGTGTCATCCACTCACATACATTCCTGCCGTTAAAAGTCGCCATACCACTCGCTCATCCCTTTCACTCCGGTAGTGCTTCTTACCCCAATTTGGGAGAGGTTCCGCTCCACGCTGGACCTCAATTAGTGGGGTAGCCCTGTAGTCACACCCTAAAGTTGAAATAGTGCATGGGTTCCACAAGGCATGTGGTTTAAAATACACCATGTAAAGTATATGGCACCACAATCAGAGAAGAAGGGAAACGGGAGGGAAAACAAGGGAAAAGAAGGGGGAAAAAAGGAAAACAAGTGAGTTGAAACCAAGCCGTCCCGCTCCTTGGCGGTGACGGCCCGATTCGTACCTGCATCAAGCCTCTGTGCTCAGGGTTACTCACGCCATCAAGGGTCCTGCCCCGCTGTCTGTTCTATTCGTAAAGGGTCCCAGCCGCTTGGAGCTCCGTTAAGCCGGACAGCCCTGATTTTAAAGGAAACCATTTCTCCTGTCGGTGCGTGGCCACGCCCACTGCCGGGTCTGCACGATTACATCATAGCGCCTGCCCGTGGCATGCTGGGAGGTAAAAAGGTGGAGTCGGCCCGAATTGCGGGTCGCTCCCTAACCCAGAGTTGTGATGGGAAATGTAGTTATTTGTTGCAAACGCGAGTGTGTGGGAACTACTTATAAAAAACTTGCAATTCCCTGGTAAACATCGCGTAGATGTGAACCCAGAAACAAAGGTATTGGGAGTGTTAAGCTGTATTTCCATGCTCAAGGGGATTCTAATTTTACATGATGTATGGTGGAGGGGCTGAGATTGTGAAAAGGAGGGGGCACCCTTTTAACCAAATTATCAACATTAACTATTACTCGTCTCTTCTTTTAAACGGGGATCTGGTCCACCATACCCCCAGCTAAGGTTGTGGAAAGGGAGCCTATCCTGATTAGCCATAACTCGTCTTGTATTTTATAATTTTCAACCGGGGAACCTAGTACACCATACCCCCAGTATCACTTTAAGCGGGTTCTCCAAAGGCACCAACGAATCGGGTTGGTTGCAACGCCGCCTTGGTTATAGATGTAAAATGATCGGGCCCACGGTTCAAAAAAAAAGGGGGGGGGTTGGTTGAGAGGCCTAATGCAGTACATTATGCGTGTGTAGATTCATGCTGGATTATCTGTTTCTATTGAGTTGATTCCACAGTATGGAGTCATTCAATCCTGTAATATGGGTTTTCAACCTATACACCCACCGTTGTTCGCGTTCCAATAATGTTTTTGTGATATCACCCTCTCCCTTCACTTTCTCAATCACTGTCCACCATAGGTCCATGTCTGTATGTTTCTTTTCCACATAGTGGGCTGTCAGTTTTGTTGCCGTGATTGCACGCCTTATGGTGCTTCTGTGTTCGCTGATGCGGACCATTACTTTTCTTCCTGTCACTCCCACGTACAAGAGGTTGCACGGACACCTGATCAAGTAAATTACTTTCTCGCTGTTACAATTGGTGTGCGCTCGTTGTTCCCATGCGTGGTGCATACCTAGATCTAATTCCTTAGTATGTTCGGTCAGAGGGCATACCACACACGATCCACAGGGGTAGTGACCTGTGACCGGCTGTTGGTTCCAGAGTGTTGGCTGTTCGTTTATTTTAGTTTTGCGGAAGTCCGTATGTATCAATGAGTCCCTTATGCTTCTATTTCTTCTAAATGAAAACATCGGTTTCTCGAACTTGAGTTTGTTTGAGGTCAAGACAGCCCATTTTTTATTTATAATCCTCTTGATGTCGTTTGAAGAAGCGTTATACGTTGTTACACAGATTAGTGTCTCTTTCTCTTCCTTGGGATTAGACTCCAGTAGTGCCTCTCTTGGGGTGTTACGAGATCTCTTTTTTGCTCGCTCAATGATCCTTTTGGGGTACGCTCTCTCCTCCAACTTCTTAGACAGAATATCTGCTTCTGTTCTGTAGTCTTTAAGGTCTGCGCAGTTTCTACGAATACGCAAAAACTGCCCTACAGGAAGGTTCTCTCTGAGGGCACGTGGGTGAGCGCTCCCAAAGTGCAGTAGGCTGTTTTTATCAGTCGGTTTTGTATAGAGTGAACTAAAAAGAGCCCCCTCTGGCGCAGATGTTTACATCTAGGAAGGAGACCTGTTCTTTGTTATAAGTCATGGTGAACTTCAAATGTGGATTGAGTTGGTTTATCCAATCAAAGAAGTTTTTTAAGGTGGCAGAGTCACCTTCCCATATGACCAGGATGTCATCTATGTAGCGCCACCACTTTCTGATGTTATTAGAGTATGGGTTTGGGGGCCAGACATGCTGTTCTTCTTCTTGGCCCACGTACAAGCATGCTATACTGGGCGCAAACGTGCTGCCCATTGAAGTACCGTGGACCTGTAAGAACAGCTGGTCCTCAAACCTAAAAAAGTTTTCCGTGAGAGCAAGGCGCATCAACGTAATCACCCAGGTTCTCTATGACCCGAATGCTCTCCTCTTGCGGGATACTCGTATAAAGTGCTTCGACGTCTAGGCACACCAAGATGTTGAGGGTGGGGTCATACGCGACGTCTGCTAGTAGGTTAAGCAGGTGCTTAGTGTCCTGTACGTATGACCTAATACGGGTCACCAGAGGATGGAGGAACCAATCGGTGTACTTTGAAAGAGGTTCCAGGAGGGAACCGATCCCGGACACGATGGGTCTCCCAGGCGGTGGTATTTTGCCCTTATGGATTTTCGGTATCGTGTAGAAAACCGGTATTCGAGGGTCATCTGGATTAAAAAAATTGTGTTCTTTTTTAGTTATCCATTCTTGGGCCAGTGCTTCTGTGGTCAGGGTACTTATAGTTTTCTTAAGCCATGTTGTTGGGTCTCTCATGATTGGTTTGTAGTACTTGGTATCAGCCAATAGATTCATACATGCTGTTCTGTATGTAGTGGAGCTCTGTATTACCGTTGCTCCCCCTTTGTCCGCTGGTTTGATGGTGATGTCAGTTCTCATGCTTAAAGTCTTCAGGGCCTCCCTCTCTCTTTTGCTAAGGTTGTCGAAAATGCCGGTCTTCATGGGTAAGTCCTCAATCTCCTTGGATACACTTTCCTCAAAGGCGATCACCTCAGGGGGCATTACTGATGAGGGCGGGCAAAAGGTGGATTTTAGACGTAAAGTGGTGTGGTTCTGATCCACCGTCTGTGGTTCTTTGTTCATAAAGAATGTTTTTATTCGTATCTTTCGGAAGAATTCGCTCAATTCGCAGCGTATCCGGAATTTATCCAGGTATGCAGTTGGCACGAAACCGAGGCCCTTGTTGAGGACAGTGGTTTCTTCAGTGCTCAGAGTGCAAGCCGTCAGGTTCACCACTAATCCTGTGTTGTGCTCATGCCTGCTGTTGGCCCCTTCGTCATACTCCGGGTGCTCACCGGTGTGCTGCTGTCTTCCCATTGCACTTGTTTGTTGAAGTTGTTCTTTCTGCCTCGTCTGCCCCTTCTTCCGCCCTGTCCTAAAAAACGGTTCTGGTTGTAATTAGGTTGGAAGAATGGACCTGTTTGGTAATGCGGCGGTCCCTGAAATGGTGGTGGTCCGTGGAATGGAACAGGACCGAACGGTCCAGGCCATGGGTACATCTGGGGTGGTTGGTAGTCTTGATTGTAGTTCCCCCGTCTTGGTCTCCTGGACCTACCTCTCCAACTCTTGTTTGAACCGTCACTTGACCAACCCTCATGTTCTGACTCTGAATTGCTTGAGTCACCCTGGTAAGATGAACCTGACTCTGAGTTCTCCTGGCATTTATAGTCATCTTTTATGTACGGGTATACTTTTTCGTGGGCAAATGTTTTAAGGTCTTTTTGTAACTTGTTAACCTTGCTTTGCATCAGAAAATCCTTGTGTTCGCCTATCTCTTTGTTAACCTCCTCTAGTTTTTTCTTATAGAGTGTGATCTTTATTTCGGTCATCAGTGCGTCTTCGCTGGTGACAGATACAATTGCCTTACTGAATCATTTGGCAGAAGGTGGGCATAACGTGCCACCAGCAAAATTACAGTTTTGTCAAAAAGAGGTTCAATATTTGGGACACAAAATTGAGAAAGGAGTTAGAAAAGTAACGCAAGACCGAATTACTGTGATTTTGCAAATGGGTCCTCCTAAGATTCAAAAGGAAGTTCGAATGTTTTTGGGAATGGTTGGATACTGTAGACAGTGGATGAGTGGGTTTTCACTGATTGCACATCCTTTACAGAGGTTGACTCAAAGATGTGGTTGATCCAATTGAGTTGGATGAAGAGTGTATGAAAGCTTTTATTGAATTGCGAGATAGTCTTTGCCGAGCACCTGCACTGGGAATGCCAGATTACACGAAAGATTTTGCATTGTTCTGTTGTGAGAGAGATGGGCGCACTTTCAGTCTTAACACAAAAACATGGAATGGCACGTCGTCCAGTGGCATATTTTTCTGCTACTTTGGATTCAGTGGCTGCAGCATTACCAGGCTGTTTAAAAGCAGTGGCTGCTACTTGTGTGAGTCTAGAGCAGAGTGAAGCAATTGTTATGGGACATCCAGTAAAAGTATATGTGCCACATTCTGTTGAGATCCTTTTAACAAGGACCCGGACTCAGCCTTTGACGTATAGTCGGCTGACTAGATATGAAAGAGTGATTTTGGGTGCTGAAAATGTGACAGTAACAAGATGCACGACCTTAAATCCAGCAACTTTATTGCCGAGTTCAAGTTGTGAAGAAGTGAAGGATGAAGCAGACCATGATTGTTTGGATGTGACAGAATTGTGCACGAAACCAAGACCTGACATAAAAGATACACCACTAGAAGATTCAGATTGTGTGATGTTTGTGGATGGATCTTGCCTGAGAGATGAAAAAGGTGTATTGAGTGCTGTTTATGCAGTATGTACAGTGGCTATGGTTCTTGAAGCATCCTGTCTAAAGGGGATAAATTCTGCTCAAATTTCTGAGCTAATTGCTCTGACCAGAGCATGTATAATTGGCAAAAAGAGTAACCATATTCACTGATAGTCAATATGGTTTTGGGGTGGTGCATGATTTTGGTCAGTTGTGGATGCAACGAGGATTTTTGACTTCTTCAGGATCCCCAATCCGGAACAGTAAAAATGTGAAGGATTTATTGAATGCATTACAAATACCCAAAAAGATTGCTGTGGTTAAATGTTCAGCACATAATTCAGGAAATGACTATGTGACAAATGGAAATAGATTTGCAGACCAAGTGGCTAGTTTCTGTGCACAAAATTAAATTTCAATCAACAGAGGGATGGAGAAAAAAGATACAAATTGCCACTTGATGTTTGCTTCTTTGGAAACATGGGAGGAAATTAGACAGTTGCAGGAAGAAGCAAATGAGGAAGAAAAAGAAATTTGGCTAAAATCAGGTTGTAAAAAGAGAGCAGAAGATGAAATGTGGGTGTATGTTGATGAAAGACCAGTAATGCCAGATTTTTTTACTCTCACAAATGGCAAGGATGTACCATGGAATTGCGCATGTTGGAAGAGATGCTATGATCAGACTCTTCAAGCAGTCATGGTATAATCCAAAGTTTAGGGTCATTGCTGAGAGTCTATGCCAGAGGTGTATAGTCTGCCAGCAACAAAATCCAGGAAAAAAGACAGTTGTTAGTTGGGGTCGAATTAGAAAAGCAGCAGGACAATTTACTAGACTACAGCTAGACTTCATTGAACTTCCCCCTTGTAATGGACTGAAATATGTGTTGGTGGTTGTTTGTTTGTTTTCTCGTTGGGTAGAAGCATATCCAACAAGAAGGAATGATAGCTTACCTGTTGCTAAATTGCTTTTAAGAGAGATCATTCCCAGATTTGGATTTCCAGTCTCTTTAGAAACAGATAGAGGAACTCATTTCAATAATGAAATAATTTGAATGATTTGTGCAGCATTACAGATTGAGCGAAAACTGCATTGTGCCTATCGACCTGAAGCATCAGGAGTGGTTGAACAAATTAATGGCACTATTAAGTCCAGGCTATCAAAAGTGTGCGCGTCTACGACACTGAAATGGCCAGACGCTTTACCCCTGGTATTGATGAGTCTTAGAAGCATTCCTGATAAAAAGACTGGATTAAGTCCTCATGAAGTTTTAATGGAGAGAGCTATGAGACAAGCAATTGTACCAGCAAACAAACTGATGGATATTACTGATGATCTAGTGCTTGATTATTGCAAAGGATTGGATGATCTGGTGCGTTCTGTGTCTCATCAGGTTGGAGAAATTGCAACCACAACACAGCCGAATCAAGCACATGATTTGAGTCCAGGAGAGTGGGTTCTGGTGAAGAAACACGTGAGGAAGTCGTGTTTAGAACCCAGATGGCATGGACCTTACCAAATAATATTGGTAACAACGACAGCAGTAAAGTGTGGTGGCTTACCGAATTGGATTCATGCAAATCATACTAGAAGAGTCCCAAGTCCACTTGAAAGACAAGAAGAAGAGCAGCAACTGGTAAAGAAAAGAAAAGAACCAGAAGCTGAAGAACATGAAGTTATAGAATCTAGTGTTACAGATTCTGAAAAAGCTGAACATGAGGAAGAACCAAACACAAGTCGAATAAAGTGGGCACCAGCTACTGGATCTCAAAAGACTGTTGTTGAGAAAGAAAAAAGGAAAGTGATTGATACAATCAAGAGCAAGTACAACAAAGAAGAGAACTGAATAAAAGAACTTGTGAACTTGACATCAAAGGTGAAGAAGCAGTTCAAATTAAGAAAGCAAGAAAAGGTGATGTGTGGCCAAAAGGAGTGAAAAGACTGAAATACACTCTAGAAAAGAAAAAGCCAGATCCAATAATTCAAATATCAAGTCAAACTGACTCAGAAGAAGATTTAGTACGAAAAACAAAAAGAATAAGAATTCCGAATAAGAAATACACAGCTCCAGAATGAACATATGTGTTGTTGGAGGAAATTGAAAAAACAAATCAAAACGAAGAAGAAACTGGTATTGATCAAAGTGATCAAAACAAACTAAAACCACCTTAAGAAGAACTGTGAAAATTAAGGTGCAACAATTTCAATGATGAATATTTTTGAAGATTTGAAGAAGAAGATATAAAAAAAAAAAGAGGGGGTAAATAAGAGAGGCATAAAGTGTAAGGATACACTACTATAGATGGTTTTTGGATAAGTTTTTCAAGTTTTGAAAATTTTAGGGTTTTTTGTTAGATTTTTAATTTTTTTATATAGTGTCTAAAACGGCAAAGGTAACAGAGACTGGACATCAAAATCATAGTTTTAAACGTAGCTGTATTAATGCTTGCTTATGTAGTGTCTTATTACTAATGTTGGTGTGGTTAACACTGATTGTTATTGTGCCTGTTCTAATGGTGACTAATCACAAAAATAATACTAATGATGTGGGAAGTGAGAGAATGGATTCTATTACTAAAGAAAATTCAAACACTAATATAGAAAAGATAGAAGATGATAGTATTTATCATCATGATAAATCAATTAATGATTTTTCATTAAATGTTTTTACTAAATTGTTGTATGAATATGTTAACACAATGAATGCGAGAGATTGTTATGTGTGTATGCAATTACCATCATCTGTCTCAGAGGGGGTGACATACCATCACCTACCTTTAACTTATGGTGTGTCTTGTAGTGTTTTAACCAGTTTGTTTTATGAGAGGGAAGGAGTCGAGTATTATTACTCTCATTTTGATTTAATATTTTCAGAAATTCCTGTTAGGAGAGATTTAAAAATTGTTTATGGTCCTGTTTATGCAGCATACATGGGAGATTTTTTCATTAGTAACAAACCAATAGATACAATAGATGCACATAGAAATAATTTAACCTGTAAACTACGACATGAAGAAATAGAATTTATGAATATGGTAGAAGATAGAAGACGAGATTTCAAAAAGAAAGCTGCTGAGCAAAAGTCTCATGTACCTCCATGGGCTTTCAGGGAGGGTAATTACAAAAAGGGTGAGACATACACTGCCATGACTCTAGATTTTCAACATAAAGGAAAGCTTTGTGTGTTTAGAGAAAAGACTGAACTTAATAGTTACTTCATTGGTACTAGAGAATGTGAGCATACTTTCTTGATAAAAGGAAGTTGGGGACTGAAAGGAGGAACTGATCCTGTTTTCCTGGGAATTTATTATGTGTGTGTTAAGAATGCTTATTATAGGTTACCTGCAGGTTGGTATGGATGTTGTTATTTAGGCATAGTTTTTCCTAAAGTGTACCATGTAGATAAGAATAATAGAGTTAATAAAATAAAACAGCGACTAACACGTAATAAGAGAGGAGCAAGTTATTCTGAGATAATGGGGGATATTTCTGGAGCACTGATACCTTCAGTTGGAGTTATTTTGAATTCACATAAAATTCTAAATTGTCCACAGTGGTTGATCGTTTATCAATAGATACTGCTGGTGGGTTCTTGATGATTCATACTGAAATGGTTGCAATTAGATCAATGGTTTTGTAAAATCGAATTGCCCTTGATAAATTATGGGCAAAAGAGGGTGGAGTCTGTAGCATGTTAAAAATACAACAATGTTCTACTTATATCCCTGATAAGAGTAAAAATCTTGAGGGGTATATTAAAAATATTACAGAACTTCATGAAGATTTGACTAAATTGAAGGTTGATGGTGCATGGGAGAAACTTGGTAAGAGTTTTTCCTCAGTGGGAAATTGGTTTTCTACTTTAGGGAGTAAGTAGCTTATTAGGAAAAATAGTAATACCTATTACTTCAGTAGTTGCAGTGATATTAATGATTATCTTGATTTATAAATGTTGCAAATGCAAATGTAGAAAGAAAGAGATATCAGATCTTAAACGTAGAGCTAGAAAGAGAAAGAGAGAAGAGATAGAATTATAGGACATGAGAGGAAATTATTATGAAATCATGAAGGACTTAGATGGAAGAATGATAAAACGAGAAAGAAGTACAGCATTTTAAATAAGTGGTAATTTGTATTGTTGGGTATTTTGATGATGGCTCAAAAACGCCATCAAAGGGGGATTGATGGAGCAGGGTTTTGTGAAAATAAAACCTGCTCGGATTAAACCCTCAGTAACATTCATTAACAGTGTGCTGTGAAATTTTTATTAAACAAAACTAAAATGAAGGGGAAATGCTTTTGCACAAGCGTGTACTAATGTACGGAACTAGGCCGCAAATGCTTTTGACTAAAGAAAAAATAAAAGACTAATGCTGCTTTTGTGCACGTTAATAACGTTTGCTAGGAAATAACATCATGGGTTAGTGCAACGCTGGGATGGTGTGCAATGAAAATATATTTCATGAAAATAATAATGTTGTGTTTGTTTTCTGTAGAAAAGCAAGCATGGGTCTACTCTTCTGCATGCCAGTTCAGGGTTAATAATTGGTTGAAAAATAAAATGACCAAAAGAGGGTTTCGAGAGAGAAGAGAGAACTCTAAGGCTGTGTGTCCTTCATAATAAATTGTGTGACTGCCAAGCTACGAGGAAAGATGAGATAACCAGTGGAAGCGAGCAACTTCCTTCTCAAGATGGCAGAGGCAAACAATGGAAGCACGAAGATTTGCAACATGAAATGTGCTGCAGGAAATATGTACTATGATTGTGGTTCGAAGTTGTTTCCTGGGAAGAATCTGTCGTAATGCTGAAAGAAAAAGAACATTGAATAAAATAGTCATGCTGAGAGTGGTGTGACAGTACACCCACATCCTTAGCCAATGAGAGACGGAGTTCGCTCTCATATTGAAACAAATGTGGGTTGGACATTTGGGTTTTAGGGTATAATTGAGGTGCCCGGTGGGTGGGTGTGTTGGTCAGCTGGTGTTTAGGTAGCGGTAGATCGTCGCTGTTGTCGGTTTGCTGTTTCCAGATAGAGGCCTGCCTGTTTCCCGATTCCTGACTTAATCTTTGCCACTTGACTCTTCTTGAGGGGCCTTGCTACTCTTTGGCCAGAGGGTAGATTTCCCTGATTTCTATTTGGGTTAGTATAGATAAATCCTGATTTTGCATAATCAATTGCAAATGTATTTTCTCTCTGAAACTTTTCTCACTTCGCCTCTCCACTCCTTCAATGCATTGTTTATTTGATATGAGTTTGATTCTATACATTGTTAATACTTTTTCTCCGTGATAATCTATGATTTGCATTGTATGACGGTACTTGATGAGCATTTATTTCACATTATTTTTCGATAAGCCATATAAATTACATACTGAGTCTGTTATTATTAAGTAGTATTGATTAGTGTATATTATTTCCATCAATTAATCAACTATCAAGACCATCGCCACATATAAATTGTAAGGAGAAATGCAGGTTCTGTTGTGTATTTGGTAAGTTGGGTATAAACCTTGCATCACACTGAACCCAGCGTGAAGGGATTAGTTGGGTAAAGTAAATGGGCCTTTGTTTGTGTAAAATTATTGATCCCTGATCGCTGGATCACAGGTATACAGAAACACCCTTGAATACTCTAAAACTACCATGTTTCCTTTAAATCTGAATGGTACATTTAATGTCCTGAGAAACACTGAAATCCACTAGTGTGGAGTGCACTTGAAATATTTAGGGATACGTTTTATAAATGCATTCAAGAAAGGGCTCATTTGATAGCAAGAGGCCTATAGATTCTATCTGACACAGACAGGGAGATCGTTGGCAAATTATTCATTTTTTAGCCCCATTCCATGTAGTGAGTAGTAAGTAAATTATTTCTTGCAATTGGTAACATACAAACCATGTTGGAAACATTTAAAATAATCACTTTCAGTATGCATCATTAGCAAAAAGTGCACAGGACTGGATAGCTTCAAACAACTGAACTGAGCTTCACAACAGAAGCATTGTCACCCCCAGCAAACAAACAAAATGTTATCAATTGACCCTGTAGAGTGCTCCGCTGCCTTTTGAGTAGGTTCATGCTATGGATTAGCATATACATATATACCTACATAGAGCAGCAAACAAAACATATTGACCTACCACCAAAGAAAACAAAGTCAAATACTTCCTGAATATTATGGCAGGTTCACAATATCATTTCACAACAGGCCCGTTTCTAGAGAGTGGACCAGGTTGGCCAGGCCCACCCAAGGAAGAGCTCTTGCACACCCAAGGCCATTCAAAACTAGAAAATCAGCTTTTTTCCCTAATGTTTTACAGGGTCCTGCAACCCCACATGTTCGCCCAATTCTATTATTTTATTTTATTTTAATTGTTAAAACCATTGACTTGGGATACTTTCAGGCCTAGGGACAGGTTTGAAGTAAAGTTTGAAATCAGCAGAAATGCAATCAAGCAAAAATGAATGGATCTCCTGCACACTTTCACTTTAACAAAAGAGACTGCAGACTCCCAATGCATGGTACTTAAGAGTCCAAAACAGAGATATGACAGAAATGCTCTCCAAATGATTTTGCCTTTCCTAGAAAAGTAAATGAAAATGTTTATGTTCTTCCTGCAATGAGGATATTCAAAACTTGAATCACTAGATGAAAAATAAATTAATGGAAAAGTCAACAAAAGAAATGTTATATTGTACCATTCCATTAAATAAAGAACATTCTAAACATCATTTCATTAATTATCATAACATTCATGTGTATGTAGATGGTTACTTGTGAAAGATTGGTGCTTTGTGCATGGACCTATGTGTAATCTGAAGGATACCTATTTAAATCCCTAAGGGTCATCCCAGGATTTCATTCTTCTGAGGATGAAAAAAATAGGTGTCACTGGTCAGCTAATAGGAACACTTGTAGTTTTCAGTACTACAAAATGGCAAATTATGCAGTAGCAGGTTCCACATAAGAAAACAAGTGCTAATATATTTATTTTAAGGTGAAAAATGAAGGTTCGGTTCTTAAGTGTTATTTGGCTAATTTAAAACAGCCATAAAAGTACATTTAAATAAAATAGTAATCCCACTAAAATTACATCACTATAAAATCGATCATTTAAATCCATACAAAAGAAAATGTCAAATCAAAGGCAATCTAATACGAAAAGTATTTTAGTTATATAGGTGACATTAAGAATAAAAAGAGCCACATTGTAACATACAAAGTGTTCACATAGCGGAATCAGATTTCTCATAGTAGCTTTGTATGATCGGATGTTGTGTCTAACAAAGATAGGTTTTAGATAAAAACTCTGTAGATTCTGAAAGAATTTACAAAACAATAAAAGGTGCATCGTACTTTGCTTACTTCGTCCATCACATGGACATGGAGTCTGATCAGAAGGGCAGGCATTTATCGTTGGAAAAGCCACCAAGTGATGTACAATGCCGCATCTCAATCATAGCAAGAAGAAACGGTGTTGCAGACTTGTTACACCACATAAATAATTGTAACCATCCTCCTCTATCTCATATGACATACATAGGATGACCAAAGATTTTGTATTGTTAGCAGCTAATCACTGTTCAGATCTGCACTGGAAAAAAGTATCTTTAATCATCCTCTGAGACAATGATAGCACCGGGCAGGGTCTGACCATATGGGCAGGTTAAACAACATACTAAAATAGGAATTAATATATGATAACCATGGGATACTTGAGGCCTTATCGAAGGCTTAAGAATATAAAATAATAGATCTAGTAAAACAAATATCCTCTTTAGCCCACAATGATAGCCATAATAACAATGGTTTTATAAGAAGTAAATCTTCTAAGTACTGCAGGCCTACCTCCTGATGAACAATCATAGTAGAGACAGAAGTAGGCAAGTAAAGTAGCTGTTTTAAAAAAGTGTTTTCCTCCACTTGTAGGGCAGTGCAGATATCATAGCCCCAGAGACCAGCCCCATAAGTAGCAGTGGACACCAATCTAGCCGTATAAATTTCAACCATTTACTACCCAATTTGGAAGAAAATTTAAAAATCCCTTGAGAGACCCTGCTCATTTTAGCTCTAGTATTTATGATGTGTTGACTCCAAGGTCCGTTACCTTTAAATAAAACACCCAAATAGCAAAAGGAATTTACCGTAGCAATCAGAGTAGTATCAATGTAAAAAGTTCTAGGTTGTTTATGCTTAGGCCCGCAAACCATAGTGAATGTTTTGGATTTGTTCATCACCATTTTCTTAGAAGACACAGACTCCCTGAAGACATTCATTAATCTTTGTAAGTCAACCGGGCTTCTAGACAGCAGAACAGCATCATCAGCATATAACAATACTGGAATAGGACGCCGTCAGCAGGGGGAGCATCGGCTTGCACGGCCTGCAAATGAGTATCCACCCTATTAATAAATAATAAAACAGTAAGGGGGCTAGCACACAACCTTGTTGAATGCCTCGCCCTACTTTAAACGTAGGTGAGCACTCGCCTTGTGGTCCGAAGCCAACTTTGCTAGATAGAGTCTCATACAAAAGGGGAAAGAACCCCTATTATTGACCTGGGTGCACCTAGGGAAATCAGTGTTGACCAAAGTAAATTATGGTCAACCAAATCAAAAGTGCTACTTAAATCTGCAAAACAAAGATATAAAAATTCCGACTTGGCCTTGGTGTACTTCCCAATTAGCAGCTCCAAATGTATACATTGTTCTATAGTACCCATCTGCTTTCTAAAACCATACTGCGCTGGGGATAAAATAAATTGTTCTTGTGCCCATTTCTCCAGCCCATATAATAAAACTCTGCTCATTACCTTGACTGATGATTCCAAGAGAGAAATGGGACGATAATTTTTCGGGTCTGATTTGTCACCATTTTTATAAATGGGTACAATTATTGAAACTACCCATGAGGATGGAATCTTATTGACTACAGCTGCATTGAACACTTGTGTGGGGATAGGTTCCCAGAATTCGGTAGTTGATTTAAAAACATCTACCGGTACCCCATCGGGTTCAGGGTCCCGTCCTCCAACACAAGGTTGTAAAGCTAACTAACCTCATAATTAGTAATCTCCAATGGGGAAATCACTTCACTAAGTTCCATTTTGACATCATTGGTGCATTTTCCAAAGATATCAGAGAAGTGTGCCAAACAGGCAACGCAAGGCACAAGAGAACAAAGCTCTGGGATATTTTCGTTTTTTTAAAACGGTGCATTCACTGTATCCCAAAATAACTTAATGTCCTTAGTTTCAGACACATAAACCAGTTTGTTCCACACTTCAACCTGCAGAGTATTCTTCCTTACAGCCAGGGCCTGTTTACATTTTTGGCGAAGGGTTTTAATGACTATAGTATCTCATGGAGAATTACATAAGCCTGCTTTAATTGACCGGAAGCCTTGGTACAGGTATGGTCAAACCATCCTCTGTTAGTATCCCATATATTATTCAGGGGGCACGTCAAATGAGTTTTAATAGAGATAATAATATGATTAAAATTATCCGCTAACCGGGTTGGAGAGACATCCTCCTGTAGACAATAACTTATTTCAGTGGAATTTGCAGTTACTATTTTATGTAACATACTGATGGGATCAATGCCAGCCCACTTTATTCGTACTCCATTAGCCCTTTTGGGGCAATATCATTTACCATAGTGAATGATTCACATTTCTTACCCCAAAAAGAGAAGTAAATAATAATGGGGTTATGGTCACTTATTACGGAAGGGGCAATAGTAGGGGTATTGTACATAGCGGTTATAGAATCCAACACTAATATGCGGTCAATAATTGTTGATTAATTTCTTTCCGTAAATGATGGGGCTTCTTCCCCATTAGCTTCACGGCCACATCTCAGTAACTGTAAATCATATTTAGAGATAATGGAATTAAATGCCTCCCCGTATTCACTGCGACAAAAGTGAGCACTCCCCATCCCTGCCCGATTGGTAAACCCACAAACACGTGTAGCTGACAATGCACAAGCCTGAATATTAAAATCACCTGCCCATAATATTACAAAATTAGAGCGAATAGGGCGTAAGAAGGCCTCAAGGCCATGGTCAAGTGCGGTGGCCACTCTGCTACGAGTAACATCAAATACGTTATTGTAAGAGTTCACCAATACCAGGTATCCTCCCCCCTTCCTGTTAAGCCACAGTAATTGAGAAGGTGGCACCACCGAAGTACTCATCTTAATTTTTACAGAGAGTTTATTAGAAATACGGATCTGTAGACCCCCTTTCGCCCGCCCAGATTGAGAGGCTATGGCACCCAAGGAATGTGAAGAAAACCCCTCTATGAATGTCGGCGTCGTACACCAAGTTTCTTGTATGCAGATGATATCAAAATTAGATATAGTATTAGCCCAATCAGCATTTCCAAACTTATTCATTAGCCCACACACATTCCAGGTTGCAAATACAAAATTACCAACCCGAGTGTCACTATTTTCAACCCTTGTTGTAGCCTGGGTGTATAAACATCTTACATTGGTGGTACCAACTGAGATGTTAATGGTACGATCTTGATTATCCATTATACAGCTTGATTCCATCCCACAAATACCTAGGGAGACATTACAATGCAGGTTACTATCATCAACCAATGTAAGTTCCCCGGGGTTAACATCTACAGCCCTCGTATCAATCTGCCCCCGTAGCTAAGTCAATCATTGCCATCTAAGTAGATCAATACCTGGTTTCTATTAGACACTTCTAGATCAGAGGAAAACAGAGATTGGGGTCTAAGCACTCTCTGCAAGTCCCGTGCAACATTAAAAATAAGTTTGGGCTCCATAGGTGGTGATAAATAAAGCCATATTCTGAGTGAACAGAGATGACGGCACTACCCTAGCAAGGATTTTATTAACAAGACTAGGGTTATGAAAATTAATAACTACACAATCCCCCTTAAGGCTTTTCTTTAGATGTCCTAACCATCCCACTCTCCTAGTCAATACAAGTTGGTGTGCTCTTTCAGTAGGGAAAATGCGATTGGAACTAAGCCAATGAACTGCCTTGTTCTTCAAGGATTCAGTGGTCTCGCTAGCACCTCGCTTCAAGGGTGGGACATTAACCAAAACCACCACATAGGAACAACATGCAGGGGGAAGATTAATTGTTACTGAATTATGAATAGGCAATGTGGTATTGGGGTCAGTATGACTATCTGCCATCAGCTCAGCCTATGTGCTCGGAATGGTCAGTATTCCCCTGTGAGTGTTACCAGTAATAGATTCCAACACAGGGGGCACGCAGGTCGCCCCCTGTACACGTCCACTGTCAGCACATGCTAAAGGATGCCTTAATGCACTATTAGCCCCAAATGAAGCCATAACATTCTGGCAGAACAGTGCAGGATTGCTAACAAAGTTTCCCTGCCCAGAATTTAATATGGGGTGCTCAGCAGTACTATCATCAGGTCTATTCTGAGTGGACACTTTTTGACAAAAAGATGTTACATTACTCAAATCACCCTCCAGCTTGTCCAACTTTGTTCTAAGGGGCATTAATAACTCGTTGATAATGACAGTTAATTTATTCCAAAAAGGAGCCCAGAGAAGATCATCAGTAGGGATGCGGCAGTCAACAGTCCCTTGGCAAACAGGGGATTCGGTGGGGCTGGAAATAGTCACCACTTCCTTCCATGCCTTCCTTTTGCACTTCACTGCAGGTGGACATGCAGGGGATGTAGAAGCCAAAGAGAGGGGAAAAAAGGGGCTTTTACAGTCCCAGACACAGTAGGTAGTTGGTGGGTATCAGTACCATCCAAACCTCCATAACACTTGTACTATGGATCTCCTGGTCTTTACTCAAGTCAAATTCTGGGGCCTCACTTTGTACTACATGATCATCCACCTCATTTGGATTAGTCATACTCAGTGATAAGCACCTTTCTGCTAGCTCAATTTCTTTGGCTATAACACGCACGGCGCGTGCTAGGAAGGAATCTATAGTAGTAGGCTTAGGGATAGTGATTGCATCTGGAGGTGTCTTAACACTTCCAGCTTTATGTTTTCTGATCACTTGTGCCACAACAGCTAACAAAAAAGCAGGAAGTAGGGAGGCACACATGATATTAGAAAAGAAAGGCCCACTTACTTAATAATAATTGGCGGCCAATTGATCGAATGTCCAAAGGTTGCCTACACCAAACTGCTGACAAAGTCAGCGGGATCCTGTATCCAGGGCCAAGACAGTATGCCTGGCCTGACCTTACTCGCCTTCCAAAGGAACCCTGGCGCACTTTAGGTGCTGCTGCGGGTCGTGACTCCTGACCTGACCTCAGAGATGGCACCTCCAGGCGCAAGGAAGCATGGGACTCTGAGTCCCGTGCGACGGCGGTGCTGGTGCGGTGCTGATTTCGCTCCCCGCAGGAAGCCCTGGCGCACAGTAGGCGCTGTTGCCAGTCATGACCCCTGTCCTGACCTCAGAGGTGACACCTCCAGGTGCAAGGAAGGGTGGGACTCCCGATCCGGGGAGGCCCCTAGGAGGCGCCCGCCTCCATGCGTGGGACTGCAGGCCTTCCCTGTCAATCACATCTTTGGGTGTCTGATGGGAGCCGGCACGCCCGGGGGAGAGCTGCAAAGAGAGCCCTTGCCAGAGTGTCGGCCCCGGCAGATGAAGCAGTGATGGGGTCAGGCTTAAGGGCAGCAGCAATAGGCCTGAGGGCTGCGCAGTCCGGCCAGCTCCCCGCGGAATATCAGGGTGGCCCAGTGCAGGCCTTCAAGGCCAGACCAGGTAAGGAGGGGGCGGAGGAGCACAACCAGTTCCCTTACCTCCTCCCTGCCTCAGCAGCTCCGGTCGTCCAAGGTGGTGGGGAGGTCTACGATGGTCACCCCTGATGCAGCTGCTTCAGATCCATTGGCACAGAGCAGCAGATCTCCTCCATAGGGTGTCCGGTAAGGAACCAGGCAGGCCTGCCCCACGCCGCTCTGTGATCCGCAGACGGCTGCCCGATCTAGTGCCTCGAGGTGAACTGTGTCACAGGTCAGGGGGTTCCGCAGCCTCGGACGGCCCCAGAGCCTTGGACCAGCCTCCGATTCAGTGCACACGCCAAAATCGTCTCTGACAAACCCGCTCTCCAAGGTCTATCCAAGCAGGTCTGGCCTCGCCCGTCGTGGAGGAGCCTCCGGCGGGGACCATTTAAAAACCACTATCAGTTTGATCATTTTTTAAGCCACACTTGTAGGAAGCTGGCTCTGTATATACTATACCAAAGTGAGGTATAGTGTGCACAGAGTCCAGTGGAACCCAAATGGTAGGCAGAGGTAAAATAGATAGAACCTCACTCTCTATTTGTGGTAGTGTGGTCGAGCAGTAAGTCTTTATCAGAGGACAGTGTTAAGCATTTGTTGTACACACTCAGTCAGCAAATGAATTCACACACTCAAAAACTGAACTTCAGACCAATTGTTTTTGTATAAAAATATTCTTTTAGTTATTTTATTTCCTAGAACCAAGCAAGCCTGGCACAGGTAAGTGATAAATACTTTGCAGTAAATATACATTTGTAAAGCAGTTTGGATTGTAATTGTATATGCACTTTGTTTTGACTTACAGTATTGTTACTGAGAAATGCAATGCTTTGTAAATACAGTACATATACTTTGAATGGGCTTTTCAGTAAAATGACCAGTACATTACTTTCAGATTACTTTTCTTACACAGTGTAGTATACCTGGATACTACACTGGGACATTTCCTGTACACAGGTAAGTAAAAGTGTTTTTGTTAGTTAGTACAATTTTAAAGAATTTCTTTAGGTTCTCCAACTCCACACTTAGGAACGTTTCATAGAAAAACAGTCAATGTTATCCTATGGAGGAAAATAGTGTTATCGGTTTAAAGGTAAGTACTTTGTTGTGGGAGTTGGTGTTCTGGGGTTAGACTCAGAGTTCCCCCAGGGTGAAGGATGCACTCTTGTTACACCCTCAGCGGCACTAGGGCGGCCGGGTGCAGAGTGCTGAGGCCCAATGTTATCCAATGGGGGATAGGGGGCCTCCGGTTGGTGGCTGCTGACGAACAGGCCACTGGGTTGTGGGAGCAAAGCTCATGGACTTAAGCTCAGTGAAAATGGGGGTTTAGGCCAACACAAAAGATGCACCCTCAGCGGCACTGGGGCGGCCTGGTTTAGAGTGCTGTTTTGGTATCGGAAGCCCTGTAGCTTTCAATGGGGAGTCTCTGGTTTGCAAAAGCTCTGCAGGCTCGGGGAGGAAGGTCTTCTGGGTGCAACCACCACCAGGAGAGGTAAGTTGGGATCTTGGGGGTTGGTTAGGCACCGTCAGTTGGGCAACCCAAGGCCGTGGGGCGTCGGGTGCAGGGGTGCCTTTTAGGGTTGGATCTTCTTACCAGCTCCTGGTCGCGGTTGAGGGTACCTTCCGGTTTGAGGCTGCAGGCGTCGGCTGGAGGCTTGAGGCAGGTCAGGGGTCGCTGGATCTCGGGTCAGGATCGCCGGGGAGACCTCCTCTGGGTATTGTGCCACTCAAACTCGGGCCGTGGGCGTTGGGTGCAGAGTGGTGCAAACTTGCGGATCCTTGCGGAGTTGGAGTCTGTTGTTTGAACAAATCCGCCCAATTCACGGGAGACAGAGTCTTTGGGATTGAAGGCAGGCAGTTCCTCCGGGTTTCTTGAGGTTGCTGGCTGCAGGACACAACGGGATTTCGCTGGAGCAGGTTCGAGGTGGGGACAGGCCGGTAGGGCTGGGGCCAAGTCAGTGGGTGTCCTCCTCTTGTTAGCTTCAGCACGGCTGTTCGGTCCTTCTTCTTTTCTTCTTGCAGGTTCTTGTCTGAGGAAGCGAGGTTCAGGGGTGCCCCTAAATACTAGATTTAGAGGCGTTACAGGGAGGTAAAAAGGTTGGGACCAATGGGTCCCTTCCCTGGGTTGGGTACATCCCCTATTATGCCACCCTCCAGTGGGAGGGGGGCATAAGCTTTTCCCTGGTTGTCTGGGTCCCCCCATCTGCAAGATGGCGGGGACTGAGAGTTGTGCTTCACCTCGCCTCCCCCACCTGAGGGGTGGAGTTGGCAGAGGTGGGCACACCTCTGTTCCTCACTTGTTTTTCCCGCTGGTTCTCCCGCCCAAAGTGGGGTTCAGAACCAGTGGGGACCAGTTGCTGAAAGCAGCAAGTGGCCTGGGGAAGCTCACAAAGGTGGCAAGTCTTTGAAGCTTCCCCTTCGTGAACCCTGCCCATCCTGGGGGAGGAGGCTTGGCACCTCGTCCCAGGATGTGTATTGTTTCAGGCCTCCGAGAGCAGCAGGCTCTCGACCCAGGGGTCCAGAAACATGTCTGGTGGTGGCAGCTGAACGCAGCCACTCAGCCTGGACACTAATGGTATGTAGTTTTTCAGGGGGCATCTCTAAAATGCACTCTGTGTGCATTTTTCATTAAATCCGACACTGGCATCAGTGTGGGCTTAATGTGCTGAGAAGTTTGATACCAAACTGCTGATTTCAAGGGAGATTCCCCCGAGAGAGAACTAGGATTACAGGTAAGGAACCATTCCTAATTTAGTTATGTGCCAGATGACCAGTCTCCAATGTTCAAACAACACCTGTACAAATCCCCAAATGACCTCCTGCCCTCCACCGCCCCACCCAGAGGTTTAAAAAAATAGAGGGCATGGGAGGGACATAAAGAACTTGGTGAAGTGATGAGAGCAAATCAAGGAGAAATGTTAGTAATGTACCATAGTGCAGCTAGCAAAATGTTTACTCATTACAAGAACTCAAAAACCACCCTGTAAATAATATTTTGTAGACAAAACTTCTTATAAGTGTACATGTGCATTATCATACCATTTTGCTTGCATTAGTCTTGTATTTTGTCATACCTGAAATGTGTACATCATAAAAAGACTCTACATTTTACTTTTGCAGCTTTGTCACGAAAAGTTACCAATTGTTTTAAATTAACATAAAAAATGGAAAAATAACAAAAATTGTCTTCATTCTATAAACTATGCAATCCTTGAGTACGATTCACTCAACTTACCTTGTTGTGTACATGCTAAGATGCTACCTGAAATTTGGTAAACTGGATTCAAATATTTCAAACCATTAGTGCTGAATCTGTCATCCTTGTCATGGTTTTCCCCAACTTTTTGCCTTCAATACTCCTGTTTTTGCTGACTTTGTTTTTTCTGGGCTTAGGACTCTGCACACTTAAGTGCTTGTGCTTGCTCCTCTAAACATGGTAAAATTGGCTTACACACAATTGGCACATTTGAATTACTTGTAAGACCCTAGTAAAGTGCTACTACATGTACCCAGGTCCTGTAAATTAAATGATACTAGTGGGTCTGCAGCACTAAATGTGCAGCCACTTTAGTAGCCTTTTAAACATGTCTCAGGCCTGCTATTGGAGCCTGTGTGTGCAGTTTTTAACTGCCATTTCGAACTGGCATAATAAACCTTTTACCAGGCCTAAACCTTCATTTTTAATACATATAAGTTACCACTAGGGTAGGCCCTAAACAGCCCATAGGGCAGGGTGCAGTGTATTTAAAACGTTGGCCATGTACTTTTAACCTTTACATGCCTTGGTAGTGAAAAACTCTTAAATTTGATTTCAACTATTGCAAGGCCAACCTCTCTCATAGGATAACATTAGGTTACCATATTACATTTAATGAGAAATAACATTCAGTTGGTAGCAAGTAGGGAAGTCGAGCTGGGTCTCTAAAGAATTGTACTTTAAAACCCTCTTTAATGGTAAAGTTGGACTTTAAGTCACAATTATTAAAATGCCACAATTAGAAAATTGCCATTTTCTTGTCCCAACCATTTGGTACCTGTAGCCTGTAACCTGCTCATATGACTAGGTATAGCTTGCTGCTGGTCTGTGTGAATTACTCCAAGATAATAAGAACAAGCATTGGCATAGCCAATAGGTCTCACCTTTGGGACCTTATAAGTGTTTAGCCATGCAACAGTTAATGTTGTTGCAGTAAGGATATTGTGCTGCATAACTAAATACTTATAAGGTCCCAAAGGCGAGACCTATTGGCTATGCCAATGCTTGTTTTCTTTACCGCCTTTCTAACTGGTTCATAATGTAATTTTCTTATTACATTTCTGGTGCATATTGCACCTCCTTGTTTGTCTCTGTTATTATTTCTTCGCCTGGGCCAGCCTCTCTCCTATGTGTATTCTCTGAATCTTGTGTATTTCAGATCCTTGTTCCTGACTTCCATTTGACGTGATTGAGATATCAATCGATCCATCAGCCATTTTGCTCTTATCACACCTGCCACAACATCTGAATCATGTAAAACGCGTTTTCTCCTTTTGTTCTGTGAACTTACATAGTTTAAAGGAGGTTTGTCGGACACTGGTCCAGGGGCCCAGCTCCATGTCAGATGCTCAGGATAACTTCTGACGGTGTAAATTATTTACATTTAGGTGTATTGTGTTGAAATATATTGTATGTGTCCGTCGAGAAAATCTAGCATGTAATGGCCTTCCTCGGCCTGCATTGGGCATCCCTGTTTTAAACTAAAATGTTTGTTTACTACATTAATAATAACTCTTCTCTATTTCCATATTTCAACTCCGTTCAATTACGCTTCCCCTTGTGTCAAGCTTTGGATGTATTTTCCAAATTTTGAGTGAAGGACCTTGTCTGTGCTATGTGCTAACTCTTAAGGCCCTTTTAGATGCAGTAACGCCATATTGAGTCCACCTGTGCCCAAGCGAGCTGCACCCAAAATGACAGTTTCTGTTTAACCAACACATTATGCTGCAGTTTCCTACAAGGACTCGTTATTTAATGACGATAAAGTAAAGCATGCCAGGATCAAAAAGTAACAGCGAAGTGGAAAAAGGATTCATGCATTTTTTGGGTGTGACCTGGCAGATTAGTGGGACACCATTGGAGCTCAGGGGTCATGGCATTATCTGGCCACGCCCTCATGGCTTTGTCTACTTATACCTTGTGTCATGATGCTACAGTTGGGAGGGGCACGCAGGGAGAGAGCAGACTCAGGTAGGAGATGAGGTGAATGTGCAAGCCTTTCAAAATGAAACGCCAGAAAGCCGAGGTCCATTTCACTTATTTAACTTTATTCAGTTTCTGGTGCTTCCCCCAGTGACCGTGGAGGGCCACGCGCGCTCTATGTGGAGATGATCGACAGCAGGCGAAGGTGCAGAAGTGTTGTTGACAAACCACAGATCAGGCGGGTGTTGGGCTGAACGCTGATGACACAGAAGACCTGGGGCAAATGCCACAACCCATTAATGTCCCTGGTTATTGGGAGGTGATAGTAGCTGTGTGCAAAAAAAAGAAACATAGCCTACTTAAACCTCATATGACTGTGCAAGGAGACACAGTATCTATGTGAAACAAGTGGTGCGCGCGCGCGCGCCACAGCGAGACATCTGTTTTGCATTATCGGGCACGATAATGCAAAACAGATGTCGGCCCTGCGGGTAACCGCACGGAAAAGGCCATTGACGCACGAGCGTCTGGTCAGCTTTTTGAAACCCCTAACTTAAAGTCTTGCCAGAGCAGCGCTTGCGCGCTACTCGAGGCTCGACCTAAAAAGGGGGAACAGGTGAGTCAGGATGGGCCAACTCTGTCAGAATGAGAGGGAGGAGTTGTCACCTATCACACTTGCACACCACAGAGGCTTAACCTCAGCACACTCACAAAGGGTTTACCACTAGACCTTTGTGCCCCCATACAAGCTGGGGCCAGGGCAAGGAGGAAGGAAATTCCATACACCTCGGTAGGAGGAAGACTCTAGAAGCTTCTCCCACTTCAAAGTGGGCACCACGTATAACTAGTGGACCCTCAGACCTAACTCTTCAGATCACGTCTGGGCCTGTGGACTCTGCCAGGAAGGACTGTCCAGCTGTGAAGCCTGGCCTGCTGACCTGCTTGCTGACCAAGGACTGCTTTGCTGTCCAAGGCCTGCTGTTGCTGCAACAGTACTCTTCTGCTGCTGTAAGCTGTCCTGCTAAATCCAGCCTGCCTGTGTGGAACCAGGACTCCAAGAATATCCAAGGGCCACCTGTTCAGACCACAGGGACATAACAGGCTTATCCGATGTCAACGTGTCTCCACACATGTCGACACAGCACGACTCAGTCCGCCATCAACACTGGCACAGCGCAATGCAGCTCATCCTTGACACATCCTAGTGCAAGTCACGGTGGCTTCTTTGATGCGGACACAGCCCAACACCTGCCCAGCGCAACACATCTCGTCCACTGCGTCGAGCATCGCAGCGCAAGTCAATGATGATGCAGGTCCATGCATTGCAGACATTCATTGACAGACATCGACCCTACCACTGTGCAATGCATCTCAATGCCGGAGCTCACATCGCAGCTCCACGTCGAAGGTTCCCAGATGCCGACTAATGCAGCTCAACACAAGGACATTACATCTCGACGCCCAGGCAACAAGCGACTTTTCAGTGGGCTGAACCCAGTCTTTTATCCAGCCTTCGCTCCATCATGGCATTCCTCAACTTATGGCTTGGGCCCAGTCTCCCGTGACCAGATAACCGCTGTTGATGCGTTTTGCTTCCTAGAGCTCGATTTCTACAAAACCTTTAAAATTGCATATCTCTAGTTCTACTAATTGGATTTCTGTCATTTTAGTGCCAAATAATTTATTACATTTTACTGTATTTTACTAAATTGGTTTGGGACTTTTCTTGGGTTGTGTTTTTACTTTATTACTGTTTGTGTGCTGCATAAATACTTTACACATTGCCTCTAAGTTAAGCCTGACTGCTTTTGTGCCAAGCTACCAGATGGTTGAGCACAGGTTAATTTGAATTTGCTTGTGTTTCACCCTGACAGGAAATTGGTTGCTGCTTGAATAAGGTTTCACCCTTTTCAGTCAGTAACCCAATTTAATACAGTTAGCCAAAAAATTATTTTAAATTCCCCTTATATTCACTGAAAAAGGCACAATTAAAAACTGAGTTATGGTTCTGGCTTGAATGCAGAAAATCACTGGTATTCCCTAGTTTTAGTTAACAATGCACACAATTCACATAATTTGTGCTTCCCGCCATGTTGTTGCCTTGATAGCTATTTTATTTGTTTTTGTTCTGTTGGCAAATTGAATTTTGAGCTCATGGTGGGTGACCCGGGTTATGCTGTGTGCATTGCTAACCATAACTGATTAATTTCAGTGGTCATCTGAATTTGAACCAGAACCACAACTGTGGGTTTTTCAGTGAACATGTATATAGGAAAAAAGATACATTATAGTAAAATGTGTACTATGGTATTAGATAGGCACATGCAAAATAGTTACAGGGCTTAGTGCATCACATTTGTAAACTTCAGTATTTTGCAAAGTACTAAGAACCAAAAGTTAAAAAAAAAAAAAAATGCAGCAAAAGAACCCTGTGTAGCAGATGGGACGTTTCTACTGCTGCATATGAGCATGAAGAACTTATTTTGCAACTTAAGATTCAGAAAACAGCGCCTCTACCCTTCACTAAAGACAGAAGTCCTGATCAGGAATTCTTGCAAGAGAGAATGTGAAGTATGTAGCTCATTGGATGATGGTTAATGTGTTGAAAATGCCAAAATATCAGATCACCTAAACACTTTAGCATGTTTTTTGATCGCTGACATTCATCTTTATGGCCTGCCCATGAGTCTTCATGGCCGTCCTAGATTAGAAATCTTGGAGCCGGGTCGGTTTCAAAACCACAGGAATAAAAAGTAGTAACTAGGAAAAAGTTATGGGAGACATGTGGGAGACTCCTCTTTGCAATGGCATTGGCCATGCTCCTAATTGTCCAACAGACCATGACAAGATCATGGTCAACTCCCAGGGCCACATAGCAACAACAATTGGTTGCAAATTTAAGCTAGCCAATTCACCTCAACATAGAATCAGTAATATTTTAAAAAGGATGAAGAAAATAGCCCCCTTAGTGACTTTTGAAGCACCCAAAACGATAGTAATAGCAACTACACTGTCAAGGCTGGAGTATGCTAATGTGATTTTTGCCGGCCTGCCTAATGCCATCTTACATAAACTTCAAGTGATACAGGATGAGATGGCTAGGCTGATTTATAGAATTCCAAGACTTACTCATGTTACACTGTTGCTAAGACATTGCATTGGTTTCCAGTGAAGCAAAGGATAGAATACACATTTGATAACGTTAGAGGCCCTTTGTATGCCACAACCCCATTCAGATTTCAAACCCTTCCATCCTCCACTTTGACAGCATTGTGATACTACTTCACAATTTTAATGGACCAGAAAATTTGGAAGCACCTTAAGCCCTTACCGGACTCTTAATAAAAACTTGTTCCCCAACACAAAACTTGTTCTGTGAGACTGCTTTATGCAGATCATATTTGGACTTTTGATTGGCTACAGATTTCATTTCCTTCAACCATCCATTATCCACCTCCCATTGAACACTGGTACCTTTTCCCCAGATCATCCATCCTGGAGCCATTTCTGTATTGGCTGTCCTTCCAATAAACAACTGAAACAGAACTTTGCCCGTAGTGGAGTGTGAAAAATTCTTGAGACCACTCTTCCAATTCCTGCCAGCACTCATCTCCAATTGCTCACAATATTTGATCGCCCTATTTAACCTCTCCATGGTTCAGTTTCCTTCAGGATGATATAAGGAACATTTCATGTGTTTGATCCCTTTCTTTTAGAGCTAGTCCTCCATCTCCCTCAAAACAAACTATAGACCATTGTCCATGAGCAGGTTATCCGGCAATCCTTCCCTACTGAAAATGTCATCCAGAAAATCTGTCACTCTCTCTGTCTCTGTACTATCCACCACACCTATCTCCGTCCAACAGGAAAACTGATTCACCAGGACAAGCAGGTAACAGTAGGCACTCCTGCCATGTAGTGGACCAACAATGTCAACCACAATGGTTTCCCACAGTTTGGAGGGAATGTCTCTGGTCTGCATCGGTGGACTCCTCACTTTATACACTTTATCGTTTTGTGCAACGTCTAGCCACTCTCGTATTAACCTCTCAATCTGCAAATCCATGCCTGCCACCGATAATTCATCCATACTCTTGCCTTTGTCTTGCTCATTCATTGGTGCCTTTTATGTCCAAGATTCACAATTCTTCCCCTCAAAGCAGCAGGAACCACCAATCTCATTCCCCAGAATACAATTCCGTTTTCACATGACAACTCATGCCTCACTTTCCAGTATCCATCCAACTTAGCATCATTGTACACTGGGGTCCTCCATTCTTCACGTATTGCCATGGTCACCACTTGTAGAAACAGATCATTCTCAAATGTATCCAACCATTGCTCCTGGGAAATGACTCCCTCTGTGACCACAGAAACTTGCACCTGTTCCTCCTTCTCACACTCCATCCTCTACAACCGAAGTGAGTCTGGAAAAACAGTATGCCACTCTATTGCGGACACCAGGGACATATTGTATATCAAACGCAAAGTCCTGCAGACCAACAACCCATCTGCCTATACACATAGAAATGGCATCCAGCCCTTTCTGGCAAAAAATCTCTACCAACGGCTTATGGTCTGTCATTGTGGTAAAACATTTTACCCACAAGAAATTCTTAAATTTTTTGACTGCCTAAAGCACACATCATGGCTCTCTCTCAATCGTGGAGTAATTTGCCTCTGCTCCAGGCAATGACCTGGAAATGCGCGTTATCATCTTAAAATCGTTGCCACCATCTTCATACTGCATTAACACAGCTCCTAGCCCAACCATGCTGGCATCTGTCATTACAAAACATCTTCCAACTGGATCAAAATATTGCAAATTATCCACACGTCAGACTCTCCTTAACACATACAAATTCTCTCTCACACGCCTCATCCCGCTTGAACTCCCTTCCTTCTTTAAGTAATTGCCTCATCTTGAACGTTTTAGATGCCAAGTTTGGGACAAATTTGGGATGAAACTCAACCATGCTCAAGAAAGACATGAGTTCCTCCTTCTTGGCTGGACGACGGAGCTTCTGGTTATCAGAAACCAAATCTTTCTTAGGGGAAATATCTCTGTCATTGATACAGTGCCGCCGAGACACAATTTCTTATCTCCCAAACTTGCACTTTTTCAGTTTAAGCATTAAACTGCTCTTCCTAAGTGTTTCTAGCACTTGTCTTACACTGGCATCATGTACTCATTCAGTATTCCCATATATCAAGATGTCATCTTGGAAGCATGTTACACCTTCTATGCCCTCACACAGCTCATACATCACCCTCTGGAAAGCTGCTGCTGCAGACACCAGACCAAATGGCATGCATGCAAAGAGGAAAATCCCAATAGGAGTAATAAAGGTGGTGAGATCTTTATAGCCGTGATGCAATCTGATCTGGTGATATGCAAAACGGGAGATTCAGAGTGTTGGAAAATGTAGCTCCATGTAGTAGAGACACCATTTCCGTGATGTTGGACAATGGAAAATGATCAATCACTACTGACTTGTTTAGAGCCCTTAGGTCCACACATAATCTGATTTGCCAGATTGTTGGCGAGCAACTACAATGGGAGTTACCCACTCAGAATGCTGGTTCAATTACCTTCTCTGCACATAATTTCTTCAGTTCGGTATGAACTGCATTTCTCATGGATATGGGCACCAACCTGGCCTTGTGTGCTACAGGTACAGAACCCTCTTTGAGCTTTATCCGGTGCATATAGCCCTTTAAACACCCAAATTTCTCATGAAACACCTTTGGAAACTCTTCAATAAATTTAGACCCAGCATGTGTTTGCACAATATCAAGAATGTGCACATCCTTTTTCAGTACTTCATTGATGTAGTCTTTCCTGAGTCTAATCAGTGGAGAGGCATTAGGATCCAGAAAGATTTCCAGATCCCTCTGATGGGGCCAGCTCAGAACACTATCCCCTTTGACCGGGACATACCTTCCCTCTAATTTTAATACTTTGAAATGATATTCCAGTTTCAAAGAAACCCCTTAATTCTACGGTTTGTCCACCATACCCTCCAGGTACAACATGAGGATCTCTAAGGGATACCACGACACTCAACTCTTTGTCAAACACCTGATCGGACACTGGGGTGAGCCATGTTTCTGTGTCCACTCGAACTTCCACAGACATACCATTAATGCTAATGAAATCTTTAGGGTGTTTCCTCTTTTCTCCTCTGGTAGACACAGTTAAGATACAGTCTTCCATTACCCCATTAGGTTATGAGAATATATCATTGATCTTCCCAGATCCTTTTTGTGAGCGACAATATTTCGTAAAATGCCCTCTCTTTGAACATATTTTGCAGATAGAATTTAAAGCAGGACGTTTCTTAAATGAGGCAACATGACCAGGAGCACCACCTGTAACACACCCCCTTAAGCTTTGTTATTGCAGGTTGAACTGCCTTATGTTTTTCTTCCTCTTCCGTCAACCTCACTTTGCAGATATCAGTTTTCTTATTCCTCTCCAGTTCTTCCACACAAGCCAAAGAATGTTCCACACATTTTGCAATGGATATTACTTCATTCAATGTGGGATCATCCTTGAGCCATAGTCCCTGTCTTAACTTGTCGGATCAACAGTGGGGCTTAAACTGGTCTCTTATCCATTCTTCCACCATAGCCCCAAGTCGGCATGACGAGGCCAATTTCCTAAGACTGGTTATGTACTCTTCGACACTTTCCCCACATCTTTGTTTTCTCACGACAAAATAGTGCCTTTCCAACACAGCACTAACTTTGGGCAAAAAGTGTAAATCCTTTTTTTTCCACACGTGTCAAATTCATCCAAATCTTCCTCCTCGTCCTGATCGGCAAATTCTCAAAAATGTCTTGCCCCTCACAGCTTAGGCAATGCATAAGAAGAGAGGTTTTCCTCTCCGGAGTAAGATTTGATCCACAAACTTTGGCATAATGACCTAATTTTTTTCCACTTAGACCATTTGATGGCAGGTTCTCCTAGCAAGGTGAGAAGGAAAGGAGGAGGCACAATATTCTGCATAACTGACACATGCAAAATAACACACGTTACACCACATCAAAAAAAACTTGTAGAATTATGCTATGAAGAAAATATCTGATGTATGTGGAGAATTTGTCCAAATCCACAGAATATGTTGTGAATTTCTCAGTTTACATGAGGCTTTAATCACCTGGAAGTGACCATGGGGCCTATTGCTTTAAATGGGGTCAGCAGTCTAGTCTTTTTCTTTTTCCCTTATGCAACACTCAGTATATGAAGATAGTGTTCTAGTCTCAACTGAGTATACCCTGTTGCTTTAAGTGGGGTCAGCAGTCTAGTCTTTTCCTTTTTCTTCCCATGTAGAGGGAGATAGTGTTGCAGCCTCAAACTGGGAACATGTGACCAGACGGAGATGAATGCCAGAAATCAGACCAAGTAAATGAGGCAGAAGATGGAGGACCTAAATGCAAGGTAAGACTAAGGCTGAGCCGATACTCTTGCCGTGCAGCGTACCCTGATCAAGCGGTGTAGACTTCAATTCAAAGAGCAGCGCACAGCTTCACTTTATGCTGTCAGCACGAGGTGGTGTATACCTTAATTCAGTGAGCGGCACACACGTTTACTTCATGCTGTCAGTGCAAAGCAGTGTGCACTTTAATTCAGAGAGTGCAGTGAAGCTTTACTTCATGCTGTTAGAGTGTGGCCGAGCGTCTCATGTAAAGAAAATATGCCACTTGACTGAGCATGTTCAAGCATTCAGTAGATGCAAGTCTCGAGGCTAGACAACGGTTGCAGCACTTTGCATAGAGTATACTGCACAATTTATACCTTAGTAAAACAGGTTATTGAAGATTTGTCCCTGGAGCTCCCAGCAGTCAGAGAAGAATCTAATAAACAGTGCCTGGTTGTTCTGCTCTGACAACACCTCCAATAAAATGTAAATCCTTCCCATCTGAGCACAGTGTAGAGAATGAGCTGTGTGGTGACAATGGCGAGTGGGTCCTACCCAGATGTCGCCACTGTGAAAATCAACTTCATCCAGATATGTTGTAGTCAGGTTCTTTATTAGAAGCACATCCCATCCAACAGCTCTCAGGTACACACTCAACTGCCTGTGGTAGAACTCCACTTATATCACATCCCTAGAATTGGAATATGTCCCAACATTTTGTCATTGTAATCTAGATAATGCTCTAGATACCACGCAAAGGTTTTTCGGTGTTAGCCCCCACCATTTGGAATTCTCTCCCTTGGACAGCCCACCAAGCTACGGGCATTTTATCAAACTCGGAAAATCTGATGACTTGGCTTTTTAAACAGGCTTACTCTGCTTTTTAAACAGGCGTACAAGACTTAGGGCCTGATTACAATCTTCGCCGACAGGGTTACTCCATCATAAACGTGACGAATATCCCGTCCGCCAAATTACAATTCCATTATATCCTATGGAACTTGCAGTTTGGGGGATGGGATACCCGTCACGTTTGTGGCAGAGTAGCCATCCGCCAAGATTACAATCAGGCCATTAATATGAGCAGATTACAAGCCCCCCTGACAGAGTTTTTACTATAGCGCCAAGAGACCTTTGGTGAACGTGCGCTCTACAAATTGTCTTTAACACAGCAACATAACATAGCATAACATATGGAAGTGTCACAGTCTCATTTTAGTTCCTAATTGTGCCTTGGCCTTTATTAAACGTGCAGCGAAGCAATGGATCCTTGTTTCTATTAACACTTATGACTTGTTGTGAGAAGTTGGCCTGGTATATGCTGTCCACTAATTATAGTGGGCACCTTGCACCAGTCCAAACAACCCCTTATTGGAGATAGGTTAAAGACAACCTTTATTGAAAGCTATGCTAGTGGTAGCTATGGAGAGCAGCCTTCAGGCTAAGTCTTGAAGGAATGTAAAGCAGCTTGTTTTACCAGTCTATAATCTCTTGAGTGACCAAATGAAAGAGGACCACACCAGGTATATATTTTAAATATATGTATTTAGTCTTAAACACACCCCTCTAGTCTCTTTATGAGGCTAGAGTTCGAAGTACATAAGTTACAAGTCGAATATCAACAGTAATAGCACAAATACACGTTTGAGCCCTAGGCGCGTACCAAACCATATACCAATAAAGTGGTATAAGAACCACGACTGAGCTAGACACAAGGCCTAGAGCCTGTAGAAGTGCTTGGACCACAAGGAACCACCCAAGGTAGTGACACAGGGGACCCACGGGGGACGCGTGCAGTGACCACTAAAAAACCCTCCCAGCAGACCCGGAAGCAAGAAAACCCCTTGGTTCACCAACGAACTCAAGGAATCCAAGAAGAACTGCCGCACTCTCGAGAAAACCTGGCGACTCGACCAGACCACAGACAACAGGACCGCCCTCAAGCACGCCACCCGCAAACACCACCAGCTGATCCGTGCCACCAAGAAGTCGGCACTCAAAGAACGACTGGACAACAACGCCCATGACAGCAAGGAACTTTTCAGCATCGTCAAAGAGTTCTCCAACCCCAGCGCCGGAAACAACGACATCACCCCCTCGCAAGACCTCTGCAACTCACTCTCCGCGTTCTTCCACCGCAAGATCACCGACATACACAACAGCTTCGACGCACAAACAACGCACCCTACCGCCGAACCATCGCCCGCCACCACCACCCTCTGCAACTGGACCCCGATCAGCACCGAAGACACCACCCGCACGATGAACTCCATCCACTCCGGATCACCAACCGACCCCTGCCCACACCACGTCTTCAACAAAGCCGACGCCACCATCGCACCCCATCTCCGGGACATCATCAACTCCTCCTTCCACACCGCCACCTTCCCGGAGAGCTGGAAGCACGCCGAGCTTACCGCCCTCCTGAAGAAACCAACGGCGGACCCCACCGACCTCAAGAACTACCGTCCCATCTCGCTCCTTCCGTTTCCGGCCAAAGTCATCGAGAAGACCGTCAACAGACAGCTTGCCGCCTTCCTCGAGACGAATGGATCCTCGACCCCTCGCAGTCCGGGTTTCGGGCCAACCACAGCACCGAGACCGCCCTTATCGCAGCCACCGACGACATCAGAACCCTAACCGACAACGGGAAACAGCTGCCCTCATCCTCTTGGACCTCTCTGCGGCGTTCGACACCGTCTGCCACCGCACCCTAGTGAAGCGCCTCAGCAACATCGGAATCCGAGAGAAAGCACTGGAATGGATCATCTCGTTCCTCGCCGGAAGAACCCAGAGAGTCCGCCTCCCCCGTTCAGATCCGAAGCCACCGAAGTCATCTGCGGCGTTCCACAAGGATCCTCACTCAGCCCAACCCTCTTCAACGTCTACATGAGCCCCCTCGCAGCCATCGCACGCCGACACAACCTCAACATCATCTCCTACGCCGACGACACCCAGCTGATCCTCTCCCTCACCAACGACCCCACCACCGCCAGAGCCAACCTACACGACGGGATGAGAGCGTCGCCGACTGGATGAGGAACAGCCGCCTTAAACTGAACTCAGACAAGACGGAAGTCCTCATCCTGGGCTCATCACCCTCCGCCTGGGACGACTCCTGGTGGCCCCCGGCCCTGGGCACCGCGCCCAAGCCAACGGACCACGCACGCAACCTGGGCTTCATCCTGGACTCCTCCCTGTCGATGACCAGACAAGTCAACGCCGTCTCATCTTCATGCTTCAACACCCTGCGCATGCTCCGCAAGATCTTCAGATGGATCCCCACTGAAACCAGGAAGACCGTCACCCAGGCACTCGTCACCAGCCGACTGGACTATGGGAACACCCTCTACGCCGGAATCACAGCCAAACTTCAAAAGAGACTCCAGCGCATCCAGAACGCCTCCGCACGACTCATCCTGGACATCCCCCGACACAGCCACATCACCGTGCACCTGAAAGACCTGCACTGGCTCCCCGTCAGCAAGAGAATCACGTTCAGACTCCTCACCCACGCACACAAGGCCCTCCACGACCTGGGCCCAAAGTACCTCAACGACCGCATGACCTTCTACACGCCCACACGCCAGCTACGATCCAACCAGCCACGCCCTCGCCACCGTACCACGCATCCGCAGAACCACCGCCGGAGGAAGATCCTTCTCCTACCTGGCAGCCAAGACCTGGAACTCCCTCCCCACTCACCTTCGGCGAACCCAGGACCATCTCTCCTTCAGGAAGCAGCTCAAGACCTGGCTGTTCGAGCAGTAACTTACCCCCTCCCCCAGCGCCTTGAGACCCTCCCGGGTGAGTAGCGCGCTCTATAAATGCCGTGATTGATTGATTGATTGATTGATTGTGAGAACACAGCCGCGAGCCACCGTTGACTTCTATGGGGAATGTCACGGTTGGAGTTTTAAAGAAAAAGGGCACTTGGAGGAGGACTTGGAGCAAACCCCTTTAGAACTAGGCCGTTCTAGAGTCAATACCCACGGGAGCACCGGAGTACTCGAGTTACCTCACCCAGGGAGCCGGGTGCATAGGTGTCTTTCGGGGTCGGGTTTCGTCGTTGTTTTCAATGGCGATCTGCTGCAAAGTGCTGCTGGCGGCCAAGTCAAAAGTGTCCGGGTGGATCCAAGGATGGATCGAAGATCTGAAGAACCTGAAAGAAGAGGGGACAGAGTCTGGGTCACTAGCCAGTGACCAGGAAGGCGATGAGCAGATGCCCACCGATGTTGGGTGCTTCAGGTAGGTTGACAGTCGTCTTGACTCTTCAGCCACGAGGTCCAGGAGGCGTCGACGACAACCAGGAGCTGGATCCGAGCTGTCCCACGACGTCTGTCGATTGCTGCGGTGTCGGTGACCAGATTGGACCCAACAAGCCTTGGCAACGGCAAGTCACGTGGAAACAAAGAAAGGACGTTGATACAGACCAGCAAGGTCTGGGGGACTCACCCAGCGAAGGTAAGTCAGGGCACCTCTGGAGCAACCAGGAAAGCCCAAGCAGAAGAAGAGTTACCTTTGGGAGGGCCCACTAGCCAACGGACTAGCGACCGCGAAGGAGCCTCGAGTGGACGCACTTGGAGCTGGCTCACAGGACACTCGTGGAGTGGAGGCCAGTGATCTTCGGTGCAGTCGGTGCTGGAGGCGGGGGCTACTTGGAGCCCAAAGCACAACTTCGTGGGAGACCAGGAAGAGGATGAACTTGCAAAAGTTCTTGGTGTCCAGGGGTCACGGTCCCACGTTACCCACGACAGCTACGGGCCTCAGCTTCGCTGGGGACTCAGGGCAGCCTCAGGGAAGTCTGGAAATCCACCTCTGGTGATGCAAAGACTTCGGCGTCTGGCGGGAGCTTCAGCGATGCAGACCGGACAATTGCTTCTTAGGTGCCTGCCAAGCAGGGGAGTCACTCCTTGACCCCAAGGGAGATTCTTCAGTCCTCTAATCTTGAAGTAGAGCGTCGAAGGTCCAGGATTCAACTTCAGAGTTTCGTCCAGGGTAATCTAAAGTCCTAAGGACTGGGGTCCCATACTTATACGAAGTTAGGGGGTTGGACATACTCTGGGGACCCATCTATGGGAGGGTCAGGGAAGAGGGGTGGTTACACCCATTCCCTTTGTCCAGTTTCGCGCCAGAGCAGGGGCAGGTAGCCCCTGCAACCGGTTTGAACTGGCATATGCACAGGGACACCAAATGTGCCCCTAGTGCAGGACTTCAAAGCACCAGAGAGTGCTCCCGCCCAGCTCCAATACACACTATCCTGTCTGGGGAGGTGGTTACACTGTAAAATTAGTAAGTCAAATGGGTAAATTGGTGGATATAATTAAACCAGCCCTTGATACAAAAAGGGAACTACAATTACGAAGGAGTAAATCAAATCGAAAAGAAACAGACTCTGGTGACCTTTTTTTTCTCTCTCCGATCACTCTGATTCATCTAGTAATGAGCTAGAGTTAGGCTCTAAATCTCAATCTGAATTACGGGGAGCTGGTGGCAGCGATGTCAGCAGCGTACATTTGGAGGATTCAGAGGGAGATACGTCTGAAGACAGTCCCCGCACAGTAAGAAAAAAACAAGACTACAGAGAGGGCCCTAAATTCGTAGCAAGGGCCAATAGCAGTAATACTCTGCAGTGGGACCACTCCTCTGATGTTGGCATGGGCATGGAAACTGCTAAAGGAGATTCATCAAATCCCCGGAAGAGATATCACTGGCTCTGATATATCAAACTTTAATAACTCATAGGGAGGAGACACGATCAGAGAGTCAGAGGGTACAGAGTTCTTGTCGCAAATTGCAGAACTCGGTGCGACGCATTGCTAAGACCTGCACGGATTTTACTACAAGATTCAGTGAAGCTGAGGCACGTATTTCATCTCTAGAAGATGAACTTGTAGCACAGAAGGCTATTACAGAATCAATGCGGTCTTTGAAAGAGGACACTCAGTGGAAATTAACTGATTTGGAAAATCGTTCCCGGAGGAACAATCTCAGAGATTTGCAGGTCCCGGAAGGCATAGAGGGGCAAGATATTCACAAGTTCATCATTGACTTATTCACCGAAGCCTTTCCTGAACTTACGCAGTGGGATTGGCACAAAGAAGTGCAAAGGGCGCATCGTTTCCCTTTTTCTATCCGCTCTGGTCCCAGTCAAGGAATTGCTAGGCCTAGAGCAATTCTAATATCTCTCAATAATTTTTTAGCGCGTGAAGCGTTATATGAGCTGGCCCGTCCTGATAGAAGGAGGGCCGCGAAAGGTTTAGAGTTTTTCGTACGCCCTGATTATTGTCATTACACGGTAGAAAAGCGGTGGCAGCTCCGTCAACTCATCTCTTTATTTCAAGCTAAGGGGGCTCAAGCTTTTTTGCTTAACCCCGTAAAGCTAAAAGTGCTTTATAAAGATCATACTAGATTTTTTACGTCTGAGATTCAAGCCAATGAGTATTTACAATCATTGTAATATCTAACTGTGATTTTTTTTTTGGTATCTTCTTCTTTGTTGATGAAGAAGTATTGACTATGAAGGGCTAATGTTCGTTCTTTGTTTTTGTATATATGGCGGCGTGGGCGGGTTCACCTGGGCGGCGGGAGCTTAGCATCACTGGGAACATTGTTCCTATTGCCTCATTGAAGGGTGGGGAGGGGGAGGAGGGAGGACTGGTTGGGGGAGGGAGCGGTTGGGGTGGGGGAGGTATTTGGGGGTAAAAAAGAAAAACTATCCACAGTATTGTTGAGTTTGTGAAATGTAAAGACATTAGATGGTTTTTAAGAGAATGGAGCAAGGGATGGTATTTAGGTTTGTTTTATGGCTAAGCTAGGGCTTCGAATATGTTCGCTCAACGTCTCTGGGCTTAACAATTATAATAAAAGGCAAAGAGTTGCGGCTGAGCTTAGGGTGATTCATCCAGATTTAGTCTGCATACAGGAGACACACATACCCTGGGGAAAGCGTAAGATTTTAGCTGAGTTAGGGTACGCAGTATTGGCCATTTCACAACAAACTACTATGAATCGTGGGGTCGCTCTGCTGGCCAAACCGAATATACAAACTTCTGGACGTATACTTGCAGACAATTATGGGCGCTGGGTAATCTTGGAATGCATGTCGGGGGGATCCAGATTTACATTATGCACAGTATATGGGTCCAACTTGGATGAAGCTTCTGTTTTTGAATATTTAAACCTGGAGCTCGCAACCTGGCCCACCCCTTTAGTGTTATGTGGGGATTTAATATCAATTTGATACATGGTGAATTACAAGCTGGGATCCAAAGTTATAGCGGCAGGAAACCTAGGGTGTTCAAGGCTTTATATCATTTAATGTGGGATCATGGCTTAGTTGATGTATGGGGAACACTTAAAACACCCAATTCTGGCTTTACGTTTTATTCTCATCCTCATGGCAAATTAGTGCGGCTTGATTATTTTTTCATTTCACCTCTCTTATTGACAAAAGCCCAAATACGGGTCTTTCCCCGAATTACATCTGACCATGCTCCAGTTGTCTTAGACATTCCAGCTTTGGGCACTAGCTCAGTTCCAAGAGAGTTTACCTTTGATAGAAAACTCCTGTTTGATAACTCTTTCATTGAGCATATGAGGAACTGGGTTAGAGAGTTCTTTCAAGATAATCGCCACTCTACAAGTTGTGGGATTGTTTGGGACACTTTCAAAGCTTGTTTTAGAGGGAAGTCTTAAGCTTCGGATTACATAAACAAAAACAGGCTAAGCGCATGGTTCAGGAGCTGTACAATAAATTGAAAGCCGCCGAAGAAAATTTAACATGTGGAATTTTGTCAGGTAGTAATAGTATTGAATTGCAAACAACAGTTGCTAGATGTAAAGCCAACATTAATAGCATATGGAGTAAGGAAATTGCCTTTAAATATCAGCTTTTAAGAAAGATCGCTACGAATATGGCGAGGCGACAGGGCGCTGTTTAGCTCAAAGGTTACGTTCTAAAGAGGCCTCACAAAGAATAGATGGTTTGCGGAATACTAGTGGTGGGTTGGTAAGTGATCCCCGGGAGATCTTAGAGGTTTTTCATAGCTTTTATCAAGAGCTTTATACAGATGGAGAGTGCGATCCGGTAGACTTTGGGCTCTTGGACGTTCAATTCCAGCAATTAGCTCATGGAGAAGCAGATAGATTAGATAAACTTATCTCAATGGAAGAATTGGAACAGGCTGTTAATGGTATGTCACGGGGTAAAGCCGCGGGTCCAGACAAGCTACCATCTGAACTTTATCAGCTTTTTTTCAAGAACTTAAAGCTGATTTTCTGTCTATCTGTCAGGCTGCTCAAAAGGTGTGGCACCACAATCATGGGATGTGGCTAATATCATTGTTTTTAAAAAGAAGGGTAAGCCGTCAGACCTTCCGGGTTCTTAGCGTCCAATATCACTCACAAATTGTGATGGGAAGATATATGCAAAAATTCTTGCGAATAGATTGGCTAAGGTTATATCCCCATTAGTCTCACTTAGGCAACATGGATTTATTCCTGGTAGGGGACGGTAAACCATGTAGCTAGAGTCATTACTATACTTGACATTGCTCAAGTGGAGGCTAGAGATGTAGGAATTGTGCTACTCGACGCTGAGAAGGCGTTCGACCGCGTGTCCTGGAATTTTCTTTGGGAAGCTTTAGTTATGATGGGCTTCCCTCAGGGATACATACAAGCTCTGCAGGTTTTATATCGTTCTCCTGTGGCTCGGATCTGCGCTATGGGCTTAACATCTAAGGAAGTTCGCATCACTAGAGGCACACGTCAGGGTTGTCCTTGCTCCCCGCTCTTGTTTGCGCTTTACATTAATCCTTTTTGGATATGCTTGAGCGGAGCACAAGGATAAGACCGTTTACGGTGGGGCAAGATCAGTTCCGTGTCTTGACATATGCGGATGATATAGCCATAATCACATCGGATCCAGGGACGGCTTTACCCGAAATCGAACATCTTGCATATATATTTGGTTGTATGGCTGGCTATAAGCTTAATACCTCTAAAACCCAGATTCTCTGTACTAATCAGATTATGAATAATGATGTTAGAGTTGTTAAGGAACCTATATATTTGGGTATCAAGATTCGGGTTTGTTTGAAGGAGTTAGTCGACGTTAATTGTAGAGCCATCTTTGGAAATATTAAACAAGCGCTTGAGCGGTGGCAATGTCTTCATCTGACTTTGGTTGGTAGAGCCAATGTGCTTAAAATGAATATTTTACCGAAAGTTTTATATTTTTTTAGATCGGTGCCTTTGGAAATACCTTTGTTGCAACTACGGCAATTACAATCCGTGTGTTCTAAATTTTTGTGGGCTCCGGGGAAACCACGCAGAGCGGCTCGATATATGACTCTACCCCGAGATAGAGGGGGATGGGCAGTCCCCGATTTCGTTTTATATTACTATGTGTGTATTCTAGCTAATGCTCGTATTTTGTTAACTGGAGAAGAAATAGATAATCCTGCGGAGGCCCCATCAATATATCAGATGGTACTGGGTACTGAGGCTAAAAACTGTGTATTTCAAAGAATCGATGGCAGTTATTATAAGAGGACACGTTTTAAGATCTTGTGGGCAGTTTATAAGGTTTGGAAAATAGTTCGAAAGAATTTACAGATTGAGGGGCTTTCCTTTTATACACCCCTGTCGGCTGTAGGGATCCTCCCCTCGATATTTCAAGATTACGTCACTAGGAAATGGAGATTATCCGGTATCACACAACTTGGACATTTCACGAGAGCCTGGGGGCTGTTGTTTTCTTTCTCTGAATTGGCGGATAAATATCAGCTTCCTAAATGTCAATTTTTTAAATATCTTCAGATTCGTGATTTTCTGAATAAACATACTACGGTGTTAAAACCAGATAAGATAATTGAACTCATTAGATCTCAAGGAAGAATTGGGGTTCTCTACAAAGCATTACAATCTGTTAAAACCGATGATCTCGAGAAATACAATCTTAAGTGGGGGGATTCTCTTGGAATCTCAGGTGTGTCTATAGAGAATTCAATTGACCTGGCAGGAAAAATATTCATGGCCGCAAACTTAAAGACACAACATTATAAAACGATATTTAATTTATATCATACTCCGGCAAAGATGAAGAAATGGGGGGGCAGACACGATGGGAAATGTTTTTGCTGTGGTGTTGATGATGCCGATAGTTTACATATCTTTTTCTCATGCACTAACTTGGCTTTGTATATACAATATATTGAGAGGTTTTTATCAGAGGTTACTGGAGTGGGCATAGTGATTTCGGCCCCTGTTATGTTGCTAGGCACTGGTGAGGAGCTGGGACAAGGGACACTGATGTATAAATATAGGTATCTTATTTTTGTGGCTATGGGGGTAGCACGGTTATGTACTGCCTCTGTATGGCTTCATCCAGAGGCACCCTCTTTTGAAATGTGGCGTGCTAGGTTTTATAATATATTCAACCTGGAGTTTAGTCTGTATTCGCTTAAGGGCTTAAGGAAACGAGAGCTGGGTATGTAAATATGGGGTTCCATGCTTGACCATTTTGCTTGCTGATATCTTAATTTGTTATCTATTTTCTTTTTTTGATTTTCTTTTGCCTGATAAATGGGAATGAGATAATAATAATATGTATTTTATATTGGATGATTTGACATTATGTATTGGTTTAGTTCTGTCTTTGTTTCTTATACTGTGGATTTTTAATAAAAAAATAAATTAAAAAGAGTATATGGTCAGGCTGTACCACAAACAGCATCAGAGGAGGGACTCCGAACGCTGCAGAGGGGCTCTGCTCATGCAGGGGCACCCTCTCACATAAAAACCAAGCACTCTGCCTTCAGGATTGTTAAGGCCTGCCATAGGAGTGACTTATAGGTTTATATGTGTGTGCAATGGTAGTGATATAGGTAGCCTATATCACAGTAAGGAGTGCATGCACCACCTTACCCAGGCTGCAGTAGCAGACCTGTGGTGTCATTTTGGCTGGCCTTCCAGGGGTGGCATAATACATGCTTCAGCCCCTGGCAGGCCTCTGGGGTACCTATGCCCTGGGTACATAGTATACCATATACTAGGGACTTATAAGGGCACTCCAGATTCCAATCAAAGATGTACCTAAGGTACATGGAAACCATTTTAAAGAGGAAGCAGCTAGGCTGGGGTTCTGATTAGCAGGGCCCCAGCCAGACTAAAGTCGAAAAACAGTGAAGCATCGGCAAAAAGTGGGGGTACCCATGTGAAGCAGATCCTACTCTCCTATACAACCCCCCCAAACGCAGGGACATTAAACTAACCTTGACCAGTTGAGTCTTCATGTTCTAAGTGGAGGTACCTAGAGAGTCCATCTGCATTGGCATGGTTACTCCCAGGTCTATGTTCCAATGTAAAGTCCATCCCCTGTAGGGAAATGGACCACCTAAGTAGTTTGGGGTTTTCACCCTTCATTTGTTTTAGCCATAGGAGGGGCTTGTGGTCTGTTTGAACAAGGAAGTGAGTACCAAACAAGTATGGCCTCAACTTCTTCAGAGCCCAAACCACGGCAAAGGCCTCCCTCTCTATGGCTGACCAACGTTTCTCTCTAGGGGTCAGCCTTCTGCTAATGAAATCTACTGGCTGATCCTGACCTTCATCATTCAACTGTGACAGTACAGCCCCTACCCCCAATTTAGATGCATCTGTTTGGACAATGAACTTCTTGGAGTAATCAGGTCTCTGGAGAATGGGAGCAGTGCACATGGCCTGCTTCAGGTCATCAAATGCCTTTTGACAGCTAGCTGTCCACTGAACCTTTTGGGCATTTTCTTGGAAGTTAAGTCATTCAGGGGTGTCACTATTGATCCATACCCCTTGACAAATCTCCTATAGTACCCAGTCAGGCCTAAGAAGGCTCTCACCTGAGTCTGGGTAGTTGGAGCAACCCAGTCCATGATGGTCTGGATTTTGCCCTGCAGTGGTTGAACCTGGCCTCCACCCACAAGGTGGCCCAGGTACACAACCTGACTCTGCCCTATCTGGCACTTGGAGGCCTTGATAGTGAGGCCTGCCTTTTGCAGGGCCTCTAAAACATTCCTTAGGTGGACCAGGTGATCCTCCCAGGTGGAGCTAAAGACAGCAATATCATCAAGATAAGCTGCACTGTAGGCTTCCAGACCTGTGAGAACTGTATTCACCAACCTTTGGAAAGTGGCAGGTGAATTCTTCAGACCAAAGGGCATTACCACAAATTGATAATGCCCACTAGGGGTTGAGAATACTGTTTTTGGCTTTGCATCATCAGCTAGCCTGATCTGCCAGTAGTCAGCTGTTAGGTCAAATGTGCTTAGATACTTGGCTGAGGCCAAAGTGTCTATTAGCTCATCTGCCCTGGGTATTGGATGGGCATCAGTCCTAGTGACTGCATTGAGACCCCTGTAGTCCACACAAAACCTCATCTCTCTTTTTCCACCACTGGTGTGAGGTTTTGGCACAAGGACCACTGGACTAGCCCAAGGGCTATCTGAGGGTTCAATAACTCCCAAATCCAACATTTTCTGGACTTCTGTCCTGATACAGTCCCTGACATGGTCAGGTTGCCTATAAATCTTTTTTTAATAGGCAGACTGTCCCCAGTGTCCACTTCATGAGTGCACCAGGTGGTCTGACTTGGAGTCAGAGAGAACATATGTCTGTACTGATTGAGCACTTGTCTGCAATCAGTTTGCTGCTGAGCAGTGAGGCTGCCTGCCAAGGCTACACCATCCACTGACCCATCATCAGGGTTCTGTGAGAGCAGGTCAGGGAGTGGGTCACTCTCTTCCTCCTGTCCCTCATCAGTAGCCATGAGCAAGCCCATGTCTGCCCTGTCCACATATGGTTTCAGTCTGTTGACATGGAGAACCCTGTGGAGACTCCTGGGTGTTCGTAGGTCTACCAAATAGGTAACCTCACCCTTCTGTTCAACAATGGTATGGGGTCCACTCCATTTGTCTTGGAGAGCTGCTGGGGCCACTGGCTCCAACACCCACACCTTCTGTCCTGGCTGGTAAACAGTCAGTACAGCCTTTTGGTCATGCCAGTCTTTTTGAAATTCCTGGCTAGCCTCAAGGTTTTTAGTTGCCTTTTTCATGTACTCAGCCATCCTGGAGCGGAGACCAAGTACGTAGTCCACTATGTCTTGCTTTGGGGGCTTGAGAGGTAACTCCCATCCTTCCTTCACCAAGCACAATGGACCCCTGACAGGGTGACCAAACAAAAGTTCAAAAGGGCTGTAGCCAACCCCTTTTGAGGCACCTCCCTGTATGCAAACAAAAGGCAGGGCAAGAGTATGTCCCATCTTCGCCTAAGCTTTTCTGGGAGTCCTTTAATCATGCCCTTTAAGGTTTTGTTGAATCTCTCAACTAAACCATTGCATTGTGGGTGATGGGGTGTGGTGAACTTATAAGTCACTCCACACTCCTTCCACATTGCCTTCAAGTATCCAGACAAAGTTTGCACCCCTGTCTGATACAACCTCCTTAGGGAAGCCCACTCTTGAGAAAATTCCCAGGAGGGCTCTTGCCACCATAGGTGCTGTAGTGGTCCTAAGGGGAATAGCCTCTGGGTACCTAGTGGCATGGTCCACCACCACCAGGATAAACATGTGCCCAGATGCTGTTTGGGGATCCATGGGACCAACAATGTCAATCCCCACCCTTTCAAAGGGAACCCCCACCACAGGTAGTGGTATCAGGGGGCCTTTGTGGTGCCACCTGCCTTCCCACTGGCTTGGCAGGTTACACAGGAGCGACAAAACTCCTTGGTGTCTTCAGACATGTGGGGCCAGTGAAAGTGAGGGACAATTCTGTCCCAAGTCTTGTTCTGGCCCAGGTGACCTGCTAGAGGAATGTCATGGGCTAGGGTCAATAGGAAGCCCCTGAACTTCAGAGGTATAACCAACCTCCTGGTAGCACCAGGCTTGGGGTCTCTACACTCTGAGTACAAGAGTCCATCATCCCAATACACTTTATGGGGACCACTAGCATTCCCAGCTGCCTCAGCAGCAGCTTGCTGTCTGAGGGGTTCAAGAGAGGGGGAGATCTGCTGCTCCTGACTCAGATATGCCCTGGAAGGGACCCCTGTCCCTAAGAACTCAACCTGATCAGGCTCAAGCTCCTCTGGGTCAGTTCCTTCCTCAGGACTGAGATCATCTCCCTGAAGAGACTGATCTTCCTTCTGAGCCAAGGGGGAAGGCACTGCCTTTACCCTACTACTCCTCCTCTTGGATGGCACTTGGTCCATTGTTCCAGGATCCAAGGCCTGTTCAGTGTTAGGCATTTTGCTCTGTGACCTGGTCACAGCAAACACATCTGCAGGGATGCCCAGCATTTCTGCATGGGTCCTGAGCTCCACTTCTGCCCAAGCTGAAGTTTCTAGATCATTGCCAAGCAAGCATTCAACTGGTAGGTCTGCACTCACCACAACCTTCTTAAGGCCAGTTACCCCTCCCCAGGAGAAGTTAACAACTGCCAGAGTATGGTCTGTTCTGACATTGCTAGCATTGGTCACTTGGTACATTTCACCAAGTATAATCTGCCCAGGATCCACAAGGTCTTGTGTCACCATGGTGACACTCGCCCCTGTGTCCCTAAATGCCAAAGCCTCTTTTCCATTGATTAAGGGCTGTTGCCTGTACTTGCCCAGATTGCTGGGACTCACAGAGGAGGTCAGATCCATGCCTCCATCACAGACTAGGACAGCCTGAGTGAGTTCTTTGACTAGGCCAGAGCTCATCTCATTACCCAGGGTCAACCCTACTAAACCCTTAGCTTGAGTACTCCCACCACCATTTGTAACTGTACTAGGGGGAACAGGTGCCTTAGGAGCAGTGGTGGTGGCTGGAATAGAGTCTTTGGACTTGGTGCAATCACTGGTCCAGTGGGTATTTTGCTTACAGACCTTGCACCATGGTTTCTTTTGGCCTTTTCCCTTGTTAGACTGTGAATCCCCACCTGAAGAAGATTTTTGGGGGCCTTGTGAAGACTTCTGGTCTTTACCCTTCTCCCCACCCTTATCAGAGTTTTTAGAATCTTGCTTCTTTGGGTCACCACCTTGGTTCTGTACCTTCTGCCTCACCCTGGTTCTGACCCATTTGTCTGCCTTCTTTCCCAATTCTTGGGGAGAGGTCAGATCAGAGTCCACCAGGTACTGATGCAACAGCTGATTTTGACAGTTATTAAGAATCTGCTCCCTCATGATAAGATTGTACAATCCTTTGAAGTCACATACCTTACTGCCCACTAACCAACCTTCCAGAGCCTTAGCAGAACAATCAACAAAGTCCACCCAGTCTTGAGTCTGTGCTTTTGGGTATCTCTGAACTTTAACCTGTATTGTTCAGTGGTTAGGCCAAACCCTTCAATCAATGCACTCTTCAAGACTGTGTAATTGTCAGCATCCTCTTCTCTAACAGAGAGGAGCTTATCTCTACCTTTGTCTGCAAAGGAGAGCCACAAGATTGCTGCCCACTGCTCCTGAGGGACCCTCTGTACTTTACAGGCCCTCTCTAGAGCAGTTATCCATTTGTGGATGTCATCCCCACTCTGGTAGGGAGGGACAATCTTGCTCACGTTTCTATGGTCATAAGACCTTTCCCTATCTCTGGGGAAATTGCTGCCACCATGGGACTCTAGTCCCAACTTTTTTCTTTGTCTATAAAGATCTAGGGACTCCCTGTCTATAGCCAACTGCTGTTTTCTGAGCTCAAGCTGGGCTTGTTCATACTGAAGCAGTCTCTTTTTCCTTTCATGAGAGGATTCCCTCCTATGAGAAGAAACAGAGGTCCCTATTGAGGTGACAGAGTGGTTAGACTCCTGAGAAGGAGATCTAGACCTTCTGGGCACACTCCCAACTCTTCCTAGGGGGACAAAGGGGAGGTCATTCTGAGTCTCCTCCTCATCCTCAGGAGTAGCTGCATTGTCCAGGTCAGGATCATTGTCATCCCCCTGGCCAGTTTCAGAGGTCAGGTCCTGGGCATTTTCATCCCTGGCCCCTCCCTCATCTTCTGCCCCACCCTCTCTGCCTACCCTTGCAGACCCTATGGGTCTTCTAAGATCATCTAGCAGAAGCATCTCCAGGAGACGTTGGGTGTTGGCACTTTTGCCTGTCTTCAACTTCCTAACCTTGCACAACTCTCTTAATTCCAAGAATGAGAGGTTGTCATATCTGGATGGCAGGAGCCCACTGGTTCCTGGCAGTGAAGACATTACTAGTGTAGTGTGGTGTATGCACTACCTACTCTAGTGTGGCCTACTAAACTCTCTTGAGTTGTAGAAAGGGTGTGCTATCCCTTAACACACAACTCTAAGTCCAGTAGAACTTACTGTATCCTAAGCTTGAATTATATGTACCTAAGGTACCCTTAGTGGTTTTCAGTTGATCAATTCAATTGAGATTATCTGGTAAAACAATAGCAAGCTGGAATCCCACACGCTGCACACCAATGTGAGAAGTTGGCCTGGTATATGCTGTCCACTAATTATAGTGGGCACCTTGCACCAGTCCAAACTACCCTTTATTGGAGATAGGTTAAAGGCAACCTTTATTGAAAGCTATCCTAGTGGTAGCTATGGAGAGCAACCTTCAGGCTAAGTTGAAGGAATGTAAAGCAGCTTGTTTTACCAGTCTATAATCTCTTGAGTGACCAAATGAAAGAGGACCACACCAGGTATATATTTTAAATATATGTATTTAGTCTTAAACACACCCCTCTAGTCTCTTTATGAGGCTAGAGTTCGAAGTATATAAGTTACAAGTCGAATATCAACAGTAATAGCACAAATACACGTTTGAGCCCTAGGGGCGTACCAAACCATATACCAATAAAGTGGTATAAGAACCACGACTGAGCTAGACACAAGGCCTAGAGCCTGTAGAAGTGCTTGGACCACAAGGAACCACCCAAGGTAGTGACACAGGGGACCCACGGGGGACGCGTGCAGTGTGAGAACACAGCCGCGAGCCACAGTTGACTTCTATGGGGAATGTCGCGGTTGGAGTTTTAAAGAAAAAGGGCACTTGGAGGAGGACTTGGAGCAAACCCCTTTAGAACTAGGCCGTTCTAGAGTCAATACCCACGGGAGCACCGGAGTACTCGAGTTACCTCACCCAGGGGAGCCGGGTGCATAGGTGTCTTTCGGGGTCGGGTTTCGTCGTCGTTTTCAATGGCGATCTGCTGCAAAGTGCTGCTGGCGGCCAAGTCGAAAGTGTCCGGGTGGATCCAAGGATGGATCGAAGATCTGAAGAACCTGAAAGCAGAGGGGACAGAGTCTGGGTCACTAGTCAGTGACCAGGAAGGCGATGAGCAGATGCCCACCGATGTCGGGTGCTTCAGGTAGGTTGACAGTCGTCTTGACTCTTCAGCCACGAGGTCCAGGAGGTGTCGATGACAACCAGGAGCTGGATACGAGCTGTCCCATGACGTCTGTCGATTGCTGCGGTGTCGGTGACCGGATTGGACCCAACAAGCCTTGGCAACGGCAAGTCACGTGGAAACAAAGAAAGGACGTTGATACAGACCAGCAAGGTCTGGGGGACTCACCCAGCAAGGGTAAGTCAGGGCACCTCTGGAGCAACCAGGAAAGCCCAAGCAGAAGAAGAGTTACCTTCGGGAGGGCCCACTAGCCAACGGACTAGCGACCGCGAAGGAGCCTCGAGTGGACGCACTTGGAGCTGGCTCACAGGACACTCGTGGAGTGGAGGCCAGTGATCTTCGGTGCAGTCGGTGCTGGAGGCGGGGGCTACTTGGAGCCCAAAGCACAACTTCGTGGGAGACCAGGAAGAGGATGCACTTGCAAAAGTTCCCAGTGTCCAGGGGTCACGGTCCCACGTTACCCATGACAGCTACGGGCCTCAGCTTCACTGGGGACTCAGAGCAGCCTCGGGGAAGTCTGGAAATCCAGCTCTGGTGATGTAAAGACTTCAGCGTCCGGCGGGAGCTTCAGCGATGCATACCAGACAATTGCTTCTTAGGTGCCTGCCAAGCAGGGGAGTCACTCCTTGACCCCAAGGGAGATTCTTCAGTCCTCTAATCTTGAAGTAGAGCGCCGAAGGTCCAGGATTCGGCTTCAGAGTTTCATCCACGGTAATCTAAAGTCCTAAGGACCTATTATACGAAGTTAGGGGGTTGGACATACTCTGGGGACCCACCTATGGGAGGGTCAGGGAAGAGGGGTGGTTACACCCATTCCCTTTGTCCAGTTTCGCGCCAGAGCAGGGGCAGGTAGCCCCTGCAACCGGTTTGAACTGGCATATGCACAGGGACACCAAATGTGCCCCTAGTGCAGGACTTCAAAGCACCAGAGAGTGCTCCCGCCCAGCCCCAATACATACTATCCTGTCAGGGGAGGTGGTTACACCTCCCTTCGACAGGAAACCTTTTGTCCAGGCCTCCCCTGCCAGAGTTTCAGTCAGCAGCAGGAGGCCAGACCCGTGTCTGTGGCAGCGGCATCCATTTTGTGATGCCAGGGCTCTGTAAAGAAGTTACCGGGTAGGTCGGTGAGTACATGTCTCTCCTCTAGAAGGGTGGAATGCTACCCCCACCGCCAGGACTGGCGGGGGGTAGTATTCCAAGATGTTTGACACCAAACACGACATGTTTTGGTGCAGCCAGTCCAAAGTTAGCATTGTACCGCGAGGATATAATGCACTAAAGAGTATATGGTCAGGCTGTACCACAACCAGCATCAGAGGAGGGACTCCGAACGCTGCAGAGGGGCTCTGCTCATGCAGGGGCACCCTCTCACATAAAAACCAAGCACTCTGCCTTCAGGATTGTTAAGGCCTGCCATAGGAGTGACTTATAGGTTTATATGTGTGTGCAATGGTAGTGATATAGGTAGCCTATATTACAGTAAGGGGTGCATGCACCACCTTACCCAGGCTGCAGTAGCAGACCTGTGGTGTCATTTTGGCTGGCCTTCCAGGGGTGACATAATACATGCTTCAGCCCCTGGCAGGCCTCTGGGGTACCTATGCCCTGGGTACATAGTATACCATATACTAGGGACTTATAAGGGCACTCCAGATTCCAATCAAAGATGTACCTAAGGTACATGGAAATCATTTTAAAGAGGAAGCAGCTAGGCTGGGGTTCTGATTAGCAGGGCCCCAGCCAGACTAAAGTCGAAAAACAGTGAAGCATCAGCAAAAAGTGGGGGTACCCATGTGAAGCAGATCCTACTCTCCTACACTTGTCATTGGTATCTATGACATCTGACGATATCTTTTCTAATTTGACATCATATCTGTGATTTCTTGTGGCCGAAAGTCTATGGTACCCATGTTGTATCTGTGGTTATTGGATGGTGAGCAGAGTTAATATTTATTAAATACAGCATGGGAAATAGCATTTCAGCTTGTTGTAACTAATTAGTGAATAGCTTAGTCTGGAAAATGTTACTGAATTTACAACAAACTGTCGTCTATATGTCCCTTTTATTGTCTCCTCAGTGTGATCAAACATTTTATAACTCACTTGGGTGTTTCTGTGGGTGTCTCTTTAGCTCATACCCTGCCGCGACTAATCACAAACACCTGACATTCTGCTGCAGGCCACAAACCTCCAGGGCACATATCATGGTGACCCCGCAGGCTAGCAACTTGCAGCCCGCGGTATCACTACAGAAACAGCTTCTCATTCTTTCCCAGAAACGTGTGCTCCAAAAACAGTCTCAATCTTTTAAAGAACATAAAAAGAATTGAAACAGTTTGTAGTTTTTGATAACATCTAAAATTTAAACTCGAGGCAACCAACGGTAAAGAATTCTCTGAAGTAAAATATTTCTCACATTTTCATCAAGCTATAGAATTTTCAGAAATATTTATTTTATTAGGTTCTTCTCTACATTACTCGCTCCCTCACCTCCGCAAGAACTGACACAGCCATACTAACGCTATTCGTCTGATTGTGTAGCGATCAACATTTGACTGCACTATGTGCAGAGAACCCATGCTTCTGAGGAATTCACAACTTAATTAACAAGGAGCCCTGATATAATTTCCACAAATTATTTGACATAAACTCATGTTTGAACAAGCAGTGGCAAAGCCAATAGGTCTGGCCTTGGCAAACTGGTACAATTGTATTTTTATTGCAATGCTAGTCCACAAAACGAAAAAAGAAAAAACACATGTGCTTATCAATCACAAACAATTTACTGGTGATCCTTTTTAAAAAAAAAAAAATACATTTAGTTGTGCCATGCATCTTAATCTTTAATACTTGTGAACACAACAACAATAAATATCCAACTAATAATGCACTCAGATTGCAGGAAGATACGGTTTTACAATGGAACTTGAACACTACTAGCAACAACTTTGAAAAGGAGACATACAATAAATAATCATTTGACTGCACCCAAAGTGCAGGCACATTAAATAGCTAGTATTTAAAGTTGATATAAAAATAAAAAGCACACTTCCCTGAACCACCTTTGTCACTGAAAAGAAAGTAACTTTTGTTAGGCAGATACCAAAAATGTGCAGGAGCTTTGTGCAATCACTCAAAGGGAATGGAGACAAATGGGTATAGCAAGCCGACTCATTGCCCAATGCTGTAGTGGGCAGAAGCAAAATGTCAATGACAATTTACCAGACCAGTGGATGAAGCCCACTGACGAAAATCCAGCCAATTAATGTATACAAATTAGTATTTTTGGGAAATACATTATGGCATCTCATATCTTATAATGAACTAATTATGTTTTATTTATAAATATATATTTTACATTAAATTAATTTTAAAAAGTTAAAATAAGTTAAGTTAATTTAGTTCTTATATATTTTAACATTAAATTAACTGTACTTATATTTAAAAAAAGTTAAAATAAATTACATTAATTTAGTTCCTATGGGCTTTTTTTTAAGTCCCTGTTATTTAGTATGGGAGAGTGTGTTGCAGTGCAGTGGTTGCCTTGTGTGGTCTTGTACTTACTTCCTGTATGAGCTGGAGTACATTTGCAACAGTTTTGATCCTTTTTAGTTATAGCAATTATAGAAGTGCAGTTTGTGAATAGAATTGAGCTTACTCTTTTGTGGGTGGGAGTATGCCCCCCACAAGCCCCTCCTTAATCCTCCCTAAACCCCTACTTACTCTTCCCATAACCCCTCCCATTTTCCAGCTACTGCCTCCATCCCTCTCACATTTACTAATAAAACGCATATCTCTGTGCAGAGATCTCTGCAGATAAAAAATAGGAGGTGGAGGCATAGACCTTTACATGTAGGGTTGTGAATAGCATTTTGTAACAGGTTAGTAGAACTATTACAGTACTACTAAACGTACTACAAAATTATGTTTGTGAATAGGCCCTAATATGCTACATATGGGGCCTTATCAACCAGGCATGAATCAAAACTGCCAGCCTCCTGTGTCCTCATGCCTTGTCCTTGCCCAAATAGGTCCAAACCGGTGCAAACATACGAGGCTCCTCTATGAACTCTGGCGCCTCACACACCATCTAATACTTCATCAAATACTACTGGGAAATTGTGTTTTCCAGAAGTTAGTCTGTCTGACTCTCATCAGGCTTCCACCATATCAATCAAAAACCTAATCGTTTCACCAGAACGTAGCAAAGGCAACTCCTGAAGATGTCAATATAATTTGGAAATCGAATTCTTTCCAGTGAAACAAAGGTTCCTACCTTTTCATTAAAACCAAAAGGTGCCAGAGAGACCACAAAGTTGGAAATTAACTCTTGTCACAGTTTTTTTTTAAAAGCCGGAAAGCATAGGCGCCATGTACAAGCAGTGCTCTCATGTGGGCCTTGACGCACTTTGATGATGAGCCATCAGAGGGTGGTAGGAAATGGACTTCTTCAGGCCTGTATCTCTCCGATTCCTATCAATCCCCCACTGTCAGATCAGCTTCCACCAGAATGCACAGGAGCAGAATACCGCAAGATCCCAATTCCCTCTTCCAGCTTCCCAGCCCTTCACTGTTTTTAAATACTGTGTGGCTGTAGAAACCAAAAGGGGGAAAGGGGTAGGGGACAGAGAAGAGACAGCTACACCTTCTTCTGGTTCTTCTCAGTTAACGTTCTTCGTTTTCAATTGTAAAACTGCAAATAAGAAAACCAGTAAACTTATATGGCATACATTTCACATTGGTATTATTAACTAACATAGATGCCAAGATTCAATTCAATTCTGGAACACCTATCCAATTATGGCGTAAGCTATTGCCTCTCCTCTGTATTGTATTCTTGTATAAATAGATGTAATGTTCCTTGTGGTAATTCTCTTAAAATGTGTTCTTATTTATTTTTCAGGAACCATCTCTGGAATCTCAAGAGTCGGAACTAATCCCTTTTACCTCTCAGTATAAGGTAAGTATGCTACAAATTACAGTATTTCAACCTCCTGTTCTATTCTGTGAGAGGGAATGAGCTGCTGACTCAAGCCTCTACACACTCGTGACTAATTCTTAGGCTCTGAACTACAATGCCTTTTGAATCCGTAAACTCTACTGCTGCTCAATAGGAGCCTGAATATAGCTATAACGCCCAGCAAGGGCTAATGCCAACATAAACTACTAAATAGTAATACCAAAACGAGCGCTGAAGAGCAGCTCGAATTCCAGGTTGCGCGCTAATCACCAACTCGCACGCGCAGGACTGCATGCACTGCCTGCGCTTTACGAAACACTGTTCCTTCAGAGCGTGACCCCAGAAGCGATGACACTAGTCTATCGCTTAACACTTGCTCTGAAAATAGACACTACTCCCTAAGACACTACAGCGTTAGTCATGCGCAGTCCTAAGAAAACACTGAGTGTTCTGTCATGCGCTCTCCAATTCCAAATACTGAAACTACGTGACCTGAAACTGAGCGCTACACTGACACACTAGAATATAGAACTCGCGTCGAAACTAAACGACGAACTGAAGAGATACGACGATGCTACCCTGACTGACTAGCGCCACAAATCAGAATGCTGCCATTACCTCCAAGGATTCAGGTGAAGTGCGAGGATTCTTGCTCCTCAGCTTCCAACGTTCTAAAGCTGCCTTCCTGCTTTTAGCAACACTTAGAATGCTGCACAAACCTTCTTCACTCCTCTTCTAGCGGCCATCTTGGGATTTCTCCATTGACCAAATCTAAGCCTGGCAACCCCATTTATAATCTTACGGTATGCCTGATGTTTAATTACATTAATGGACCTCCGACTTTCTGTGACAGCTGGCTTGGTTCTGACAGTACCCCACCGCAAGGAAGGTCTCTCAATCTAGGTTTGTTTGGAAATATTTTATTAAAAGCTCTCACCAATCTAGGAGCATGAACGTCTGACGCTAGCTCCCAAGACCTCGCTTCAGGACCATAACCCTTCCAATCAATCAAATAATAAAGTTGTCCCTTCTTTTCTTTGGAGTCTAAAATTTGCTTAACCTCAAATTCTTCTCCTTCAGTAGTATGTATTGGTCTTGGGGGTAAGATTATTCTTAGATCTTCTGTAACTCTCTTTAACAAGGAGACATGGAAGGTTGGATGAATCTTTAATGTGTCTGGTAATTTTAACTTGTAAGTCACTGTACTCATCTTTTTCTCAACCTCAAAGGGCCCATTGAACCTTGGTTGGAACTTCCTGTTTCCTTTAAGTCTTAAATTTTTTTTAATTTAACCACACCTTTTCTCCAACGTGTAGTTCTGGTTCCTTACGTCTTTTCTTGTCTGCATAAAATTTGTATTCTTGTTTTGCCTTCACTAAATTTTCTGTTGCTGCTTTGTGGATGTAAGTCATGTGGCTAACTAAATTTTTAACAGCTGGAACCTCGGCTTCTTGAATGTTTACTGCTAGATTGGGATATCTGCCTGTGTTCAAATAAAAGGGGGAATAACCTGTAGAAGAGTTTTTTGCGTTATTGTGTGCAAACTCTGCCGCCCAAAGATAATCTGGCCAATCCCCTTCTTGATCTAGTAGATACAACCTAAGGTATTGTTCTAACTCTTGATTGGTTCTCTCAGTCTGACCATCAGCCTCTGGATGGTAACTAGTTGTGTATCTAGTTTCGATATTTAGTTTCTTGGTGAATGCCTTCCAGAAGTGAAATAAAAACTGCGAACCCCGATCAGAGACTAGAAATTTCGGAATTCCATGTATTCGTACTATGTTTTGACTAAAGGTATGTGCCACCTCCTTAGCTGTCGGTAACCTTTTTAGTGGAACAAGTGAGCCATTTTTGTGAATGTGTCTACACAGACTAATATTGTATTGTGCCCCTGACTTGAGGGCAAGTCAACTATTAATTCTAAGGTTACTGTATGCCAAGGATGGGGTGGATTTGACAGTGGCTGTAACAAGCCTTTTGGGGATTGTCTTTCAGGCTTACCCCGAGCACAGATTTCACAAGTAACCACATACTGACGAATATCACTAGTCATATTTGGCCACCAGAATCTTCGTTTAACCAAATCTTCAGTCTTTTGGATGCCTTTGTGTCCAGCTAACACATGATCATGACATTCTTCAAGAGCCTTTCTTTGTAAATCAAACGTGGGTAGAAATAGTGCTCCATCTTGGAAGGGTAAATTGTCTCGAACCTCTCTGGACGAAAACTGATCTGCCCAATCTTTCATTTCTTTTTCACTCATGACCTTTTGCACCAAATCTTACAGAGAACTCTCAAGCACTGCCCCTATAAATTGTCCTTCTGCTATGATGTTTTGATCCTCTATTTCTTTTTGTACCATTTCTGTGCCTATTCTGGACAAAGCATCGGCTTTTCCATTCTTTGTTCCAGGACGATAAGTGATTATGAAATCATAATCAGCAAAGTACAAAGACCATCAAAGTTGCCTAGGAGTTAGTGTTCTTGCAGATTAATTTTTTTTTTAATTTCGATGATCCGTGTACACTGTGACAACGTGTTTCGCTCCAAGAAGATAATGCCTCCATTCCTTGAAGGTGTCCTTAATAGCCAGCAATTCTTTCTCAGTAATGGTGTAATTCACCTCATCCGGGGTTAATTTTCGTGAACGAAATGCCACAGGATGGAGCTGGCCTGTCTTCTTATGTCTTTGTGATAAGACTCCTCCCAAAGCAAAATTGGAAGCATCCGTTTCCACATAGAAAGGCTCGGACGGATCAGGATGCAACAAAACCGAGGCCGTGGTGAAGGCCTTTTTTAGAAGTACAAATGCCTCTTCCGCCTCCTTGGACCACTCAAAAGGGATTCCTTTTCTGAGTAATCTAGTGATGGGAATCAATTTCTTAGAAAATTCTGGAATAAACCTCCTATAAGAGTTGGCAAATCCAATGAAGCTTTGCATTTCTTTGACAGTTTGCGGGGACTTCCACTCTAGGACTGCCTCTACCTTGTGCTTATCCATCATTATTCCTTCAGGTGATAGGACAAAACCCAGAAACTCCACAGAAGTTACACTGAATGCGCACTTTTCCAGTTTCACAAATAGGCTGTTTTCTCTTAATTTCTGTAAGACTCCTTTCACATGATCCTCATGCACTTCAACACTTTCCGAGTATATTAAGATGTCATCTATGTACACTATTGCACACAGGTCAATATACTCTTTTAAGACATCGTTGATGAAGTGTTGGAAAGCAGCCGGAGCATTACATAGCCCATAAGGCATGACTTGATATTCAAATAGCCCATACTTTGTCCTAAAGGCTGTCTTCCATTCATCTCCTTCCTGGATTCGAACAAGGTGATATGCCCCTCGGAGATCCAATTTTGTGTAGATTCTTGAACCTTTCACTTGATCCAGAAGAACTGATATTAGTGGTAAAGGGTATCGATTTTTAACTGTGATTCGGTTTATAGCTCTAAAATCGATGCACGTTCTCAATTCGACCTCTTTCTTTGGGATAAAAAAAAGTGGCGAAGAGACTGGGGACTGGGAAGGTCGAATAAATCCGTTTTCCAAATTCTTCTGGAGGTCTTCCTTCAGGTGTTGGTTTCCCTTCTCCGTAGGAGCGTGAATTCGGCTACAAGGCAGATTTGCTCCTGGTTCAAGCTCGATCTTACAATCGTAAGTACGGTGAGGAGGAAGTTTCTCAGCCTCTTTCTCACTGAAGACGTCCTGGTACTCTGCATACTCTTGTGGTAATTCCACTGTGTGTATTACACATACTGTCGCTCCTCCATTACAGAGATGAGTAGCAGAAGTTTCCCGATGATTCTGCATAGAATACTGATAGCAATTTTCTTTACAAAACTCGGAGTCCACTTTGATTGTTCTCGAACTCCAGTCAATGGTGGGGTTATGCTCAGTGAGCCAAGGCAATCCCAAGATTAGTTGAAATTGCGGAGCATCTATTAGATTCAATTGCAACTTTTTACAATGTCCTTCTGTTGTTTCCAATTCTACAGGCTCGGTGTGACTCACAATGGGCCCAGAAGAAAGATTTGTGCCATCCACAGCCTGAACCACCTCGCTTTTCCCTTTTCTTAGGCTCTGAACTACAATGCCTTTTGAATCCGTAAACTCTACTGCTGCTCAACAGGAGCCTGAATATAGCTATAACGCCCAGTAAGGGCTAATGCCAAGATAAACTACTAAATAGTAATACCAAAACGAGCGCTGAAGAGCAGCTCAAATTCCAGGATGCGCGCTAATCACCAACTCGCGTGCGCAGGACTGCATGCACTGCCTGCGCTTTACGAAACACTGTTCCTTCAGAGCGCGACCCCAGAAGCGATGACACTAGTCTATCACTTAACACTTGCTCTGAAAATAGACACTACTCCCTAAGACACTACAGCGTTAGTCATGCGCAGTCCTAAGAAAACACTGAGTGTTCTGTCATGCGCTCTCCAATTCTAAATACTGAAACTACATGACCTGAAACTGAGCGCTACACTGACACACTAGAATATAGAACTCGCGTCGAAACTAAACGACGAACTGAAGAGATACGACAACGCTACCCTGACTGACTAGCGCGCCACAAATCAGAATGCTGCCATTACCTCCAAGGATTCAGGTGAAGTGCGAGGATTCTTGCTCCTCAGCTTCCAACGTTCTAAAGCTGCCTTCCTGCTTTTAGCAACACTAGAATGCTGCACAAACCTTCTTCACTCCTCTTCTAGCAGCCATCTTGGGATTTCTCCATTGACCAAATCTAAGCCTGGCAACCCCATTTCTAATCTTACGGTATGCCTGATGTGTAATTACATTAATGGACCTCCGACTTTCTGTGACAGCTGGCTTGGTTCTGACACTCACTGAATAAAAAAACAGTCCAATTGATGCACCAGAACCTGCCTAATGTGATTCCAAATGATTTCAAACTAATTTGGGAATACATTTCATGCCAGTAAAACTATTTTTTAATGCCTTTCATTAAAATGGAAAGGTGGAAGAGAGTCTACATAGTTGTAAATGAACCCTGAATCCAGTCAAAACAAGCACTGGCAAAGCCAGTAGGTCTCGCCTTTGGGACCTATTGGCTATATCAGTGCCTTTTGGTGATACTGTGCAGCATGGCCACGTCAATTTATAGGTGCGCCCATACGTGATGACATATGCACGCGCCTACAAAATTACATGGGTGCCACGTCATGAAGCTTTTTTCCTTTACTTTCAGCTGTGTTGGAAAGTGGGTGCCCTGTTGTGCAAAAAGGCTAAAAAACATTGACAAAGCCAATAGGTGAGACAAATTGGCTTTGCCAATGCTTGTTATTATGTTGATTATTTTTGGCACAGTGCACCTGGTCCTACTCCTTTAATTTTTGGGGGAAGACACAGCTGAATGTGCTATATAATATATGTGTCCTTCTTCCGTTGTCAGTCGATTGTTTATCCCAACTTGCAGAAATGTTTAACATCAGTCTTTGGTTTCAATCGCTGCTTCAATGTGCACTAGATGAACAACCACGGTTTGTTGAGGATACTACTGAAAAATACAATGGCCTCCTTATCAGGGGCTCTAACACAGTGAAGTGTGTGTGTTTGTAAAGCTCTATAAAAGGAAGTAGCTATTAACCGTCGGCCAGCAAAATAGTGAATAATCTCTGCTGTTTAACTGACCACATGCTAAATAGTAGAGATGATGTACAATTGGATCAACGGGTGGATAAATAGTGTGGAGGAGGTCTTTATTTAGCCAGTCGTGAAACCTGGAACACCAGATTCACAAAAACAGTTCCAGAATGAATAGGAATAACTAGACCAGGATGAGGATCAGAAGGACCAAAACAGTCCAGAAAAAGAGGACTTGGATCAGGACTAGGAGGAGGACGAATGCCTAGAGGAACAGAAGGACACGGAAGAGAAGGAAGACGACACTGAGCTGGAGGACAACTATGTGAGTCTAGGCCACATGTATCAGGAAATCCCTATTGTAAATGGCTCTTATTCCTGCTTCTTATGCTGCCAACCTTGAGATACTGCAGCCTCTTGAGGCCACATATAGAGCAGCCAAGGGGAGCTCAGGATTATATGAAGGCTCTGATGAGCAGAAGTGGAGATGATGGAGGCTCCAGATAGATTGTCTTCGATTGCCCAAAGAGGGATTCTGTGTGATCCCCAGATCTTTGCTCTGACATTCCTTGTGCATGCATGTGCGGTGGGCATGTAGCAAGTATGTAGCAGTAAGATTCCTTGTGTGAAGAAAGTGTAAGTGCATGGACCAGTGGCATGTAGTTTGCATAACATGATGGAGAGTAGATACAGCTTCCCTACACACTGGATGTGTTTTGACTGCATACTTGTGGATGGAGGGTAGAGACCTAGAGCTGAAGTCAGGGAGAATAGAGAAAAGGCTACCCAAAGAAATTCTGTGAGGTTCATTTTAGTGAAGAGCTTTCAATTAGCTCTTCCTGAGCCACGACATAGGCTTGATGCTAGGAGTAAGGTCATAGGTTTCTCTTGTTAATGGTCTCAAAGTTTCTAAGCAGGGCTGCCCTTTTGTCTGAACCTGATGACTGCTCAGGAAGGCTGATGACAGCCAGGTCCTGAGATCTCATGCTTTATTGTGTCCTTGTTTTGGATACTTCTGCTTCGAGCTAGCACTATTGCTACTACTGTGAGAGCTATCACCTAGTACAAAGGCTGTGTCTGCACTACAGCCAGAAAATTATAATTGAAAGAGAATCACCCCAAATCAGTTCTGAAACCTAAATAGATGGTCCACATCACGTGTCTGGAAAATGAGTATTAAAGTGAAACTGTGAAATGATTGAGCTGTAGGTCACAAGAACGGAGGTAACAAAATGTCTTAGTTCATTTGGTGTCTTATTTCTTACAATATTTATAATAAAGTTAAAAGAAAAATTTCTGTGAGCTTCTTTTCTTCATTGTCTTTTATTCCTGTATGTCTTTCTCTGATTTTCTGGGGAAATTAATTCATATTCCAATGACATTCAGTTCAATTAATTATAGTAGCATTCCTTTGCTTGTGGCTCCTTGATGGAATACTTCCTGTGATGGCCCGACAGAGTAGGGGGCATCGAAGGAAGGACGTTATACAATCACTCTATTTAGAATAAAGCCTGGCTGTAAGCAAAAGGAAAAAAGAGAATTTCCTTGTCACCCTGGGAGAGAATTCCCAGCTTGTAGGACCATTAGCTTTTTTGCTTTGCAAAAACAAACTCCAGCTTTGGGAGTTTGATTTTGAAAACTACATTTTTCTTAAAGGTTTGCTGGCCATCCATCATGTCTAACAATACTATTCTTCAAACATTTCGTGCATACACAGGAATCGCCATGACAGCCATTCCTGTAGAGAGTTGTCCACAGGGTAGAGGTCCCTCAGGAAGGCAGAGGCACTAGCTTCTGCCTAGGGCCGGACTGGCCTTATCGGGTACCGGGTTTTGGACCCCTGGGAGGACGTTTTTGTTATCGGCAATATCGGCCCACTGTAACAAAAGCTACAGCGGTGAGAAGGGAGTGGTGCTTCCAACTAGCAGCCCCCCCTGATCCCCCGGGTGCCGGCTGAGCTGTTTGCCAGGGCCTGTTTCGGCTCCCAGTCCGGCCGTGCCTCTGCATCTCAAAGCAGTTAACTTTGTACTCAAAACTCTATATCAGGCCCATAGTTTTTCTTTCTTCTGTCATCAGATTAGAATGAAGCCTCTAAATTATGCAGTATTGGTCGTTTCATAAGGGACACTATGTAACTGTTTCGATTTTGATAGAATCACCATAAATATTAGAGGGCTCTAGGCCACTGGGATACATTTCTAGTTTTTGGTTTTGCTTTTACAAATCATTGTTTTCAGGTGTTTTAGTCTGATTTGTTTAATTGAACTGAACCAGAGTTGATACTTGCAGAATGCACTGATAAGCTGCAGACAAAGAGGTGTTCTGGTAACATGGAGCCTTTTGGTAATATGATATCTGGTCGTGGTACATTCCCATGACTTTGTGAGTAAGAGCAAGTACATAGCTGTAGAACAGTAAACAACTTTAACTAAGCTTGAAAAGGTTCTAATCATCTTTATCATTATGCACCTCTGCAGACAAACATAAACGTAAAGGAGTAGAAGCATTTATGGCGCACGAGACAGATCCATAAGGGCCAGCCAAGTCACTATGTCTTGGCCCTTGGTGTAATGGAGTGGCATTCTGTGCTATCTCTGTCAAAATAACTTGGAAGCATTCAGACATTTGGGACCTTCAGACCTATAAATTATTGTCTGCATCTAAGTCAGATGTAGCTCTAAGGGATTCATGTTGCAAAATCACAGGTTTTGTAATCACAAAAGTGCTTATACTTACGTACAAACCCTTTCTATGAGATGGAAAATTATTTCAGCTTGTAAAAGGATTTTTGCAATTGTTTCCAAATTGCAAATAGGAGGGTTCATGAAAGGGGTTTCCTCCCTCCCTTTACAATCAGAAGGGAATTTATTGATAGTTTGTGACTGTAATTGCTGTCGGAAAACTTTGATGAGAAAACGACCCCGACTTGGGGTGGTAACTAATTTGCAAAGGGGAAAAGGTCCCCTTGTGTCCCCTTTCACTTTGAGAATCATGTTGGCAGCCTCAGGGAAGAGACGTTTTCCACAACCGAAAACATTTTTTTAAACCAGCACGATTTCTTTAAGGAACATGGGTTTCTTCAAAACAAAGTGCTTTACATTTTGGAATGCAGTCATAGAGATGATGATGATCACAGCCAAGCACAGAGGGTCACAGATTGGCACCTGCCTAATAAATATTAATTAGTGAGGCCCTTCTGCAACTACTTGCAATTCAGTACTTATGAACATCCAAACAGTACATGTGTCAGTTTGCAAAATATAATTCATTCGGTAAAACGTATGTGCAGAATTTGCAACCATGGTTTGCAAATTAAATAACAATATTACAGGACCCTAACTTTCATAAGGAGATGGATGCCAATTGTATTCACTCCTTGTGTGTAGTTCTAGCTGGTGTAAGTACCTGTTGAAATCTGCATCATGCATAATAAAATGAAATTTAAGGTGTTTAGACAGCAGCCTGGTAAAAGAGAAGTTCCTCTGCTATTTGCATGACTACTGGCCAAGTTGTGCACACTGTCTACTATTTAGCCAGCCACCAGATAAATATTAAAGTTTCTTTTCAAGTTATTTGCAAAGACACAGTGAATACAGCACATCATTTCTGCTAATTAGCCAGCTACCAAGTAAATATTGAATGGTCTTTGCTACTTGCCAGGCTACTGGTTAAAGAATATAAAACGTCTGCTGTTTTACGAGCAGCCACATAAGTAATTACCTTTATTTGCATGGCTGTTGGCCTTATTGTACATGTCTGCTGTGTTGTCGGCAGCGCAATAATGAGTAAAATGTTTTTATTGGCTTCACTGCTGGCCAAATAGTACAAAACCTCTGCTATTTAGTCAGTGGCCAGGTAAATTGTGAAATGTCCTTGTTATTTGTGCACCTGCCAGCCAAATAGTGCAGAATCGCTACTATTTAACCAGAGACCGGGAAATTAGTGAAGTTCTGCTATTTGCATGGCCACTGGCCGAACAGTGCAGAATCTCTACTATTTATCCAGTGGCCAGGTGAGTAGTGAAGTTTTTCTGCTATTGCACGGCCCCCGGCCCAACAGACAGAATCTCTACTATTTAACCACCATCCGGGTGAATAGTGATGTTTTTTCTCCTCTTTGCATAGCCTCCAGCCAAACAGTGCAGAATCTCTACTATTTAGCCAGGTGATTAGTGACGTTTTTCTGCTATTGCCACGGGCACCGGCAAAACAGTGGAGAATCTGTACTATTTAGCCATCGCAGTTAGTGTCTGCATTTGGGATGTGTAAGCATGTGTGGAAAAACGATGTATCAGTGTTTTCTAACCACAGACATACGACGTTTAACCACTAAACACTGGGGTAGATTTGCAAACATTTTGCACTGGGTTTGCATCACAAAACCAGCACAAATATTTTTTATGTTATTTACTTTCCAGAGCAAAATTTGCTTTGTGCTGGAAAGTAGCCTAAAAGTAACACAAGGAAGTGCAAAGAGTTACTTAGCATCAAGGGGGCATTACATAGGTGGAACATGGGCATTCACATGCAACCAAGCATTGCTTTTTGATACAAAACCCTACCTACTAACAATAGTAGACAGAGTTTTGCACCAAAAATTAATGCCATTTAACCCCTTGTGTGCTCATGACGAGCTGGACTCGTCATGGCACACAGTCGCCGTGTGCTCATGACGAGTCCAGCTCGTCATGACACCCACCCACGGGGGAAGTGCTGGCGCTCCCCCCGTGGGCGGTCGATCCCAGTGTTTGTACCGGGGAAGGCAGGGGAATACCTTCCCCTGCCCCCTCCACCCCCCTCCGCGTCATCAATGAGCGTCAGCACGCGAGGCGCGCTGACGTCATTGGAGGTTTCCCTTTGTTCCCGACGCGCAGGAAGCCATTTGCTTCCAGCGCGTCGGGAACAAACAGGTAAGTTTTGGGGCTGGGGAGGGGGATTTAAACTAAAGAGGCATCGGGGGAAAGGAAAGGGTTTTCCTTTCCCTCGATGCCTCTTTGTGCATTCCTGCTGCACGATCGTGCGATCGTGCAGCAGGAATGCCCACTAGCGTCAGGGATTTTTTTTTTTTACATTTGCCAGTGTTTTGTTGGTTGGGGAGCGGCCCCTTAGGCAAGGGTCGCTCCCCCTTTTGGGAGCATCACTCTAGGCTTTGTCTGCCCCCTGGGGGGGGGCAGAATATTATTTTATATAAAAAAATCGGCTCACTGGGCCAATGTAATAAATGCACTGGGGAGTGGCCCTTGGGCAAGGGTCACTCCCTTTGGGGGCCTTTAGTATGCCCATGATGTTAGGTTTTGTTTGGGGGAGCGGCCCCTTCGGCAAGGGTCGCTCCCCTGTTGAGGGCATACATTTTGGCCTTGTTTGCCCCCTGGGGGACAGATTTACATTTTTTAAAGTATTCGGCCCACTTGGCCAATAGAGTAAATGTAGTGGGGAGTGGCCCCTTGGGCAAGGGTCACTCCCCTTTTGGGGGCATACATTTTGGCTTTGTCTGCCCCCTGGGGGGGGGGCAGATTTTTTTTTTTTTTTTTAAATAAAATCGGCCCACTGGGCCAATGGAATAAATGTAGTGGGGAGTGGCCCCTTGGGTAAGGGTCACTCCCCTTTGGGGACCATTTTAGTATGCCCATGATGTTAGGTTTTGTTTGGGGAGCGGCCCCTTAGGCAAGGGTCGCTCCCCTTTTGGGGGCATACATTTTGGCTTTGTCTGCCCCCTGGGTGGGGCAGATTTAAATTTTAAAAATGTATTCGGCCCACTGGGCCAATAGAGTAAATGTAGTGGGAGTGGCCCCTTGGGCAAGGGTCACTCCCCTTTGGAGGCATACATTTTGGCTTTGTCTGCCCCCTGAAGTGGGCAGAATTATTTTTTAAATAAAATCGGCCCACTGGGCCAATGGAATAAATGTAGTGGGAGTGGCCCCGTGGGTAAGGGTCACTCCCTTTGGGAGCCATTTTAGTATGCCCATGATGTTAGGTTTTGTTTAGAGGAGCGGCCCCTTAGGCAAGGGTCGCTCCCCTTTTGGGAGCATACATTTTGGCTTTGTCTGCCCCTGGCGGGAGCAGATTTAAATGTTCTTAAATAAAATCGGCCCACTGGGCCAATAGAATAAATGTACACTCACCCCCAGTCAACTGATCTGGGTTTAATCCATCATCATGCTTTAGCTCACTCCACCAGCCCAGTTCAGACATGGCCATATGCAAATCAGTCTGACCCTGTGCCTCATGGGAACAGTCCAGCCCGAACTGCCAAGCCATGTCTTCCCTGGCCCGGAAACAACCATCCTGGGACCGGTTTCTGGCTAATCAACCGTCATCAGCCAGGCTAGCTTGAGTCCAGTGGCAAAGTGAGCAAGGGACCCACGTCTGGGCATACCCTGCCAACTTAGGGCGATCAAAGCGCACAGGGTCAGACTGATTTGCATATGGCCATGTCTGAACTGGGCTGGTGGAGTGAGCTAAAGAATGATGATGGATTAAACCCAGATCAGTTGACTGGGGGTGAGTGTTAGATTTGCTCAAGCGCTCCGTCCATCATCCCCTTTGGTATCACCCTGAGGGGCAGATCGCATGATTTTTTTTTTTGTAGGGCCACTAGGCCACCAGGGTTCTTTTTATGTTGGACATGGGTTGCTCCCCTTTATGGGAGGATGATTGTGGCCATTTCTGCCCTCTTTAGGTGGCAGAGTAGCAGTATGTTTTTAGGCCCATCTGCCCCCAAGGGGGCAGAAGCCACTAGACACCAGAGGTTTTTTAATTTTGTTTTGGGGGTGGCCTCAAGGTCAAGGGTTGCTCCCCTTTTACGGGAGTGAATAATTAATTTATACTCTTAGGCCCACCTACCCCTTAGCTTGGCTGGTGGACTGTGTGTGGACTGGTGCATTATTTGCATATGTGATTGTAATGTTTTTTTCTCCTTTTTAATCTAGTGTAAAGCTTTTGATTCCTGTTTGCGGTTTCGACAGTGGTTGTTCTGCAGTTTTGCGTAGTTGCATTTTTTTGGTAAGAAAAAATTTTTTGTTGTATTTACTCCAAATGAGTAATATTGTAATGTATGAATGAATTTTTTTGTAAGTGGTGTCATAATGGCAGCATATTCAGTTAGTGTTTTGAGCATGAAAATCTTTGCGATGTGTTTTGCATTGTCTTATGTGTAATTTTCTTTTCTCTTCCTTTTTAGTGGGATATTGTTGATCCATACTGTGTCTGTGCAGAGTAGGTGGTGGTGAGTTTAGCTGCTTCTGGCAAGTGAGTGGTATCGTTTTGGAGTGTATAGGTATTTCTGATAAAGGTGCATTTTGTTTATTACTTATTTTACAAAGTGTTTGTTGTTGTTGACTTGTTTGACAAGTTACCTTTATTAGTAATTATTATGGCTAGCCGTAGAATGACTGCTCAGCAGGTGGTTGGTATGCTTCTTGAATCTTCCTCTGAGCCAGATTATGAGACTGACAGTGCGTCTGAGGGAGAGGAGGGAGGGGATGATTCTAGCAGTGAGTTTTCTCTCCACATGGAATCATCGGATGATGAAGGTACTCTCAGTGCGGATGAAGCTACTCTCGGTGTGGATGAAGCTACTCTCAGTGCGGATGAAGTGCCTGTTTTAGAGGAGGATACTGCTGTGCCGATGGTGCAAGAGGCATCTGGATTGCAGCCTGAGGCTGCTAGGCTTCCTACTGGAAGTGCTGGACTCTGGGTTGATCCAAACATAGTGCAGCCGGTGTTGCCTGCCTTTAGCTGTGATGCAGGGTGTAGAGTGGATTGTGAACATTATTTGCCTATACAGTTTTTTCAGTTGTTTATGGATGATGTATTTTTGGGTGAGATTGTTGAGCAGACTAATTTGTATGCTGAACAGTTTTTGAGGGACAACAGTGACAAACTTAGGCCCTACTCTAGAGCTACCCGGTGGACTCCCACAAATCTGGAAGAGATTAAGAAGTTTTTGGGTTTGACTTTATTGATGGGTTTGATAAGGAAGCCGAACCTGGCTTCATATTGGTCTACCAGCCCCTTGATGGCAACAGCCATATTTCCTGCAGTTATGACTCGTGATCGGTATTTACTTTTGCTACGTATGCTGCATTTTGTTGATAATTCTTTGGCGTTGCCACGTTTTCACCCTGACTGTGACCGTCTTTTTAAGATTCGGCCTGTTCTTGATCACTTTGTAAATCGATTTTCAGAGATCTATACTCCAGGAAAGAAATATCTATTGATGAGTCTTTGGTCTTGTTCAAGGGTCGTTTGGTTTTTAGGCAGTACATCCCTAGCAAGAGGGCACGCTATGGAATTAAGCTGTATATGTTGGCTGAGAGTAGGACAGGATATGTTTTTAATTTTCGTGTGTACACTGGTAGAGATTCCACTATTGACCCCCAGGTTGTCCGTCCACTTTTGGAGTTTCAGAGAAAATTGTGTGGGATCTTGCTAGAAGACGGTTTAACAGAGGCCACCATTTGTACCTTGATAACTTCTACACTGCTGTGCAATTATTTAAGGAATTGTTTAAAGTGGACACTTTTGCATGTGGCACAATCCGCTCTAACCGCAAAGGTTATCCGAAAGAGCTTGTTTGCAAAAAACTTCAGAGGGGTCAGTGCAGTTCCTTGCGTAGTGATGAACTACTAGCTGTGAAATTTGTGGACAGGAGGGATGTGTACATGCTGACTACCATCCATGATGAGAGTACTTCAACTGTGCCTGTTTGGGGTCAGGTTGCTGAAGTGCGCAAACCTGTGTGCTTTCTAGACTACAATAAGCACATGGGTGGTGTTGACAGAGTAGATCAGAGGTTGGAACCTTACACTGCTATTCAGAAGGCTTATGTTTGGTATAAGAAGTTGGCCATCCATTTCTTCAACTTAGCAACTTTCAATGCTTTTATTGTGTTCAAGGAGTGTTCTCCTGCGTCAAAGTTGACATTTCTTCAGTTTCAGCACTCTGTGATAGCTAGCCTTGTTCTTGTGGAACAGGCAAGTGTTCCTAGATTTGGAGTGGTGGAGGATGTGGCTCGATTGAAAGATCACCACTTTCCTGATTACATTCCTCCCACACCTTCAAAAGACTTTCCCACTAGGAGATGTAGAGTCTGTTGGCGAAGAGGTTTGCGGAAGGAGACTCGTCTTTTCTGCCCCGGGTGTCCTTCTAACCCTGGGCTGTGTGTGCCTGCTTGTTTTAGAGCGTACCACATGCAAAATAATTTTTGGGAGCATCCATGAGTGGTAAAGTGAACTGCCTGGTCTGTATTGTTTAAAAATTTGTATTCTGTTTCAAGGTTGGCATTAGTGCAATGTATTTAGTTTCAGATTTTGTGTTAGTAGATTTGTATCTACTTGCAATTTGTTTGTGTTTTTTTGTATAAAAAATCCTAAATGTGATGGCGGTGTGCGTGGACTGGCGCTTGGCTGGCGGTGTGCGTGGACTGGCGCTTGGCTGGCGGTGTGCGTGGACTGGCGCTTGGCTGGCGGTGTGCGTGGACTGGCGCTTGGCTGGCGGTGTGCGTTGACTGGTGCTTGGCTGGCAGTGTGCGTGGATTGGCGCTTGGCTGGTGTTGTGCGTGCACTGGAGCTTGGCTGGCGGTGTGCGTGGACTGGCGCTTGGCTGGTGGTGTGCGTGGACTGGCGCTTGGCTGGCAGTGTGCGTGGACAGGCGCTTGGCTGGCGGTGTGCGTGGACTGGCGCTTGGCTGGCGGTGTGCGTGGATTGGCGCTTGGCTGGCGGTGTGCGTTGACTGGTGCTTGGCTGGCGGTGTGCGTTGACTGGTGCTTGGCTGGCGGTGTGCGTTGACTGGTGCTTGGCTGGCGGTGTGCGTGGATTGGCGCTTGGCTGGCGGTGTGCGTGGATTGGCGCTTGGCTGGTGTTGTGCGTGGACTGGTGCTTGGCTGGCGGTGTGCGTGGACTGGCGCTCGGCTGGCGGTGTGTGAGTAGTGACTTGCTGCTGGTCACTACACACACTGCTAGCTGAGCGCCACTCCACGCAATCCATCAGTTTGTGTAGTTGCTTTGTCAGGAATGTGGGCGTGTGAAAGTGATGGGCCCTTGAATGGCGCTGTCTGCTGGTGTGAGTGTTGTAATGTGATGGGCCCGCGGCTGGCGGTGTGAATGTTTTGTATGTGTCACACGTATGAAAGGTGTATGAATGGCCTGTAAAGAGGTTGGTGCCTTGTCGTGGCTTTACAGCTCACGAGCTGTGAGTCAATGGTTCAGTTTCTCGTCCTTTCAATTATTAACAGTGCATTTCATTTTTGAGAAATCACTTGCTAATACAATTGTATATACTGAACCATCACTCACCCTCGTGCCAAATCCAACCAGTATGTGTGTGTGTTTGAGGAATAGATGGCTGTGCAGTAATATTTGTCTTTTTTGTCTTTCTGAAGCAGGGTGTACCTTGTCTCTTTTTGCGAATGTTGTGATGTGTTGGTTTTGTGCCTGGTGGTGTGAATGGTCTTGTGTGTATCACGTATGAAAGGTGTGTGAATGGCCTGTAAAATGGTTGGTGCCTTGCCGTGTCTTTACAGCTCACGAGCTGCGAGTCACTGGTTCAGTTTTTGTGCATTTAATTATTGACAGTGCATTTCATTTTTGTGAAATCTCTTGTTAATAAAATTTTATATACTGAACCATTACTCGCCCTCATGCCAAATCCAACCAGTATGTGTGTGTGTTTGAGGAATAGATAGCTGTGCAGGAATCTTTGTCTTTTTAGTCTCTCTGCCAAGGTGTACATTCCATCTAAGAATAACCTACCATCTGTAGATATTATCGTTAACCCATGGGAGTACATGGTGATGTCTCTCTTGTGAATTCCAACAAGTTATTTTATCCACAATGTCCTGCAAACTTAAAAATGTCTGTCACATTTTCCTTGCAATTTTGTGCTTAAAATTCTCACGCTGCAGAAATAAACACATAATTATGTCAAAACGATTTGGTTTTGCAAGGGAGACACCTGGGTTTTGGTCCCGTGCTCGGCGGCCATCTAGGGAAACCTACCAAACCCACACATTTCTGCAAAGTAGACACCCGGGGGCTTCCAGGGAGGTATGGCTTGCGTGGATCCCCCAACGTTTCTTTACCCAGAATCCTCTGCAAACCTCAATTTTAGCTGAAAAAATCACTTTTTCAGACATTTTTGTGTGGGAAAGTGTGGCATCACCGGGCTCACACAAATTTCCTACCACCCAGCGTTCCCCCAGGTCTCCCGATAAAAATGGTGCCTCACTTGTGTGGGAGGCCCAAGTACCAGCGACAGGCAAGGGCCCAAAACGTAGTGATGCGACATCAAAATTGCCTATCTAAAAACCACCTGGTTTTGCAAGGGGTCACCTGGGTTTTGGCCCCGTGCTCGGCGGCCATCTAGAAACCTACCAAACCCACACATTTCTGAAAACTAGACACCCGGGGCTTCCAAGGAGGTATGGCTTGCATGGATCCCCCAACGTTTCCTTACCCAGAATCCCTTGCAAACCTCAATTTTAACTGAAAACAAATCACTATTTTCAGACATTTTTGTGTGGGAAAGTGTGGCATCACCGGGCTCACACAAATTTCCTACCACCCAGCGTTCAACCAGGTCTCCCGATAAAAATGGTGCCTCACTTGTGTGGGAGGCCCAAGTACCCGCGACAGGCAAAGGCCCAAAACGTGGTGAGGCGACATCAAAATTGCCTATCTCAAAACCACCTGGTTTTGCAAGGGGAGTCACCTGGGTTTTGGCCCCGTGCTCGGCGGCCATCTAGGAAACCTACCAAACCCACACATTTCTGAAAACTAGACACCCGGGGGCTTCCAAGGAGGTATGGCTTGCGTGGATCCCCCAACGTTTCCTTACCCAGAATCCCTTGCAAACCTCAATTTTAGCTGAACAAATCACTTTTTTCAGACATTTTTGTGTGGGAAAGTGTGGCATCACCGGGCTCACACAAATTTCCTACCACCCAGCGTTCCCCCAGGTCTCCCGATAAAAATGGTGCCTCACTTGTGTGGGAGGCCCAAGTACCCGCGACAGGCAAGGGCCCAAAGCGTAGTGAGGCGACATCAAAATTGCCTATCTCAAAACCACCTGGTTTTGCAAGGAAGTCACCTGGGTTTTGGACCCGTGCTCGGCGGCCATCTAGGAAACCTACCAAACCCACACATTTCTGAAAACTAGATACCCAGGGGCTTCCAAGGAGGTATGGCTTGCGTGGATCCCCCAACGTTTCCTTACCCAGAATCCCTTGCAAACCTCAATTTTAGCTGAAAAAATCACTTTTTCAGACATTTTTGTGTGGGAAAGTGTGGCATCACAGGGCTCACACAAATTTCCTACCACCCAGCGTTCCCCAGGTCTCCCGATAAAAATGGTGCCTCACTTGTGTGGGAGGCCCAAGTACCCGCGACATGCAAGGACACAAAACGTTTTGAGGCAACATCAACATTGCCTATCAAAAAATGTTTTGGGCCCTTGCCTGTTGCGGTGCTATGAGCCTCCCACATAAGTGAGGCACCATTTATCGGGAGACCTGGAGAACGCTAGTGGTAGAATTCTGTGTGAGCCGGTGATCCACTTTCCCACACAAATGTCTGAAAAATAGATTTTCTGCTAAAGTTGAGGTTTGCAAGAGATCTGGGTAAGGCGTTGGAGATCCACGCAACCATACCTCCTGGAAGCCCGAGTGTCTAGTTTTCAGAAATGTGTGGGTTTGGTAGGTTTCCCTAGATGGCCGCCGAGCACGGGCCAAGACCCAGGTGACTTGCAAACCAGGTGGTTTTGAGATAGGCAATTTTGATGTCGCCTCAAAGCGTTTTGGGCCCTTGCCATCATGGTACTTGGGCCTCCACACAGTGAGGCACCATTTTTATCGGGAGACCTGGAGACGCTAGTGTAGGAAATTGTGTGAGCCCGGTGATGCCACACTTCCCACACAAAAATGTCTGAAAAAGTGATTTTCAGCTAAAATTGAGGTTTGCAAGGATTCTGGGTAGGAACGTTGGAGATCACAAGCCATACCTCCTGGAAGCCTCAGTATCTAGTTTTCAGAAATGTGTGTGTTTGGTAGGTTTCCCTAGGTGCCGGCAGAGCTAGGGTTCGCAAACTACAGCTAGGCACTTTGCCAAAAAAGGGTCATTTTTCACTGCGAAATTGAGGTGTTACCACGTTGCGTTTTGCGCCGTTACCTGTCGCGGGCACTAGGCCGACCCACACAAGTGAGGTACCATTTTTCTTCGAAGACTTTGGGGAACGCGGGGTGGGTGGAAATTTGTGGATCCACGCAGATTCCAGAACTTTCCACCACAAAAATGTGTGTTTTTTGACAATTTTTAGGTTTGCAAGGGATTCTGGGTAACAGAACCTGGTGGGAGGCAGTCAAGTCACCCCATCCTGGATTCCCCTGGGTGTCTAGTTTTCAAAAATGTATAGGTTTGCTAGGTTTCCCTAGGTGCCGGCAGAGCTAGGGTTCAAAAACTACAGCTAGGCACTTTGCCAAAAAGGGTCATTTTTCACTGCCAAATTGAGGTGTGACCACGTTGCGTTTTGCGCCGTTTCCTGTCGCGGGCACTAGGCCGACCCACACAAGTGAGGTACCATTTTTCTCGGAAGACTTTGGGGAACGCGGGGTGGGTGGAAATTTGTGGATCCACGCAGATTCCAGAACTTTCCACCACAGAAATGTGGGGAAAATGTGTTTTGTTTGACACTTTTTAGGTTTGCAAGGGATTCTGGGTAACAGAACCTGGTGGGAGGCAGTCAAGTCACCCCATCCTGGATTCCCCTGGGTGTCTAGTTTTCAAAAATGTATAGGTTTGCTAGGTTTCCCTAGGTGCCGGCAGAGCTAGGGTTCAAAAACTACAGCTAGGCACTTTGCCAAAAAGGGTCATTTTTCACTGCCAAATTGAGGTGTGACCACGTTGCGTTTTGCGCCGTTTCCTGTCTCAGGCACTAGGCCGACCCACACAAGTGAGGTACCATTTTTCTCGTAAGAGTTTGGGGAACGCGGGGTGGGTGGAAATTTGTGGATCCACGCAGATTCCAGAACTTTCCACCACAGAAATGTGGGAAAATGTGGGTTTTTTGACAATTTGTTAGGTTTGCGAGGGATTCTGGGTAACAGAACCTGGTGGGAGGCAGTCAAGTCACCCCATCCTGGACTCCCCTGGGTGTCTAGTTTTCAAAAATGTATAGGTTTCCTAGGTTTCCCTAGGAGCCGGCAGAGCTAGTGTTCAAAAACTACTGCTAGACACTTCGCAGAAAAACAATGGAGTGTTTCACCCAAAAGAAAAAAGTAGTGCTTGAAAAGCAAGCAGTAGATGCAGCATTGTTATACGGTGCCAACTAATTTAGTGGGACTGTGGATTAGGTCAACAACACTTCATAATAAATGGACTGAGTCTTCTTATATGATCAGTAAATGTTGGTTCGGCTAACTTGTCGCAACCTTGAACATGAGCACTCTCATTCCCAAGGAATTAATGGAAACAGATCTAACCCTTTCATATGTCGCTCTTGCATGCCCAAAGTTTCACAAAGAGAAGAGACAATAATACATTTTCAAATGTTTATTGAAAAGATCTAATCCTTGTAAGTAAAATATGAACTGTGATTATTAGACAGATGAAACATCGTTATAAGCATTATTAAAACAATGAAAAATACAAATAATTAGGAGTGGACGATAAGTTCCGCTCCGCCAGCGGAGTTCTGGTCACTCCGCTTTACGCTTGTAACATGGAGTTCCGACCAAACTCTGCCAACCGCCGCGTGGCAGAGTTTTTTCTCAAATGCGCCTTATCAACAGTACACTTGCGAGCGTGAGAGAGAATTGGTGTCCCCTAGCACCATTTTCGGGTGCTAGGAAGACACCGGGCGAGATTTTCCCAGCGCAGCTGCCCGTGACCGCTCGCGGTAAGAAAGCTGCGGCTCAAGGAGAAAATCTACTCTAGCGGCAGCAATGAAGCAGCGCCCTCTGGCGTGTCAAGCGGCGCCATCCAGGAACAAGCTCCCGGCGCTAAAAGTCAGCTCGAGCAGCACGACATGCCGATTCCCGCCCGCTCGCAGAACTCCCGAAATGTCGTGGCATTTTCATGTAACTCTGAGGAATTCCGCAGAGTGAAACTACGTGAGTTCCAACCACCCCTCCAAGTTATGCAACCATGTTGATTATTTCTAAAATTACACCTATCACTAATACGCCTACACTAGTGAGAGCATTATGGGAGTACCCTTCTGCCAGACCCAAATGGAATAATCTAACCCCATACCTTGGTGCAATATCTCTAGAAACCAGCCTCAGTGCATTAATGAATGCACTCTGTTTCGGTGTGCAAGCCCACACACATCTGCTTGCACAGCTATCTTCTTTCCTAGAAAGTATGTCAGGGTCTGCAGAACTTTAACTCATTCACAACTCAGGCATGAAGTGCCTCTTTCCTGAATCCAAAACAGATACTGTTTAAATAATTAACCACCGGCCTTATCTCATTCTGCAAGAGACGCAGAAAAACATCTTTACTTAGTCTGGGTAAAAGAGTTGTCTCCTACGAGCACAAAATAAACCAAGGACATCGTGTTCTAGTATATGTCCATGAAACTAACAGTGCAGATGACAGAACAACAGTATCTAACTATAATAAATGTGTGCGTGGCATTTTGTCATGTTAGTGAAACACATGTTTAAACCACCATCTCAAAAAGATGCTCAGTTAGAAGGGAAAACTATAATGGAGACTAAATATAATAAAGAGCTTGCAAAGAGGCAATGCTCCGTGGGAGGGACAAACACAAGATTGACAAACTGGCATACGAATAAGAAGCAGGCAAATGAGAATGACTAGGAAAGCCAACCAATTATAAGCAATGGGTGGGCTCCAAGCCCCTCTATGTTCTTGGTAAACCACAATATGCCCCGCAACAGTCTGCACATAGTAGGACCTTCGCATAAAAAGTGGGCAAAAAGCATATGTTTTAGAAACAACAAGAAGAAAGCATGAAGCAGAACAGTCAGACAAAAGTTTCATTTTTGGCTGGTGACCCTTTGCCTACTGCCAACATCGGACTTTTTTTCAGGAAAAGGAAAATGAATGAGAAACTAATTCTCAAATATGTGTACTTGAACCCAAACCGATTGACTAACTATCCCCATTCTTTATTATTTAATGTTATTTTTTCCTCTGGAAGTCAAGCAAGAAAGATTCTCCCTTTGTTCACTAACCTTTATTATTAAAAAAACAGATTAAAAACCTTTGAATGGTGCCTTCCCCCACCACACTAATAGTGTGAAAATGCATCCCACTTCTATATTTCTTCTATTTGGAGATGTATACCCCTTCTGTGCCTTCTTTCAATGAATACATGTGTTGATTCCTGAGCTACTCCTCATATGACTGCTCTGCCTGATTCTAGTTCCTACAATTAAAAAAGTCTTTAGAGGAAGTAGTGCGTGCTATGGTAGTCAAATGCCACATGTTAGGCAAGCACCTCTTGGTGTATGCGCTTTAGGTAGCCTAGTCTTACTTCGGTAATGTTCTCACAGCAAAAAGCTCAGAAGCAACATAGGTAAACAACAACACTGATAACAGATGAAGGGAAAATGTGCCTGGTCTTTGAAAAATTGTTTATTCTGCCTCTGTAAGGAAACAGACCACCCAAATACATAATCCATGGCAACCCATTTTTATATAACAAATTATTATTAATGTAGTACTTTTATTTGAAAGGATGACCGAAGAGGAAGATGAGGTATCGTTCGGTGGACATAGGTGCCTTGCTACAATTTTGAGACATCTTTCCTCCCAGACAATTCCTCTCAGAAATTAAAATTACTGCACTTGCAGGCCTGTTTGATAGAGGGATTACAAAACAATATATAAACCTTGGATAAAAAGACCTCTGCAGCAATACAATTATTCCAAGCTGTTCAGAGAAGCTCCTTTTTGGCTTTATTTCCAAGTTAAAAGTTAATGCCATGATTATTATGCATGCATGTAAGTCTTTTTCACTGAAATATTAGCAAATGATCCCCTTGTATATTGTCTTTCAGCTGCCCTTCACTACGATGGAAATCTCCAGGTTTAGGTGCAATTTCTCATATTTCGATCTAAGAATGTTGGTCTCCATGAGCCAAGCTTCCTTTTCACTAATATCATATTCTCCATTTTATATTTCCGAACATGACCAGTACTATGTCCAAGAAGCATCCTATTTATATAGAATTTTACTTATGACTGTGCTTTCTGAATTATCGGTCTCGTCCCCGAATGTCAGGGTTGCCGTATACTTCACCCCCCGATATACTGTCTGCCCCTTTATCCCACCTTTGCAGGTTCTTTTTCATCCCAGAAATCTCTCTTTTTTACTCTTTTCCTACGTTTTTCTCCCCGCTCGTTCCCCCTTTGCTGCTTTTCTCACTCCTGGTCTGGATCAAAGTCTGATGATTAAAAATAAGTACCCGAAAAAAGGGCCGGTGGGTTACACCTGCAACCACCAGCTCAAATTAAGCACCTCCTGCAATGCATGTGCTTGTGAATATGTGTGTATAGCACAAATCTATCTAAAAAAACAAAACAAACCACTGTGCAGTATTCAAGGGAATAAAACACAGATACATTTGAGGCTCATGGAAGGAGATACTGGCGAATGCAAAAAAACAGAAGGAGGAGAGGAGAAAGGGAGGAGAGGAGAAAGCAAGGACGAGGGGCTCTAAAAAGTGAAAGGAGGAGCAGGCTCGGTAGGAGGAAAGAGCATGGACTCTGAACACTTAGGAGGTCCTGAATCCAGCATGAACGTGTGCCAGGATTTTATTTTTTATTTTGGGGTGTCGCAGGTACGGCCACGCCATGGTAGAACAATAAAAGTATTTTAAAGGCTCATTTATAGGCATAATATTCTCTTAATGTTTCCATGAAGTTCAGGGCACATTTCTCAAGCCTCCCACCGCGTAGATGTAATTATTACGTTTTTGAGGGTGGGTGGGGGGATGGGGGCGGGGACTCAGTTAACTCCTTCTGGAGTGTAACCTTCGTCATACTATGTTAAAAAATGCACACGTTGACCTGCGGGTGTTTACGTCCCTCTGCTCTTTTCTTTCATTTTTTTGTAAAAAAAAAAAGTAGGCACGGAATGTGGCCACACGACTCTCCAAACTGATGAAAATGTCAGTGGGCCTCGGAGACCCAATGTCACTTGAAAACTCGGGTGACTTGAGTTCCAGTGAAATCATTTCAACCATTCGGATTAGTAACATACATTTACCTCACTGGTGCAACACGTGTGCATTCCTTATTGGAAAGCAGATGCTGAGACAAAAGGCGCGATGATAGAGAGATATAAAAAGCAATTTTGCGTTTCTGGCAGGATACTGAATACAGACAATGGCTTCAGCAGAGATGGTGGGAGGTACCTTAATAACAATATCTTAGCTCCACAATACTAACTGCAAGTTGATCTTACATTAAGCACAATGGGCCCTATTTGTCAATGTGAATATGGTTGTAAATGTACGTTTATGACAAAATCTACAAGTTTTACACCTTCCAGGAACCAACAAAGAGATTTCTGGCAGATGAAAATGCATTTACTAGTGTGGGTTTCTCTGCCACAACAAAAATGCACAGTAGTTAATCCCACTCCAGGGGTGGCAAGTGGGCATTCCAGGTCGTGGATTGTCTTGGAATTTTGGGAATGCCCACAAACCTTTCCTCCGTAGGAATGGTCCCAGTAGGGAAGGGCAATGGATCACCCACAGATATGGTGGGAGAGCAAGGAAATTGTTTTCTCCATGGGGAAAAATGTTTTGAGCACAGAGAAGAAAAGTGCATTTTCATATTAGGCTCCATTGCCCCATGTGGCGTTCTCTAAGGAGAACTCTGAAAAGGGGGAAGAGGAGTCTTTACAAAAATCACTTAACATTTCCAGAATTGCACTTGCAAACCTGTGCCTTGCACAGCGGTCATGGCATGTTTCAAGGAATATTTATGAACAGTCAAAAAGTATGCTCAGGTAGAGGAGTAAATCTCCACCTATACTTTAATGACTTTTACACTGTTATTGTGAATAGGCTCAATATCTGTCTTCAGTACCACATCTGTGTTGTTACAGACGAGTGCAGCTCACCAGGTATTAGGGCACCGGGGAAGCACGAGGACGTCTACAAAACCGTCGCCATTGCCTGCACATTACATGAAGGACTACTTTTTCAGCTATGTGCTTGTAGAAATTTGACAAGATGACTTGCTGCAAAAGATATCACTGGTTGCAGCCAATGCACTACAAAGTTTGCTTTTATTCTGGGAATGTATATCAACAACTTACCCTTCATCATTTTCTGAAGGAACTGGGACTTCTCTCTACTTTCCATCCTAGAGTATCTTGTAACCCATCTATGTAATATATGTGTGGTGATTGGAAAAATTATGACCCACTGGCCGCATGGCCTGATGATCTGGGAATACCACCTAAATTTTCAAAGGAAGTAAGAAACCTCTGAATTACCATGGACTCCAAGCTATCAATGAATGCCCAAGTGGACAAACTAGCAAGATCAAGCGTTGTTACTATGAAAACTCTGCAACGCTTCTTCCCCCACCTAGGATTTCCACAAAAGGTCCAGGCTACCATCTCGCTTGTTCTGTTCAAACTCGATTACACCAATGGCCTCTACCACGGATCACCTTTAACAACTATGAAAAGACTACAACAGATTCAGAACTCTGCTGCCAGACTACTCTTACATACAAAGCCACAAGCCCACATCTCCCCTGCCTTGAAAGCCCAACATTGGTTACCGGTTGCCAGAAGATCCACATTAAAGCTGCTTTTTATCACCCACAAATCGATACATGAAACAGGATAGCTCTTCATCAGGAATAAAATCACCAAATCCATTCAACAAAGGCACCTCCGCTCTAGAGTGGCACCTCGCCTCAAAATCCCACCATACAAGAAAAAACTATGGCTGGCACATCCTTCTCTGTTCAAGCAGCCAAACTATGGAACTCTTTACCCCCCAACATAAGATCCACGGACAACCACCTTATCTTCCGAAAACTACTCAAGAATTGGCTCTTCCCCACATAACCACCATACTCAAACATATATATATAGCATATTCCTTTGTATATAAGCATTTAATTGGACTAGATGGACTAGATGTGCACCTATGTATAAACGTGTATAATAATTATGTTTTAAAAGATATATTCGTTAGTTCTGCTTAACAATTGTACATATAATTTATAGTTACATTATTCTATGTTTAACATGTATATAAGTCCCTGCATAAATAAGTAAATATTTTATCATAACTATTTATCTACAATTACTTCACTATTGAATTACATTTTTTTTTTAAACAGATACATTAATTTAAAGTACAGCAACACTTGAATGTCTGAGTTTATTAAATGCAACTTTAATCTACATATATTACCTTTCTTATACATATATACCTTCCATGTACATATATATATTTATATTTATTACGTTGCTTCTAATTCAGCATCTCCAAAGCACTACCCTACATCTCACCCTATATCTCTCGAAATATATCCTCTAACTCCATTCTGACTCATCTCAAACCTCATTCTACTACTCTCTCCAATGTACTATCCTATTTCTCACACTATACCGCTCTCAATATATCCTCTACCTCAACTCTCTGACTCATCCCAAACCTCATTCTACTACTCTCTCCAATGTACTATCCTATTTCTCACACTATACCGCTCTCAATATATCCTCTACCTCAACTCTCTGACTCATCCCAAACCTCATTCTACTACTCTTTCCAATGTACTACCCAATATCTTAACCTATACCTCTCTCAAAATATCCTCTACCTCCACCCTCTCATTCATCCCAAAACCCATACCACTACTATGACCCCCAAAATAACCCACTCTACTCTTTTCCCTCTACTCCTCCTTGCATCATCTCATACCTCTTTTACTATTCAGATCTCCCAAACAGGCCTTTCTAAACCCTTCCCTCTGACTCTTCCCCTCCACCTCCCCTTTACTCATCCCAAACCCCTTCCTACTGCTATGAACTCCAAAAAAAAAAACATTGCTAGACCCTTCCCTCTTCTTTTTCTCCACTATTCCTTTTCAATCCAAATAACAGACTAACATGTCCACAACTCAAATTAATTTCATATTTCCATATATGAATTCCCCACTAATCCCGTTTGGGTTCCGGAGTAGCGTGCTACCTGCCAAAAAGCGCTTCAAAACCTCATCAGAGGTAGCAACCTATATAAATGCTAACTCTTCCCTCTTCTATCCCTTCACTATCCTTTGACAATCCAAATAACAGACTAACATATCCACTGTTCAAATCAAATTAATTTCATATTTCCCTAGACTAATTCCCCACTAATCTTTCTTGGGTTCTGGAGTAGTGTGCTACTCGCCGAAAAGAGCTTCAACAGCTCATCAGGGGTAGCAAGCGCTATATAAATGCAAACCTTTCCCTCTTCTTTCCCTTCACTATCCTTCTCAATCCAAATAACAGACTAACATAGCCACCGCTCAAATTAATTCCATATTTTCACCATACTAATTCACCACTAATCCTTTTGGGTTCCAGAGTAGAGTGCTACTCGCCGAAAAAGCGCTTTGATGCCTCATCAGTGGTAGTAAGCGTGATATAAACGCAATTCTAATGCAATACAACACAATGTTCACAGTGGTCTTAAAAAAGTCACTTTCCCAAAATGCATTAACTGCCTGGCAGTTAAAAATAAATCAATTAGACTTTCACTGCCTCTCACATCTTCAACATGATCTTCTTCCAAAAGACAAAAACTTGGCATTTCACTATGAGACCAGCATATCGCCGATGTAATTTCTGTTAAACTAATCACAGCCTCATATCCAACTCAAGTTCTATCAACCCTCACAACAATTTGATCTATTCCTTACACCTTAGGAAGATCCTCTGTTTCACCACCCAGTGTCTTTTGGTTTTTAAAGTAATCTGAGGAACCAACCCCAAAAGTGCACTTTATATCTGAGAACCGGCTCCCTAGAACAAATTATTTACAGCCTCATCAGGATCTTCATTAAGTTAAATTGCTGTGCATTTGAAATAAGAACATTCTTAGGTGACCAATAATTAATTCCATAGTTTCTAAGGACATAAACTATGTTCTTAATTCATCAATAGAGAATATTTCTATATTTCTCCCCAATATATAAATATATATACTTGTTAAAAAATATCGTCTGCCAATTAGCATGACATGCTTCCAACTTCAACTTTGAGTTACACCACTTTGGTGCCCGATCCAGACTACATACACTTGCTAGAACTACAGACTTCAACACATATCTGGTAGCCAACACGCTTTCCAATAATGGGCATCACCAACTCCTCACGAACTCAATTCATGCTTAAGCAGAAGATCGTGGCAGTAGCTGCATCGTCCTTTCCACTTCTACCCAGCTATGAGATATGTCAGTATCTCGAGACCCCAGTAGCCTGATCTGCTGCAAAGTTCATGCCTTATGACAATGCACATAATAAGCATAATTAACTTCTATCCCTACAACGCCCAGTGCTTGAACATTCATGAGAAAGATATAACGATTTCTATAAACTCCATGCAAAAACAGCTTTAATGTGAAAAACTATGCTTTTGTACAAATTCGACATGGGCTGAACAATTTCATAGCTAAATCAGTAGGTAAACCTTGGCAGAATAGTCATCTTTATATAGCTGACCTTACCTCAGAAAGCTAAATTCAGTTTGCTAGCCCCTCTAAAATTCTCTACTGGTCTTCTCCATCAAGGGCCCATATGTCATCAGTGGACCAAAGGGGGCCTCAAAATGTCGCTGAGGAACTAAGAACCGCACACTTTACAAAATATTCCAGATGAGTCTTCCAATACCCAACACAACACTCCAGAGAAGACCATGGCAGAAACACGCACACTGTCCAGTCAAAATACAATCTCCCTTTTGTTCTGATTTTATTATCTCTCCCTCTACACCCTATCATTAATGTTGGTCTCTTTGACTTTGTCATATTGGCCAATTATTTAAGCACTTTGAAGTCCTCCAATATAGAAACACATCAATGCTCAAGAACAAGAGAAGCAAGCACAACTGCTGTGTGTGCTGCAAAGGTTCTCTCCGTGTGATGTAAGTTTGTACTGCTGATGACTGTTCTAGCTACCTGAAGTATGTTTGCAATGTTATTGGACATGCTCTCGTCTGTGTGCGCATTTTCAGTGAATGTGTAAACCATACACTCTTGCTGTGAATGCTGCATTTGTCCTTTGCACATGAGGAAACCTTGTACTGCTGCTCTTTCTGCTACCGCCAGTGTTGCACCCGTTCTATATTTTAGAAGAGTTTGTAGTGCTGCTGTCTATGCTGTACCTGTGCTTTGCATATCGACTGTTGAGTTTCTCACAATACAGGCAGATTGTAAGAAACAAATTGTTAATCACATCTTATAGAATGCAGTGGGGCATATTACTATCAACCACCAAATTAATATTGTGAGACCTGCCACATCCCTGCATGATGTCTTTTTACATCAATCTTTGGATATGCAATGCACTAGAGGTGGGCGAGCCACTTAGAGCTCAAGGCAGACTCGAGCCAGATGCTTGTGTCGGGGTCAACTTGAGGTGCTATTGGAACCTTAAGTCCAAAACCAGCCGAGCTTTCAAGGGAGGCTATGGTGCTTAGTGGCTACAAATGCAGACCATGTAACATGGGGAACTAGGTTCCATCCTGGCCTCATCTCCACATCCTGTATCTAGGGCACTCTCTGTGTCCTAGAAAAAAAGTATAGTAGTCTTGTTTGTAGGTCGGCAGGCAAGGTTTGCGCTATATAAAACTGCAAAAAATAAAATGTGGATTCTGCCTGTCACCTCACCCATGCGCTAATCTCCTTTTCCAAGAATTAAGGGCAAAACATTAACCTTTGATGCCAGAAAGAGATACCATCTAGTGGCAGAATTGCATAGCGTGAAACTGGAAAATCTGGGATCAGTCCCTGCTTCCCTGCTTGACCAAATTGTGTGATCCTAGGCAAATCCTTTGTCACCTAGCTTCCTTTTTGTTCATTATCATATATAAGAGCACATTCAAACACGTGAGTTTAGGATGTTGGCTGTACAAAACCTCAGGGGTTTGATTTAATAAACCAAAATATTGCTCTGTGTATAATAAGAATCTAAGCCACATATAGGGTGCGCATGGCAGCTGACTTGCCTCTTAGTTCACTAATAGCATTGTAATCAGGGCACAGCAGGAATGTTTCTCAGTGTCTGTTTAAAAACTATCACTTTTAATAAATATTTCTCGATGCAGAGATATAATCTATTGTACTAAAGTGAAACGTTTTTTGTGTGAAAAATAGGCTTTTTTACATTTTAAAGACACCTTATCATATTCTAACATGATGTTTGCTGCATGATTTAGATGCCAAGTATTTTCAGGGCTCGGCTCATACACAGGCTCTTAGAGCCAGAGCCGAACCTTGGCTTGGCTCTGGCTGAGATCTCCCTTTTAATTTGTTGGCTCACCCACCTATACAATGTACCACGCAAGCTATTCTGCGATAAGGACTGATTAATCTGCACAGCAGACAACACCTTTACAAAGGTAAATAGGTCATCTTTTCTGAGGAGCAGTAAAGAATGTGATACACTGATGTTAGAAGACAAAGATTGAAATCACTGCAATGAACTGAAATGTAAAATAGTGAGAACATAGTTTTCTGTTAGGGAAATTTGCATTGCTACTCCAAAGCTGTACTGTTTGTGTGTTTATGTGACTTGTGCCTTGCTCACAGTCCCGTCAGAATATGGGAAAAGATTTATAAACTGCAATTTTCTGAATCTATTCAGGTCACATTAGTGACCAACAACTGATAAATATTATGTGAGGTGCCACACTCCAGTAGTCAATCTAAAAATCAATACAGTCACAACAAAAAAAGTTGGTGTTCAGGGTGTAAGAGGATTACAAATCAGGAAGAATGTGTGGTTCATATCACTTCAAGTAATTTTAGAATCTTGGCAATTTGTGTAAACACATGCTCATTTGCTTTCTTTGGTGCATCAACTTTAATGTTTTGGACACTAGCGGGTTATTTACTAAGTATTGCGCTGTAGCTTGCACGATGCTGAACAATTTTGCTCCGAGTCTGCAAGCTTTTATAATCGTATGTAGATCAGCGTAATGCTTTGCGTCACTTTGCATCTCTTTGAGCCACACAATAAAACCTTAGTAAATATCCTCTTCAGTTTGTTCATTTTTTTTAGGATTCAACTAGACGTCTGGCTTATATTGAGTAGTAGGGTTTAGGAAAAGCGTCCTTAGAAGCCTCTTCATGAAGTGAAACTGGAGGAGAACAGACCACCGCAGTTGGAGGAAAGGAACGGACCTCAAAGAGAGCCCATCAGTAACATACCAGGAATCCAGGCACTAGTGATACTGGTGGAGACCATGGGCCTGGGTTAGAGTTCAGCAGAGGGGTTATTCCATCACAAACATGACGGATATCCCAACTACCTTACTACAAGTTCCATAGGACATAATACACTTGTAATAAGGCAGACAGGATATCCTTCACATTTGTGATTGAGTAACCTGTCCTTCAAAATCTAAATCAGGCCCCTAGTTTACAAAATATGGATAGCAATCTCGTCTAACTAAACAGTTTATCTTGGTGTGTAATAAAAAGTGTTATTCACATATACAGGTTATGAGGTACTGAGAAAATAAGGTTGCAATAATCTTTGTCAAATAGTATAGCTAGTGCCTATAACCTAAAAACAAACAACAAGCGAGACCGTCTTTATATGGGCTGGAAGTTTATGTTGAAACACCATCTAAGTTACGATTGACTTCACTTTACTGTAAATGTTAGCTGACCCGGAGGATTTAGATAAGGGTCACTTATTGCTGGAGGCACATGAATTCCACCCATCAGTGCCAGAAGCCCTCTCCTTCCTATGAAAAAGGGATGATGCAAAAGCCTGCACAAAAGAACCATGAGATAGTACGGTGGCTGAAATGAGATCTGACCAACCTCAGAGTCAGTGACCTGCTTTGTGTCCATGATAACAAGAGACAGCCTCTTAGGTGCACTGAAGTGGACAGAAAGTAAACTGTCAGTGCCCTACAAAACAAACATAAGGTCAACAGTCAATGGCTTGTTGGCAACCATCATTGTTCAGGAATTTACCAAAAACCCTGTGATTTGGGTAGGATCCCAGGGATGGATCAAGGGCGTTTTAGAACTCAGGCCTCTGTACAGCGAAACACCTTTCCCCTCGGCCTTTTCCACTTAAACTTTGGTTAGTAATTTTCAGACTGTACATGAACAATGGTGCATGTTGGTGCGTAATATGAAGGGAAAGCATATAGACAGTGTGGACTCCTGCTTATGAAAGGCCTTTTCATGCTGCAGAGTGCTTCACATTTTGTTCTGTATTTCAAAGAATGCCAACGTTTTCAACCCTATTACATGTGCTCCTGTTTTCTTCACAAAAAGGCACAGTTTGGCGGCCAAGTGACCTTTTCATCCTTTTTTGTCATTGAATGTCCTCTCTGGACATGCCTAACTTGATAATCTTGCAATAGTTGAGAGGTACCTTGATTAGGTTCACTCCCCTCCACCCAGCGGTTGGCTTTCATAGATAGGAAGACCTTTCAGAGCAGGCAGTTGAAAATTGCTATCCCTGCCCCATGGTTTTTTTTGGCCGATGAGCACTGGATCATAAAAAGTACACCTGTATTTCTGGTGCTTTTCCCATGGTATTGTACCAAGAGGTCCCTCTTGTTTCCCACCACCACATGGACCCTGAGTTTTAGATACATTAAGACACAAGCAATTTTTGTTGTACAATAAATTACATGATCCAACTTGCTGCCAGGTTGACTGTTTAGGTAGTGCTATATCTAGGTGTCATCTGCATGCACCTTAGATTTCCGTTCAGGCCCCATACATTTACTGATAAGCAAGGGTGGGCATGAGGTTGGAAGAGGGATTCTGAGGCATCCTTTCCTCCTTGGATTTGCTAGCTGTCGTTCCAGAAGAATACTTATATCTGTCCTCGGGCAGCCACGATTATTACCATGCACACTGTCAGCGACTTAAGCTGTATGCTATGATCTACAGAGAGGCCAAGGGGCACCAGTAAAAGGCTCAACAGTCGTGTAATCAGATGAGGAAAACTTGGACGTTTGCTGCTACAGTCCTTATATCCTAATAGATTGGAAATATAAGTGGCAGTCATAGAGTAGAATGTGGTTTTCCTCCAACCCCAGGAGGGATACTAAAAGTAAATCAGGTGAAACAATTATTGACCAGCGAAAGCAATACTATCGCCTGGACAGAAAATGACATGTTGATTTTGGGTCCGTTTGACAAAGGGTTTTCTTTCCAATTAACGGAGGAAGCAAATTCCATAATTAGTATACACTGGCGCCTTCATTCATCCATATTTTATTGGCAGACTGTATTATGCCCCACAGATCATAAACAGTTCAAAGATTGGTGGGAGGTTATGGGTCATGCAGAAAGTATCAGACGATTTGTCTCTGGTAACTAAGTTCGGTCACATTAAACTTCTCCAAAACAGCTCTAGACAAAATCAGATATCATTTTAAAGCCTTTGGCGCTGTTAGCCATGTAGCTGGGCCTAGGGGACAGCATTATTTACAGGAAAAATTATAAATATCCAAACTGTTCAAAACTGTGACACAAAATGCGGAAAAGCATTCCCTTGGCAAACACCAAGACTATGGAGTCTGCTCTTGGTCTGATTAGCGTTGGACGATGCCAGCTGAAGTTTGAAAGGCTCCTAGAGACATTTGTTGGTGGGTCTTACGATATCTTCTAACTCTTCTTTCAGTTTTATTAAACACTCTGCGCATGTTCCAAAGAGACGGATATTTCGGTGTTGCTTAACTTGTGCCAAGACGCTAAAGAAACTGCTAGTGTGACCTACTTGTATGAAGTGAAAGACTTGCCTGCCCGAGAAACAAGCATTGGCATAGCCAATAGGTCTCGCCTTTGGGACCTTATAAGTGTTTAGCTATGCAACAGTTAATGTTGTTGCACCAAGGATATTGTGCTTTATAACTAAATACTTATAAGGTCACAAAAGCGAGACCTATTGGCTATGCCAATGCTTCAAGGGTAGAGAGAGGGGTAGAGAGAGGGAGGTGGAGAGAGGTAGAGAGAGAGAGGTAGAGGTAGGTACAGAGAGAGGTAGAGAGCTAGAGAAAGAGAGAAAGAGAGAATTAAGGGGAGAGAGAGAAATAAGGGTAGAGAGAAAGGGGGAAGAGAGGAGAGACAATGAAGGAGCAACTGAATTATCAGAGGGGGGAGAGAGAGAGAGAGAGAGAGAAAGAGAGAGCGAGAGAATTAAGGGGAGAGAAAGAGAGAGAAAGAAGGGGAGAGAGAGAAAGGGGGAAGAGGGAGAGAGAATGAAGTAGCAAGTGAATAGTGAGAAGAGGGAGAGAGAGAAAGAGAGAGGGAGAGAAAGAGAGAGGGGGAGAGAGAGAGAGAGAGAGAGGGAAGAAGTGATGTGAAACACCAATAATTTTTTTGGGTGGGGGGAGGAAGACGGGTGTACTTAAAAACACACACTAAAAGGTCACGGGGCCTTTGCAAGCTACGAAATGTATCTTTTAACATTTTTCTCAGCACCCTAATGCGATTAAATCAAACGTTATGTTTCGGTATTAAAGTAAAATGTGGACATGTTAATTTGTGATATGGGGTGCTGTAATCGAGGAAAGACTAAATGGACTAAAGCATGCAGCACTGTACTGAGACCGCTCCAGAGGCTCCTTGTCTGCTGTGTAGATTTAACCAACATGCAGGCGAAAGAGGAGGAGAGTGAATGAGCAAATACAAGATATAGAAAAGAATGGAAGAAGGAATAGCAGATGGAGCTTATGGGGGAGAGTGACAGAGAGAAGAGAGAGGTAGAGGAGCGTAAATAAAGGAGAGATAGAGAGAAGTGTAGAGAGTTGAGAGAAGGGTAGAGAGTTGAGAGAAAGAAGGTGAGACAGAGGAGAGCGAATGAAGGGGAGAGAGGAGAGAGAGAGAGAAAGAAGGGGAGAGAGAGCAAATGAAGTGGAGAGAGAGAGAGAAAGGGGGAAGAGAGAGGAGCGACAATGAAGGAGCAAGTGAATTTGAGAGGGGGAGAGAGAGAGAGAATTAAGGGGAGAGAGAGAGAGAAAAAAGGGGAAGTGAGGAGAGACAATGAAGGAGCAAGTGAATTTGAGAGGGGGAGAGAAAGAGCGAGACAAACAGAGGGGGAGAGAGAGACAGGGAAGAACTGACGTGAAACACGAATGTTTTTTTAGGTGGAAGACTGAAGCATGTAAGCAGGCAAAGATACGATTACATTACTTCCCTTAAAAAAATGTAAGTGCTGTAAAGGAAATTTTGTATAAATAAAATACGACTACAGCTAAACAGGAACACTGCCTCTAGGTAAATGTAAGCATAAAACGTAAGTAGACAAGAATACGATTACATTTGTTTAATAATAATAATAATAATAACGTGAGTGGTGTAAAAGTACAGTTAAACAAATAAACGAGAGTACACGTAAACGCCAACACTGCCTTTAGCTGGCTAAAATAAAGGCCCTTTTATAACACTGTGGTAAAGGTCTAAGCATACAAGGATACGATTACATTAGTTTAATAATAATAATGTGTGCGGTGTAAAGTTAAGTTTGTAAAAAGAAAAAAAGAGTTCACGTAAACGCCAACAGTGCCTTTAGCTGGATAAAATGAAGGCCCTTTTATAACACTAAAGGTCTGGCAGTACAAAGGACAGGTTTATATGGGACAGAAGTGTTAGAGGAATCGTAAATAAAAGTTTCCGCTAAGGGCAAACGGGAACAAAGGAGGAGGGGTATGTGTGGCTTGTGCCACAGTGGCGCCGCTGGTCTGTTTCCTGCTGACAAGCATGCAGCACTGTATTGAGACCGCTCCAGAGGCTCCTTGTCTGCTGTGTAGATTTTCCCAATATGTAGGCAAAAGAGGAGGAGAGTGAACGAGCAAATACAAGATAGAGAAAAGAATGGAAGAAGGAATGGCAGATGGAGTTGATGCGGGAGAGTGACAGAGAGAAGAGAGAGGTAGAGGAGCGTAAATAAAGGAGAAATAGAGAGAGAAGTGTAGAGAGGCAAAAGAAGGGTAGAGAGTTGAGAGAAAGAAGGGTAGAGAGAGGATAGAGAATGAAGGGGAGAGAGAGAGAGTGAATGAAAGCGAGAGAGACAGAAAGAAGGGAGAGAGCGAATGAAGTGGAGAGAGAGAGAGAAGGGGGAAGAGAGAGGAGAGACAATGAAGGAGCAAGTGAATTTGAGAGGGGGAGAGAGAATTAAGGGGAGAGAGAGACAGAAAGAAGGGTAAAGAAAGGGGGAAGAGAGGAGAGACAATGAAGGAGCAAGTGAATTTCAGAGGGGGGAGAGAGAGAGAGAGAGAGAAAGAAAGAGAGAGAAAGAGACACGGCCGCGCGGCCGTGAAAGTGAAAGTAATGGTGCGGGTTTTGGAAGTGCAAACAGTGCCTTTTGCTGGCGACCAGCTTGCGTTCACGCGAGCGTCCAGATGGCGAGGGAAGCCATTTGGCGCCTGATCGCGCGTGCACGCTCGCGTGAACACAGGCTAGTCCGCAGCAAAAGCCACTGTTTGCACTTCCAAAACCCGCTTACTAAAAGTCTCGCCAGAGCAGCGCATGCGCGCTGGCTCAGGCGAGACCTAAAAACTGCTGCACTGCATCTTTCACGAGAGATTAACTGCCTGCGAGGTATGGATCCCAGCTTGCTGAGAGGTCCTGGGGGAGGCGCTATTGGAATATGCCTCCTTCAGGACTATGAGGTCACCTCCAACCAGCTCCACCAGAGACATGCATCTTCTGCAACTGCTCATTGCCAACGAGGCTCAGAGGAATAGCCATCGCCTGTCACTGAGGTCCTAAGTCACTGTGCGTCTTCTTGTTGCCTCCAGAGCTTTTGAGGTTTTCCTAAAGACATTTGTTGGCGCACCTTCTTTTACTGTGTGACGTTCTTTTCATAGCATTCCCAAACTGTTCAGTGCTTGCACGACCTCCATCGGGTCTTAGGCGCTCTATAAGCGCTCTGGTTGCACTTTGGCACACCGGAGGGCACATTAGAACTAACACAAATATTTTAAATTTATTAACAATGCATTTCAGAGCTGTCTCGTGCCAGCACACGTTGTCCAGTACGTAATTAGAATCAACGTTACCTGCAGTTTCAGGTAGCTAAGCAGGAAAAATGCTGAATGTGGAACTTAAATCGAGCCTGGTGGTCGTGGAGCAAAATCAGTGCAATTTCAAGAACCTTTGAATAGGCTATTGAGTGAGAGGGGAGCCGAGAACTACACAGGATGGGCTGCCAGGAGAGGGAATTAATCTCCCCTTGAACATCACTAACGAGGAAGTCATCCAGGCAATCCATGCGAGTGCCGGGGGTCGGGCCCCAGGGCCGGATGGTGTCCCAGTTGAAGTGTATAAATCAGCCCCTACCTTATGGGGACCCATCCTAACTAGAGTGTTCAATATAGCTGTTACAGATATAATCCCCCAGACATGGGGTGAATCAATCATCATACCCATTTTCAAAAAGGGGGATAAAGAGGATCCCAGAAATTATCGACCTATCTCACTCATAGACACTGCTATGAAAGTGATGAGCAGGGTCCTTCTGTTAAGACTTGAAGAATGGGCAACTGAATACTCTGTTTTAACACCAGTGCAGTTCGGGTTTAGAAAGCGGATAGGGACCATTGAGCAATGCACAAATCTAGCGTTGCTTATCGGCAAGTACACCAGGGCAAAGGCAGGCTCCCTATACCTTTGCATTGCCGATTTAAGCAGTGCATTCGACTTAGTGGACCATAACCTGCTATGGTCAACCCTAACGAGGATGGGAGCACCGAGGGCGATTATTGGGTTTCTTTGCAGTTTGTATGAGAAATTATCTAGCCAGGTCCGCTTTGGCCCCCAGGGAGAATGCACACCAAATTTTAAGGTGGGCGGGGGATCCGCCAAGTGCGTTTTAGCACCAATCCTATTCTCTTTATTTTTAAACGGGATAGATAATCATTTACAGGTGATACAGGCTGACGCCCCCATGGTGGCAGGTCGTCCGACACCTGTTTTATTATATGCGGACGACGCCGTACTCGTAGCAAGAACCCCGATAGGCCTACAGAGACTTATGTACGCATTTTCTGATTTTATGTTACAGAAGAAAATGGTCATAAATAAATCAAAAACATATACCATGATCTGTGGGCCCAAACTCCCTAAAACTTTTTATATTGAAAAAAGCCCTATTAAGAATGTGAATTCTTTTTGCTATTTAGGTATTGTTTTTTCAGAAAATGGCTCGTGGTCTCAACACATCACAACTACCAAGGCTAAAATGAGCAGGGCAACCCAGGGTATTTTTTAATTTTCTTCCAAACTGGGGAGTCGACCAATTAATGAGATGGTAGCCTTATATAAAGCTAAAGGAACAAGTATAGCTCTTTATGGGGCAGGGCTATGGGCCTACACAAACATTAAAGACCTGCAAGTACAAGAAAACCTGTTCCTGAAACGTTTGCTCTATTTACCGCACTCTGCATCAAATACCATTGCTCATTATGAGGTGGGTCTCCAGTTTTTAGAAGATCTCCTACTGGCCTGACCATAGCTATTGTGGGATTCTATATGGAAAAGGGAAGAAACATCTTTTACCAAATCAATTATTTTAGACTGTCTTAAGCTACATAATGCTCTGAAGATCCCATGGCTGCTGTACGTTAATACTGCCTTAGAAAATATGTATAAAACTACAGTATGGGCAGAAACATCTAAAACCCTGATACATACAAAGAAAGAGATTAGAGATACCTTTCTACAACGTAGGACGGTCCAAAGATCCAAGGATGAAAAGAATAAAATTACCGTTACCCAGTATATATCGTATAGCACTGAGATGAGTACGAATAATTATTTATCATACGTGACCTATGCACAGCATCGTTTTGTTCTCATCAGATTAAGATGTGGCATTGTTCATTACCTTGTAGCTTTCCCTACAATACGGTCTCATCCACCGGAAGATCATCTATGTCCATGTGACAGTTTAAGTAAACAAAGCACGTTGCACTTTTTGCTGTATTGCAAATTATATAAGAATCTTAGGCATTTTTATTTAAAGCCACTTTTTATTACACACATCAGGTCACATAAAGTGGCAATGAAATTCCTGATGACATTGGATGATCCCCTGACTTGCTATAGTGTTGCCCTGTTCATTCTGAAGGCAATAAATACGAGAAAAGCCCTCAGTTGTTAGCAGTATAGAGCTGACATGAGTTTTTTAAAGTTTTTAACACTTGTAATCGATTATTTCATGTGCAAAACCTAATTCTGCCTCATTTATGATGTAACTAATACGTGAATGTTATGGTAATGTTATATAAGATGTAATGATTTTATTATTATATTATTTTGTTTGTACTGGATATAAGATTTTATAATGATTGCTCTTTTATGGCTATCTCCGATAGTCGAATAAAGATTAAAACTGAACTGGGTGAGAGGGGAACAGCACAGACACATAGTTTAGGTGTGAAAAAGGCCGCTTTATTGAAACAGGTGCACTTCACATATAATCCCTGGGCCTTTGCCTTACAAACTATAAACCTCACTATACAACAAGTCATCTAAGGTCACTAATCCCCCACCCCTAAAATTCCCGCCCCTGCATAATAACCTACAGCTGTTCAAATCCTACCCTACTGCCCAATTGAAATGGTGACCTTTAACCTCCCCAAACTCTTAAGCTACCTCTAATAACAACTGAATATCTAAAAATCCTACAACTTTAACTTTCCTGCCTCGTCCAGGTGTCCCTCCCCTTTATCCTGATTAGCCTATGTCAACAACAATAACTTTTATCTAAAAAACAATGCACTTTATAAGGCAACCACCACTCAGAAAAACTGCCTGTGCCTCCACTTTTTCTGACTTTCCAGCTAGGGCAAACCGCTCCATCGATGTGCGTTCAAAGTTCTTGCTAGGACATCCCGTTTTTGCAACAAATACATCTCCATCCCGTAGCAAGATAAGTAGAGCCCATCCCCTCAAAATAATTTGGCATTCTCACCTCAACTCCGGATGCTCCACCCTGCCCATGCCTTTATCCCTGCATTTCCCTACTGATCTTTCTCCTATCTTTAATAATGGCAGCGGACTTTCTCGCCCCTCTCCACTCCTGCCTTGGAATAAATTCTGACCAAATGATGTAGCACCCTGCCCAGAGCTGTTTAATTTCCTTGAATTCCCTCTTCATCTCCTTCAACAAGGCTAAGCTCTTGGTAACCACCAAATCGCTCTCCCCTGATGAAGCAACAATACATCCGGGCAGCAACTACCGTGCAGCAAATATTTAAGCAGTTCAACCATCCTCTCTAATGCATCCCCCTTTACCACACCAAGAGACCTTAAACAAGCGTTCGTCGGGGGCGAGGCCAAGATGGCGAGCAGGTAAGACATGTTTCTCCTCGTCTTACCGCCCATGCTTCCTGCCGCGAATACAGCTGGCACATCGAAGGCCCGGGGGGTTTGCTGCCCGTCTAGGGTGTAGCGCTGACCGCCAGAGCAGCAAGCAGAGTGCACCTGCCACCGAGGGTGACGAAAGCCTGAGAGGTGCTGAGGTCTAGACGCACGTAATGGCGGCCTCAGCCTCGTAACTAGCCGGCGGCTACCACACGGCATCGCAATGGGCGGGTGCGAAGGCGCCACACACCGAAGATTCCTCACCAAAGATTTGCTGCTGAAAGCAGTTGAGGTCCATCGGGCCCCAACACAGGATGGAGAAGTGAGCAGAGACAGAAATAAGGGATGCTGCCCATGGCCAGACTCCCACGCCTAGCGTTGCAGTGAGGGAAGGCGCGGGCGGAGAAACAGGCCCGATCAAAGTATGGAGAAGGGCGACGGGGGAGGAACAGTTCCGATCAGAGAGCGGAGCCCTGAGGGGCACACGGAGTAAGCAAAGGCGCAGGAGGGCTGGGAGACCCAGACTCGGCCGAGCGCACGTGATCCCTGTGGCCTACTGGCCCAGTACTCAGGGGCCTAGAAAGAAGAAAGGCCGCATCAGAGCTCAGCCCAGGAACGGTACCGCAGGGATAGGCGGGGGCCCGCCAACTGACCGGGGCCCTAGGGGAGGCGGTCTGGACGCCGGAGCGGGAAGAGGTAGAGTGACAAGAGGGGCCTGGATTTGAGTCAGGCGTCTCCGGACCCCACAGCGAAAGAAGAGGCCCACCCAGATGCCTAGCCAGCCCGTGGTGCGGGAGGGCCAGGAGCCTCAGGCCTGGTCAAGCACAAGTAATCTCTGCGGCCTGCCGGCCCAGTGCTCTGGGGCCTAGAAAGAAGAAAGGTCACCTGGGAGAGAAGGACACCAGAGCTCGGCCCAGACACGGTACCCCGGGGATAGACGGGGGCCCACCGGCCCACCGGCACACTCAGGGAGGCGGTTTGGACGCCCGAGCTGGAGGAGACAGAGTGACTAGAGGGGCCTGAATTTTAGTAGAGGTGTCCCCGGGCCCGCAGCGAAAGATGAGGCCCACCCAGTAGCCATGATGGCCCCATAGGGTGGGTCCTCGGTGGCGCCCCCGGTGTCTAGAGAGGGCGAAGACGTATGAGCACTAAGAGAACAGTAACGGAGGAGTAGGTCACAGGAGAGAAGGCCGGACTGAACGAAACCACATAGAGAAGGCCCGCAGGGGGGCAATTCCTCCGTAAGCATCACCTGATGGACTGGTGTGGCCTAGGGGTGTGTCCGCTGGATCTGCACAGAGCGATGCCCACCTGGCTGGGTGAATGTCATTCATCAGGGTGGAGCAGCCCCCTCGGAGCACCTGAACTACTACTGGAGAAAGCAGATCTGTGCAAAAGAGAAGGTGGAGGCATCGGGTGGTGGCCAGGCGCCTACACCGGATAGCAGCTACATTGGACCAGGAGCCCTCAAACTGATGGAGCACTGGGAGTCAACTCCTTTAAAGACTAGTCAGAGGAGTTACTAAATTGAGGGCCAACCCACAGATCAAATGGAACCAAGCTAACCTTCCTCCTAGGTACATACCTACTGGTCACCGCTAGGAAACTGAGCAGTATCATTGAGGAGGTGTGAGGCCTGAGAGACCGAGCGGCCCATCCCCCAAACATGGCATCCGCGAGAGGGGAAAAAGATCGTACTCTTAAGGACATGCTGACCAAACTCCCTCCTGGGCCAGAGGGGATGGACAGACACATTCTAGCAGTCAGCCCAGCCACGAAGCAGAGCTCACAGAGGAGCCAGTCACCCACTCCTTCCTAGAGGCCCTGTTCTCCATGCTGCGGGAGTACTTGCAAACCCTCCAAGGGGAGCTGTCCACCAAAATTAAAAAAATTCGACATGACGTAGATTCAATCGGGGAACGTCTGGCGATCATGGAAGACCAGGAACATACCCAGGACGAGGAAGTGCAGCAGTTACAGCAGGAAGTGATTCGACTATGGGAGCAACAAATAGACCTTCAAGCACACGCTGAAGACCTCGAGAATCGCTCACGCCGTCAAAAAACATCCACAACAAGGGAGTGCCAACTCAAACGGAGAGCTCTGATGTGATTCGATACCTAAGGGATCTTTTTAGCTACATCAGAAACTACAGAAACTGAGATAACAATCAGCCGGGCGCATAGAGTAGGTCTCCTGCGGCGACCTCCAGCCACTCCACATGAGATCCTAGCCTTTCTTCGAGACTTCCAGCTAAAGGAACAAATCTTGCGTAAGGCTCGAGAGAAGCACCCTCTTTCGTTCCGAGGTCACAATCCCTCTTTGTACCAAGATCTGGCCATGATCATCCTTCAGAAAAGGAGAGAATTTCGACCAGCCACCTCACACTTGCGGAATCTGGGGATCCCTTACTCATGGGGCCATCTTTTTCGTCTGATCTTCAGGCTGGTAGGCAAATTGCATCAGCTTCGCTCGCTCCAGGATACGTGTCGCATCCTGGGTATTGACTATCTCATGGACACAGAGGCAGAGAGAGGAGAACCCAGGGCTCAGCGTGGAAGGCACCGGTGGGAGTGGCGGCATCGCTCAGCAGAGAACAATGTGAAACCTGACCCCACTACAATAGCAAAAGAACGCCAGGCAGTCCTGGAATGGCTGTCTGGGGACAGGCAAGATGGCGATGACATGTGAAAAACCCAGGGCAGACATTCAATATCATATCTGCAGGTTCCATTCCATAAAGGAGGGGGTCTGTCGAAGAGCCAGGTTTTGAGGTTTCTTGTGAAGATGGGGAGCAATGTTGTCTGTCTGAGGTGGAGCGGAAGGGCGTTTCATGCTTTGGCCGCAAGGAAGGAGAAGGAGCGGCCTCCCGATCTGGTCTTTCTGGTGCGGGGGATCACGGCGTAGGAGAGCTGCGATACACCTGAGATCACCATCTCTACATTATGGGAGGCATTGAAAGCTGTGATTAGAGGGGAACTCATAGCAATCTCCGCTGCTGACAATAAAGCCGGTAGGTTGACGGCCCAGGTCAGGGAATTGAAACAAATACATAACCGCACCCGGGCCCCTAGAGTCTGATGCCAGTTATGCGCAGCGCGAGCCCAAATAGCGGGCCTTGATCTGGACAGGGCGGAATACGCGGCCTTATGGCTAAAACACTCCTACATAGGGGGGACAAAACAGGGTGAATACTAGCTAACAGATTAAGGGTGCAAAGACAACAGACGAAGGGACAATCTATAAGATCCAGAGGGGGTGAAGAGGTAGTAGACGACGCACAAATAGCGAAAGAATTCCGGGACTTGTACGCAGACCTATATTCGAGACAAGATTTGGACGCCCAACACATCGACACATATTTGAAGGGGGCAAACACCCCCTTCCTGCCGACACCCAGGCGTCTTCCCTTGAAGCCCCTATTAGGATTGAGGAGGTCATTACAGCGATCTCCCGCCTGAAGACGTTTGAATCCCTCGGACCAGATGGTTACCCAGTAATCTTCTATAAATCGTTCTTTCAGATATTGGCCCAGATCCTCACGAGACTCTAACTCTTTCGAGGGCCCCCGCTTCGTCCCCCATCCATGCTGGCTGCATCCGTCATAGTGATCCCTAAGCCAGGGAAGGAAAACCAACTATGTAGCTCCTACTGCCCTATATCGTTGCTCAATGATTGTGGAAATCAAACTGTTCACAAGTATACTTGGAACGCAGCTGGGTCCTATGATGCCGGGTATCATTGACCCGGACCAGGCTGGATTTATCCAGTATTGACAGAGTAGTGATAACACTAAACGAACTTTGCACCTAATTGACAAAGCTGACCAAACAGACATGGAGGCTCTCCTCCTAATGTTCGATGCCGAGAAGGCATTTGATCGTGTACACTGGCAGTACATGGAGCAGACTCTGTCCCACTTTGGGGTAGGAGAATGCTTTCGAGCTTGGGTGGCGAGTTGCTACGGTTCCCCCACGGCCACGGTCAGAGTAAATGGCACAACGTCAGCTCCCTTTCTTATAGGTAGAGGCACAAGGCAGGGCTGTCCCTTGTCATCTCTTCTATTTGCTTTATATATGGTCCCCCTGGCCCAGCGGATCAGGGACAACCTACAGATCAAAGGTATACGCTTCAAAGGAGAGAGACATACAGTTAGCCTTTACACGGATGACATTTTGGCCTCACTAAGTGAGCCGGACACATTGCTACCGGCTTTTCTTGAGGAACTGTCTACATTTGGCTAGCTTCTGGGTTCCGAATAAATCTCGGCAAATCCCAGGCTCTAGCATTGTCAGCTACACGTGAGCGCATGTCCACATTAAAGGACCACTTCCCATTGCGGTGGGTGGCAGAGTTGTTGCCCTACCTGGGGATTCTGCTGGCTCCCTCGATTTCACAAACCATCATGATAAACTACACTGCCCTACTGAGCTAAATTAGAGAAGAGCTACGTAGCTGGATACGTCATCACCTCTCCCTTCTCGGACGCATTGCTGCTATTAAAATGTCCATCCTACCGAAGATTCTATACCTCTTCCAGACACTGCCGGTCTCACCCCATAGAGGGATGCTTCCAGCGATGCATAGGGAAAAACACCAGTTTGTGTGGATGGGGGCTAGACCACACATGAGAAAGAATTTGAGCTACCTAGGCCAAGAGGAAGGGGGGGTTGGGAATCCCAGAATTGCAGCGGTACTTCCAGGTGAAGCAAATAAGATACTTGGTGGAGTGGAATAGAATGGAGTCTGAAAAGCACTGGCTATTTCAGGACAGGGCAATTGCGTGGCTTCCCCTCTGGAAGGCACCGTTTCTTAAGACATCAGACAGGCCGCGAAGTCTCCAGAAGTCCCCTATCACTAGGACGGTTATGGAAGTGTGGGACTATGTGGCAGGTAGAAGAGGTGTGGCGCAGCGGCCATGGTGACTGATGCCGGAACACGTGGGCTCACGGTTCGATCCCCGGTGCCGGCGGCAGGTCTGCCCAGCACCATGTGACTCTGGGCAATAGCTCGCTTAATCTTCCCAACGGCCCCCTGCGCCTTGACACCTTCGGGTAATTGTTAGCGCTTTACAAATACTGGATTTACCACATTACCACATTCCCCTCCCCCTGACACCTCTATTTGTGAATGGAGATTTCACTCCGGGCCTGCAATGGGGATCATTCGAGGCCTGGCATCACAACTGCGACAACAATATAATCTGCCGGAGATGGAGAGACTTTGCTACCTTCAGGTGCGACATTGGTTGCTAAACCCCGCTAACCTCCCCCACAGTCAGCAGACACCTTACCAGCTACGAGAAGTGGCTAATTACCAAAACCACAGATAAACGACTGATCTCTGAACTGTATGTATTGTTGCGCCAACCTGCTCCCACGCAGCCTGCTCCTAACCAGCGGCGTTGGGCAATGGATCTCAGGAGAGAGTTATCTTCTAAGGAATGGGGAGAGATCTATTATAGAGCCCGTCATACTGCTCGGAACCCATCTGGTATAGAGATGCCCACTAAAATAGTCACCTATTGGTACCCAACCCCAGTGCGTCTTAACAAAGGTAATCCAGTGTGCAGCCCAGATTGTTGGCGCTGATACGGCTCAGCAGGGCACGCTCCTACACTCACTCTGGGAATGTCCGAAAATTACAGCTTATTAGACCCAGATTCTAGATGAGGTAGATACACACTTTGACACTGAGACCCCTAGGTTCCCTGCGTATACAGTACTAGGCTTACCTAATCCGTTGACTTTCCCACTCAAATCCCGCAAAGGAAGGCAGATGGTATTGGCGCTAAGAGCTGCGCTCCAGAACATCCTTGCACATTGGGGGACTCCTGTTATTCCCACACACTTGGGTTGGCTCCATAGATTGTGGTATATTCTTGGGATGGAAAGGATGTCTGTTGCCCTCACAGCCTCTAAGGCCTCCTTCCGCGAGATATGGCTCCCGTTCCTTGCACTCCTGTCCACCGAGTTTAGAGAACTTACATGCCCTAAATATCTGTGCATTCTTCGGCTCTCTGAAGTTGAATAGAACACAATATGACTGTAGGCCGGGAGACGCAGATACTTCTCCTCACAGTAGACAGGGTCTGCATTTTGTGATGAGTACTGGGGGGTGGGGGAGAGGGAGTTTGGGTTAGTTCTTAGGTTTCTTTTTTGTTAATACAAAATCCACATGACAAGTGAAGTGGTGCTTATCACCGAGCTTTGTATGAGTATTGAAAGTAATGTGCAAGCGTGTCCACACACGGTACTTTAATGTTCTTGATCCATGTGAATAAAAGATTTAAACCATAAACAAGGTTTCGTCGAACCCCAGGTTAGAGCAATGGCCTCTATGTGCCTTGCACCTCGCCACCCATTTTTATAAACGAATGGCCCACAATACAGATGGACAAAGTGGCAATCTCTGATCCCGCAACTGCACCTGAAAAGATAACAAGAGTGAGGAAGGCAGAAGACCACACATCCTCATGAACAGCTCCCCCATCCAACCTCACGTATAAGCAATCAGATGACCATCTAGCTAAATCCATGATCCTGTCCCTATCCCAACCCCTCTTTACCACCTCTGTGGCTACCCCAATCCTGAAGGAATCTGTTTTATATGCACCCTCCTCTTCCCCCAGCAAAATCAGGGCCTTGCGCGAAACAGCAAAAGTTGAAATGATGTTACCCCAGCGCTATACTAATACGATAGCATTTGCTTGCGACTCCCACACTACGCACTGCCCGACGTGAGACCAACGTGTACACATCCCACACGCAGAAGTCCTTGGTCGTAGTTAGCGTGCGTGATATGGCCTTCACACGTACTCCCACCCCACCCCAGGCCTGCACCCGTTGCACACAGACACTGCTCATTGCTCCGAGCTGTGCCATTTCATCCACAGGACTGGCGCAGGGCAAGCCAGTGCCGCTTCAAGCAGAGCCACTGACGCAATGGCAGACCATCCCGGACACATGCTCAACTCCAGTCACGTGGACCTGTACCGTGCACGTCTGCTGCATGTACTGGGGGCACTGCCGTTGGCAGTGCTGCGGATCAGTTACCGGCTGGGCTTCCGCCTTGCGAACGTCACCTGCGTTCAGCCTGTGTTGCATTGTCGCTCGTGCATCTTCGAGTGGACCATGGATATCTGCCTCTCCAACGAAACGGTAGCTGACCTGGATTTCGACGTGTGTGTGCGCCCCCTGTTGGGCCACGACCAGGAGTGTCACCGTGATGCCCGTTTATGGCATGCCTGGATGTTTGGCATGCATGCTGGCAACTGGACCTCGGAGATTGCACGAGTCGTCGTGTGCAGTGACCACATTGAGCCTCTCCCCGATTGGGCTTTGGTGCAAATTGGGGCCAGGGGTTGGAGTCAGCACATCTGTCCGGGACAGCTGATGGATTACGTCGCCGACATGTTAGATGTGGTGGACAACGATCTCTCATTGGAAATGTTGGCCTACGCTGCTGCACTCGCGTTCATGGACGAGTGACAAGGTAGCTGCAGCCACAACTGGATGTGACCCATTGCACTTGTCCCGACGCCTGGTTGTATGTTGAGGATCTGGTCACATGTCCCAAGACGACAGTGGACATGGCTGCATTGGCCTGGACTCCTGATCCATGCGCGGACAACCAACGCGGGTTGGCACTGACTTGTGTTGGTGATGGACTCCCCGGGGTGAACGTTCCTCATTCAGACATGCTGCTGCATTGGTCTGCATGTTGTGGCACTTCTCTTGGCCGTACTGACACGCACTTGTTGATAAAGTTTCCGCACTTTCACTTGTCTCCAACTGTGTTGAGTCTTGATTTGTATGCCAATGTGTGTGTCACAGCCTATCTGGGTCCCTGCCATACATGCATTGCTACCCCATCAGGGCTGTGGGTTTGTACTTGTGCATTATCATGTCCCTGTTTCGTGCTTTGCCAGATGTCTATGGCCATTTACCGGCCACAAGCGGGTGCACTTGTGTCCTGTGTTCGGTTGTGCAAATGTTGCTGTTTGTACCACATTGTGTTTGATGTTGGGGTGCTCTGCTTCCTATGTGTGTGTGCTGCATTGTGTGTGAGATGTCCCTTCAGCTCTGATTTGGCTCACCCTTCTCCCTTTCAGGCAGTGTGGTTTTCACTTCTGTGCTTGTTCAGTGGTGTGATATTGCCGGGTTGTGTGACTTGTGCTCTTGGTTGGTGTTGTTACTCTTGGGCATGGTTTGTCTGCAGTTGTGCTGTGCTTAATTGTGCATGTGTATTTAGGAAACAGGGGTTCAATGTGGCCTAAATGGTCCAGAGCGAAAAAGTGACCCAGCAGGGAACACTTGGTTCTAAGGAATTGAAATTAATTCTTGAGGGAGCAAAAGAAAAGATCAAAAGGGGTCATGTAGGTCAGATAAATGATAAACATTTATTTTACAGTTTCTTGTTTAGTATTCAGGCGCTCACATTTTTAAGTGAAAGGAAGCGTGACATGCAGGGTGATAGTGAAGTTTAAAAAGACATTGCATTGACAACAGTATTATGAGCTCCACAATTATTTTACAAAGAGTCATAGGAGTTCACGTTGTATGGTGGTCGACGGCGTTTCGAACCCAATAATTGGGGTTCATCTTCAGGACAAGGGTAAGCAAGCTGAATTAAAGGAAAGAAAAGTCATCCTAGACCCGCTCGTCTGTTAATGGTGTGGGCGGCTGGTACTGATTTTTAGAATAGGAGGCGGACGTGAGATTATGTGAAGCGCGCGTCCTGCTTCAACGCCAACGAAGGCAGAAGCAGGACGCTCTCGTCTGCACAGCTCCAGGCCCCCAATTAATGCCCTGTTGTTCGCTTCCATCAAATAATACCAATCATCCCGCCCAGCTGCCTTCCCACCCCGGGTTTTCCTCAAACATAATCAAACACGAGTCCCGGGCAGACATTTCTACTCAGTTCCTTGGCGCGCTTCACATAATCTCACGTCCGCCGCCTATTCTAAAAATCAGTACCAGCCGCCCACACCATTAACAGACGAGCGGGTCTAGGATGACTTTTCTTTCCTTTAATTCAGCTTGCTCACCCTTGACCTGAAGATAAACCCCAATTATTGGGTTCGAAACGCCATCGACCATCATACAACGTGAACTCCTATGACTCTTTGTAAAATAATTGTGGAGCTCATAATACTGTTGTCAATGCGATATCTTTTAAACTTCACTATCACCCTGCACGTCACGCTTCCTTTCACTTAAAAATGTGAGCGCCTGAATACTAAACAAGAAACTGTAAAATAAATGTTTATCATTTATCTGACCTACATGACCCCTTTTGATCTTTTCTTTTGCTCCCTCAAGAATTAATTTCAATTCCTTAGAACCAAGTGTTCCTTGCTGGGTCACTTTCTCGCTCTGGACCATTTAGGCCACATTGAACCACTGTTTCCTAAATACATCTTACCACCCCAGGTTCACATATTGGGGTACCCTTGTCTTCTCTAAAAACCTGATTGCGCATGTGTGCCATTGTGCCCATCTCCCACCGTCCCCCCAGTCCCTGGTCGTTCCTCTCCCTGTTGCTGTTGTGTCTGTTGATTTTGGGCAGTTTCCGGTCCCCGGGTCCTGCCACCATCTCCAGACTGATGTGGTGGACACCATTTCCTCCATGTCATCCAGCTCCTAGTGTGGCGCTGGGCTCCCACCTCCGGTGTGCATTGCTGCCTTCTGGTTGTTGGCGTGTTTCTGCTTGTTTGTGCGTTTCGCATCATTCCAGCTGTTCTGGTGTTCTTCCATTGTCCTCCTCCGCTCCCCGGCTGCATTCACCTTGTCCACGATGGCCTGCCATGTACAATGTTTTGTTGCCAATGGGGCTTGTGGGGTTGTGTACTGGCTCCGGTTGCCTCCATTGTGCTTCGCTGTTGTTTTCTGTTTGGTTTGTCTTTCTTTTTCAGGCTTTTGTTGTGCTTATTCCCGCCAGCCGTGTGTGTGTTGCGGGCCTGGCGCTGCTTATCGCTGCTTTCCTCATCGCGAATGGGCTCATCGCACGTTTTTTGGTGTTGAGGTTTGTGTTTTTATCTCCGTCGAGGTGGTTGTATCGCGGACATTGGCCGCGTTTTCGGCAGACTATCACATGGTACCACCGTGTTGTGAATTCCACGTTAACACTGGGTTATTTTACCGCAATAGGCTGCGATGTGTAAAGTTGAGTTAACATTTTTTGGAGATGTTTAGCGCACGTTCTTGTGAATATACCCCTAAATGAGGCCATAAGTCTGGGCAAAGACCCTGAAAACTGTTGCTGTGACTGACATGTGTTAGGAGGAAGACCTACCTCTCTAGGGACAAGGCTGGGAGTGCATCTTTTAGCAGTGACTAACAGCCAGTCACAAAGAGCCCAGCTGACTGACAGGACCTGTGAGAGCTATAATGAGAATATGCCTCCTGCAGGACAATGACGTCACCACGAGACAGCTGCTGAGGAGTCATCCATCGTCATCATCTGCTGCTGCATATTGCCATTGGAGTCAAAGGACGAGCCATCACCTCTCGGTGTTGTGAGGATGAACCTGCTATCTAAGCCCATGCAGCAGAGAGCCTGTGTGGATCCCCCTGTTACCGCCAGCGCTCTGGATGTTTTCCTAAAGACATTTGTTGGTGTACCTTCGGATGTTTTTCCACTTTCCTCTCAGTTCTATAAACCAATGTTGTGAGGGGACGGTTCCTTTGGTGTCGTCTAAGCTGTGCATGCCAGGACAGCTATTAGGGTGTTTTTTGGAAACACCGACATTCATTGAAATACGCTTTCAGGAGATGTGGGTACGTTATTTAGTTGTCTTATACACTTGTCATCGCTTTCATCTTGCATTGTTTCTTTCATATCCTTCCCAATCTGATCAGCGCTTACATGATCTGCAATGGGTCTTAGGCGCTCCACAAGTGCTCTGGATTTCATTGGGTTACCAGGTGGCACAGGTACCGTTATCTTGGTATCGCTTCGTTATCTTGGTCATATCAGGGGTAAGAAAAATAAAATATTGTAAATATTGCATATGAAAACCAAAATTCCAACAAGGCATTGGATAGCTGCTTCGGGCCAAGGGGTCTAGCAAGGAACACACATTTTGATATTCTCCAAAACATATCGAGCGTTGATTAGACCAGCAGTTTCAGGTTGTTAGGCAGAAAGAAAGCTGAGGGCAATTTTACTTCGAGCTGGAAGGTTGTTGATGGAAAGCCGTGCAAACCTAAGATTCTTTGATTAGTTCTAAAAAATAGTTTAAAATAACATGGGGGCATATTAGCAAGGGCACTATCGCCGCTTTAGCGGCACTTTTTGCCGCTAAAGCGGCGATATTTTTATCGCCCTATCAGCAAACTGTCTCTAACAGCAGTTAGCGACAGTTTGCGGGCATTAGCGTCCCGTTTTTTACCGCTTTGCATGTCAGCGATATTTATCGCTAATGACATGCAAAGTGGGCGTTCCTCACTAAAAATACACGCAGACAGTCGCAAACACAACTTCACACTATTAGCAAGGCCCGCGAAGCGATAAAAATGTGCGTTAACCCCGATTAGCGCTGGATTTTAACACCTGCTAGAAACCTGACTTAGCCATTATAGTCTATGGGAGGTGGATTCTACGGTTAAGTCCCCACCTGCCTATTAGCGAGTTTTTCCTTAGCGATAGGAATTTATCGCAAGGAATTCTCGTGCTAATGCTGGGAATCGCCGCCATCGCTGGATTTGTTTCGCATTGGAGATAAAACGTTGCTAATAACGCGTTATCTCCGCAAACGAATCCAGCGATAAAAAAAACGACGCTAACTGTGGTTTGCGTTAATTAACGCACGCTGTTGGTAATAGGCCCCATGGTTATTCTGCCAACTATTAATCTTGAAGCAATTTACTTTATTTTTGTTAAACTTCCTTTTCTCATTGAACATTAAACATGGGGGCATATTAGCAAGAACGGCGTTCAAATTATCGCCGTTTTAGCGGCAGGAAACTGCCGCTAAAGCGGCGATAATGGGCTTGCTAATATGCGTTATGGAATTCAATAGAAGCCCAGGTTAGATGTCCTGCACATCTAACCTGGGCTTCTATTGGAATTCTATAACGCATATTAGCAAGCCCATTATCACCGTTTTAGCGGCAGTTTCCTGCCGCTAAACGGCGATAATTTTATCGCCGGTCTTGCTAATATGCCCCATGATTTTTACAGTATAGTAACTCCACTTTAAGGAGTAATTATGGGGAAAACCACAAAATCCAACTCCGAATTATGTGGCCTCTGGCGATGCTAAGAAAAGTCGAGTCTTGCCGAGTTCATTCAAAATTGGTGTTAAACTTTAAGCATTTTGGGGCATATTATCAAGAACGGCGTTAAAAATTATCGCCGGTTTAGCAGCAGAAAACTGCTGCTAAAGCGGCGATAATGGGCTTGATAATATGCCCTTGAGAATTCCAATAGAAGTCCATGTTCTGGTGTGAACATGGGCTTCTATTGGAATTCTCCAGGGCATATTATCAAGTCCATTATCGCCGATTTAGCGGCAGTTTTCTGCCGCTAAACCGGCGATAATTTTAACGTCGTTCTTGATAATATGCCCCTACATTTCTACACATAAAGTTCGAGTGTACAAGTTATACCTATGTCTAGGTTCATCATATATTAAGCAAAAACAGAAGTCACCTTTGGATCACTTTGTTCACATCGGAGCTGTGGAATCTTGCTCCTTATTACCACCATTAAAGGTGCTTGGTATGAGTGAATTTGAATTTCATACTGGATTGATTAGGAACAAAGGGTTGACAACATGACGCATGGTAAATGCTTTCAAACTGCTGTTGGCCCTTATATGGGGTGGGAAACAGCCACTTCAATGCAGCTGTTTCCACGCATACCCTTAACCACGCATGCATTACAACGCATGCGTGGTTACCACGAATAGCCTTTACCACGCATACCTTTACAACAAGATACGTAGTAAAGGTATGTGTGTTGAAGGTACAAACCAGAAGTACAATGTACAGAAGTCCTCCTACAAAGCTCTCGTTTGGATGCTGCGGATATCGAGTGCACACCTGGCATTTAAACAATGATTGAATACTGAGTAAACATGCCTACCAGCACCAAATCTTTCAGCCAAAACATGCGCGATTTCATTCACTTCGAACTGATCAAATTCAATTAAAAAAAGAAGCTCACCAGCATTCTCGGAGTATTTTGTCTGCTACGTTTTTAAACGATCCCTTCTAAACATGAGCATGTTGCCTCTTTCCGTCGCTTGGACAGACACAAAACATTTATTGATAAAAGATGTGGAGGCTATCGGCATTGTTAGTGGAAACGGAAAGAGCATTCCGCTTCCTCTTACGACGTGCACTGCACTCCGGAAGAGCTTGGAGAGACGTTGTGGAGAGGTAAGGGGGATTTTAGTTTGGGGTTGTGTCACGCAGGGGACAATTTTTAGGGTTCAGGGGAGGGGTATTTGTTAGAAGGGTTTAGGGGTGGGGGAATCGCGCATGGCAACCTTTTTAGGTTTGAGGGCGGGGGTATTTTTTTAGAAGGATTGGGGGCAGGGTGCGGGGGTCGCGTTGGGGTACAGGGGAGGGGTATTTTAAAATAAAAAATTATGAGGGCTGGAGGGGGTGAGCGCAAGGGAGCAGTTATAGGAATTGGAACAGGGGTCTGAGATAACCTTTAGCATGAATATGCCCTTATCATGCATGGTTAAACAACAAAATTCGTTGTTTAGTTATGCATGGTAAAGGCATGTTAGTGGAAAAGGTTATGCGTGGTAATGGCATTCGCATTGTAACGCATGCGTTGTAAAGGCATGCGTTGCAACAGAATGCGTTGTAAAGTCATACAACCATATGGGGTTCGCATGTTGTTTCAGCAAATTGCTTTTTTATGGCTGCTGTGCTTTAATATGATAAACGTGCCCAGAGGTAAGGCACTGACTCCCTGTCTACATCATCCGGTGGGCAGCCTCATTCATCTGTCGGTATATCATGGGTACGGGCGTTTAAACAATTCAGTTTGAGCAACTCTTATTGCGTCTTTCTGAAAGCCGCTTGGAATGTAAGCCATGTGTTTTTGTTGCATCCATTGCGAATCGTTTGCTATTTTAGGAGCATTTTCCAATGTTCTATTTTCAGTTTTCATGGTGAAGTACTTAAAAGACCATCAGACTTTCCAGGGAAGGGAGCTCGAAGGATGACTCAGTGGCTTTACTGACTTAAGCGACACTTACCCAATATTCTTTCATTCCTATGAGGGCTCTGGTCAGGGCCGGACTAGCTGTAGTGGGCACCAGGCGTTTTCCCGGTGGGCCAAAAGGGTGAGGGCCGGTTTTGGAGCAGTGGGGACTGTTTTCTTGTTACTGAAGGCCGGTTTTGCAGCAATGCTTCCCACTAGCACACCCAGCAGGGCCAGTCCGACTGAATTGCCAGAGCTGGTTTGCGTTCTTAGTCCGGCCATGGCACTGGTACGGATATGGTTCCTGAATTTCTGACCTAATTATGCCCAGAAGAAGCATTGGTAGGACTTTGAGTTATACATGTGGCAGGGTGTTAGGCAAACAGTCATTGTGAGGTTTTCAGAATTCTGTTGTTTTAGATACAGGAACAATCTGCCTAATTTTGAGCATGTTTAAGAAGAGAAAGTTGCATACCCTTTGGTAATGCTGGTTCTAATGGATACTGAGCTTTTTCTGCTAATTATTTATTTATCCTTGACGGAGCCCTGTGGCCACCATGGTATTAAAGAACATTCCTCAATCTGTCACAGCACTGTGGAGGGCTACAAGCCACAACTATGTTCAGGAGTGAACTGACCAATAACTGAATCCAGTGGCGTAACATAGGACCCCGCAGCCGGGGGGCCCCAAGCTTCAGGGGCCCCCTCAGGAGAGTACCCTGTCTAGGCACCTCTACATAGTTCATGCTCACAGTGTGCAAGGCCACGCAAGAGACCTCTGCCCTGGCAGCTCAAGATTTCTCGGGTTGCCCCAGGCCATGCTCAGCAATTGCGGCAGGTGGGTTTGCTGGGTCCAGAGCATGTCTGAAGTGTATGAGCATTGAATTATGGGTTGCTGGCTTCGCAGAGCTATTCATAACTGGTGAAAATCAATGTTTCCCTGGTTTTAGATTGTAACCACCAGTGCTTAATTTGAGCCGGTGCTTTCCGGTGCTCAGCCCCAGCACTTAATTGGTTTCCGGTGCTCGGCATCAGCTCCTAAATGTCAACACCATACTTAGAACAGTCCACCACATGGTGGCGCTGCTCATCTAATTTAGAGATAAGCAGAACAACAGTAGTTTAGGACTACAATATACATTAAAATTGCTAATACTTGCCTCCCCAGCCATTCCTTTAGCTTTGGGGACCTGGAATAATCTGAACTGACGCATTTACATGCGAGAGAGATGGTTAGTAGTTGTTTTGGCAGCGATGACAAGGGCGATGGGAGGTGCAAGCTGCAGTGGCCTCCTGGTCAGAGCCCTGGCACTTAATATTTTACAAATTAAGCACTGGTAACCATAATATCCTTTCAGGCATAGTTTCAAAACATGTATTTCCCAGGAATTGTGCCATACCCATATATTTTAATATAGTATACGATACAATACAACAGTACTATTAAGTACTGCCTTCACTACACATTTAGAGAGTTACAAAATATGTACTATAAAAAATGCATAGCCCATTGTGATGGAGTTCTGGTGACATTTACAAGCCACTCTGTCTAAAAGTTGATTATTCTGTGAATCGCTCTATGACGTTGCAGAACCATGGTACATAGTCACAGATTTTTTGTCCCCTGTACATATGGCACATAAATATTACTTCTTTCTTCAAAAATATGATCAGAAATCAAAATCAGCTGTACCACTCCTCCCTCAAACCAATGTTACATGGGCTACATCAGCAGCAGTGCGTGTTGCCAGCAAGAAATGTCTCTCTGGACCATTTGCTCTGCGGAAGGCACAGTTTGATGTTATAGAAGCAACCATAGGGTAAATCAATCAATCAATCAGTAAGTATTTGTAAATCGCTGTGATAAAATGATGAAACTTCAAGCAAGGTAAGTAGAACACTTTATTACCGGTCTCCTCTCTCCACCACGAATACAGCAACTGCCTCACAGTGAACATTTAAGGCAGCCTCCCTGAGACAGAAGGGAGATACCAACATACAAAGAAAGGAGGGGAGGGATAGGAACAGGAATATTCCAATGTAAAACTTTACATATAACAATAAAATGTAAATGTAACACATCTTCCTCCCTAAACAATATAATAATAAAAAGTAAATGTAACACATCTTCCTTCCTAAACAATAAGCAAACAACAAAAAGTGTAAAGCAAGAAAAAAATATAATAGTGATAAAAGGTGCACAAAGATCACTTGGACATGTTATAGTCTTGGTGCCAAGTGGGTACCATGCGGATCCTCTGATTTACAGAAGAGCTGTGTGTAGGGTATGTGTGTGGAATGGTGGTGGTAGATGTGTGATTGGACGCCTCATCGGTTATAGGATGAGATTTAGACAATCTGTCCATGCTCCATGTCTGGCCATTACTCATAATGGCTATATTTTTTTTTGTTCACTGTGATTTGCATGGGTTTGGAAAATTTGGAGTCAATATTACCTATCCTAGGATTCTTGACACACACCCAATCTCCTACAACCCATTGCGGAATTTTAGTGCCATGTTTGTAATCATAATGAGATTTGTGCTCAGCTTGATGTGCATTGATCTGATCTCTGGTGGCCTGTATATTGCGCATAACACTGGCACCGCCTCCCAACCAGTTGGGGAAGAATTTCGCGCAGGTTTTTCTCCCTTTAAGGGCAGTGAAAGGGGAAATGCCCGTAACTTGGTTCGGAGTGGTGTGATATGCCCACAGCATTTCTTGTGTAACTCGTTCCACTGGAATCCTGTTTGCGCATGCTAATTGTATGCATTCTTTAATCATGCGGTTCATCCTTTCTACTAGGCCGTTAGCTCTAGGACAATAAAGAAGTGTTTTGAAATGGACAATATTTAAGATGTTGAGAAACTCCGTCATGATAGATGAAGTAAATTGAACACCATTGTCCGTGACAATAGTGGAAGGAATACCTTCCGTGACAAAGGTGTCTTTGAGAAACTGGATGAGGGAATCTGTGGTAATTTGATTGACCATCCTCATTACAGTCCAGTGGGATTGGTAGTCTATTAAGACAAAGGCAAAACGTTTCAACACCCCTTTTTGATTCATGGGACCAATTATGTCTAGGGCAAACTTCTCCCATGGTTTATCTGGGACTGATACAGGAGAGATGGGGGCTTTGCAAGTTATTTTAGATTTATCACTGTTGGCACAAATTTGGCAGTTTTTAACTTTGTCTTCTACAATTGAATCCATGTTTGGAAACCAATAACGTTCTCATAGTCTAGCTTTGGTTAAGCTTCTGCCGAGGTGACCCTCATGTACAATGTCTACAATTCTGCATCTTATTGGTTCAGGTGGTATTATTTTGTCATTCCTAAAAAGAACATTCTGATTAATGTTGAGTTCATGACAGACTTCCCAGAATTTCCTGGCATCATCACTGATAGACCCAATGGAACTAGGCCAACCCTGTAAGGTGTATGTTAAGAGTTGATTCGTGGTGGTGTCTTTGTTCATGCACTCTGACCATTCTTGAGATGTGATGGTAGAGGAATTAAGTTGTAGGATAGGATATTTAGTGGTCTCAAATTGCTCCACTTTGTCCAGAGGAGCTCTGGAAAGAAAATCTGCTGCAGAATTAAGATTGCCAGGAACATATTCTACCCTGAAGCAGAAGCTGTCTCAACCTAAGACCCATCTAGCTATGCGGGGAGTGCTGCAAGATGTAGCAAAACCAAAGGGGATGATGGACGGAGTGTTGAACATTGCAAGCACTCGCTCCCAGTCAACTGATCTGGGTTTAATCCATCATCATTCTTTAGCTCACTCCGCCACCCCAGTTCAGACATGGCCATATGCAAATCAGTCTGACCCTGTGCCTCATGGGAACAGTCCAGCCCGAACTGCCAAGGCATGTCTTCCCTGGACCGGAAACAAGCATCCTGGGACCGGTTTCTGGCTTACAGCCGTCATCAGCCAGGCTATCTTGAATCCAGTGGCAAAGTGAGCAAGGGACCCACGTCTGGGCATACCCTGCCAACTTAGGGCGAACATAGCAAAACCAAAGGGGATGATGGACGGAGTGTTGAACATTGCAAGCACTCGCCCCCAGTCAACGGAGCTCTGGAAAGAAAATCTGCTGCAGAATTAAGATTGCCAGGAACATATTCTACCCTGAAGCAGAAGCTGTCTAAACCTAAGACCCATCTAGCTATGCGGGGAGTGCTGCAAGATGTGCCCTTGGGATTGAACATGAAAATTAGGGGTTTGTGATCTGTGTGTATGCAGAATTGTATGCCCCATAGAGAGAACTTGAAATGTTTGACAGCCCAGAAACAGGCTAGGGCATCCCTTTCTACTACAGAGTAGTTCATTTCCGATTTTGTGAGGGTGCGTGAGGCAAAAGCGACAATTTTTTCCTTGCCGTCAATTATTTGGGACAGGGTAGCTCGTAAACCCTTGTTGCTTGCGTCGGTGGTAAGTATAGTTTTACGATTGTGTTCAAAATTGCACAAGTATGGGGCTGAGAGAATGGCATCTTTGACTTTCAAGAATGAAGCTTGATGTTCATCCGACCATTGGTAGTGTGTGTGGTCCTTTATAAGTTCTCTAAGGTTAGAGGTTAAATCCGCAAAATGAGGTACATATTTTGCCATATATTCAGCTAACCCTAAGAACGATTTGAGTTCTTCCTTGTTTGCTGGTGCAGGGTGTGAGAAGTTGGCCTGGTATATGCTGTCCACTAATTATAGTGGGCACCTTGCACCAGTCCAAACAACCCCTTATTGGAGATAGGTTAAAGACAACCTTTATTGAAAGCTATCCTAGTGGTAGCTATGGAGAGAAGCCTTCAGGCTAAGTCTTGAAGGAATGTAATGCAGCTTGTTTTACCAGTCTATAATCTCTTGAGTGACCAAATGAAAGAGGACCACACCAGGTATATATTCAAAATATATGTATTTATTGCTAAACACACCCCTCTAGTCTCTTTATGAGGCTAGAGTTCGAAGTACATAAGTTATAAGTTAGTTATCAACAGTAATAGCACAAATACACGTTTGAGCCCTAGGGGCATACCAAACCATATACCAATAAAGTGGTATAAGAACCACGACTGAGCTAGACACAAGGCCTAGAGCCTGTAGAAGTGCTTGGACCACAAGGAACCACCCAAGGTAGTGACACAGGGGACGCGTGCAGTGTGAGAACACAGCCGCGAATCGCCGTTGACTTCTATGGGGAAAGTCGCGGTTGGAATTTTAAAGAAAAGGGACACTTAGAGGAGTACTTGGAGCAAACCCCTTTAGAACTGGGTTGTTCTAGAGTCTATACCCACGGGAGCACCGGAGTACTCGAGTTACCTCACCCAGGGAAGCCGGGTGCATAGGTGACTTTCGGGGTCGGGTTTCGTCGTCGTTTTCAATGGCGATCTGCTGCAAAGTGCTGCTGGCGGCCAAGTCGAAAGTGTTCGGGTGGATCCAAAGGTGGATCGAAGATCTGAAGAACCTGAAAGCAGAGGGGACAGAGTCTGGGTCACTAGCCAGTGACCAGGAAGGCGATGAGCGGATGCCCACCGATGTCGGGTGCTTCAGGTAGGTTGACGGTCGTCTTGACTCTTCAGCCACGAGGTCCAGGAGGCAACGATGACCAGGAGCTGGATTCGAGCTGTCCCACGACGTCTGTCGATTGCTGAGGTGTCAGCGACCGGATTGGACCCAACAAGACTTGGCAACGGCAAGTCTCGTGGAAATAGAAGAAGGACGGTGGTGCAGACCAGCAAGGTCTGAGGGACTCACCCAGCGAGGGTAAGTCAGGGCCCGCCTGGAGCAACCAGGGACGCCCAAGCAGAAGAAGATTGGCCTTCGGGAGGGCCCACTAGCCAACGGACTAGCGACCGCGAAGGAGCCTCGAGTGGACGCACTTAGAGCTGGCTCACGGGACACTCGTGGAGTGGAGGCCAGTGATCTTCGGTGCAGTCGGTGTTGGAGGCGGGGGCTACTCGGAGCCCAAAGCACAACTTCGTGGGAGACCAGGAAGAGGATGCACTTGCAAATGCACTCGGTGTCCAGGGGTCACAGTTCCACTTTACCCATGACAGCTACGGGCCTCAGCTTTGCTGGGGACTCAGGGCAGCCTCGGGGAAGTCTGGAAATCCACCTCTGGTGATGCAAAGACTTCGGCGTCCGGCGGGAGCTTCAGCGATGCAGACCGGACAATTGCTTCGTTGGTGCCTGCCAAGCAGGGGAGTCCTCCTTGACCCCAAGGGAGATTCTTAAGTCCTCTAATCTTAAAGTAGAGCGTCGAAGGTCCAGGATTCTGTATCAGAGTTTCGTCCAGGTAAATCTAAAGTCCTAAGGACTGGGGTCCCATACTTATACTAAGTTAGGGGTTGGACATACTCTGGGGACCCACCTATGGGAGGGTCAAGGAAGAGGGGTGGTTACACCCATTCCCTTTGTCCAGTTTCACGCCAGAGCAGGGGCTGGAAGCCCCTGAACCAGTTTGAACTGGGTTATGCACAGGGACACCAAGTGTGCCCCCAGTGCAGGACTTCAAAGCACCAGAGAGTGCTCCCGCCCAGCCCCAATACACATTATCCTGTCTGGGGAGGTGGTTACACCTCCCTGGGACAGGAAACCTATTGTCCAGGCCTCCCCTGCCGGAGTTTCAGTCAGCAGCAGGAGGCCAGACCCGTGTCTGTGGCAGCGGCATCCATTTTGTGATGCCAGGGCTTGGAAAGAAGTTACCGGGCAGGCCGGTGTGTACATGTCTCTCCTCTAGAAGGGTGGAATGCTACCCCGCCACCAGAACTGGCTGGGGGTAGTATTCCAAGATGTTTGACACCAAACACGACATGTTTCCGTGCAGCCATCCCAAAGTTAGCATTTAACGCGAGGTTATAATGCGCTTAAGAGTATATGGTCAGGCTGCACTACAAACCGCATCAGAGAAGGGTCTCCGAACGGTGCAGAGGGGCTCTGCTCATGCAGAGGCACCCTCTCACATAGGAACCAAGCACTCTGCCTTCAGGATTGACAAGGCCTGCCATAGGAGTGACTTATAGGTTTATATGTGTGTATGTATGTAGTGATATAGGTAACCTATATCACAGTAAGGGATGCATGCACCACCTTACCCAGGCTGCAGTAGCAGACCTGTGGTGTCATTTTGGATGGCCTTCCAGGGGTGGCACAATACATGCTGCAGCCCCTGGTAGGCCTCTGAGGTACCTATGCCCTGGGTACATAGTATACCATATACTAGGGACTTATAAGGGCACTCCAGATTCCAATTAGAGATGTGCTTAAGGCACATGGAAACCATTTTAGAGAGGAAGCAGCTAGGCTGGGGTTCTGATTAGCAGGGCCCCAGCCAGACTAAAGTCGAAAAACAGTGAAGCATCAGCAAAAGTGGGGGTACCCATGTGAAGCAGATCCTACTCTCCTACACAGGGCATCTTTTATTGCTTCTAGTAAGCAGTATTTGGGTTTTAAACCCTCCTTAGAAATGCCGTGTCCCAAATATTCTACTGCATCTACACCTAGTTGGCACTTTTCTTTTTTTAAAGTAAGCCCTGCATTCTTGAATTTGGAAAGAACCTCCCTCAATATCTTGTTGTGTTCCTCGACGGTAGCTCTGTAAATTAATACATCATCTTGGAAGTATAATGTCTTTGGTACACCATCTAAAACATGTTGCATAATCTTTTGAAAAACTGCTGCCGCAGAGGCCAGCCCAAAAGGCATGCGCTGGCACATAAACGTGCCCATGGGTGTAATAAATGCAGTAAGACGTCTGGAATCTGGGTGTAACTGAAGCATGTGGCTTCACCCATCGTGCTTAACATCTCATGGACGCGAGGTAGAGGATGTCTTTCTACCCAGATGTTACTGTTCCGGTGACGCAGGTTAATGCATAGTCTAATGTCTTCACTGTGCTTTTTTTGCGATAACAATGGGAGCAACCCAGTCGGAGAAATCAACAGGTTGTATAATACCTAATTTTTCTAATCTTGACAATTCTTTCCTTAAAGGTTCCCACATAAGGTGGGGTATAGGTCTTGTTTTGTGTACCACTGGTTTGGCATCAGATTTCAATTGAATTTTGTGCTGGAAATCTTTAAGGATGCCTAATTTTTCCAGAAAAACTTCTGGAAATTCATTAGTAATGTGCTCACTATTGCCTGATAGTTTTATGGCTAAAACCTGTTCTGGATTGTTAGGATCGAGTTTGATGCCCAATTCTCTTTGATGTTGCCAGCCTAGTAAGTTTAATCCTTCTTCTACAATGTAGACTTTGCCCACCGTTGAACGATCTTTAAAGGATATGAAGGTTTTAATCATGCCTTTCATAGGTATGGGGTCCTTATTGTATCCACTGAGTGAAATATCAGCTGTACATAAATTATTTTTATTTTCACCTAATATAGATTTGAAGTCAGAGTAATTAACTAGGTTGAACGGTGAGTATGAGTCGGCAAACATTTTAAACATTTTACCATCTATGAACACATTACATTTAGGATACCTATGTTGATTGTCATTACAATTATCATTTACCTGTAAAATAATTTTCTTAACTTGAGATTTCTCATCAGGAGCAACATTCCCCCAGTTTTTCTTTGAGAAACTTTTGGAAACTCTTGCTAAATTACCCCTTTTGTTGCATTTTCGGCAAATGATGGATTTTGCTTGGCAATTGGGATTATTGGCTACATGATTATTGCTTACACAACAGAAGCATCTAAATTTAACATTTTCTGAATCTCCTGATTGGGAATGCCATTTGTCATTCTTTATTTTACAAACTGCAACTTCTGACTCTAAATTTGTAATTTCTGACACTTGCTCGTTGGGATCAGGAGATTTAATTTCTTTTAAACAGATGGCTGTGTGCTCGATGGATTTGGCTATTTCTACGGCCTCTTGAAGATTGGGTTGTTTTTGCAAAAATTTCTCTTGAATTTTATTATTATTTGTACAACGCACAAGTTGATCTCTAATGAGGGAATCATTTAATTCATGAAACTCACAGAATTTACTGAGTCCTCTGAGTACCCTTGCATAGGTGGAAACACTTTCTTGTTTACCTTGGGAATCTGCTAAAGAACTTGTGCCTTTCCAGTACTATATTAATTTTATCACCAAAATGAATTTGTAACTTTAACAAGGTAGTCTTGTGGGGATCCTCTTCTTCCTCCTCAACGGCATCACTGTCATCAGGTTCAGGTAAGGACTCAAATATTTTCCTTCCATGAGGACCCAAACTGTGTAACAGAATGTGTTGTGTCCTTACGGAACAACATTTTTCTCCACCAATTGCTATTAAGTACGATTCAAAAATATTTTCCCATTCCGTCCATGGGATACTGGGTTCGCCGAATTCATTTAAGAAAGGTGCGGATTGAGACATGCTAGCAGCTGCCATCATAATAACAATAATAAATACACAATAATTATACACAAGGTGAGAGAATTATGAAATTTAAAGGTATACTCTGAGAATGGCAGCTGAATAGAATAAAATGAAGGTGTGTGTGTCTCCGTGGAAACACACACAAAAAATGATGGTAGAGGAACCAAGGATGTAGAAAATGCAGGAGATGATGAGGTGTGCGTGTCACCGTGATCAGGCACGCAATGCAGACAACGAGATTAATAAAAGCTGAAAGGTGTGCGTGTCACCTTGGTTTGACACGCTGAAAAGCAGGATGTGAATAATGCTCCAAGGTGTGCGTGTCACTGTGACATGACACGCTGTGGTACAGAAAAGGAAAATGGAATACTCCAGGGTGTACTTGTCACCGATGTAAGACACGCAATGCAGGAGAAATGAAATAAGAGGAGCCCAAAGGGTGCGTGTCACTGTAGTTTGACAAGCTGGAAAAAAAACTGGACCAGAATGATGCTCCAAAGTGTGCCACTCAATGCAGGAGAAATGAGATTAATGGAAGCCCAGAGGTGTGCGTGTGACCGTAGTTAGACACGCTGAAAAACTGGAACAGAATAATGCTCCAAGGTGTGCGTGTCACAGTGACATGACACGCAGTGAAATGCGAAGCAAAAAAGGTGCCCCAAGGTGTGCGTGTCACCGTTGACTGCGCACAAGAATAATGGAGTATATAGTACAAAGATTTGTGGTGTGCGTGTCACCGAAATGACACGCCAAACTGAGCAAGGCTTTCAAAAAATGGCTCACTGGAGGGCGAAAAGCCGGTCACTGAGGTGACAGAATGGCTAAAGTTGCTACCCACTGCAGTACGAGTGCGGGAAGGAGTGGCAGCCAATACACACTCCGGTGAGCAACAAAGGTTCCGAACCGAGGTAAACTCCGCCTCAGAATATGCTTGAACCGCCCACCACAGCGTTGAGTACGAGTGCGGAAGGGAGTGGCAGACAAGAACACACCCCGGGGAGACAGCAAAGGCTCCGAACCGAGGAAACTCTGCTGTGAGAAGTTGGCCTGGTATATGCTGTCCACTAATTAAAGTGGACACCTTGCACCAGTCCAAACGACCCTTATGATGTATGAGGTCAAAGATAACCTTTAGAAAGCTATCCTAGTGGTAGCTGTGGAGAGCAGCCTTCAGGCTTAATCTTGAAGGAATGTAAAGCAGCTTGTTTCACCAGAATATCACCTCCTATATTGATTAAAGGAAAGGAGAACCACACAGTAGTTATATAAAAATATGTATTTATTAATATAACACTCTCTACTATCCTCTACACAAGGATAGAACACAAAGCACACAATACGAGATCAATAGAACAGTTGTAAGTAGCACAATACACAGTGGGCTCCAGGGGGAGACCAAACCATATACTAAAATAGTGGTATAACAGTCACGACTGAGATCTAGACAAGGTGTGGAGAACGTAGAATCGCTGGGACCCCAAGGAACCACCCAAGGTGAGTAGACAGGGATCCCACGGAGGCCGGGTGCAGTGTGGGAACACGACCGCGGGGTCCGTACAATTCTATGGGGATGTCGCGGTTACACTTTTAAAGTTTAAGGAACCTTCTAGGAGGACTTCGAGCGACCCCCTTGGAACTTAAGAGTTTGGAGAGCCACCCCACCCGTGGATACCGAAGTACCCGAGTTACCTATCTCAGAGGAGCCGGGTGCATAGGTCTGAAGTGGCATCGGGAACTGCCATCGATCTCAATGGAGAACTGCAAAGAAGTACTGCTGCCGTGAAGGTGAAAAGGGTCCGGCGGAATCCAAGCCTGGATTCAGGAAGGAAGGAACCTGAAAGCAGAGGGGACAGAGTCTGGGTCACTTCAGAGTGACCAGGGGCTCGGGAGACGAATGCCCACCGATGTCGGGTGCTTCAGGTGCGATGAAGGGCTGCTTGACTCTGCAGCCAAGAGGACCAGGAGACATCGAGGATGACCAGGAGCCGGAGGTGAGCTGTCCCACGAAGGATGTCGAGTGCTGAGGGGTCGGTGTCCGGCGGGAGCACCAACAAGCCTTTGCAAAAGCAACCAACGCAGGAAGGTCAAGCAGGTTATGGTGTGGACCAGCAAGGTCCAAGGGACTCACCAAGCAATGGAGAGTCAGGGCACGTCTGGAGCAACCAGGAAAGCCCAGCAGAAATCAAGATGACCCTCTGAGAGACCCACAGGCCGAAGGACATGGGGTCGCGAGGGGACCTCGGGCAAGATTGCAAAGTACCAGCCCACGGAGCACTCGGTGCAAGGAGGCCGGAGTCAGTGGCGGCTGGTGCATAGGGGCAAAAGGGGCGTTGCCCCACTAGCCTCGGGACGAGGATCGGGGAGGAGACAAGAGAGACACCACATGCAATGCAGCAACCTCAAATGAAGTGCTCACTGCCCCGTGACGAACACAAATCGAATTCTGTTTTCTTTTTTTCTAGGAAGGCCCGGAAGGGACGAGGTCACAGGTCAGAGACCTCCTGCGCATATGCTGGCCGGGGCGAGGACTATTGCTCGCCCTCGAAGCACATGCGAGAAGAGTGATGTCATCCTGAAGGGAGTGGCCAGAAAAAGCGGACAATGGCTGGTTTCAAATGGGGCGCCTATGCTGCGGACCAGGCGACTTCAGCAGCGCGCCACTGAAATGAATGGCAAGGGGCAGGGCCGGCCCCCCTCAAGACAGAGCAGTGGGTGGCAACAACCGGAGCACTCCCTTGCCTTCGCGCTAGTCCCAGACCTTCTGATTGGACAATGGGAGCTGAGGGAGTGGGCTGCGGAAGAGCCCGCCGCGCAGCTCTGACTCCGGCCCCAGGACTGATTGGCACGCAGCAGGTGCGCTGCACTCCATGTGCTGCTGGCTGTGCATTGCTCGGGACGGACATCGGCACCGGCCGCAGTCACAGCACAGCACTGCAGAAGACTACTGACAGGCTGGGGTGCGACAACAGGCAAGTGCAATTCCATTTTGGTGTCCGACATGCTCAGGTGGAGCCCATCTACTTTGTGTTTGTCTGACCCCGATGCTGTCCGTGCGTGCATCTGTCCCGCCCACATCAATGTTTTGGTCGCCGGAATGCAGCGAAACGAAACCGCCATACAATGGCCATAAAACTCTCCACAAGATCACAGGAGCCGCAGCGCCGGCAAATGCAGGCCTGATTGACTTGAGCTCTGCTGCCGCCGCCGGCCAACTGGGCCCGGGCTGGTGCTCACTGTTGTGCACTTGCTTCCCGACACCACCGCAAACACTGACCACAAGTGACAAATGCATGCAGTATACCACTGCAAATTCACAGCGACATCATCAGAACCCTCTGGAGCCCCCCCCTCCCACCACCGGGCACTCAACCCGGACCTCCACGCCCCACCACCTTCAAATGTCACCAGCCGCCCCTGGCCAGAGTTCTTTGGTGCAAACACTGCTCAGGGTCAGGACTACATGGAGTCCAATGCACAAGCTCGGGAATCGCCAACAAGCATATGCAACTGCAAATGTACGCGGTGCACAGGGGTTTGGGTTATGCAGTCCCCACGAGGGATACTGGCCTCAGACTTTCTGAGAGAGCAGATAGACCTCGAGGTCCTTCGAAAACCCACCTCCTGTGTTGCTGAGATCTTCGCAGTCCGCAGGAGCTCAGGAGCAGCAGACCGGTCAGTTGCGTTAAGGTGCCTGCTAGGGCAGGGGAGTGACTCCTCCAAGGGAGATTCTTCAGTTGTCTTTAGTGCACCACAGGTCCTGCATGGAGCCTGTATGGAGCAAGGGCACAGACCAAGCTTTGGACGGAGAGGGAGACGAAGTCGCGCCCATTCGAAGTCCAGCGTGTCCAGACGGTTGAAGGTCAGTGGTTTCTTCTTATAGAATCTTGTCCACGTAAAATCTAAAGTCTTACAGCCAGGTAAGTTATGTATCCACGGGAGAGGGTTCGACAGAGGGGTGGTTATACCCATGTCCTTTGTCCAGTTTCGCGCCATAGCAGGAGCCAATGGCTCCCAGAACTGGTTTGAGCTGGACTATGTACAGGGACACCAAATGTGCCCCCAGTGCAGACTTTCAGGCACTCTCAGAGTGCCCCCACCCAGCCCCAATACACTAAATCCTGTCTGGGAGGTGGTCACACCTCTCTGTGACAGGATGCTTATTGTACTGCCTTCCAATGCTCGAGCTTGGCTCAGCAGCAGGAGGGCAGAAATGTGTCTCTGGTCGGCAGCATCCATTTTCTGCTGTCCGGGTCGAGAAGGCTGGCACCGGTTAGACCAGTGACCCCACAAAGCTCGCTTCTGAAGGGTGGAATCGAGGTATGATTCCAAGGTGTTTGATACCAAACACAACATGTTTTGTTTCAGCCGTTTTCGAGATAGCATTTACCGCGAGGTTATAATGCACCTCTACCTATATGTCTGGCTGAGTCACAGATAACTCGGGAGAATGGTCTCCGAAGGCTGCAGAGGGGCTCTGCTCATGCAGGGGCACCCTCTCACTAAAAACCCTGCCTTCAGGATTGTTAAGGCCTGCTATAGGGGTGACTTATAAGTTCTCAGTGTAGTGACATATAAGCACCATCTTACACAGGCTGCTGTAGCAGACCTGGAGTTCCATTTTGCATGGCCTCTCATGGGTGGCATAATACATGCTGCAGCCCATGGGAGACCTCTGGGGTACCTATGCCCTGGGTACATTGGTACCATATACTAGGGACTGATAAGGGTACCCCAGTATCCAATCTGGAGTGTACCAAAGTGCATGCATGACTATTTAAGGGAGAAAGCAGATAGACTGGGGTCCTGGATAGCAGGATCCCAGTCAGACTAGTCAAAAACAGTGAAGCATCAAGCAAAAAGTGGGGGTAACCATAAGAAGCAGATTCTACTTTCCTACACAACCGCCCCCCAAATGAAAGGACATGAGACTAACCTTGACCAGTTGAGTCTTCATTTTCTAAGTGGAAATATCTGGAGAGTCCATCTGCATTGGCATGGTTACTCCCAGGTCTATGTTCCACTGTATAGTCCATCCCTGTAAGGAAATGGACCACCTCAAAAGTTTGGGGTTTTCACCTTTCATCTGTTTTAGCCATAAGAGGGGCTTATGGTCTGTCTGAACAATGAAGTGAGTGCCAAACAAGTATGGCCTCAGCTTCTTCAGAGCCCAAACCACAGCAAAGGCTTCCCTCTCAATAGCTGACCAACGTTTCTCTCTGGGGGTCAGCCTTCTGCTTATAAAAGCTACTGGCTGATCCTGACCCTCTTCATTCAGTTGTGATAACATAGCCCCTACCCCCAACTCAGATGCATCAGTTTGAACAATGAATTGTTTGGAATAGTCAGGACTTTGCAGAATGGGAGCAGTGCACATGGCCTGCTTCAGGTCATCAAATGCCTTCTGACAGCTAACTGTCCACTGAACTTTATAAGGCATTCTTTTTGAGGTCAGATCATTTAAGGGGGTCACTATGGATCCATATCCCTTAACAAACCTCCTGTAGTACCCAGTTAGGCCCAAGAAAGCTCTGACCGGAGTCTGGGTAGTTGGAGCAACCCAATCCATGATGGTCTGGATTTTGCTCTGCAATGGTTGAGCCTGGCCTCCACCCACAAGGTGGTCCAGGTACACAACCTTACTCTGCCCTATCTGGCACTTGGTGGCCTTGATATTGAGGCCTGCCTTTTGCAGGGCCTCCAGAACATTTCTTAGGTGGACCAGGTGATCCTCCCAGGTGGAACTAAAGAGAGCAATATCATCAAGATAAGCTGCACTGTAGTCTTCCAGGCCTGTGAGAACTTTATTCACCAACCTTTGAAATGTGGCAGGTGCATTTTCAAGCCAAAGGGCATCACCACAAATTGATAGTGCCCACTAGGGGTTGAAAATGCTGTTTTGGGTTTGGCATCCTCAGCTAGTCTGATTTGCTAATATCCAGCTGTGAGGTCAAATGTACTCAGTAACTTGGCTGAGGCCAAAGTATCAATGAGCTCATCTGCCCTAGGAATAGGATGAGCATCAGTCCTAGTGACTGCATTGAGCCCCCTGTAGTCTACACAAAACCTAATTTCTCTCTTACCACCCTGGGTATGAGGTTTGGGTACTAGGACTACTGGACTAGCCCAAGGGCTATCTGAGGGTTCAATGACTCCCAATTCCAGCATCTTTTGGACCTCAGTCCTGATGCAGTCCCTGACATGGTCAGGTTGCCTGTAAATCTTATTTATAACAGGCAGACTTTCACCTGTGTCCACTTCATGGGTACACCAAGTGGTCTGACTAGGAGTCAGGGAGAACCTATGTCTGTACTTATTGAGGACCTTCCTGCAATCAGTCTGTTGCTGCTCAGTAAGACTGCCTGCCAAGGCTACACCATCAACTGAGCCATTATCAGGGTTCTGTGAGAGGAGGTCAGGGAGTGGGTCACTCTCTTCCTCCTGTCCCTCGTCAGTAGCCATGAGCAAGCCCATGTCTGCCCTGTCAACATATGGCTTGAGCCTGTTCACATGGAGCACCCTGTGGGGGCTCCTGGGAGTTCCAAGGTCCACCAGGTAGGTGACCTCTCCCTTCTGCTCAAGAATGGTATGGGGGCCACTCCACTTGTCTTGGAGGGCTGCTGGGGCCCCTGGCTCCAAAACCCATACCTTCTGTCCTGGCTGGTACACAGTCAGCACAGCCTTTTGGTCATGCCAAGCTTTCTGTAATTCTTGGCTAGCCTCAAGGTTTTTACTTGCTTTCTTCATATACTCAGCCATCCTGGAGCGGAGACCAAGTAAATAGTCCACTATGTCTTGTTTAGGTGGTTTGAGAGGTAACTCCCATCCCTCCTTCACTAAACATAAGGGACCCCTAACTGGATGTCCAAACAGAAGTTAACAAGCATTGGCATAGCCAATAGGTCTCGCCTTTGGGGCGTTATAAGTGTTTTGACAGAGCTATGGGCTTTGTTAACGTTTTTAATATGTGTTGTATAGTATTGTGAATGTTGTGCAGCATGTTTAAAAGTTATAAGTTATAATAAAAAAAGTGTTATAACCATTTCTGGCACATTATATATAACCTAAAAAAACATTATATACAACTGAAGTATCGTAGGTTAGGTTTGCTCTATAAGCGTCGGTATTAATAATTAAGTACCTTGGTGAGTCCCGGAAACCACCAGCTCAAATTAAGCACTGTAGGTTACAAAATGCAAAAAGCATATTAAACGGCACGCACAATAACAGCATCGCAGTCTATAAATAAAAGCTATATCAGAAATGTGTTTTACTTGTGGGTGTTATAAAAGCCAAAGAGCATGTAAAACATTGCGCACAATAACAACATCGCAGTTTATAAATAAAAAATATATCAGAAATGAGTTTTACTTGTGCGTGTTATAATGCGTTTTAATATATCTTTAAATGGTGCTTATAAAAAGCACTCCAAAACCTTTGGGTCCAGTTTGCACTGTAAGCGCCGGTGTTGACAATTAAATGCGGTGGGGAGTGTAGGAAAACACCGGCTCAAATTAGCACTACTATAAAAAAAAAAGGAACAGATTAGGAGAAGCAAATGTAATTGGGGAAAGCTATTGTGTAACAGGCAAAGATGCCAACTTTAGAGCTGGGGAACAAAGTTCGAGTCTTGGCGTCGGATCAACATCCTGTGATCCTGGGCCAATCACTTAATTTCTATGTTTGTACCAAAAATTCTTATGCCCTTAAGTGGTATTTATAAAAATAACAGTGTATGTTCCATAAAGTAATATGTCCTTAAGTAATGCTTATAAAAAGCACTCCAAAAACGCTGGGTCCAGTTTATGCTATAAGTGCCAGTGTTTATAATTAAGTGCTGTGGTGAGTTCCGGAAAGCACCAGCTCAAATTAAGCACTACTATAGAAAAAGTAACAGATTAGGAGAGGCAAATGCCATTAGGGAAAAGCTATAACATAGCACTGAAAGGTGCCGACTTCAGAGCTAGGGAACAAAGTTTGAGTTTTGGCATTGGCCCAACATCCTGTGATCCTGGGCAAATCACTTAGTCTCCACTTTTGTACCAGAAAATAATATGCCCTTAAGTTATGCTCATAAAAAGAATTCCAATATTTGTAGGTCCAGTTTGCTGTATAAGTGCCAGTGTTGTTATTTAAATGCTGTGGTGAGTCCTGGAATCCACCGGCTCAAAAAAAGCACTGGCGGTTACAAAATCAAAGCACCATATTAAACACCGTAAAAAATAAGAATATCAAGTTCTAAAAATAATAAGTATCTCAAAACCCCGAACTCTGACTTGCACTGCCTCAACCCCGTCGGCCTTTCAGAAGCAATGTCCTGTCCTGATTTGCCTAGACCCCCTGTATCCACCGACAACTTTCACTGTGGTTTCAAGATCCAGCAGGGAACCGTTGGGCTTATTAAGAAATAGAAAATTTGAGTGACAGGGAGAGCGAAGGGGGAGGAAAGGTGATTTCAGAGGATGAAGACTCGAGATTTTATGCGGAAGGAAAAAGAGTAACATAAGCTGAGTGGTAATATAGGCAAGGATAGGAGAAGCTAAAGCATCATTACCGGGCATGGACAGAGGAGAGAACGACTGACCTATCAAGGCCGCAGACCAGATGAAGAACAGGGAACACTGGATGGTTATTACTGCGGAGTGATTAAGGATGGAGTAAGATTGACCGCGAATGGAAGGGAGTGAGACTGACCGCTTATTACTGCAGACTGAACAAAGGAAACTGAGCACAAGTGACTGGTGAGCACTACAGATTGCATGAAGGAGGAGTAAGACAGTGTCACATCATTCATGCACGCGGCACAAGCAGCGGGAGTGACTGATCACTACTCCAGAGTGCACAAAAACAGACTAAGCACCAGACTGCAGACTGCGAAAAACACTGATGGGGGGAAAGTGACCGATAATTACCAAGTAAGAACTGCCAAAGTCCCATGAGGCACGGGGTCAGACTGATTTGCATATGGCCATGTCTGAACTGGGGTGGTGGAGTGAGCTAAAGAATGATGATGGATTCAACCCAGATCAGTTGACTGGGGGTGAGTGTTTGATTAGCTCAAACGCTCCGTCCATCATCCCCTTTGGTATCGCTTTGTTTGCCCTAAGTTGGCAGGGTATGCCCAGACGTGGGTCCCTTGCTCACTTTGCCACTGGATTCAAGCTAGCCTGGCTGATGACGGCTGAATAGCCAGAAACCGGTCCCAGGATGCTTGTTTCCGGTCCAGGGAAGACATGGCTTGGCAGTTCGGGCTGGACTGTTCCCATGAGGCACGGGGTCAGACTGATTTGCATATGGCCATGCCTGAACTTGGGTGGTGGAGTGAGCTAAAGAATGATGATGGATTAAACCCAGATCAGTTGACTGGGGGTGAGTGTTTGATTAGCTCAAACGCTCCGTCCATCATCCCCTTTGGTATCGCTTTGTTCGCCCTAAGTTGGCAGGGTATGCCCAGACGTGGGTCCCTTGCTCACTTTGCCACTGGATTCAAGCTAGCCTGGCTGATGACGGCTGAATAGCCAGAAACCGGTCCCAGGATGCTTGTTTCCGGTCCAGGGAAGACATGGCTTGGCAGTTCGGGCTGGACTGTTCCCATGAGGCACGGGGTCAGACTGATTTGCAAATGGCCATGTCTGAACTGGGGTGGTGGAGTGAGCTAAAGAATGATGATGGATTAAACCCAGATCAGTTGACTGGGGGTGAGTGTTTGATTAGCTCAAACGCTCCATCCATCATCCCCTTTGGTATCGCTTTGTTCGCCCTAAATTGGCAGGGTATGCCCAGACGTGGGTCCCTTGCTCACTTTGCCACTGGATTCAAGCTAGCCTGGCTGATGACGGCTGAATAGCCAGAAACCGGTCCCAGGATGCTTGTTTCCGGTCCAGGGAAGGCATGGCTTGGCAGTTCGGGCTGGACTGTTCCCATGAGGCACGGGGTCAGACTGATTTGCATATGGCCATGTCTGAACTGGGGTGGTGGAGTGAGCTAAAGAATGATGATGGATTAAACCCAGATCAGTTGACTGGGGGTGAGTGTTTGATTAGCTCAAACGCTCCGTCCATCATCCCCTTTGGTATCGCTTTGTTCGCCCTAAGTTGGCAGGGTATGCCCAGACGTGGGTCCCTTGCTCACTTTGCCACTGGATTCAAGCTAGCCTGGCTGATGACGGCTGAATAGCCAGAAACCGGTCCCAGGATGCTTGTTTCCGGTCCAGGGAAGACATGGCTTGGCAGTTCAGGCTGGACTGTTCCCATGAGGCACGGGGTCAGACTGATTTGCATATGGCCATGTCTGAACTGGGGTGGTGGAGTGAGCTAAAAAATGATGATGGATTAAACCCAGATCAGTTGACTGGGGGTGAGTGTTTGATTAGCTCAAACGCTCTGTCCATCATCCCCTTTGGTATCGCTTTGTTCGTCCTAAGTTGGCAGGGTATGCCCAGACGTGGGTCCCTTGATCACTTTGCCACTGGATTCAAGCTAGCCTGGCTGATGACAGCTGAAGCGCCAGAAACCGGTCCCAGGATGCTTGTTTCCGGTCCAGGGAAGACATGGCTTGGCAGTTCGGGCTGGACTGCTCCCATGAGGCACGGGGTCAGACTGATTTGCATATGGCCATGTCTGAACTGGGGTGGTGGAGTGAGCTAAAGAATGATGATGGATTAAACCCAGATCAGTTGACTGGGGGTGAGTGTTTGATTAGCTCAAACGCTCCGTCCATCATCCCCTTTGGTATCGCTTTGTTCACCCTAAGTTGGCAGGGTATGCCCAGACGTGGGTCCCTTGCTCACTTTGCCACTGGATTCAAGCTAGCCTGGCTGATGACGGCTGAATAGCCAGAAACCGGTCCCAGGATGCTTGTTTCCGGTCCAGGGAAGACATTGCTTGGCAGTTAGGGCTGGACTGTTCCCCTGAGGCACGGGGTCAGACTGATTTGCATATGGCCATGTCTGAACTGGGGTGGTGGAGTGAGCTAAAGAATGATGATGGATTAAACCCAGATCAGTTGACTGGGGGTGAGTGTTTGATTAGCTCAAAAGCTCCGTCCATCATCCCCTTTGGTATCGCTTTGTTCGCCCCAAGTTGGCAGGGTATGCCCAGACGTGGGTCCCTTGCTCACTTTGCCACTGGATTCAAGCTAGCCTGGCTGATGATGGCCGAATAGCCAGAAACCGGTCCCAGGATGCTTGTTTCCGGTCCAGGGAAGACATGGCTTGGCAGTTCGGGCTGGACTGTTCCCATGAGGCACGGGGTCAGACTGATTTGCGTATGGCCATGTCTGAACTGGGGTGGTGGAGTGAGCTAAAGAATGATGATGGATTAAACCCAGATCAGTTGACTGGGGGTGAGTGTTTGATTAGCTCAAACGCTCCGTCCATCATCCCCTTTGGTATCGCTTTGTTCGCCCTAAGTTGGCAGGGTATGCCCAGACGTGGGTCCCTTGCTCACTTTGCCACTGGATTCAAGCTAGCCTGGCTGATGACGGCTGAATAGCCAGAAACCGGTCCCAGGATGCTTGTTTCCGGTCCAGGGAAGACATGGCTTGGCAGTTTGGGCTGGACTGTTCCCATGAGGCACGGGGTCAGACTGATTTGCATATGGCCATGTCTGAACTGGGGTGGTGGAGTGAGCTAAAGAATGATGATGGATTAAACCCAGATCAGTTGACTGGGGGTGAGTGTTTGATTAGCTCAAACGCTCCATCCATCATCCCCTTTGGTATCGCTTTGTTCGCCCTAAGTTGGCAGGGTATGCCCAGACGTGGGTCCCTTGCTCACTTTGCCACTGGATTCAAGCTAGCCTGGCTGATGACGGCTGAATAGCCAGAAACCGGTCCCAGGATGCTTGTTTCCGGTCCAGGGAAGACATGGCTTGGCAGTTCGGGCTGGACTGTTCCCATGAGGCACGGGGTCAGACTGATTTGCATATGGCCATGTCTGAACTGGGGTGGTGGAGTGAGCTAAAGAATGATGCTGGATTAAACCCAGATCAGTTGATTGGGGGTGAGTGTTTGATTAGCTCAAACGCTCCGTCCATCATCCCCTTTGGTATCGCTTTGTTCGCCCTAAGTTGGCAGGGTATGCCCAGACGTGGGTCCCTTGCTCACTTTGCCACTGGATTCAAGCTAGCCTGGCTGATGACGGCTGAATAGCCAGAAACCGGTCCCAGGATGCTTGTTTCCGGTCCAGGGAAGACATGGCTTGGCAGTTTGGGCTGGACTGTTCCCATGAGGCACGGGGTCAGACTGATTTGCATATGGCCATGTCTGAACTGGGGTGGTGGAGTGAGCTAAAGAATGATGATGGATTAAACCCAGATCAGTTGACTGGGGGTGAGTGTTTGATTAGCTCAAACGCTCCATCCATCATCCCCTTTGGTATCGCTTTGTTCGCCCTAAGTTGGCAGGGTATGCCCAGACGTGGGTCCCTTGCTCACTTTGCCACTGGATTCAAGCTAGCCTGGCTGATGACGGCTGAATAGCCAGAAACCGGTCCCAGGATGCTTGTTTCCGGTCCAGGGAAGACATGGCTTGGCAGTTCGGGCTGGACTGTTCCCATGAGGCACGGGGTCAGACTGATTTGCATATGGCCATGTCTGAACTGGGGTGGTGGAGTGAGCTAAAGAATGATGCTGGATTAAACCCAGATCAGTTGATTGGGGGTGAGTGTTTGATTAGCTCAAACGCTCCGTCCATCATCCCCTTTGGTATCGCTTAAGTCATTTCAACGGCATGCGGATCAGGGTAGCGCACACTGTACAAACACCAAACACACTGCAGCAAGGTGGGAACAAAAGCATTTGAGACAAGTGCGGCCGCGAAAGTGAAAGCGACCGTAACATGATCCAAAACAGATGGCACCCTGCGCGCCCCTGCTCGCTCCCGCAAGCTGGATGCCGTGGGAGGAAACATTTACTGGAAAAGGTGGGACATGCACCCGCCTTTGGCCAATTGCGTGCTTTCATTTTTGAAAGCCACACACAAAGGCCAATACAATGTGTGGAAAATCGAAACACACACGCACGAGTTTTCAGAAAAGCTGGAGTGATTCCAAGAGGCCCTCTCCTAGACAGCGCATGCGCGCTGCGCTAGGCTCGACCTAAAAAGGGCTGTAGCCAACCCCCTTCTGAGGAACCTCTCTGTAGGCAAAGAGAAGGCAGGGCAACAGGACATCCCATTTTCGCCTAAGCTTTTCTGGGAGGCCCATGATCATGCTCTTCAGGGTTTTGTTGAATCTCTCAACTAACCCATTGCATTGTGGGTGATAGGGTGTGGTAAATTTGTAATTTACTCCACACTCCTTCCACATAGCAGTAATGTAACTAGACATGAAGTTTGCATCTCTGTCAGTTAAGACCTCCTTAGGGAAACCCACTCTGGAAAAAATTCCCAGGAGGGCCCTGGCCACCACGGAAGCTGTGGTGGTTCTAAGGGGTATTGCTTCCGGGTACCTAGTGGCATGGTCCACCACCACTAGAATATATCTGTGCCCAGATGCAGTTGGAGGATCCATTGGACCAATTATGTCAATCCCAACGCTCTCAACGGGAACCCCCACCACAGGTAGTGGTATCAGGGGGGCCTTTGTGGTACCACCTGCCTTACCACTGGCTTGACAGGTGGTACAGGAGCGACAAAACTCCTTTGTGTCCTCTGACATGTGAGGCCAGTGAAAGTGAGGGACAAGCCTGTCCCAAGTCTTACTTTGGCCTAGGTGTCCTGCTAAAGGGATATCATGTGCCAGTGTCAGTAGGAAACCCCTAAACTTCAGAGGTATGACCAACCTCCTGGTAGCACCAGGCTTGGGGTCTCTACCCTCTGATTAAAGGAGTCCTTCATCCCAGTAGATCCCTTGGGACCCACTGGCACTCCCAGCAGCCTCAGCAGCAGCTTGCTGACTGAGGGGTTCAAGAGAGGGGCAGCTGTGCTGCTCCTGACTCAGTTCTGCCCGGAAGGGCCCCCTGTCCCCAAGAACTCAACCTGATCAGGTTCAAGTCCCTCTGAGACAGTTCCTTCACAGAGGCTGGGGTCATCTCCCTCAGGAGACTGATCCTCATTCTGAGTCTGGGGGAAGACACTGCCTTACCCGTACTGCTCCTTCTCTTGGAAGGCACCTTGTCCATTTTTCCAGGATCCAGGGCCTGTTCAGTTGAAGACAGTAGTTTGGCCTGTGACCTAGTCACAGCAAACACATCTGCAGAGATGCCCAACATTGCTGCATGTGTCCTAAGTTCCACTTCAGCCCAGGCTGAAGTTTCCAAATCATTGCCCAACAAGCATTCCACAGGGAGGTCTGAGCTAACCACAACCTTCTTAGGGCCAGTTACCCCTCCCCAGCTGAAATTAACAACTGCCAAGGAATGGTCTGTCCTGGCATTGTTAGCATTGGTCACTTGGTACATCTCACAAAGTATGATCTGGTCAGGGACCACAAGATCTCTTGTCACCATTGTGACACTAGCTCATGTGTCCCTATAGGCCATGGCCTCCTTACCATTAATTAAAGGCTGTTGTCTGTATTTGCCCAGATTACTGGGACTGACAAATAGGGAGGCAATATCCATGCCTCCATCACAGACCAAAACAGCCTGAGCTGGAGTTCTGACTAGGCCAGAACCCATCTCAGATCCCAGGGTTAACCCTACTATACCCTTGTTCCCTGTACCACCACTTGGAGCTGAACTAGGGGGAACAGTTGCCTTAGGGGCAGGGGTGGTGGTGGTAGGAGGATCCTTGGCCCTTGAACAATTGGCATCTCTTGTCCAATGGGTTTTCTCCTTACACAGGAAGCACCAAGGTTTCTTTTTGCCTTTACCCTTGTTAGACTGTGACTCCCCCCCCCCAGGTGCAGGTTTTTGGGGCCCAGATGAAGACTTCTGGTCTTTACCCTTTTCCCCACCCTTATCTGAAGATTTAGCATCTTGCTTCTTCTGGTCACCACCTGTGGTCTGGTTTTTCTGCTTCACCCTGGTTCTGACCCACCTATCTGCCTTCTTTCCCAATTCTTGGAGAGAAGTCAGATCAGAGTCAACCAAGTACTGAAGCAACAACTGATTTTGGCAATTATTAAGGATCTGCTCCTCATAATCAGATTGTACAATCCCTTGAAATCATTCACTTTGCTGCCAAGTAACCAGCCTTCCAGAGCCTTAGTAGCACAATCTACAAAGTCTACCCAGTCCTGAGTCTGTGTCTTCTGGGTGTCTCTGAACTTAATCCTGTACTGTTCAGTGGTTAAGCCAAACCCATCAATGAGATCACTCTTCAGGACTGAATAATTGTCAGCATCATCTTCTCTAACAGTGAGGAGCTTATCTCTACCTTTGTCAGCAAAGGAGAGCCACAAGAAAGCTGCCCACTGCTCTTGAGGGACCTTCTGCACTTTACAGGCCCTCTCTAAAGCAGTTATCCATTTGTGGATGTCATCCCCACCATGGTAGGGAGGGACTATCTTGCTCAGGTTCCTATGGTCATAAGTATACTCCTTAATCCTAGGGACACTGTTGCTGCCACCATGGGACTCTAGTCCCAATTTCTTTCTAGCCTTCTGGAGTTCTAAGGATTCCCTATCTAGGGCCAATTGCTCTTGCCTGAGCCTAAGCTTGACTTTCTCAAGCTCTAGAAATTGGCACTCTCCGTCATAAGAGTTGTCTCTCTTATGAGATATGGAGGTCCCTATAGAATGTCCTGAATGGTCAGATTCTGCAGAGGGAGATCTAGATCTCATGGGTAAACTCTGCACCCTTCCTGGAGGAGTAAAGAGAGGGCCACTGGGGCCTTCTCCACCACCTCCTGGAAGATCTAAGTTGTCCAGGTGGGAACCATTTTGATCCTCCTGGTCAGGGTTTGATTCTAGGTCAAAGAAGGTTTCACTTCCTGGCCTGTCCTCATTCCCTGCCCCATCCACTCTTTCTACCTCATCTGACCCTGGGGTCTTTCTAAGGTCATCTAAGAGTAACACCTCAATGAGACGTTGGGTGTTGGCATTTCTCCCTGTCTTCAGCTTCCTAGAAGCACACATGGCTTTCAAATCCTGAAATGTAAGACCATTGTATCTAGAAGGCAGAGAGCCACCCGCTTCTCCTTTAGAAGACATACTAAGTGTGGTGTGGTGTATGCACCTACCTAACCTAGTGGGAACTAAACTCTCTTAGGTTGGGGAAAGGGTGTGCTAGACCCTTAACTTACCCAACCCTAAGTTCAGTGAAACTTACTTATTCTAATCTTTAAGTATTATATGTGCCTGAATACTTTAGTGGTTTTCAGTTAATCAATACAGAGAGATTTATCTGGTAAAACAATGCAGGCTTGAATCCCAACCGCTGCACACCAATGTGAGAAGTTGGCCTGGTATATGCTGTCCACTAATTAAAGTGGGCACCTTGCACCAGTCCAAACAACCCTTATGATGTATGAGGTCAAAGATAACCTTTAGAAAGCTATCCTAGTGGTAGCTGTGGAGAGCAGCCTTCAGGCTTAATCTTGAAGGAATGTAAAGCAGCTTGTTTCACTAGAATATCACCTTCTATATTGATTAAATGAAAGGAGAACAACACAGTAGTTATATAAAAATATGTATTTATTAATATAACACTCTCTACTATCCTCTACATGAGGATAGAACACAAAGCACACAATACGAGATCAATAGAACAGTTGTAAGTAGCACCATACACAGTGGGCTCCAGGGGGAGACCAAACCATATACTAAAATAGTGGTATAACAGTCACGACTGAGATCAAGACAAGGTCTGGAGCACGTAGAATCACTGGGACCCCAAGGAACCATCCAAGGTGAGTAGACAGGGACCCCATGGAGGCTGGGTGCAGTGTGGGAACACGACCGCGGGCTCCGTACAACTATGGGGAAGTCGCGGTTACACTTTTAAAGTTTAAGGACCCCTCTAGGAGGACTTCGAGCGAACCCCTTGGAACTTAAGAGTTTGGAGAGCCACCCCACCCGTGGATACCGAAGTACCTGAGTTACCTATCTCAGAGGAGCCGGGTGCATATGTCTGAAGTGGCGTCGGGAACTGCCGTCGTTCTCAATGGAGAGCTGCAAAGAAGTACTGCTGCCGTGAAGGTGAAAAGGGTCCGGTGGAATCCAAGCCTGGATTCGGGAAGGAAGGAACCTGAAAGCAGAGGGGACAGAGTCTGGGTCACTTCAGAGTGACCAGGGGCTCGGTAGACGAGTGCCCACCGATGTCGGGTGCTTCAGGTGCGATGAAGTGATGCTTGAATCTGCAGCCACGAGGACCAGGAGACATCAAGGACAACCAGGAGACATCAAGGACAACCAGGAGCCAGAAGTGAGCTGTCCCACGAAGGATGTTGAGTGCTGAGGGGTCGGTGTCTGGCGGGAGCGCCAATAAGCCTTGGCAAAAGTAACCCATGCAGGAAGATCAAGCAGGTTACGGTGTGGACCAGCAAGGTCCAGGGGACTCACCAAGCAATGGGGAGTCAGGGCACGTCTGGAGCAACCAGGAAAGCCCAACAGAAATCAAGATCACCCTCTGAGAGACCCACAGGCCTAAGGACCAGGAGTCGCGAGGGGACCTCGGGCAAGATTGCAAAGTACCAGCCCACGGAGCACTTGGTGTGAGGAGGCTAGAGTTCTTTGGTGCAAATACTGCTCAGGGTCAGGACTACATGGAGTCCAATGCACAAGCTCGGGAATCGCCAACAAGCATATGCAACTGCAAATGTACACAGTGCTCAGGGGTTCGGGTTATGCAGTTCCCACAAGGGATACTGGCCTCAGACTTGCTGAGAGGGCAGATCGACCTCGAGGGTCTTTGAAAACCCACCTCCTGTGTTGCTGAGATCTTCGGAGTCTACAGGAGCACAGGAGCAGCAGACCGGTCAGTTGCATTAAGGTGCCTGCTAGGGCAGGGAGTGACTCCTTCACTCCAAGGGAGATTCTTCAGTTGTCCTTAGTGCACCACAGGTCCTGCACAGAGCCTGTATGGAGCAAGGGCACATACCAAGATTTGGACAGAGAGGGAGACGAAGTCGGGCCCAGTCGAAGTCCAGCGAAGTCCAGCGTGTCCAGACGGTCAAAGGTCAGTGGTTTCTTCTTGTAGAATCTTGTCCACGTAAAATCTAAAGTCTTACAGCCAGGTAAGCCCTCATGTACCCACGGGAGAGGGTTGGACAGAGCCAGAGCAGGAGCCAATGGCTTTCAGAACTGATTTGAGCTGGAATATGCACAGGGACACCAAATGTGCCCCCAGTGCAGACTTTCAGGCCCTCTCAGAGTGCACCCACCCAGCCCCAATACACTTAGGGCCAGATGTACGACCATTGGATTTAGCGCCTTGCAATTTGCGACAAATTGCAAGGCGCAAATTGCGAGGCGCTAAATCCAATGTACAACAGTGTCAGAGGCACTGTTAGCGAATCCCAATGGGGTCGCAAAATGCGAGGCTCATCAATATTCATGAGCCACTCGCAATTAACGACCCCATTGGGATTGGCCAGCCGCACAGGGATAGTGGCCTGCTGGGGTCAGCAGACCACCATGTCTGTGAATGCTTTTCAATAAAGCAGTTTTTTTTTTTCAAATGCAGCCCGTTTTCCTTAAGGGAAAACGGGATGCATTTAAAAAGAAAAAATGAAACGTTTTCGTTTCATTTTTTAAGGGCAGGCAGTTACTGGTGTGGAGGTATGATTCCAAGGTGTTTGATACCAAACACGACATGTTTTGTTTCAGCCGTTTTCGAGATAGCATTTACCGTGAGGTTATAATGCACCTCTACCTATATGTCTGGCTGAGTCACAGACAACTCGGGAGAATGGTCTCCGAAGGCTGCAGAGGGGCTCTGCTCATGCAGGGGCACCCTCTCACTAAAAACCCGGCACCCTGCCTTCAGGATTGTTAAGGCCTGCTATCTGGGTGACTTATAAGTTTTAAGTGTAGTGACATATAGATATAGTGAACCTATATCTAAAGTAAGTGGTGCAAGCACCATCTTACACAGGCTGCTGTAGCAGACCTGGAGTTCCATTTTGCATGGCCTCTCATGGGTGGCATAATACATGCTGCAGCCCATGGGAGGCCTCTGGGTTACCTATGCCCTGGGTACATGGGTACCATATACTAGGGACTGATAAGGGTACCCCAGTATCCAATCTGGAGTGTACCAAAGTACATGCATGACAATTTAAGGGAGAAAGCAGATATACTGGGGTCCTGATTAGCAGGATCCCAGTCAGACTAGTCAAAAACAGTGAAGCATCAAGCAAAAAGTGGGGGTAACCATAAGAAGCAGACCCTACTTTCCTACACTTCTCATAAAATATTTTCTCCAAATCTTCAATGGTAGATTTGGTTGTGAGGTCTCTCATGAACTTAACGAACAACCATCCTACATCCGCCTCAAGAAATTGATTGAACCGCCCACCAGCGTTGAGTGAGACAAACGACACACCCCGGGGAGGGGCAAGGACTCCCACCAAAGAAGTCTCCACCTCAGGGAATGAAAGGAACCGCCCTCCAAGCGCTGAGAACAGAGCGGCAAGTGTTTCTCAAGAGGAAGCTCCGCCTCAGAGAAGGAAGGAAACCGCCCCCAATGTCAATTCCCTCACAGCCACGCCTCAGAAACTTCCGAAGACAGAAGCAAAACTTCACTCCGCCCAGGAAGAAGTCTTTCTGAAGGTTGAGACATAGGCTGACAGGAGCGAAGGAGCAGGAGTACGTCTGTTGGGGAAGGCGGAAGCTGGGGGTGTTGGAGCTAGCCAGAAATGTGGCTCTGTGAGGCGGAAGGCTGACAGAAACGGCTCAGGAGGCGTAAGGCTGTCAGAAACGAAGGAGCAGGACATGCTTCTGAATGATGAAGTCGGGCAAGAGGTACAAAGGGAGCCACACAGGAACCAGGAACCAAGGAAGTATAATCGAAACAGTACCTTAGTCCACAATTAAGAAATTGTAGATGGAGAATCCCTAAGATATGCTGGTGGAGTAGCACGCCAAAAGGGGAGGAGCCGGTGTCATCTGTCCCCTTCCACAGATTGTTGCCAGTGATAAAATGATGAAACTTCAAGCAAGGTAAGTAGAACACTTTATTACCGGTCTCCTCTCTCCACCACGAATACAGCAACTGCCTCAGAGTGAACATTCTAAGGCTGCCTCCCTGAGACAGAAGGGAGATACCAACATACAAAGAAAGGAGGGGAGGTATAGGAACAGGAATATTCCAATGTAAAACTTTACATATAACAATAAAATGTAAATGTAACACGCTGCTAATCACCCATGAGGCTTTCCAGGTGTTAGGCTGCTGGGCTCAGTCGAAAAGCCAGGTCTTGAGGCTCTTCCTGAAGTCCGCCAGTGAGCGTTATGTCCAGAGGTGGAGGGGAAGGGTGTTCCAGGACTTGGCGGCGAGGTAGGAAAAGGAATGACCTCTGCTGAGGCTTTGGCAAATGTGCAGTGTTTGTGCGAGGGCGAGGGAGGTGGAGTGAATGTTTCTGGATGGTTGGTGGAAGTTCAGGTGGTGATTCATGTATGTTGGTCCTTGATCGTGGAGGGCTTTGTAGGCGTGCGTCAATATCTTGAATTGGCATCTTTTCTGGACGAGGAGCCAGTGGAGGTTCCTAAGGTGTGGGGTGGTGTGGATCCATTTGGTTGAGGATGAGTCTGGCCACTGAGTTCTGTATTGTCTGGGGTCTTCTGATGAGCTTGGTGTTGGCTCCTGAGTACAGTGTGTTGCTGTAGTACAGCCAGCTGGTGATTTGGACTTGAGTGATGGTTTTTCTCGTGCCGATGGGGAGCCATTTGAAGATTCTTCAGAGCATGCGGAGAGTCTGGAAGCAGGCAGAGGCTACTGCGTTGATCTGTCGTTTCATGGTGAGTTTGCTGTAAAGGTTGATGCCGAGGTTGTGGGCGTGGTCTGTCAGTGTGGGAGTCCGTCAGAGTTTGGTGGGACACCAGGTATCGTTACAAGGGGAGGTGCTGTTGCCAAAGATCAGCACTTCGGTCTTGTCAGTGTTGAGCTTCAGACAGTTGGCCTTCATCTAGTCGGCAACATTCTTCATAAAGCAGTGGAAATTTGTCTTTGTGGTGGTGGAGTCTGCTGAGAGTAAGAGGATAAACTGGGTATCATCGGCGTAGGATATGATGTTGAGGTCGTGGGTTCTGATGATGTCGGCTAGAGGTGTCATGCAGATGTTGAAGAGGGTGGGGCTGAGGAATGAATCTTGAGGGATGCCCCCTATTGCGGATTCTCTGAGTTCATCCAGTGAGGAAAGATGCAATCCACCTGAGTGCGTCTCCCTGGATCCTGATGGGATGCAGTCTCTTGATGAGTGTGTGGTGGGATACGTTGTCAAATGCTGCAGAGAGATCGAGGAGGATCTGGGCTGCTGATTCTCTCATGTTGAGTAGGGTGCGGATGTTGTCTGTGGCAGCGATCAGGGCAGTCTCGGTGCTATGGTTGATGCGGAAACCAGATTGAGAGGTGTCTAGCAGGTTGTTTCTTTCCAGGTGTTCAGTGAGCTGTTGGTTGATGATCTTCTTGAGGACTTTGGCAGGGAATGGGAGCAGCGAGATGGGGCGGTAGTACTCGAGCTTGCTCGGGTTGGCAGAGGATTTCTTGAGGAGGGGTCTGACTTCTGCATGTTTCCATGCATCTGGGAAGGTGGCTGTGATGATGGATGAGTTGAAGATGGTGGTGAGTTGGTGGCTGATGTCTTTACTCCCTAGGTTGAAGAGGCAGTGATGCAGGAGTCCGTGGGATGGAGTTCATGATGGCTGTGGTGTTCTGAGTGGTGGTCTGTTCCCATGCGGTGAGAGGCTGATCGGGGGAGGTATCAGTAGGAGTGAGGAGGCTGTGGGGGTTGGTGGGTTGGGCTCAAAGTTCATGTAGATGGTGGATATCTTGTTGTGGAAGTGGTTCGTTAGGGCGTTGCAGAGTTCCTGTGAGGGAGGGATCGTGTTCTCAGTGGCCGTTGGGTAGGAGAACTCTCTGAAGATGCTGGAGAGTTCCTTTGTGTGGTTGGTGCTTGCTTCGATGTGGCCTGCACGGGCATCTTTTTTTGCGTCTTTGAGTCTTTGGTGGTATTTGTTGAGAGTTGATTTGAAGGTGGCTCAGTCTGTGGTGTCTTTGCTGGTGCGCCATCTTGCCTCCATTTGTTTGCATCTGGGCTTCATTGTCCTGAGTGCTGGGGTGTATCAACTTGCATGTTTGGTGATTGTGTGGGTTTTGGCTGGTTTATGGGGGCGACTAGGTCGACGGCGGTGGCGGCATTCCAGGTAGTGAAGTTCTGGACTGCTTGTTCCAAGTTAGTTGCGGGGTCGGGCTGGATGGTGTTGAGGGCGTCCATCCATTGGGTCTGTGTCACTTTGTTCCCACTGCCGAAAAAGGTGTTGGGTGGTGGTATCCTGCAATGGTGAAGTGGATGATGGAGTGGTCAGTCCAGGTGAGTTCTGTTGCATGGCTGGATTTGACTTTGTCGCTGGATGTATAAATTGGGCCAAGAGTGTGTCCTGCTCTGTGTGTGGCATCGATGACCAGTTGGGTGAGGCAGATGTTGCCCATGTATTCTGAGATGTTGGCGGAGTTTGTGTCTGTGCGGTTGTACAGGTGGAAGTTGAGGTCTCCGAGGAAGATGTAGTGCTTAGAGTTGATGGCAAGTAGGTCAATGAGGTCTGTGATGGTGTCACACACAGAGGCCAGTGAGTGGTCCTGGGGATCTGTAGGTGTGGGTGCCTTTGATGGTTGTTCTGTCATCGGTGTGGAGTTGGCAGTTGAGATCTTTCATGATCGGTGTGCTGTCGTCTTCAGTGGTGGTGCAGCAGATTGTTTCTTTGTATAGGATGGCGATGCCTCCGCCGCGTTTGTTGGTCCGGTCCCGGTGTATCATCTTCTAGCCGCTGGGTGTTGTGGTGGAGATGTCTGGGGTGGAGGAGGGGTTGAGCCAGGTCTCTGTGATGAAGATGACGTCGGGTGAGGGTGTCAATGGTGTCCCAGACTTTGGTGGCATGTTTGCAGCAAAATCAGGCATTGAAAAGGAGACATTGGAGTGATTCTGGGGTGGTTTCGGTCAGCGGAGTGGGAGTAGCACCGGTTGCTGTGAGGGCGCGAGGTCCCGAGTTGCAGGTGAAGAGACAATGTTGGCAAATGTACTGTCCTGCAGTGGAACGAGGGGATGTGAGGAAGCAGTTGTTGTGGCATTCGGGGTCCAGGGCTCGGAGTTCTGCCGGGGAGTATCCGTGGGAGGCCAGAGGGCCAGGGTTTCTGGCGCTGGGCAAAGTCCAGGCGCAGACGGGCCCAGATGGGCTTGCCTTAGGTATGCCTTTGGCACGTCAGCAGTGTGCCAACTGCGCGTTCATGATGCGAAGTCCATTAAGTAGGACCTGGAAGATGGGAGGGAAACTGGGAGGCTGTGGGCAATGCCAGCAGGAGGGGAAAAAAACGGTGGGAATCGGGTGGGCGGAGGGGGGAAAACCAACAGCTATCGGGCTACAATCAGGAACAAAACAAGGCAGGAAGACAAAAACAAGTGTCAAAACAGGCAAGGCAGACAATAGAGGCAGCAAGAGGAGCAGTACAGGAGGATAATGTATTCAAATAAGATCACAGTTTTACCTTTATCGATGTTGGGACAAAAAGTCTCCTACATGAAGCACTACACACGCCCTGTGCCTCATTTCTTTTTTTTAAATAACCCTCTTTTTTTGGGGTAATATTATAACGCGCAAACTAAGCCCAAGGGCATTGTAGCGCTTTACATGAGCACCAGTTGCATTACAAAAGGTCAGAGTATTTTCACATCACGGAGAGCCAAACTGATTTGCCTAGAATCACAGAATGTTGAGCCGACGCCGAGCCTCAAACCTGTTTCCCCAGTTCTAAAGTCAGCACCTCTGGCCATAATGCCACATCCTCTAATGCTTGTTCCTCAAAGAGCTTGACAATCAAGGGAGCCCACAGACGGCTCTCCCTTTTTAGGTTTCGTCTGCAGAGCTTGTGAAATCTCTTGTATTTAGTATATCTTAAAAGGGGGCTCTTATCAGTTCCAGTAGCCAAATTACTGTGTTCATTTGCTTTTGTCTGGAACTCTTTTTTTGTTAACTTCCCCTGGCTGCACGCATTTACAATACTTCTAACTAAAACTGTTCACACTGTTTAAGCTCCATTCACTGTCAAGATAACGTATCTTCCCATGGAAAAGGCAGACAGCTTCTAACATGCTGGAATGCTTGCTTTTTATTACTTAGTTGCGTAAAGCAGATGCTTTAGCCTTAGAACGTTTGTGGCATTTTCTTTTCATGCCTCAGTACCTTTCTTTGCACTTTGTAGGCATTATCGGATTGATTTTTTTCAACTTAATCTATTTGGTCATTATGATCAAATTCTAAATGTTGTAATAAACATTGCACGTTAAAAATAAAGTTAACATACAAGAGCTATGCTATATTTTACTACTAAATAGGCAGCTACAAGTGCAGTTACCTTGCAGACAACAGGGTCATGATTTGAATGGTGCAGCAGGTACAGTAGCACCGGGCCCACAAGTTGTAAAACTCCTCTAAACACATAATATTGCTATATTGACTACTAAACAGGTAGTCCCAATTACAGTTACCTTGCAGTTAAAAGGTATTTGATTTTAATGGTGCAGTGGCACTGGGGCCAAAAGCTCTAGGGACCTTACTAAACCCAGATTATTGCTAAAATGTTAAACTAAACAGGCAGCCATGTGCGCAGTTACCTTGCAGACAACAGGGTCGTGATTTCAATTGCAGCAGGTGCAGTGACATCATAAACAAAAGCTCTAGGCACCCCACTAAACACCTAAAATTGCTATATTTTACTATTATACAGGCAGTCACAATTGCAGTTACCTTGCAGTTAAAAGGTACTTGATTTCAATGGTGCAAGAGCTCTAGTCTAGGGACCCCTCTAAGCCCAGATTATTGCAAAATGTTACAACTAAACAAGACAGTCACAAGTGCATTTGTCTAGCAGGCAAAGGGTAATGTGCAGCAGGTGAAGTAGAACCAGGACCAATAGCTCTAGGTATCCCTCTAAACACCTAATATTGTTATTTTTTACAACTAAACAGGCAGTCACAAGTGAGGTATCTAGCAAACTCTAAGATCATGATTTCAATAGTGCAGTGGGTGCAGTAGGACCGGCACCAAATGCTCCAGGCACCCCATAATGATTATTGCTATATTTTACAACTGAGCAGGTAGTCACAAATGCAGTTATCTTTCAGGCACTAGGGTCATAATTTGAATGGTGCAGCAGGTACAGTGGCACCGGGCCAAAAAGTTGTCAGAACTACTCTAAACACCTAATATTGCTATATTTTACTACTAAACAGGCAGTAACAAGTGCAGTTACCTTGCAGTTGAAAGGGGCTTGATTTAAATGGTGCAACGGGTGCAGTGGCACCGGCGCCAAACGTTGTCATAACTCCACTAAACACCAAATATTGCAATATTTTACTACTAAACAGGCAGTCACAAGTGCAGTTATCTTGAAAACAGCGGGGTCATTATTTGAATTGTGCAGCAGGTACAGTGGCACCGGGCTCAAATGTTTTCAGAACTCCTCTAAACACCTAATATTGCTATATTTTACAACTAAACAGGCAGTCATAAGTGTAGTTATCTTGCAAGCACTACGGTCCTGATTTCAACAGTGCAGCAGGTGCAGTGGCACCGAGACCAAAAGCTCAAGGCACCCCACTAAACACCTAATATTGCTATATTTATTCCTAAACAGGCAACCACAAGAGCAGTTACCTTGCAGACAACAGGGTTGTGATTTGACTGGTGCAGCAGGTGCAGTAGCACTAGCCCTAAAAGTTATCAGAACTCCTCTAAACACATAATATTGCTATATTTGACTACTAAACAGGCAGTCACAATTACAGTTACCTTGCAGTTAAAAGGGACTTGATTTGAATGGTGCAGCAGGTGCAGTAGCACTGGGGCAAAAAGCTCTGGGGACCCCACTAAATTCAGATTATTGCTGCATTTTACTACTAAACAAGACAGTCACAGGTGCATTTATCTAGCAGGCACTAGGGAGATGATTTGAATGGTACTGCAAGTGCAGTGGCACCCGGGCCGAAATGTGTCAGAACTCCTCTAAACACCGAATATTGCTATATTTTACTCCTAAACAGGGAGTCAAAAGTGCAGTTACCTTGCAGACAACAGGGTCGTGATTTGAATGGAGCTGCAGGTGCAGTGGCACCGGGCCCAAAAGTTGTCAGAACTCCTCTAAACACCTGATATTGCTATATTTTACTACTGACAGGCAGACACAATCACAGTTATCTTGCAGGTAAAAGGGGTTTGATTTTAATGGTGCAGTAGGTGCAGTGGCACCAGGGCCAAAAGCTCCAGGGACCCCCACTAAACACAGAATATTTTTAAATTTTCTACCAAACAGGCATTCTCAAGTGCAGTTATCTAGCAGGTACTAGGGCCATGATTTCAATGGTGCTGCAAGTGCAGTGGCTCTGGGGCCAAAAGTTGTCAGAACTCCTCCAAACAGCTTATATTGCTATATTTAACTACTAAATAAGCAGTCACAAGTGCAGTTACCTTCCGGCACTAGGGTCATGACTTCAATGGTGCAGCAGGTGCAGTGACACTGGGGCCCAAAACTCTAGGAACCTCTCTAAACACCAAATATAGCAATATCTTTCTACTAAACAGGCAGTTACAAGTGCAGTTTGGGGCTCTGGGATGTGGAGATGTAACTTGGAAGAAAAGGTTGCCCTGGGTCCATACCTGTTGACCACATCTTTCTATTTTATTTATTTATTTAACAGCATTTGTAATACACATGCTGCATAACTAAGTTACTTCTAGGCATTTGAGAAAGTGGAAAGTCGAGGACCACCAGTTAGTTCAAGAGGTTCCTGAGATATTTGCATTTGAACCCCTGGCTCCTACCCTAAGAAGTACATTGTTTCTAGCTTTATCTTTCTTGCTTTTAAGGTAATTCCTGTTGCACCCAGAGCTCTGGGTACTTCTGCCACCAGATTTCTATCATTGTCACTGGTTGGATCTTGGTTCCAGCTGAACCAGTTGTGCCATTAGAGCAGTGAAGTGGAACTGTACAGCTTTTACCCCCACACATACTAGTGCCGCAGCTTGAGAAAAGCCCAGTGGATTGTGCCCCACTCTGTCGGCAATGGACATGCTTATGTATCCCCTTTGAAAGAAATGGTTGTGATTGCTAGTATCTGGTGAGCCCTTCATTTATTGAGTGGAAAATCGGGGGATGTCCGGTGGATCTGGAAATATTTTTTGGCCAGGGGCATAAAACACCATTAACAACCCAGGGCCATATGTATCAAAGTTAGGTTTTGCGATTCTCAAATAGCGAATTTTTGACAATCGCTATTTGAGAATCGTAAAACGAGATGTATGTAGGATTTGCAAAAAAAATTGTGAATCCTACATATTCCTTAATTGCGAATCGCAAATTGCGATTCGCAATTAAGGAAACCCTCCCCATTCATTCCTATGGGCCTAGAGGCCCATAGGAATGAATGGGAAGACATTCTCAATTTGCGATTAGCAATTAGAGAATCGCAAATTGAGAATGCAATTTCAAGGTTGCAAGGGTGTCAAAAGGACACCCTGTTGCACCCCTGAAATAAGCATGGGTGCACATGTGGCGCACATACATGCCCTAAGAGCATGAATGTGCGCCACATTGCACTTTGAAAAATGCAAAAAAGTGCATTTTTCTGAGAAATCGCATATTACCACCAACCTGAAGTTGGTGGTAATTTGCGATTCCTTAAGGCCAAATTGCACTTTTTTGGTGCTTCTTACATTGCATTTAAGGAATCGCAATTTGAAATTCCTTAAATACATTCGCAAAATAGGGAATCGCAATTTTGCGATTCCTTATTTTGCAAGGCAATTTTTCCTTCATACATACCACTAAGCCAAATTGCGATCGCAAACGCTGAAATTCTGCGAATTTCAGCGTTTGCGATCGCAATTTTGTTTGATACATATGGCCCCCAGTCTTTTTAACAGTAGTAACTCAGACTAAAGTCTCTGCAGTAAAAGGTAGCTGGCACATTTCCCTTTGAAGTGCGGTCATGTAAATCCATGTGTTTTGGAGTGCTGTACTGAGAGATTGGATTTGGTGCTGTTTCCCAAATCCTTTAGCAAGGATTGCTGCATTGTCTCTGGTGTTCTGAAGTTGCATGTTTGAGGTTTGTGAACACCTTTCCTTGAATAACACTAGTCTTAAGCTCCTTGTTAAATCATTCGGTGGCACGAAGGACATAGGTGCTATTATATTAATTAGGCTCATATGTCTGCCCAAAAAGAGCTCAATACATCAGGTGTTCTGGGCCAATTGGTGTTTTATGCGTAGTTTATTTTGATCAAGTATAATATGGTGCTTTATCTTCATAAAATAAAGCAATGAGTGGACAATCAGCTAGTCAGTGATACTGAAGAATTCTACTGCGTTCCGAGTGCCTAACCTCACATCACCTCCATGTGTGAGCCTTGGACTGCTCTGCCTCGCTACCTTGAGAGAGTCGACCGCTAAAATGGACAAACTGGTCACTCAATCTGGGCTCCAACAGAAATACCAGGGACACCGCTGATAAGCAACTGCCCAGTGTCAAAGTAGGAGCATAGGAATCTGTAAGTGACCCTCGACACGAGGAACAAGATCTGACAATGAAGGGGTCCTTTGCACAGTGCAGGGGAGGGAATCCTTGCTGCCTCTGCATGTGCTAGTATTATTTGAGCATGTGCGCAGGCCAACAACACCAGAGTCGAGCTAGGAGGAGGGGGAGGAGAGTGGAATGCATGCCAGCCAGGGATGATGCAAATAGAACTCCAGTCATGCTCCAAGTTGCAGTTTTAGAGCAGGTACAGATTTGTAAGTTATTTGCTTAAGCCTTGCTGTGCTCTAACTAGGTCCCATTTTGTTGTTGTTTTACAACTATTCTCAGGCATGATGGCATTAATCGAAGGCCTAATTGTTGTTGATAGTTCTAAACACAGCTACCTCAATCTCGGTGACGTCTATCCCCAGTTTATGTCTTTGGAGCGACGCATACACTGTATTCCAAGAAAATATTCAAAGAAACTTCTTAACTTTCTACTATTAAATAAATGAGCAATTAGAACGTAATATTTCAAGGGAATCATATGTTTTAGTCACACAGTGATTGAAGAAAGATCTAGCTCCATGGATGTCTGGGTGTGAACAGGCACTACCAATAAGTAGTCCTGCAGGATTTTGTAACACCAGGTGTTGATGGTAAGAGTAATTACTTCTGCCCTCAGCACAAAGAGCGCGCTGGGGGTGTGGGAGTGAACTGGGGTCACTATGAGGCTGGGCACAAACTAGGAGCACAGTGGCTCACACTCTGAAGGGCGAGAAAGGAGGGGCAAAAATGTGCCTCAGCTACTGCACCAAAAAAGCTTGAACCTGTTCTGGAAAGGCCTCACTATTTCATTGTACTTCGCAAAGCATTCACTAAACACTGGTGATCGCTGAAAGCATAAAAGTATAGACTTCCCCGAGAAATCAATCATGTGAATTTTACTATCCATCCCATGCAACAACAGCATAGGAGTCAAGCCAAGCTAAGTCAAGAAAGATGACCTGGATACAAAAATCATTCAAAAATGTATCTCCTTATATACAAGATTGCCAATAACAGTAAGTCTGGCTGATAAGGTAAGGTTCACCACTGGTGCGTTTATACACTCATTAATAAATGGTCTCTGTCACTCATGCTTGCACCCACCCACTGATTTATTCTTACATTCACCCATTCGAAACACACACTCAACAAGCATAGCCTGGAAAACTTTAATGGTTAAAACTATTTAAAAAATAGAATTCATGAAATCTATATGTCGTAGGCATACGCTTGCAAACAATAAGTAAAAGATTAAGGTTAGCAATGGCATCTTAGATTGGTACTGTGCACAGTTTGTCATTATTGTACGGTTTCAAGATGACTGACATGTTGCTTCTAAACATTCAATCTGTCTTGGAAGGGTAAAATAATAACACATAATTGACATTACCATTCTAAGATGGCTACTAGGTTTAGAAGCAGCGCCCATGTAAGATGTAGTACACTGCAGATGAAGTAAGTGATAAGTGAGCGGCCATATAAGGCTGTCTGGGAAGGGTAAAATAATAACACATAATTGACATTACCATTCTAAGATGGCTACTAGGTTTAGAAGCAGCGCCCATGTAAGATGTAGTACACTGCAGATGAAGTAAGTGATAAGTGAGCGGCCATATAAGGCTGTCTGGGAAGGGTAAAATAATAACACATAATTGACATTACCATTCTAAGATGGCTACTAGGTTTAGAAGCAGCGCCCATGTAAGATGTAGTACACTGCAGATGAAGTAAGTGATAAGTGAGCGGCCATATAAGGCTGTCTGGGAAGGGTAAAATAATAACACATAATTGACATTACCATTCTAAGATGGCTACTAGGTTTAGAAGCAGCGCCCATGTAAGATGTAGTACACTGCAGATGAAGTAAGTGATAAGTGAGCGGCCATATAAGGCTGTCTGGGAAGGGTAAAATAATAACACATAATTGACATTACCATTCTAAGATGGCTACTAGGTTTAGAAGCAGCGCCCATGTAAGATGTAGTACACTGCAGATGAAGTAAGTGATAAGTGAGCGGCCATATAAGGCTGTCTGGGAAGGGTAAAATAATAACACATAATTGACATTACCATTCTAAGATGGCTACTAGGTTTAGAAGCAGCGCCCATGTAAGATGTAGTACACTGCAGATGAAGTAAGTGATAAGTGAGCGGCCATATAAGGCTGTCTGGGAAGCTGCCGGGTACGGTAAAAGACAGAAAAAAGCGATATAAAAGGACAAGACAAAAAGTGAAATGGGACCTGTAGATCTTTCACACACAGATTAGTGATATTTTTAACTATGTTGTAATGTTTCAGGTTGTCTTTTTAACATGCGGAATGACTGGCGACATAGGCTGGAAATAATCACTGAAGTCTGACTTTGAGGGGACGTACTGTGACATTTCTTCGATCTCTGTAGTCCATAAAAAGGGAAATCTGCCAAATCACAATTTTCAGATAATGCTTTACGGCTAATGTACCAAAAATATTTGTCTTGTAGGTTTCCATCCCACACCACAAGGAGGTCTCATCTTTGCAGTAGAATATGTAGATTTTACGGGAGGGAAATACCACAACGTGGACAAAATCTGTACCCTGCCCCAACATCGATGGTCCTGTCTTCAATGAAGTGATCTAAAAGGAAGGATCTTATCTCATTAGTTTGCTAAAAAGAGGTTTTGTCTGAAAACGTGGCGTGTACAGGAGTGCCATAGGGAGATAATGTGTGCATTTCTGAGCCAAATAAGGTTTTGTGAAATTTTGACTTTAATGACAAAAGTGGTATTTAAACACTAAGAACTATCTTTTGTGCTTCAGCTCTTTTTATCCATCACTTCTCTCATTGTGGCTTGGCTGTCACAAATTCCAGTTGTCCTTTTTAGGTCGAGCCTACTAGGCAGTGCAAGCTGTCTGGTTGTAAAAGACCTATTGTGGGCTTGCCAAGAACTTAGAGGGGCTTACATCACGCCCAGTGCTCACCATTAGTTGACTTAATTGTCTCTCATTAGCATGCTTTTTATTGCTTGTCCAGTTTGTTTTTGTCTTCCCTTGGAGCATACCATTGATGGAGCAGGGTTTTGCGAAAATAAAACCTGCTCGGATTGAACCCTTAGTAACATTTATTAACAGTGTGCTGTGAGATTTATTAAAGAAACACTAAAATAAGGGGAAATGCTTTTGCGCATGCGTGTACTAATGCATGGAACTAGGCCGCAGATGCTTATTGCTAAAGAAAAATAAAAAGACTAATGCTGCTTTTATGCATGTTAATAATGATTTCTAGGAATATAACACGGGTTGTGCATGGGTTAGTGCAATGCTGGGATGGTGTGCAATGAAATTACATTTCAAGAAAATAATAAATGTTTGTGTTTGTTTTCTGTAGAAAAGCAAGCATGGGCCTAATTTCCTGCATGCCAGTCTGGGGTTAATATTTGGTAGACAAAAATAAAATGACCAAAGTGGGTCTCGAAAGAAAAGAGAGAACGCAAAGGCAATGAATGTGACCTTTGTGGTGTACTACATGACTGCCAAGCTTCGGAAAAGAAATTATGATATCAGTGGAAGTGAGCAACTTCCTTCACGAGATGGCAGAGGCAAACAATGGAAGCGCAGAGATTTGCAACATGTAGTGAACTGCAGGAAATATCTACTACGATTGTGTTCAAAGTAGTTTCCTGAGAAGAATCTGTCGTAATGCTGAATGTTTAAGACAAAGAGACATTGAATAAAATGGTCATGATGAGAGTGGTGTGTCAGAACACCCCCATCCTTAGCCAATGAGAGACGGAGTTTGTTCTCATATTGAAACATATGTGGGTTGGACATTTAGGTTTTAGGGTATAATTGAAAGTCCCCGGTGGGTGTGGTTAGGTCGGCTGGTGTTTAGGTAGCGGGAGATCTTCGCTGTCGTCGGTTTGCTGTTTCCAGATAGAGGCCTACCTGTTTCCTGATTCCTGACTTAATCTTTGCCACTCGAATCTTCTTGAGGGGCCCTACTGCCCTTTGGCCAGAGGGTAGATTTCCCTGATTCTTGGGCTAGTACAGATAATATTTCTGAATTTGCATATTCATTTGCAAATGTATTTGGTCTCTGAAACCTTTCTCTCTTCGCCTATCCACTCCTTCAACGCATTGTTTATTTGATATGAGTTTGTTTTTATACATTGCTAATATTTTTTTCTCTGTGATAATCTGTGTTTTTGCATTGTGTGACTGTACTTGATGAGCATTCATTTTCATTATTATTTACAATAAACATTATAAATTACACACTGAGTCTGTTATTATTTATTATTATTTATGTCTCCATGAGGGTCCCGGCCGAGCCCCACAGTGGCTCAAGCATCACAACTCAGGGAGAGCTCCCAGCCATAGGCCCCGGCGTGGGCCAGCCATGCTAGTCCGCCCCTCACTCATCCCTGTTTCAGTTGCAGTCGGGTCAGGTTGCTTTCCGGTCTCCGGGCGGCCAGCGCGATCCAAGACTGGACTCCCTGGTTCAGCACTACGAAGAACGGGTGGTAAGGCCTCGCAGGCGAGACGGAGTGACGAGAAGGCACGTCCTACTCGGTCGCCATCTTGGCCATGCCCCCATCGCCATCTTGGCTACTCCCCCCCCCTATTTTTAGAAAGAGGTATCCCAGTCTTCCCTCCAACTACTGCCCCATTAGTTTAATAGATAATCTGCAAGAGATCTTCTGCAAGCAGGTTTTAGAGCGGTTCTGGACTGGTGTGAGGAAAATCACATTGTTTCAGGCCTGCAAGCAGGCTTCAGGCATAGGATTGGGGTCATTGACCAGGCCTTCCAGTTCCTTTTGGTCAATTGGAAGATGGTGAACCTGGCCAAGGGTGAGCTTTTGTGGCATTTATTGATTTTCGAGCTGCATGTGACCTGGTGCCTATAGGGACGGTGCAGGAGATGCTCCTCTAGATGGGGACCACCAGAAAACCTTTTGCATTTAATTTGACTGCTCGATGAGGGGAATTTTGCCAAAGTTAGGTGTGGTGTGAATGGAGAATTATCTGATGCTTTCCTTGTAGACCAAGGTGTGCGTCAAAGCTGCATCCTTGCCCCAACTGTTTTCCTCTTATACATCAGCAACTGTATTTACATACCTATTGAATTGTGTTAATGATTACCCCATGTATGTCATTTGGACTTCGTCATGGGTCGCAGCTGTGACCTCTAACTTGCTCCCTGTTACTCCTGGCACTTCCTTTGCAACCCCTGGCCTCAGAAGGGGCACAACTTTTGCCTCCTATGAGGCCAGGGGTCGCAACGGAAGTGCCAGGAGTAGCAGGAAGCAAGCTAGAGGTCACAGCTGTGACCCCTGACTACCCCCAAATGACATCCATGGATTCCGCTACATTGAATGGGACAAATACCGGCGCTCCTCTTTGCGGACAACACATTGATGTAGTCCATAACCAGGAGGGGCCTGCAATATATGATTGATAGCTTTAAACAGTTTTCTGGAGATTTTGGTCTTGAAATTAACACGTCCAAAACTAAATATATGACATACTCCAAGAGAGGCAGGGCTTAGAGGGGTGATTTAGGTGGGATCCGAAACTTTGGAAAGAGTTCGGGAGTTTGACTGCCTGGGCATTAGGCTAGATGAAACTGGATCCTGGGAGTCGCAGATCACAAAGAGCACCCTAGTGATCAAGTATAGAGCTGGAGCCATACATAGATTTGCCAAAAAGACCAATTGGCCCCCTGTACACCGCCTAGCAGTTAAAATGTATAAATCCCAAGCTAGGAGGGCAGCAATTTATAGGGCAAAACTATGGGGCCACTGCAATACCAGCTCCTTGAGCATAGCGGAAAATAACTTCCTCAGCGGTCTCCTTGGTTTGGGGAAGGGGGCGCCACTGGTCCCACTGCGCCTGGATCTTGGTATTCATGAAATTGCAACGCTTGCAGCAATAAGACCTGTATTGGAAATGTATTTGGAGTACCTTTTAGGGTTCAGGAATGGGTGGAGTTTACGGGTAGTGAGGGAGTTTTAGGTTAAGAGACCTAAGAGATCAGTGAAGATTAGGTGTCAGGGATGGGTGTAGTATATGCGTGGGGAAGCATTTTTAGGGGCCAGAAATGGATGGTGATTAGCTGTGCTGAGGGATCAGCAAATTAAAAGCATCCAAAGTAATTGTTTGACAATGTAAAAGATAGAAATAAGAAATAATGTACCCTGATGTAACAGATTAAAAGAAGTACCTATAACAAAAATGTTTTTGAAAATAAGACTTGCAACCATTTCATTTACACCTTAAAAAATAAGTATGCATAAGCCAATTTTGAAAAAAAGACATTCTATGAATTGGTTTCAAAGAAATGGTAAATACCATTCGTCCTCAAAATTTCCATTAAACCATTTAGATGAAATTGTTTCTCAGTAATGATATTCCATTAAATTGTTTTTCTATGAAATCGCATACACTGCCCTATCACCCATGAGGTTATCCTGGTGCTGGGCAGGTGTGTGAGGCTAGCGCAGAGAGAGGGGGAAGGAAGGTACTTGAAGAGCCAGTTCTTAACTTCTTGCAGAATTCAGGAATAAAGGAAGAGGCTCCAGCGTGTAGTGGGGAGTCGTTCCATGCTTTAGGAGCGATGTTAGAGGAAGTTTGACCTCGGTGTCTGCAGTTGTGAATGTGAGGGACACAGGCTAGAAAGAGTACAGCTAAGTGGATGTACCTGGTAGGTTGATGGAAGTGAATGTGGTAGTTAAGGTAGGTGGGACCTATGCTGTGTACTGCTTTTAAATGTGTGGGTGAGGAGATTGAACTGTGCGCGCTCATGTATTGGGAGCCAATGGAGAACCAATAGGTGTGGTGTGATGTGCGACCGGTGTGGGAGGTTGAGGACAGGTCTGGCTGCTGCATTCCAGATGTTCTGCAGTCGCTTCGTGAGATTGTTGGTAATCTCTGCACAGAGAGAGTTCCCATTATCCAACCTGCTGGTGATGAGGGCATGGGTGATGGAATTACTTGTGTTGTTTGGTAGCCACTTGAAGTTCTTCTCAGCATCCTCATAGTTTGGAAGCAGGACACAGTGACTACATTGATTTGGGTAGACATGACATGTCTAGCTTGTTAACTATGATGATCCGAAGGCTTCTTGCCTCGCGAGTCCCACGGTGATGCATCCTTTCCAAAAATAACCACTTCTGTTTGTCATTGTTCAGGTTGAGGCAGCTGGACTTCGTCCAAGTTGCCACTTTGGTCATGCAAGCAGTGAATTTGTTTCTTGTGTTGGGAGATTTGTTTGTGAGGAACATTATAAGTCATGCATCCTTGGGCGTAGGAGAGGATGTTGCTATCATGGGCGTTGATGACGTCAGCCAGTGGGGCCATGTAGATTTAGAAGAGGAGGAGGCTGAGTGAAAAGCCTTGGGGCACTCCACAGAGTTCCCATGCTTCAGTGAAATAAGGAGGCAGGTTGACTGTTTGAGTTCTTCCAGTTAAGAATGAACAGATTCATTAGAGGACAGGTCCCTGAATGCCAGCCCCATGCAGTCGTCTGATCAGGATGGTGTCAAATGCCACAAGAATGAGGGTTGCAGTTTCTCCTCTGTTTAGAATCATTCAGATGTCTGTTGTGCCAACTTAAAAGAGCTTTCACCCAATTTTGCATTAAGGTCCTTGACTTGACCCACATTTTTATCATTCCCATATAGCAAGTATACCATCACACAAAGTTTGGGGAAATTAAAATCCCTAAAAAATATTAGAATACTTTAACAGAGCCAGGAGATGACTATTCCTAAAATAAAGCTCCACAAACTTTGCATTGCTATAATCCCCTTAATCTTAACAAACCCAACTATCATCGATGTTAACTTTCGTGGATACGGTTGTGATGTACAATGGACTAATCTAGTTGATATCTTTGGGGTGAGCTGAACTTCACAAAAAGGTTTTGGTTTGGACCTTACTTGGGTCCCATGCCTCCAATTACTGGGCTCTTCTGAAAGTTCAAACATTGGCCCAAAAGAGTCAATTATTTGATAGAATGCTTAGCCACTGTACAAACCTGTCCTTAATGCTTAAGTTGCATTCTAGATCCTTTTTTATTTTATAAAACACATGCTCTGGCTTATTCGATGCCATGTCCTGAAGCCAACAAGCAAAAAGCATTTCATTACTCATAGACCCTCAATGATCTACCTAATCAGCCTTGTATAGTGTCAAGTTCCAATTCCCACTTTCCTAATTTCTTCCCTTCTCTGTTCTTCTAAATATTGCTCTATCGACAAACGTATAAAGTAACGTAAACATAATAGAGGAAAAGCAAACAAATATCTTCTGGTATCTCAAAAAACCTTTACCTCAGGAAACTCAGAACAGAATATAAAAAATAATGTGGAAGTGTCAGAATACAAAGGGAAATGTTTCCCAAGGCCTAATTTACTTTCCACAGGATTCAGCCATTTGCTCCTCTACACCCCGGGAGCAGATTTATTGGTCTCCGGTACACCGTTGAGTGAGTGCAGGAGATGGCCCTTGCCCCAGTGTCATGAAAGGGTTTGTGTGTGAAAGCTTGTTCTTTCACGCAATAAGTGGAAAGCAAGAAATAAAACAAAAAACAACCCTTAATGTCTGCTTTTCAACCATAGCCCAGAAAAAAAATATCCCTGTGGCTGTGTTTCACGGGGCTGGGAGGTGAGAGGAACAACATAGTATGGGGGCTATGTGAGAGGTAAAGCAGCAGAAGAGGGAGAGAGCTAGCAAACACATGCACTCCCATGGAGTGCTGAATGAAAAAGAAAAAAGTAGTTCCATAAATGTGAGCAGTGAAAGGATGCAAAACAGCCAATCGAAAAGATCATAAAGAACAGGAAGGCAAGCCATTAAACAAGAAGCAAGCCAATGTGAGTAACAATAAAGCCAAAAAACGGTAAGCAACGGGCAGGCTTTAGGCCCACTGTAAGTTTACAATAGATCTTTCACAACCGGACAGCTTGTGCTGTCTGGTAGGCTCGACCAAATAAAAACGCAGCCTTGTCATTTCCCCTATTTGTAGGTATGATTCTCTAATACCTTGGATTCCCCCAAAATACCAATAGTAGCTCCACAGGCTGCTGCAAATGTCCAGGGGAGGTAGTGAAACCCCTGATGAAAATTAGCAGTGCAGAACTTCCACACATGGAGACTGCGTATCAACAGAAAATATTGTCCTATTCTCTGAGGCACCATGTGAGTTGGCAGGTCTGCAGACAGCTTAAAGTGTGCTCCTATACAATGTGGCACATTAATAGCAGGAATTCCACCATACAGTTAGAATCCACTCTGAGAATTAAAGTACATTGCAGTACGCTGCAGGCAGGGGCGTAGCTTAGTGAGATCGGGGGCAGGGGGATTTCAATTTTCCAAACAAAAAATGCATTAGACTGTAGGGTGGAGGAGTGAGAAGACCAAGGCTAAGGATGGTCTGATTCCATGACGAAAAGGGTCAGTACTGATTGGCATTATCTCCTATGCCGACAACACACAGCGCATCCTATCACTCTCTGCCGACCCCACCTCAATGAAGACTAACTTCCACAACTGTATGAAGAACGTCTCAGCATGGATGAAGGAAGACTGCCTATAGCTCAACACAGGGAAGAGAGAAGTTCTCATCTTCGGCAAACACCCCCCCCCCCTCTGGAACTACTTCTGGTGGCCATTGGAACTCAGACCCACGCCCACTCTGAAAGATCATGCCCACAACCTCGGCATCATCCTAGACAGCGAACTTTCCATGAAGTGTCAGGTCAACGCCGTCTCTTCAGCATGCTTCCAAATGTCCTGCATGCTCCACAAAATCTTCAAGTGGCTCGCCATCACCACCAGGAAGATGGTAACGCACCCCCATCACCAGCTGACTGGACTATGGCAACACACTCCACGCAGGCACCACCACTGAACTCATGCAAAGACTCCAGGCGATCCAGAATGCAGCTGCAAGACTGATCCTCAACCTGTCCAAGAGAAGCCACATCACCCAGCACCTGAATGACCTCCACTGGCTCTCGGTCCAGAAGAGATACCATTTCAAGCTCCTGGACTCGCGCCTACAAAAACCTCCATGACCAAGGACCCGCCTACTTGAACCATTGTCTGCACTTCCACCATCCCCCCAGGAACCTCAGCTCCGCACACCTCGGCTTGGCGCAGGTCCCTCGCATACGCCGCTGCCGCGCCTTCTCCCTTCGCGCTGCCAAAGCCTGGAACACCTTCACCCTTCATCTCTGCATCTTGCCCTCGCTGACCGACTTCAGGAAGGGGCTCAAGACCTGGCTCTTCAAATGAGACCTACAGCAAGTGCCTGGATACCCTCTCAGGTAACAAGCCGCGCTCTACATATAATGATTGCTTGATTGATTATGTGGGTCTCTGTCTAGAGTGGCACAGTGGACTAAAAACAATGTGTTGGAACGCTACTCTGAGCAGGTGCCACTGTTTAGACTATATGCAAGCATTCATCCCATCACCTTTTAAGTGTTTGATTTCCAGTAGTATGCCTGGAAACTTGAGCCTGGCACAGCTTTCCAACCCCCAATGTTTCTGAATTCCAAAAAAAAGAAAATTTGCACCTGCACAAGGAGTACTTCAGTGGGTGTAGATTTACTTCTTTTTAACGAAAACTGGTCACTAAATATATATCTAAGATCCCAATACAAAAAATGAGCAAGGTAAAAGCTGTAAGTGAAATGATAATGAAGAGAAAAATGGACACGGACCCGACTCAGGGCCCCCAAACTCAGCTACCTAAGCAACAATGCATTTGAGGGGTGTCGCACTCCAAATACCTTGCTGAACCTACGCCCCTTCAGGTCCCACCTGGGCCTGGTAGTTCTCCCTGGGGCCTCATTACTACAGACACATACAGCATAATGGCCTGGAGTCCCTGCTCTGGGATTACTTATTTTAAATATATTTTCACTGCATGCACTCGTCTTCATCTCTGCTATGAGAAGCCTTGATTGATGCTGCGTTGTTAAATCAGTGCATGGGGACAGGTCTCTATGTTTCTAATCCTCACATTTTACAAATCATGTTATCAAGTGACTAATGGCCCCATGTACTAAGCATGAGTGCCAAATAGTGGAGGATGCACAGGCAAGTTAATAGGGTGACCTGAGCCAGAGCCAAGCCATAGGTATGGCTTGGCATTAGGAGTCCGTGCACGAGCCTGGCCATAAAAAATCTTGGCATGTATATTGTGCAACAAACAAAATGTAAAAATATGATAAAATCTGTTCAAATTTCAAAAAAGTGTATTTCTTTAACATGCGAAGCATTTCACGTTAGTACTTCAAATTATATCACTGCATAGACAGCCATTTATTAAACATGATAGTTTAGAGAAACATTCATGGGTTGCCTCCCAATGACAGTGCCATTAATGAACTAAGAGGCAAGTCAGTCCTCATGCAAATCCTCAATGTGTCATAGATTCTTATTATAGATGCAGTGTAGGAAAGTAGGATCTGCTTTCATGGTCACCCCCATTTTTTGCTGGAGTCATTATGTTTTACTGACTAGTCTGACTGGGATCCTGCTAATCAGGACCCCAGTCTCTGTGCTTCTTCCCTAAATTGGACATGGTGAGTACTTAGGTACACTCCAGATTGGCTACTGGTGTACCCTTAGAAGTCCCTAGAATATGGTACTAAGGTACCCAGGGCATAGGTACACCAGGGTCCCCCATGGGCTGAAGCATGTATTATGCCACCCATGAGAGACCACTGAAATTGTGACTACAGGCCTGCCATTGCAGTCTGTGTAAGCTGGTGCTAGCACCACTTACAACAGATATAAGGTTCCTTATATCTGAGGTCACTGCACTTAAAACCTATAAGTCACCCCTAAGGCAGGCCTTTCAATCCTGAAGGCAGGGTGCTCGTTTCTAAGTGTGAGGGTGCCCCTGCATGAGCAGGACACGCCTACAACCTTCATAGTCCATTCTCCCGGGTTGTAAGAGCATCAGCCATTAAGATACATAGAGTATCCATGCGTCATTATGCGATGGCTATCTCTAAACTGGCTGTAACGAACCCTGTCGTGCTTGGTATCAAACATGTTGGAATCATACCCCCACACCGTAAACAGTGTGAGAGGTATGAAACATGCTGGAATCATACCCCCACATCGTAAACTGTGTGGAAGGTACAATTCCATGCACTGTAAAGCTTCTCCGGAGGCCCTCAGTTCTCCCGGTACCAGTCTTCTAGACCCGGACAGCAAACTATGGCTGCTGCCGACAGAGACATGATTCTGTCCTCCTGCTGCTGAGCCAAGCTCGAGCAGGGGAAGGTAGGACAATAGGTTTCCTGTCACAGGGAGGTGTGACCACCTCCCAGACATGACTGAGTGTATTGTGACAGGGTGGGGGCACTTGCCAGCACCACTAGACTGCTTCGAAGGGTACATTTGGTGCCCTCCTTGCTTACTCCAGTTGAAACCAGTTCAGGGAGCCGTTGGCTCCCGCTCTGGCGCGAAACTGAACAAAGAACATGGGAGTATCCTCCCCACGATCCAGCCCCTCCTCTGGGAGGGACCCCTGAATCGTCCCAACCCATTCCTTAGGGTACATAAGGGCTTACCTGTGGGTACATTAAGTCTTTCAATAAACTCATTCATCGTTTCATCAAGTTTTTGTCTCACTTGATTGAAAATGTACCTTTCATAGCCGACATTCAGCATTGGATTGAACTTGGCTCCCAATCCTTTTTTGATCTGACGGTTCGACATTGCATTAGCTTGTGATATTTTCTTTATCACTTCTCTCACTCCGTCACCGGCAAGGTTTTCAAAATATTTAATGATTTTCTTATCATTTACTTCTTCTAGAGCATCTATGAAGTCATCGAACATCTTGAACCATGCAGTCAATTTAGCGCCAATATTCTGCTTCTTCGCCGTGTCGAATGGCAGTGGTGGTTTCAGGAATGCGGCTGCACCGTACTTCACGCTCCCTACTGCAGGCATTGAAGAATTTCACAATTATGAAGGCCTTTCAGTGCACTGGATGCCACTTGACGGTGTGCATGCATCGGCGGCTCAATCAGACCTGGTCATCACACCCGATTCGAAGTCGTATGACACTTCCCTTGCTCTTGCTGATGAGTATATTTGCACTTTAATGCCTGTTTATCACTGCCTTTCGCGTTTCGATTTTCGATGATGGCTCTGTGTTATGATGTGGGACAATCTCTTCTTTGAGCCTTACAAAGGGTTTTCTGGCTGGCTTTTCCAATGCACTTCTCTGCAGGGCCTTCGACTTCTTCAAGGGTTGTATATGGGCTGGAGCGAGGCCTCAACTCCACACATGCCGATGTCGAACTGCTTCTCATCTACTTGGGCGCATGTGGCACGGACAAGCAGTTTGCTGTAGGGTTGCAAACTCTCAGGGAGATCAGTCTAATTTCTTCGGGGCACAGATCCCCTACTCGTCACCAGTTGTAGCATCCTCCCCAGCCCCGGGAACATGTAAAGGAATACGCCACACATGGAGTTCTGGATTGTATGTCTTTATTCCTCTGCTTACAATCACACACTGCCCTCTCATTACGTCATAACTGTTATTAATCACACATTAACACCTCCAAGCAAGTTACATAAATCCTTGCTGAGTCTGCCCAGAACTGCAAGGGTCCTAGCACGCATAGTCTCACGACACTAAACCTGCTACATGCAACCCAGCATCTGCTGTTGTTGCTTATTGATAAGTGGACTGGAGCCTGGGGAAGGAGACCAACAGCTCCTTCCTTTCCTGGTTAATTAAAGATTGAGATACCACGTGGTTCAATGAAAAAGTTAATGCATGTTTTTCAGGGCACACAGTTCACAAGTTCCAGACATGCACAGACGGATGCAGGTGGAGGAAAGATGTACCTGCGTTGACCCTCTGAGTTTCAGCCACTTCTAGCACCTCAAAGGTGGGTTTCCAGTCTGGAGTGGCTGTGGGCCGTGCACTGCTCACTCAAGCAGCCTCATGCTGGGCCTGGGTTGTGAGGGCTACAAAGGGATGGGTCTCTGACATCCTGCCCTACTCCAGTATGGAGTTTTTCTCTGCCTTCCCTGTCCCACATCTGAATGTGTTGTGGATGCTGCACTGTTTCTAAGTATCGCAGCAACCCTTCCTAACTGGATTTCCCCTGGAGTTAAACATTGCCTTTCTCAGCTGCCTTTCGGTGTAGACCTTCAATTCCCCATGTTATTTACCCAGGGTTTATTACATCGTTTTGTTTTCCCAGGGGGAGGGGGATGCCTCTCTCTTGCATTGGATGCCTGGCCATTTTCTAGAGGAAAGCTCGACCCTGTTGCATCAACATTGGCAACAGAACAACGGCGCAATTTTCTGAAAATATATAAGTGTGATGCTGCGCGGAATAAATGGCATCTGTGAGTGACTTGTCCCCAGTCATAGCATTATTAATTAAAGTGACAAGGCCAAACAATTTGTTGGGGTTTTTATAGGATATTTAAGATGGACCAGGGTGTACCTTCACTCAACACAACAGATTCAAAATACAAACCCAGTCCTGTGGACTGTCACTTCTCTTTGTTCTCAACCACAGTGCCTCCTCTCACACGGTAGCTGCTCTGTGGTCTTGCTACATTTCTTGTAGTATGTGAAGCATCTTATATGTGTGTCTTACTTCTGAATGGGCAACTTTTGGGATTTTTGTAATGCTGAGGGCTGAAATGCCCAGCCCACACAGCACCCTCAGAACCAAGGTTGGTTCTTTATGGTGACTGAAACCTTGCAGAACCTGTGCTGTGTTTAGATGCCATGAATGCATCTGTAGCACTGTGATCTTTCTGCTCATTTTCAGCATTTTCACAGCACAGACATCTGACTGAATAGCGGGTGGGTGCTTAAACAGCACGTGCTGCAACTGTGCAAGTGTTTCTAAAAACACATTGTCAAGCCGATGAAGACAAAATTCAAATGTTTGGACGAGAATGAGGACTATGTTTGAGGGGCGAGTGTCACTAAAAGAGGGCCTTGAGGTACGGAGCTTCCAGGGTGCAGCCCGCGCGAGGCTTCAGTAGATAGGTACAGGGCCGTCTGCTTGCTCTTTAAACAAATACATACACCCTTGGGCCTAAGCAGCCAGGTCATGGCACATTATTCCATTGACTGGCCTACAGCAGGATTTCCTTGAAGTGTAAGTGACGTCTGCCCTGTGCACAGATTTTGGTAGCTACACCTGCAGCTGCGGCTTCTCCGCAATGGCGGAGGAGCGTCGCCCAACTGTCTGGCTCAGAGCCAGCAAATGAAAAATAAAACGACGCTTTAGCATCGTTTTATTTTTCATTTGACGGCTCTGAGTCAGTGCTGTAGAGAGGGGCGGGCCGAGGCATGGGAGGGGGAGGAGGAGTGCTATGTGCACTCCCTAAGTGCAATATGTGTTTGGCCAGCCGTCTCAGGCCAGCCAAACACACATGCGTATTTAGGTTTCTCCAGACCAGCTGCATTGAACAGCCAGGCTGGAGAAACCCCACAGACTCCCTGGTCTGAGCGGAGTGTCTTAACAGCCCACTCAGGCCAATCCATGCGTTAGTCTCATTTTTTTTTTTAAACATACTTTATTGGGTTTTACAGAAGGTTCCAGGAACCAACAATGCATCATAGTTATCATTGATCAGGATAACAATTAGCCAGACTATTATACAGACATCTCAGTAGCAAAACAAGAGAAATACAGGTCCTTGCTGTAATCATGAGTTCCCCCTCCTCCCCCAGCAAACCAATGGACAGGAGTCATTTTGTGTTCAATTCTTGAACTGCTATATATATATCTTCAATCTCCAAGTCAAACTCCCTCCCCTCAACTAACCCCCCTCCCTTCCCTCCCACCAGGCGTGTTACTTATGTACAAATTACTCGTTTGCGATACACTTCTGCTTCAAGCTGTGTTTCACGTTTGTCTGAGGTATCACTTTAGGAACCCTCGTTCAGTAAGGGCGGCGGTGTACTATGGCTGCTGTCCAACTCCCCGGGTCTATAGGTTGCTCGGGGGTATATAGAGCCTAGCCTACTCCTGCCGGGGGTTCTCCTATCGATTCCTCATCCTCAGCATCATCTGGGGTCCGGAGTAGCACTACTAAAGTTTCCCATGCTCTTGCTGCCTCCAGTGCCCGCTCGCTTCCCGTCCTTTTTTAGGTCTCGCCTACGCAGCGCGCATGCGCTGCATAGGCAAAAAGACCTTTTGGAATCACTTCGGCTTTTCAGCCAAAAACGTACACGCGTTCCATTGCCTTCAATGGCAACGCGTGCACGTTTGGCGATTCACTTGCGGGGGCGAGCAGCTGGTGCCATATGGTAGCAATTATCGCGCCTTGCTGCTCGCTCCCGCAAGGGAATCGCGCAGGCCCCCTCCTTTCTCCCCTTGCTGCCGCGCGAGGCGTGCACGCGCGCTTGTGCTTGTTTAAGTATTTGTTGCGATTTCTATCTTTAAGACCCAGTGGTTGTTTAAGAGAAATTACGAACTGGAGTATTGAATTCCTGGTGACTGCTGATCACAGTCCACACGTGACTCTGGAATGAAGGCTCTGGCTGTGCTTTAACAGCGCTAACAGTGGGCGTATTATTGACACTGCTCGGAATGCTTCAGGCATTGGCTGCTGTGCTGAGATGTGCCCAGGGGCTTGCGGGGGTACGTACCAGTGCCCTCCTTGCTCAGCCCTCCTCTTTCAGTTGAAGAAGCTCTCGCCCCTCATGCCAGTTGACAACAATGCTAATCACGCGACCCAGGTGGATGACGTCACCCCGTCGGCAGTGTCGCGTTGCGTGGCCTTGCCGGCTAGTAGAACAGTGGCGGCTGATGGTGCACGCGCACAGCTGAGCTTCCCACGTCCAACGGCCCCGTGCTGAACCCGCAGGATGAGCGAGGGTCGCAAGGGTCCCACCGGGGGCCGGGGCTCGCCGCTCCGGCAGGTGAACGGATCTGCTGCTCCTGCAGAGCAGCGAGCTGCGTACAGAGGAGAGTCAGAGGTGTTTGACGACGGGACTAATACCTTCTTCTGGTGAGATGCTGGGTTATGGAAGGCGCAGGAAGGGCAGTGGGACAGACACTGGTTTGACCCGGTTTCGGGCACTATTTGAGACACATCTTCAGGTGCAGGATTTTATTTGTGGCGAGGCAAGTGGAAAGATGTCCACTTGTTACATCATGCTGCCCGTGGGGTAACATTTGACCAGTACAGACCCTCACGCCGGTAGACAGTGAGCGCATGACCTGCCTAGACTCCTGCGCTCTGTAGTGGGAGAGGATAGAAGTGCACGGGCAGGTTGTGGCCCTGTGCCGTTAGATTAGGAGCGCAAGGCTCTGGGTGGACATTACAAACCGATGCAGCTGCAGGCTCTTTGTCTCTCGAATGTACAGTGCGAGTCTCGCCGTTTCACAGAGTGAAGTACGGTGTCAGCCTCTTGTTCTCTCCCATAGATCAGTAGAGCTACTCCCTTGTAGTCTCAAATAGTGATGCATACTGACTCTGTCTTGTGATTTCAAGGCCTTTCGCAGATAGATATGCTAGAGACACAGCTCCTGTCCTCGTACAGTGAATGATGCTTTGTGACAGCTTTTCAATCCACTCCGGTGTTTGATGTCAGATTTTGACTAGTGCATAGAATGATGTACAGTAACTGAGTCTAATTGGCTGATGGTCAGCGTCTAAGGGAACGGTGCACATTTGTTATTTTGTGCTCTTAATGCAACCGCAAGTTACACTGTACTGTGGAACAATGCACAGTTGCTTTTCATCATATAATAGTACAATGACTGTCTCGCGGTGGTTATGCATAGCGGCAGACTGCAAACTTGAACACTTTCGGTGACAGCTAGGTTTTCAGGGCGGTGCCTCACTATAACTGCTCTCCATGGTATCGCCGCGATACGTTTGTGAGACCTCTCACTGGTATCCCAACAGCCTTAAATCTCTTAATTGCATAGCATTGTGCTGCCCTTAAAATGACATAGTCCCGCTAGAATATGGACCTGTCTTGTATGTAGGACAGACGTCACCTGTAATCTGCCCCCAGGGCATGTGAGCTAGGTTTATAGTTTGGCACGTCCTCCCTCTCTGCACGTCCTCCCTCTCTGCTCCTGTAAATCCGCTCTGCTCTCGTCCCAGTTCAGTCTTCAGATGTTCAGCAGCTTAAAGCCTTCTACCCCCAGTGCCGCTGTGTGATTGTTTGTATTTAATTTTGAACTATATAATTGTTCTCTGCTATTCGCACGTTTATATATTTTTTTCTCGCCCTTGCAATCCTTTACATTACCTTTATACATCCTTTTGTCGACAGAGGCTCCGTTGAACAGCTGGTGTGCATTCACACGTTATAAAAGAATCCAGCGCCTGATACTATTACAACCAATCACTTGATTAATACGTTTTTCACCTTTTAGGCTATCTTGCACTTGGAGAGGACATGTTGGTTCTCTGTTCTCCTGCTCTATGTATTTTGAGAATTTTGTAAATGCCTTCTATGCAAGTGCACCCTACACATACAACCAAGACTTATGAAAATTGCTCCCCGGCTACGACCACGCTACAAAAATATTCCATTAAATAAAAATAATAAAATAAAAAACAGGTGTTGAGTTTCAAGACTACATAATGTTTTTAAGCTGCTATTTAAAGATTAAGCCTGTGATAATGGTCTGTTGGTATTGTGTTATTAATTGCAATTTATATTGCACCCAATGAGCTACTAGTATGGCATCACAGCACTTTTCGGTAGTTTATGACTTACTTTTCTGAGGGATCTCACGCAGACTGGTGGAGATGATCCACAGTCCTTACCTTCAAATCTATTGCGTAGGAGCGAATTCAGTGCACTAAAGTGAGGCAGTCTGTTTTTTACGGTACCACAAACTAAGTTGCTTAAAGGACTGTGAGAATTTGACAGGTATATAATGCTGTAAAGGTCCACCAGCAGTATATACATTGGCATAGCCAAAAGGTCTTGCCTTTGGGACCTTATAAGTGTTTAGTTATCCAGCACAATATCCTTGGTGCAACAACATCAACTGTTGCATGGCTAAACACTTATAAGGTCACAAAGGCGAGACCTATTGGCTATGCCAATGCTTGTGCTATTTGCATCCTAATTATTCCTTCACATTCTGTCCACTTAATGAGTTCTTTCTTCCATCTGGCTATATTTGGGCCTTGTTTTGCTTTCCAGTACATGGTTATGTCTCTTTTAGCAAGTAGTAGGCCCATATCTAAAAATTTACTCGTGATTTTGCTTTTAGATGTGTGCTGGAACCAGTGTAACAGGCAGTATCCCTGAGACATCTCGACTTCCCTGTCAGTAATGTCTGCCAGCAGCGTAGTTACCTCTTCCCAGAAATGACCCAGGCGCGGGTGGTCCCAGATCATATGTTTGAAATCTGCTCCTTCCCTATTGCATCGCGGGCAAGCCGCTGCTTGGGATGCAAAATACTTATTAATCTTCTCCGGGGTAAGGTACGCTCTGTGTAAGATATAAAAATGTACCAATTGGAATCTGGCATTCCTGGTGCTCTTCCAAGCCCTCTCCACTAGCTCCCCTCAGGTTTTCTCTGGATTAACTTCACCGAGGTCTGCCTCCCATTTTAATCGCAACTCCGATAAGGGCAGCAATGTTTCCTGCGTTATTCGCCTGTATAGACACGTAACCGCCTTAAAAGTACCTGCCGCCATCACCAGATACTGGCAGCCTAATGACGTCTTTGGTTCGGTGAGTCCCTCTCCCCAGTGTTTTCGTATGGCCGCGGTGAGGGCGGAGTGCAACAGGAAGTCCTACCTGGGTAAATTATATTGAATCCATGCGTTAGTCTCATAGCATGAGAGCAGCATGGGGATTGGATGGGAGTCTGTCCCAGGGGCTGCTGGGACCAGGAAGAGGACAGGAGGCACTACGCAGGTAAGATATATATATATATATATATATATATATATATATATATATATATATATATATATATATATATATATATATATATATATATATATATATATATATATATAATCTACTGGCGGTCGCCAGTAGATAGTTATAGTTAGGACCTATTATCCATAGGAAATCCGTAACATTCTATTCCCAATAACTTTAGCGTCGTTTGACGAATCATCGCGAAATTTTCAAAACTAGTGGGGCGCTCCGGTCCGCTCCTGGCTTGAAAGTTTCGGGGTGATTCATCAAGCGGGGGCCGAGAAAAAAGGGGGGTCCCAAAACGTGTTTTCTCCATGTTAATTCCCATAGGAAATTTTAGCCACGGCTACAGCCCAAACTGCTGAACGGAATTACACCAAATTTGGCAAAAGGTAGCGCTTGGTTCAGAAAGCGACCTTTTTTTAAATGGTGTAAATCCGTTCAGTAGTTGCGGAGAAATTCAAAAAATAAGAGTGAAAAAATCAATTTCCCATAGGAAACTTTATGCAAGGCTACAGCAAAAACTGCTGAACGGAATTACACCAAATTTGGCAAAAGGTAGTGCTTGGTTCAGAAAGCACCCTTTTAAAAATGGTGTAAATCCGTTCAGTAGTTGCTGAGAAAATCCCAAATAAAAGTTTCGATATCTATGGCCGCGGTGGATCCGCGCACCCTCCCGATCACGAGCTGCATGCTAATTGGCTGTCAACACTCCAAACCAGGAAGTGTTGGCAGCCATCTTGTTCCTCGGTAGAACCGAGGAACAAGAAAGCAGTAAAACAACTGTGTAAAACGCAAAAAGGGGGCAGGGTAGAAACACCCTGACCCCCTAGGCCTGCTCAGGGGGTCCTATAAGGACCCCCAGGGCCTCATCAGTGATGTCATCAGTGATGTCATTTGAGATGTCATCAGTGATGTCATCAGTGATGTCACTGACCATGTCATGAGTGATGTAATATGTGACGTCATCAGCAGTGCATTGCGGGGGCGCGAGTTATAGTTAGCTGAACTAACTATAACGGGGGAATTTCACGGGTTTTGTACGAGTGCAATGTCCAACTAACTATAACTGTCCCTAAAACCTATGGTTTTTTCAGTGAATTTGTAAGGTTTTTTAAATGCTAATTTCTAACTATAACGTGCCTGAAACCTATGGTTTCTTCAGTGAATATATATATATGCATCATATTGCCTTGTCTAATAGGTTTGACTGTCTCTCTGACCTCACCGGGGTGGACTGACTGGGGGCAGATGTGTCAAACTGGGTTATTCACGATATATCTGCCCCCACAACCTTGACCCCTAACAATTGTCCAGAAATAGCAGAAGAATCAGCTAACTCATTACAAGTGGCGGGGCATATCCCATCGGGAAGCAAGGTAAACATGGATACTATAACACCAATTGTAAATGATAGACACCATCTGATAGATGAGGACCTATTAAATCTGCAACTATCTGTGGTGCAGACACTCTTGAGAAACGAGAATAGTAAGAATTCCACTACAACTTCTGGGAGTAATATTACAACTTTATGCTGGAACGTAGCAGGGCTCCATAGTAAGCAAAATATACCAGAATGGTTAGATTTCACGGCAGGCTTTAACATCATGTTGCTACAAGAAACATGGGCCATTGAACCCATTCATCTTAACGGCTGTTGTATTCCGCTTTAGGTGTCCGTATATAGGTTTTCCTGAATCATGTCCTTATATAGGCACAATTGGCATTGCCCTTATATAGGCATAGAATCCCTGTCCTTATTTAGGCATTAACCGTGCACTCCAAATACAGGCATGGTCACCGACATCCGTCCACCCTAACGTCACAACGAGTTCTTAGAAACCAGACCCTTAAGCTTCGGGAGTTCCCTAGCACAGGACTATTGATTTCTCCAGGAACTCATCTATTATGTATGAACCGTTATACCTTAAGGGTTCATTCCTGACGTCTTCCTCTGTCCGACTTTACGTCAATGCTAACAATCCAAGGCACCTACCAGGTATAAATATACCTTCCCTTGCCCAAGCAAGTTAGAGGAGACCTCGACTTCAGAGGAGCCCGTATCCCGGCCTGACGCACTGAGAAGACGCTGTCATTCCTGCACGCAGACGAATCCAGCTTCCAGTGTTCTGACTCCCTTCGCGGGGTGTTAGAGTTCCAGATCCGGCAAGAGATTCCCACCTCTCTCATTCTCAAGGTATGGAGCTGACTAGAACCTAGAGGGACTCTTGGCATACCATACTTGGCATACTATACTTAACATACTCTTAGTATACCAGACTAGAGAATACTCCACCTACTTCTACCTTTCCCTACACCTAGAACAGGTTAGGTACATTGGGGTAGAACTAGCTTAGAGACGCATCGTATGAGTACTCGCATTTTTAGCTCATGTTATTTATGTACGTGAATATATGCTAAAAGATAATGCTACTGCAGTACTATTTATTTCTACTGCTTACGCTGTACATTATTTATCTTGCATACTGTCTTGTGATCATAACAGCACACATCTCTTACACGAGAAACAAGACTGTTCAATAAAACCTTTTTATTGAAACGCCCGTCTTTCCTTTCTGTGTAACTCTGTAGAAACTAAGCATGCACGATTGACTGAGTGAAACTTATCTATTGTTTCCACGATTCTGAGACATGTTCCGATTCTAAAGGGAAACAAAGTTGTCATGTTTTTCGGTTGCCAGAAACTACTCCGTTCTTGTTCTCAAGGAGTTTCTAGTGGCCTCTTAGCTAGCTGGCACAAGTAATTAAGTTTAATATACTCAATAGGGACATACCGACCTTAGTCCTATGTCAAGCCTATAGGTTATATTATTCCAATGCGCAGAGCCTATTAGGGAAATAGGAACTACACTACATGGCGCCCAAACGTTTGGTAAGGCAGTAATTTAACGCTAGATACTGAGTAACTCAGTCGTGCTTTTCTCAGAGACCCCTACTCACATACTCCATAAGACGTCTGGAGTGGGTAGGGTTAAAATATCCGCCAAAGCTAAATAGGGAAGCACCCAATATATTAGTTGTTTGGTTTGCTCAACGTTGAAGGATACAGTGTTCCAAAATATTGTGCACCTTATCTTTTTTGTTTCCTTGAAACTTGTTCTACATTTTTCAAAAACAAATGTCCTTAAACGGGGACAATAACGCCGAAACCGGTGGAGCTACGGCTGACCCAGTCATAGCAGTTTTTAACTTTACAGGTTTAAATGAACCTGAGGAGGGTGTTATAGACATCCATCCAAACTTAAGAAGAGCCATCACTCTAAAACTTATAAAACACGGCCTACCACCAAGAGGAGGTAGAGCAGTTTTCGTGATAGAGGCACACGAATCCTTTCAGACAGAGGTATTCTATTCATGGGTAATATTTCCTGAATCAAATTCAGTAACAAGACTGTTTTACTTCTACAAAGAAGATGAACCACCAGAGGAATATATTCCTTTCGAGGCTATTGAAATTCCACTAACATACCAGGAGCATCAGCTCTGGTTTAAAGGCGCCCTAAAACATCACAAAAACATTACCAGGCTCGGTCCACTAGGTAGACCAGGAGCAACATGGCCGATTCTAGCCGGCTACACTCCTCATCCTGACCTCGAAATAATGTCAGACGAGGAACTACTTACTCAACTTACAGAGTTGATAAAAATTTACAGACAATTAGTCCAATATGTCATGCAGACTTTCACAGTCCAACCACCATTAACACTTCCAAATCAAACCCCTCAACAGGGGAATGCACTGAAAATTACACCACAGACTCTATACACAGTCATGGGAAAAATGCCCACAAAACGTGAGCAAATTCCATTCTGGATAGCTCAAAAAATTACTCAAATAGAAGCAGTATTTCCAAATACTAGCCCTTATGAGAAACACAGAATCCTAACAATCTGTTTACCAATGGGGATCACACCACAACTGGAAGACTGCACCACTTGGGGCTCAGTCTTTGCTGCCATCTATACTAAAACACATGGTGTTCCATCAATTGCAGTAATACCAGATGTCCTGAAACAAATTCAAATGAATACAGGGCAGAGCCTGCTCTAAATTTGGGTATGAAATTACTGAAAAATTTCGACCAGGTCTCAACAATAATATTATCTAATATTAAAGGGGAAGCAGTGGCGATCCGCCAAAGATTAAGGGAATTCGATGTTACAGAACATCAAACAGAACTACCCAGAATAAAAGAACAATCTTATGCAGAATTAGGCAGAGATAGTTTGGGTGGAAGACCATTGAAGCCAAAACTATCTGAAAGTCCTGAGAAGGACTCTATTAAACAAACTCCTACATCTTCTAAAAAGAAGTGGGAAACTAATAAACATAATTCAAACGAGAAACGTTCTCAATCCCGAGGTAGGTCTCCTCAAAAGGAGCCCTCTGAAAGGAGGTATAACCTCAGGAATAGGGATAATTTAAAAAAGCCTGACAGGTATCAAGATACTGATACACGTTCCTCTCGTACCTTTCAGATCTCGTCACAGACATCGGAAAGAAGAGGACGGTCAGAACATAGAGAAGAACGCGTGAAATCGAAAGACGACAAACACGTTCCAAAAAGTAAATCTAAACCACAATTCTCAAAAAAGAAGGTAGCAGGTCTGAAGGTCAGACATGCCGAGGATACTGAGAACAAAACTCAAGAACGGAGAATGGGCTCAGACAATGCTGGACAGTGCAGCAGAAGTCACAATAGCTCGCCAGAACCTGAAGGAACTTCTGGAGATAGTGGACTTGAATGAGTACATCACAGTTGAGACTGTAGACACCAGGGTTAGTACTCCACAAAAGTTATATGAAATAACACTCCGGATGGAGGGTAACATACCTAGACAGGTGAAAACACTCTTTTGGGAAAAACTTTCAAAGGGTTATGACATGCTTCTAGCAGAAAAAGACTGGCCACCACAATTTGTCAGGGAGTGCCCACATGGTGAGGACATCATTATGCCTGCCTTCTCCAACCATATTCCAATTCATCTAAAATATACTTATGCCAGGAAATGGGCAGTTGCCCAGGCCCCAGCATTATACAAAAATCATGTAGGATGGGATGAGGACTCACCTCACCATAAAATACATCTAAAAAATGAACATACTGCACAAAGGCAGTACCCAATAAAGCAAGAAGCTAAAAAACAGGTCAGGGAGATCTTAGATCAACTTGAATACCAAGGGGTGATTGAAACATGCACCTCTTCAATGAACAATCCTTTGTTTCCTGTCTCCAAACCAGACAACACCTATCGTCTAGTTTTGGATTACAGACACTTAAACACTTGTTCTAAAACATTTGCCGTACAAAATGCACATAGTACAGCATTAATGAATAACATTGTGCGTAATAAATATAAAACCACATTGGATATCTCAAATGGTTACTTTTGTCAAAACATAGCACCTGGAAGCAGGTACTTAACAGCTTTCTCAATAATGGGGACCCAGCGTCAATTTTGTCGACTCCCACAAGGGTTCAAGAACAGCCCGGGGTTATTCGCAGCGAGGGTAACGGAGTTACTACAAATTTATGATAATGAGGCATTGTCATATGTCGATGACATCTATCTGACAGAAGATGACCTGGACAAACACTTGAACAGGGTGAGTACCATTATATTGGGCTTCGCCTCTGAGGGCTACAAATTCAACTTCAAAAAGTCCAGAATTGCCCATCTCAATGTCCTCTTTTAGGATATGAGCTTTCAAGTGAAGGCAAGAGCTTGGCAGCTAACTTTTTAGAAAGGTGTGCGCTGCTCCAACCTCCTAAAACGCTGAAAAATTTACAATCCATCCTGGGTTTCCTAAATTTTGGAAGAACTTACATTCTAAATTACGCAGAAAGGGTTAAACCTCTCTACGCATTAATCAAACCTGATTTTTCAATCAAGAATTGGACACAAGAACACACAGAAATCTTGCGTTCACTCCAAGCTAACATGTTAGCAACAAATCACTTACAAACACGCGTAAGTCAACGCAATTTAGTCATCCGAATAATTTCGGGTCAATGCGGATTCACCTACTTAACATTTAATGAGGGTGAAAAAGTACCAATTGCATACAAATCACATTTGTATCTACAAGCAGAAATGCGCTTCACTTCAACTGAAAAAATACTGACAGCAGTTCAAACCGCTGTAGCAAAAGAAAGAGCTCTAGCCCAAGGGAAACGCACTATTGTCGTAACCCCAGTACCGGCTTTAGAGGCGGTAACAAAAGCGAGCATTCCAAATGCTAAAGCATTACATCCTAGATGGATACAATGGGTTAATTCTCTTGCTGCAACAGATGTTGAATATGTTTTTGATCCTGATCTAAAAACACAAGCGTTCCTGCAATATGAACATGAATGTCCTCTGCCCACTGAGATTCTGCCTCTCGATCAGTACGAATTCATAATTTACACTGACGGATCCGCACAACCCGCAACAGGGAGTAAGCAAGCTTACAATGCAGCGTGCGCAATCGTTAAAGGTCGCATGCGCGATGGCAACTTCAGACCTATGGTCACAAAAACCCAATCTCTAGGAGATTGTACAGCTCAGCAAGCTGAAATACAAGCATTCAAACTGGCACTTGAAAGTAAAGATCGAGAATTCCCCACACTAATAGTGTGCGATTCTTTCTACTGTGTGCAGTCGTATAATGAATATATACAAACTTGGCTTGAAAATGGGTTCAAAGATGCAAAAGGTGGCACAATAAAGCATAAAACGCTTTGGGAACAAGTAGTTCAGTTAAAAGCAAACTACCAAAGGCTCACGTGATACACACACTGAGTCATCAACGTGATGGCGTTCACGTTGCAGGGAATTCATTGGCTGACGAAGCCGCAAAGGGGGCTGTTCAGACGGCTTCCGTAGCTGCGATCACTCGTTCAAAAACGAGAATAGACAGTGAGATAATGTTGGCTGTCAATGCTACGAGCAAAGGCAGTGGTGCAGCGTTACCAAAAAAGTTTCCACTCAAGTACTCTTATGTAATTGATGCGAACAACGTTCCTTTTGCTCGAATCCCTGGAGTGGGGGATAGGGTAATTCCAAACAAGGAACGTAGATTAGGACTAATCCTAGCAGCACACGAAGGGATAGCCTCTGCCCATGTAGGCATTTCTGCAACAGTATTTTTACTGAAACAAAGATATTGGTGGCCTGGCATTAGGAAACAGACCAAGAACTATGTTCTGGAATGTGAAATATGCCAACAGATGAAAGTCTCCACAGTGAAATGTCCTGCGCAGACACCCCTGTTAATTTCAGACAAACCATTAGCTTGTGTTTACCTGGACCACTGCGGTCCCTTGCAAAGGGACGGTAACTATAAATATATAATGGTCGCAGTGGATTCTTGCTCTAGGTTCCTATGGATATGGCCTCAGCACTCGGCTGACGCTCGAACTGTTATAAAGGATTTGCGAGTCTTTATCGGCACATACGCAATAGGCACGCTACATTCTGACCAGGGCCCTGCGTTTAGCTCTCGAGCTTACAAAGAAGCCATGGCCAGTCTGGGCGTTGCATTGCGGTACTCCTCTCCGTTTCATCCTGAGGGAAATTCTGTTGTGGAAAGGAAAAACCGGGACATAAAGCAGTCTATAACAGCTAGGGTATTAGGTTCGGGTGATGGGTGGGTCAAACATCTTTATGGGGTCCAACACTCATTAAATAATTTGCCAAGAAGTTCTCTAGGGGGGGTCACTCCATATGAGGTCCTATTTGGGACAAGAATGTGGGTGCCAGATCTAGAATGTAGAGGCACAGTGGTGGAAAATAAACCCTTTGATATCAAAGATCGTTTGGCTGTTTTACAGGATCTAAATGAACTAAGATCGAAACAAAGCAACGTATTCCTGCAGCCAACCACCACTGGGGAAAAACCGGCGGTCCCAGCAAGGCCTGTCTGGATTCCAAAAGTTGGGGATCTAGTCAGAGAGAAAATTGCGGACAAGAAGGAATTTGGACCTTCTTACAGACAACCAGTACCTGTCCTAGCCATACACGGAACAAGAACAGTACTTCTGCCGCCCCTTGCTGGAAAAAAAGGAGAAAAGATTTGTGTCCATCGACCTCATCAAACCACAGTATGTGGCCCATACTAAATAGTAGGCCTCGTGGACTCCGACCTAGTAGCAGACACACTCTTCTCGTTACTATCCAAGAAGTTCAGACTGAAGGACTGATAACCATCGAGAATTCAGCTGTAACAGATGAAGGACTGAGCAACAATGCTATGGAACTCATCCCTCTTGAAACTCAAGTAACAGTTCGTCCAAATACACCTGTCTACACCAATGTAACAAGTGATCAACTGGTTCCAGCAATTTCTACAAATCCTGATGCAATTCCAACAATTGACAGAACTGCTTCTGGCTATTTCATTAACTTTGATATGTTTTCTGAGGATCTGAGTGAGCCCGAGACGTCGCCAGCATCAAAAACTTTTAAACAGCAAGTACAAGACTTTTTTCATTTTTTGAGAAAGACTTATCTGGTTTCACCGTGGATTGAACTCTGGGTTATTTCTGGAATATTTTTCTTCCTGCTTTGGCTAGCTTTGGTTATGACTATGAGCGTACTTATAAATGGCAGATATATCCATGTGAACACTGAAAGAAAAGAAGTGAACTTACTTTTGAAACCTCACAAATCATCCCATTGTGAAACAAGAGACTTGTCTGCAGTGAACATCACAGCCGTTCCTATACAGGATGGTATAGTGTGGGACAAAACTGATTTCGATATCTTCGGCCCTACGGAACATTTGAACATTCCACATTTATTTAAGATTTCACTAAGTGATTTTGTTTCATCCAGTTCCTATTCTGATGATTGGGACTTTGAAACTGTAAATAACATGATGTTTGACCTAGAAAAGTCTGCTGCATTTTCTAATAATGAATATTTAGAGGGTTCATCAGACTATGAACAGCTGTATTGCTATAACCACTATGGTCATCATTTTTTGCATAAATCTGCAACACCTAGAAATGTGTTTATGTTTAACCAATGGGAGCATTGTCCTACACCACCGAAAGGTAGTTCAAAAACATTTGCTAAAAAGTTTCCATATTTTTCAGGATACAATACATCTGATCCAGAAACATTTTACTATAAAAATGTAAACAAAACAGGAGTGAAAATTAAGTTAACTGATACAAAACAGATTTACTCTGCAGCATTTATTGCCCAACTGTCTAGACATGGTTTCGACTTATGGAAGGATACAATAGACACAAAATCTGTCTGGGGTACTAAAGATTGGCAAGTGCAGGGGATGGAAGCTTTGTTTAGGGCCTGTATCGTCCCTCAGCAAATAATGTTTTTGAATGACACGGTCCAACAAACGTCTTGCCTTGGGTTAGCCAAGATCAAAGACATGAAAACTCCTTCTGTACCAACACCTGCCAGTAATAACAATACACAGGCAGCGGTTACAGTTGACACAATACTACAACTCAACAGAACAAATCCTGATTGGAGAAAATGGTTGATCTGGCCCACAGACACAAACAACTGTCAAGAGAGATTCCTGAATAAAACACAGGGGTTTACTATTCATAGGCCAGACCCACGATACGTCCAAAGACAACATCCGGGGGTAGTAACAAGATACAGTGTAGGAAAATTATGCCTCGATTGGCTGCAAAAATCTACACTTAAGGATGTGAAACAACACTTATCTTTACTTAAAGAAGACGCAGACCTTAGGGAATTCTTGCTTGGACCAAGAAAACCGCGTCAAAAACGTTTCATATATGCCGGCATTTATGCTGCTTATAATGAAGCATGGAAGGTGTCACAGATGGAGGCCGCAGAACGAATACGTGAACTTGATCGTATTAATTTAGAGAAAACTCTCTCTGTGGTCGACAATGGGTTAACAACTTTGTCCTCCAGAATATATTCATTGGACAGTATTGTATCCTCTGCTATCGACATACTGGAACAAGATTTAGCCATGTTACAACAAGGCCAATCTCAGTTGCGTTCTATTATGTTATTAAGCTGGACGCTGCAATCTTTGCGTGCGGGCTATGTGCCTTGGCGTTTTATCAACACGACGGCTCTGTTTGCAGAATACAATCTAACTGATAAACAGATCAAACTGGCACAAAGGGGAGCAAAGTATACAGTACTGAGCATTGAAAAACTTGAAAAATTACCATTCACAGTGGCAGAAAAACCAGCTACAGAATGGCTTATTCATGGCAAAATTAGTCTACCTGTGACTACTTTCCAGTTTCAGTATTGCCTTAAACAGATGCAAGCAGGCAAATATGAAAGGTTGGGTAAAGAATACATTAAGACATCCTGGAATTTACCTTACACCTATAGATGTTGGAGTGGGGATCGTGAAGTGTTTCTAAGCGGTACACACTGTGAAAGTGCACTAAGCGGTTCACTGATTTGTCAGGACATATCTTTACACGGGGCTTGTAATGGTTCTGTGGCAAATTTGTCCTGCCACCAGCAGGGTACACCAGCTGCTGTGATTAATCCAACGTTTGGCCAACTTTCTAATGGGAGTTACCTCATGTTGAATGATCAGAGTTGCTGTGGCATGTTGCCAGGCATCCCATATCTAGTAACGGTCAACTCCAGGGTGACTTGCTGTATGCAAGTATTGTTTGCCCCAATAGACACGGTCAGGGAGTCGCCTTTGTGGCCTTCGTTGAATGTCTCTTTTATACGATTTGATACTTTAAGCAGAATGAAAGCCATGCTTATACAACAATCAGTGCCTTTGACCTCGGCCAAAGAAACCTATGATCTACAAGTTGCAAGGACTTCGGCAGAGATACAGGCTTTAATTCGTACAAACTGCCCTATACATTTCGTAGAAATGATAGGACGTATCTTTAACATGTCTGATACAAGCGGAATTGTACATGTATTTAAGACCATCTGTTCCGGACTATTAGTACCTTTCCAGGCTGTCCTCGGAATCATCCCAAACTTCGCACATTCAGTGTTTGGTGGTGTGCCGTTAATTCTAGCACTTGTTGCAGGAATTCTGTTTCTATTCCTCCTACTACGCTATGGCAAGCCTATTCGCCAACATCACTCCGAGCGATGTGGAGAAAGCTCTCCTTGAACGGAAATGCCGTGAGCGAATAGTATAGCTTTTGGGCATGCCTCGTCTACGGGAACTTAATACAACGTGGTTCCTGTCATTCAGACCAATCTGGCAAGATTGCATCTTACCTGTTCTACGCTGCCTGTTTTGCGGTGAAGAATGCGTGCTAGACACCTGTCTAACACTCCCATCAGTCATGCCAATGGATGTCGATACTCTGCTGGACCCGATAACGGCCCATGCTGTGTGTTGTCCCCAGAGGCTTCCAATCCTGATGACGGCATTCATTGAGATCTCACAGACGCGTCCGGCAGCTGCTGAGGTACGAGATGGATCAACAGGCACACAGGTAACAACGGACGCGAACATTGCATCTTCTGCTGAAGGCGATGTTTCTCATCTCTGTGCAATTAACCTTCTGAACGAGGTGTTCCAAATGTCACCAACTTCGGTGGACGATATTTTGGCTACGGAAATAGATGATCTAATGTTTACGCCAGACCCATACACTGACTTTGATTCGGCTCACAGTGTACCAGGGCAACAATGAAATTTGGCCTTCATATTTTCAAAAACTTGGAACTTTTCCCAGAAATTGAACTTTTTTCTTTTTAAACATTTTTTTATTTAAATGACATGGCAAATGAACAATCTGCTTACAGTAGAACTAGTCTTATAAAACGGACTTCTTTGAATACTTCCAGGGACACATTGTCACCTTACTTGTCTAACATTTCATTTAAATCCATGATATGCAATGGCTTTGATTTTAAGAACTTATCGACCATTTCGTCATATGTATATATTTCTGTTTCATTCACGTTGCATTTTACTTCCATTATATGCTTAGAATGAAACCGATGCTTTAAATGTACAGTACCTATTGCATTTCAACAGTTTTGAGCTTCTTTTAAAATGCTTTTAGAAATGTTTTTAGCAGCATGTGGTACTCAATTTTATGTGTAGCATTTAAATGTTTAGCATTTAGTATTATCGTTCATTCGAAAGTGGAGTGGGTGTTGTATTCCGCTTTAGGTGTCCGTATATAGGTTTTCCTGAATCATGTCCTTATATAGGCACAATTGGCATTGCCCTTATATAGGCATAGAATCCCTGTCCTTATTTAAGCATTAACCGTGCACTGCAAATACAGGCATGGTCACCGACATCCGTCCACCCTAACGTCACACGAGTTCTTAGAAACCAGACCCTTAAGCTTCGGGAGTTCCCCTAGCACAGGACTATTGATTTCTCCAGGAACTCATCTATTATGTATGAACTGTTATACCTTAAGGGTTCATTCCTGACGTCTTCCTCTGTCCGACTTTACGTCAATGCTAACAATCCAAGGCACCTACCAGGTATAAATATACCTTCCCTTGCCCAAGCAAGTTAGAGGAGACATCGACTTCAGAGGAGCCCGTATCCCGGCCTGACGCACTGAGAAGACGCTGTCATTCCTGCACGCAGACGAATCCAGCTTCCAGTGTTCTGACTCCCTTCGCGGGGTGTTAGAGTTCAAGATCCGGCAAGAGATTCCCACCTCTCTCATTCTCAAGGTATGGAGCTGACTAGAACCTAGAGGGACTCTTGGCATACCATACTTGGCATACTATACTTAACATACTCTTAGTATACCAGGCTAGAGAATACTCCACCTACTTCTAACTTTCCCTACACCTAGAACAGGTTAGGTACATTGGGGTAGAACTAGCTTAGAGACGCATCGTATGAGTACTTGCATTTTTAGCTCATGTTATTTATGTACATGAATATATGCTAAAAGATAATGCTACCGCAGTACTATTTATTTCTACTGCTTACGCTGTACATTATTTATCTTGCATACTGTCTTGTGATCATAACAGCACACATCTCTTACACGAGAAACAAGACTGTTCAATAAAACCTTTTTATTGAAACGCCCGTCTTTCCTTTCTGTGTAACTCTGTAGAAACTAAGCATGCACGATTGACTGAGTGAAACTTATCTATTGTTTCCACGATTCTGAGACATGTTCCGATTCTAAAGGGAAACAAAGTTGTCATGTTTTTCGGTTGCCAGAAACTACTGCCTTCTTGTTCTCAAGGAGTTTCTAGTGGCCTCTGAGCTAGCTGGCACAAGTAATTAAGTTTAATATACTCGATAGGGACATACCGACCTTAGTCCTATGTCAAGCCTATAGGTTATATTATTCCAATGCGCAGAGCCTATTAGGGAAATAGGAACTACACTCACAGCCTTAAGACTTTTCACTCTCCAGCCTTTCCATCCAGACACGGTAGACCGAAGGGTGGCCTCTGTGTTTATATATCCAACAAATTAGTCTCAACTAATGTAATTGCAAATTCTTTTAATCCTTTTTACCAAATCGTCCAGGTTGACTTCTCAGCTTCCCTTTCCCTGGTCCGAGTTAATTTTTATAATAATGCATGCAAACTAGATATATTGGATATCTTATGCAGACTTGATGAGGAGCTGGAATCAATAATGGATAAGGGATCAAATGATAAAATTTTGATATGGGGGGTGATTTCAACATCCAACCTTGCCAATTGCTAGATAACAAAGTCTGTGGCATGATCTCCCTACCGGGGACGATGTAACTCACTTTTCTCACTCAGGGTACGGAGAGAAACTCAATGAGTTACTTTTTAAATATGATTTAGGTTTTAGTAATGAATTTGGAGACAGCCCAGTTGAAGTATCCTGTACATTTGATGGCAGTATGGGAAAAAGCGTTATTGTTTTCCTGCTTTTCCCTAAATGCTATTCTGCCTTAGTTACCAACTTTTCATTATATAACCTTGCAATGAGCGATCATTTCCCCCAGAGTCTAATGTTGGATACTAGCTTTCTAATCAAGCAAGGGGTTGGGCACCATACTTTAGCTGTGGAGAACATAGAACTCTCCCGTTTGAATGGCTTCACCCTGCCCTGGTCTATGTTTGACCCGTCTAGTTTTTTAGAACAATTAATTAGCCAGCAGAGAAGGGCTTTTGAGGTTTGCCTGGATGAGTCAGCAGAAGCTAGTATGGTCATTGAGGCCTTTAACCAAATTAGTAAGGGAATTAAGGCTGGGCTGACCGCCAACCAGAAGAGAGGGGCTAGGAAAATCCAAGGTTGGTTTGACCATGCCTGTATCCTGGCCCACAAAAAATTAAAGAGGGCCTTGAAAGAGACACCTAGGAACACCATAGAAGTACAGAATTGCAGGCGGGTCTATAGGCTCGCACTAAAAAATTGCAAAAAAGGCCTCAAAGAGGAGGCGTGGTAAAACCTGCATGAGGCAAGCCTTAATAAGGACACCACGGAATTCTAGAGTGTCATAAACTCCCTTTTCTTCAGCAATGACAATAAGCCCAGAATTGAGGTCGCAAGAACTGAAGAAGACTAGGTAGCTCACTTTGCCAAACTATATACGGGTTCAACCGAAACTGGTCAAAATAGCTCAGCGTCTGTGTCGGGAGATGTCCCCTGTGGGTCCACATTTCTGCCGAAACACTTTGATTTTAACTTTACATTGGAGGAGGTGAATCGGGCCTTGGGATCAAGTAAGGGAGGAAAAGCACCAGGCCCGGATTGGATCCTGATTGATATTTTTAAAAACAACACCGATCTCTGGGGCCCTCTTTTGACTTTGGTTTTTAGGTCCTGCCGGAGTGCTGGATTTCCAAGTTCCTGTTCCGAATCCCATATTGTGCCAATATTCAAAAAGGGCGACTGTAATTGTCCTGCGCACTACAGACCCATCTCTTTGCTGGATTCTCTAGTTAAGGTGGTGTGTCGCATACTTTTAAGTAGACTACAGGTGTGGGCAGACTGTAACAACATTATGTCTGACTTTCAATATGGCTTTCGCCAGGGAATTGGGACTACGGAGCAGGCCATCAACCTGAATTTACTGGTGAGCAAATATACGCATATAAAAGGGGGCAATTTGTTTTTGGTGTTTGTGGACTTGACCTCCGCATTCGATTGTGTCGTTCACGACAAACTTTGTTCTATCATGACTTCAATGGGCATTGACTGTGCCATTGTTAACTTCCTTAGATATCTGTATTCAACTAGCTCTGCAAAGATCCGCTTTGGGACGAGAGGTGAATGTACACGATCCGTTGACATAAAAAAAGGAGTCCGTCAAGGGTGCGTACTCACCCTTTTTCTATTGAATCTATATATTAACAGCTTGGGTAGCACCCTTGCAGACACATGTACCGATCTGACCCAAATCAGTCATCGCCCTATACCAGTTCTGCTATATGCGGACGATGCGGTGTTCATGGTCCACACTCCTATGGCTTTGCAGCACCTTTTAGATAAATTTGTACATTTTATGGAAAATCGGGGGTTACTAATTAATATAAGCAAAACCTATGTTATGAAAGCAGGCCGAAAGATATCTAAGGGGCGTAATATTTTAATAGGAAATGCGATTTTACCTCAAACATCTTCTTTTTCGTATTTGGGGAATTTTATTTGATGGTGGTGGGAACTGGAGACGTGCAGTAAACTCGAGAAGCTTGCAATTCCATACATCAATTACGGGTTTGTGCAACTTCTCAATGAAATTGGGGCGTAAACACCCTAAAGAAATGTTGAACATTTACAATGCCAAATGTCAGTCAATTGCGATGTATGGCTCTGAGCTGTGGGGGCATATAAATGTGGACTCATTACAGCTGTTAGAAAACTGGTTTTTAAAAAATCTTCTTGGGCTCCCAATCAGCTGTTCTAATTTTGTGTGTCCCGTGGAATTGGGAGCAACTTATCTAGCAGATCTGATAAAAAAGTGCAGCCAGTTCTTCTCTGGCACAAGCTCTGGACATCGGATCGTATGGATTTTAATCGCGCGATTGTACAGGACTGTTGTGGTTCAGAGCATGCCCTGAAAATTCCATGGCTAAAATATATTAAGAATTTTATGTCTGATATCAGCCACCTCGAATACTATGATAATCCTGAAACCCTGCGGTATATTACGAGGAAATCACTAAAGATAGAATTTCTAAATATCCTAGAGGAAGTGAGATTGTCGGTGGAACTGGTCAAGCCAACTGTACAGCATAACCAAATGGTTCTGACCAGTTTCTCGATGCAACCGTATTTAACCAGTGTTCTCAATGCTCAACACAGGTTTGTTTTGACGCGCTTTAGGCTGGACATCTTTCACCGTTTGACGAGCTTCCCAAATACCAATAATTGGTCACGTCAATTAACATACTGTCCTTGTGATAAGACGTCTAATCAATCGACCATTCACGTACTGTTTTTCTGTAAACTTTATACCGATTTAAGGATCATTTTTATTAAGCCCCTATTGAAATCCTTAAATTTTAGACAATGTAGACCAGCGTATGTATTTTTACAACTACTTCCAAACCTATCTATATGTGTGGTATTAGCAAGATTCTTGAGGGCTGTTATTACCAGAAGGAAGCTATTAACTGATGTACGATAAATTGTGCTTGTTTTTATTGCACTCATTTCTAAATTCATTTGAATCGAATAAAGATGATTTGATTATATATATATATATATATACACATATATATATATATATATATATATATATATAATTGCTAACACCCCCCGCGTGACCCCCCTGCGCTCCCCCTCCCACTCTCCCCCTCCTGCATTCCCTGCATCCACAACACCACCCTTTGTTTGTGGCAGCCGCCACTGTACACCTGTCTCTATTTTCTCAATTATTCAGTATTTAAAGAGTTCTGAAGTGAAGTAAGGTGACTTGTCACTACACTTCATCATTATTTTTATGTTTTCCTTTTTTGAAAATCTACACAAGAGCTATCCCAAGTTACTGCTTGATACCCTGACTCTACGATCTGGTCTAAAACATCTGCATGAGTGGGTGTCAGTCTACTCACTAATGCTGAACCCACAAAAAACTGCATTTATCCTCTTTCACGAAATCTAACGGCAAATGTAACCCAATTCTACTGAATTAACTAAATAAAGGTGGAAGGTTTCCCCCCCTCTCTATCACCTTAAGTAAAATTTCTTGCCTTCACCCTGCATTGTATAGTATAATATACTCTTCATATAAACAAATTGGCAAAATCTGCAAAATTTTACGTCAAAAAACCCTAACCCTGCAACAATTCAGAACACTAGCTCATGCCTCAAAAACCTCACTTTTACTGTGGGAGTGCTATTCTATCAAGAATTACAAGTATGTTTCTCACTCCAATAAAGATATAGTCTTTGTGACAGCAGTGTTAACGTCCAAGAAGAGGAGCTTTAGCCCAGCCCACTGGGGCTTCATAAAGGACCTGCACTGATGACCGGTAGAAGCCAGAATTAAATTCTAAATAGTCTGCTTAGCTTTCAAAGCCATCCATCCAAACAAACCTAATATCTGACCACTGAGCGGCACCGAGCCCGTGAGGAGCCTAGCACTGCGATGTGGCCTGTTGAAGTCCCTGGGCTCCCCGCGGTGCTCAGGAGATGCAGCAGGCAGGGAGCCCCATGGAGCCCCCCACACAAGGGATCCAGAGCTCAGCACTGGCAAGGAGTGCCCATGTTCATAGTTCACCACAGCCCCAGGAGAGCGTGGACTGTGCCCCAGCCTGTTTAACTAGGGTTTGGGACCGCGGCTCAAGAGGGGTAGCAGTGCCCCAGGAGCCTGCTAGTCGCATGTCTGATTGCAGGTCAGTTAGATGTGCCCCCACTCAAGGCCTAGAGTGAAATCTCTTCTAGCGTAGCGCCTGGTATCTGGCAGCTCCTGAAAACTTTCATCTCGCCACTGGGAAAGCCAGCAGCTGGAGGAGGGAAGGAAGAGTGAAATATTTGTGATAAACACTGGCACACGAGCCCGATGGCCCCAAGATTCATATTTTACTTAAACTTAATGTAAGGTCAGAACATCCACGAATACAAGGGATTGTGCAGCCAACCAGATTGTGAGTTTTGAAACACTATATAAACCATATCAGTCACTTTTATTAAATCTGTTTTTCCCCACACTGTTAGTCAAACATGTTTGCACTAGTTTGTTTCGTCATCTTCTGTGTGTGCATAAATTCTGTATTTTACAAACGAAACACACCTTGCTTAAATCTTATTTTTTCTTGTCTGGCTAATTGCAGAAGTGCAAAGGTGAAATGCTATGGATGGTTCCATCTTTCGCCATTTCATTTTTTTAATATTTGTTTTGTACAGTTTCACCACTTTTCTTGGCTCTGATCATCCAATCCTGTAAAGAAGCAGAGATTAGTAACAGGTAGGAAACACTTGGGCTGCCTATTTTTATGGGTAGGAATGTGTGCTTGGGGATGGTAGGACATTTGGCTTGCTTCAAATGTTTCCTTGACAAGTGTGTGGTACAATGCGCATTTGGATCGTCTCTTTTTATTTAAAAATGTGTTGAAAACATATGCTGTAAAATCCACCTTTAGAATCAATTTTTTTTTAATCTTGCGTTTTTCCTACGTTTTCAGTTTTTGCTCCTTTGCTGCGCTCGCTCATGTATTATACTCATCTAATATTTTCCACCCCACCACTTTTCTAATCCACCACGCCACTGACCACTACCAAATCCTAAATTGTCTTGCTGCTCCCCACAGAGCAAGCCTCCTCACATAAATCCTAGTAAGTTTCAGAAGAGCTCCATGAAGGATTGCCGTTAAAATCTAGACTCTATAAGCATGCAAGAAGCCAGTGAACGCAAACATAAGGCATTCTGATCGAACACAATGTAAATTACTTGTTAGAAACATAAAAAATGTGTGTGGTTTTGGTGGACTGGGAAGTAATTTATTAGCTATGACAGCCGCAGTTTACCATTTATCTACACGTTTACAGAATGGCAACACACGGGTACACTTTAGTACAGCAGGTATCCAAGTGAAAAATAGTTTATTCTTTTATTTTTATGTCACATCCAGACCTATTAAAACCACATACCCTGATAATAGTAACATACAGTGGTGGTTGGGTAAGGAAGGGATGTGAAATTAACCTGATGTAAACTCCTCGGTGATTCGGAAAAAAGCAAGAGCAATTCTGTAGGTCAAGAAACGGAGTTGGAATTGCCAAAATCAGACAAATTGTGACAGAACGCCATAATTTGGAAATGTAAATAGTGTTCAATAATGGCAGAGTGTAGTTGATACTGCTTGGTAGGAGTTTGACAAAGACATTAAATGCGGGTTCCTTGGAGTGGTTCCTCTGCCGAGAAGAGGTTTTTGACAGATTTATGTTGATTTAATTCTTAAATCTAACCATGCACGGAGTTGCTGACTGATGGAAGGAACTGCCTTATTCTCATGCTTTTAATCATCCTCATCATCAAAGCAGGTTTATGGGGCATAGCCTTCTAAACAGAACAAAAGCTCTATAAAAACAATAAACCTTGGGGCGACCACCTCCCTCTAAGTCATTAGGGACAGTGTTCCATTCCTGAACTTTTGTGTGATACTGCAATGAATTATGTGTGTTGTCGTTTTGTTTTGTTTTTATTGAACTAATTAGACTAACAAACCTGAAGAAAATGATTTGTAGGTGACTGGAGTCAGCCGCTGTAAGCCCTGCAGTGAGGTGGTGACCCTGAGCTACCTTCTCAAAATATATGTATTGAATACATATGATTCCATGAACTGTTGTTTTGTAGGATATCAAAGTCATTGAGAATTAACATCAAAGTGGAGGAGGCTAGCTGTGGGACAGTAAATCTAGGCTTTACATATACGTCCTTATAAGGATGAAGTGTTGTCAAGGTATAAATCTAGTCTCCGTACAACTTAGCTTCTAAAATAATACGATTTCTTAGGCGAAGTTGTAGGGACAAATCAATTGTGTCTTTCTTGTTGATTAAGCAATACAAAGCTGCAGATGGCGACTTTAGAATGAGATGTGCGGCTCTCAACAGCCAAACAATACAACTCACATGAATAATTACAAGAAATCGCTAGTCCCAACAAGCTAAAAATCCTTAGTTTGTTGTAATAGAACTCGAGGCAATGTCCTGCACACCCTGCTATGTGCATTGCATAGTTACAAAGAACACCTAGCAAATTCTGGTTTTTACCTGTGAGGTACAACAGGACCAAAAATAGCCAGTCTCCCGCTTTCAGTAAACAGACTAAAATATTTACACCCAAAACTCAATCTCTTGCATCCAACTGGATGAAGCCCAGGGCAGAAACACTAAATGATTAATTAAAGCTTCCACTCATTCAGCAAACCTATCTTTCAACTCAGCCGAGATGAATAACAGCAAAAGGAAATATAGGCAACATTTTATAATAGTTCACAAAAATACTTCTATCTCAGGAAAGCAGCATAAAATGATTCTTAACTATATTCCGTGAAAGGATTTTTAGTTGTATTTTTCTGAAGAAAAACATTCTTAGAGGTTTATATTTTGTTATTGTTAAGCATTACACCTCCACTATAAGTGGTTGCTTTATGAGTACCGCCCTTCTGCTAAGCTACAAAATGTCTTCTATTGCCTGGATAAGGTCAAATAAATAACAATAATTATTATTAAACACACTCCATCTAAAACATCATTGCGTCAGTGCTTATAGTAAATACCTAGCAGTTTACCATAATTGTTCAAAAGATGTGTTATGCTTTTCTATTTCAGGAATCTTTCCCAACCCCTTGGAAATGTGTCCTCATCAAGATTGTACTGACAAGAACCTTTCCTAGAGCTTGTGATGAAATATAATATAGCCTTTGAGCCCGACCTAGCGGGCTCTACCAGCAAATAAAGGCCCGCTCCAGCGTTCAGCGAGGGTCCTTAACAAGGGAGCAAGCCTTTAATGGCCATGGAGAGCCCGCAAGGAGGGCTCTAAGGCTATTAGAACATTCTGCCCCTAGAAGGCAGAATGTTCTAATTAGTAAAGACAAAGGCCTTTCGGAGCCCGAAGGGGTTTAAATCCCCTAAGGCTCAGAGAGGCCTTTGTTCGTAGCAGCAGCTTTTTTTTTTTTGTGTTCATTATCTTTATTATTTTAAAAAGTAAGAGTTCATACAATTATAATAAAATGCAATACAACAGAGCAAAGTGATCAATAAATAAGTAAAAAATTTAAGAGAATACAGACACAAAGATAGAATTCATGTCAGAAAAATAATGAAATCACAAATAGTACCAAATCAATATATAATATCCAAAGAATATCTATACTAGATTGATAGCAAAAAATTAGTTGTATTGCACAGAAACCAAAAATATCAGAATGAAAGGAAGAAGAAGAGAAAAAGAAAGGATAGAAAGAAGAGAGAAGAAGAAATAAGAAAAGAAAGGAAGAGAGAGAGGACGATAGATAGATAAATAGATAAATTGATAGATAGATAGCTAGATAGATAGATGGGGACACCTGCTGCAGTGGAGAAAATAAATTAAGAAGTAGAGACAAAAGGATATTGGGCTACCAACCCCTGAGAGGACAATATCATATATTTATCCAGTGACCTCCAAATAGTATTAGAGATGGAAGGAGTACAATGCTTCTCTTCAACAGAAGTATGGGCCCCACGAAGAAATGATACCCAAGCCCACCAAGAATGATGAGACAGGAGATTAAAGGATTTCCACTCAGATAAAATAATCTTGACAGCAATTGATATAAGGAGATCTAATAGCTGCATATCAGTATCATCCAAGGGAAGAGGAGTACATGCAGCCCACGGTCCCAATAAGATCATAGGTATCGAGAGCTCCAATGGAATATCAAAGATTAGTGATAAATGTTTCTGAACTAAATCCCAAAAGGATTGTAATAATGAGCATTCAAAAAACATATGTTGGTGAGTGCCTGAGACCAAATTGCAATTCCAACAAAGATCATTATCCCTCAATTTCAACTTGTATAAGCGAGCAGGGGTCCAGTGCAGAAGATTCATAGTAAAGAATTTAGATTGCATAAGAGACGGAGCAATCTTATTCCGTAGTGAAACCTTCCCAATTAACTGCCATGACTCTTGTGAGATATGTTTGAAAATATCACTATCAAAATGATGTGACCATTTATCCAGTGTAATAGTAGCCTGTGAGGGAAGTGGCGCAGATAAAAATGTGTATATTTTCGAGGCAGTATGACCTGAACGAGACCACATAGACAGAAGTGAAATAGTAACCGAGTCTGTACAGAGGGTCACTTTAGAAAGGGCAACCTTTAATTTTAAAAAGGAATAGAAATCCATATTATTAAGATTATATTTCTTGGCCAAAGAAGAAAAGGGAAGAGGATCATGATTGGAGTCATAAAGATGTTTGACCAACGTAAGACCTCTATTAGCCCAGGAAGACATCGTAACAGGATCAATATCAGTAACAATTTTAGGATTATACCATAATGAAGACGATCTCGACTTATGAATGGGGTTGGAAACCTTTTTATCTATATATTTTAGAGCATTAATTGTGTCTGAAATAATACGGCTTGAATGAGGTAACACAAGCTTAGAAGCAGTGAGAAAGGAAGGGGTAGAAAGAGGAGAACACAACTCTCGTTCAATATAAATCCATGGAGGGGTATGGTGGGAATTCGATAAAAACCAGAGAGCACCCTGAGACGATAAAAAAGCAATTTGATACAAGTTCCAATCTGGAAGATTGCATCCACCCAAAACAGATGGCTTCCTAAGATGTTTATATGCAATTCTAGCACGTTTATCACTCCATAAAAATTTGGAGGTAAGTAAGTCAATCTCACGGAAAAAAGATGAGGACAGCCTCAGAGGCAGCATGGAGGATAAAAAGTTAATAATCAGAGTTATCATCATCTTAAGAGTTTGAAGTCTTCCCCACCAGGAGATATATTTCGGAGACCAGAAGGACAAAAGATCTTTAACCTTAGCTAGTATCTGAGATTCATTATAAGAGATAGTATTTAACAGGTTATTACAAAACCAAATTCCTAATTATTTAATTTGAGTCGATTGCCATTTAAAGCCGGCCTCACCCATGTGAGAAGGGAAGCACAACGCATTAAGAGGAAACATTTCCGTCTTATCGCTGTTCAGAGTATACCCTGAGACGATTGAAAACTCTTTAATGGTATTAGAGATGGCAGGAATGGCAGTAGCAATGTCTTCAGAGAAGATGAGAACATCGTCTGCGTACGCAGCCGTTTTAATTGTATGTGAACCAAATTGAAAGCCTTTGCTATTGTCATTTAAGTTGAGTAACCGAAGGAGTGGGTCTATAGCCAATAGAAAAAGAAGGGGTGATAACGGGCACCCTTGTCTAGTGCCTTGACGTAGATTAAAAAAGGAAGACGTAGCCCCATTGACTCTGATGCTAGCTTTAGGTTGCGCATATAGGGACATTACCATGTTGATAAAAGAATCCCCTAAGTTATGAGACTGCTTGTAAAAAAGGCCAAGAAACTTTATCGAAAGCCTTTTCGGCATCAAGAGCAATCGCAGCCGATGGCAAGGCAGAGAGTTTCGCTTTCTCCAATATATGACAGAAGGTTCGGATATTATCTCTAGCAAGTCTCTCTTTTACAAAGCCAGTCTGAGACCCATGGATAAGACTAGGGATATGGCCTTCTAAACGCTTAGCCAGGATTTTGGCAAAAATGTTAGCTTCCATATTTAGTAGCGATATTGGACGGAAATTTTTAGGGTCAGAATGATCTTTCCCTTCTTTCGGAATCACGACAATAGTAGCCTCAGCGGCTGAACCTGAGACTTTACCAGACATTACAAAGTTATCAAAAACTTTCTTGAGATATTTTATTATTGAGGATGAAAAAGTCTTGTAGAAAGCAATAGGGTAACCATCAGGCCCTGGAGCCTTCCCCAACCGAGTCGCCCTAATGGCTTGAATTATCTCTTCAGAATCAATTGGTTGCCCCAGAGCAGTCATCTCCGACTGCGAAATAGTATGTGAAGGAATTGAGGACAAGAATTGCTGACACACAGATAAGTCACATTGATCTTTGGGAGTGTAAAGTTTTTCATAAAAATCGTGAAAAACTTGTAGAATTTCTTGAGTATGGAATTTCTTAGAGCCATTAGTGTCATTAATATAGGAAATCTGAGCAGTTTTGACATTCGCATTTTGATACTTTAAAGTGGCAGCCAATATCTTACCTGCTCTATTTTGTAGCAGCAATCGTCTAGACTTTTGAGCATGTACACCAATATAAGCTCTCTTAGTGACAATGGAGTTAAAAGAGTATTTCAAATTTTTGATGTCTTGCAAGAGAGACTTATCATTAGAGCTTCTATATAATATCTCTTTACGTTTGATCTCATCCCCTAAAGAGTGCAGCGACCTTCTGATATCGCTATTCCTTTTTGACATTTTTTTGATAATATGGCCCCTAATAGTGCATTTAAATGCATCCCATAGAACTATTGGGGAGTTCACCGAAGACTCATTATCATTGAAGAAATTGTCAATTTCCACAGATAATTCTTTAACTTCATCCTTATCATCCAAAATCTCTGTATTAAGACGCCAAGTACGAAGACCTTGTTTATCCGCCAGATTAAGGAGAGTAAATGAGACAGCTGCATGATCAGAAACAACTATTGGGTGAATTATAGCGTTACTAGTGTATTTTCGAAGAGCAGCATCAACTAGAAGATAGTCAATACGCGAAAAACTAGAATGTGGAGAGGAGAAAAACGTGAAATCGCTACCCGTAGGGTTATGTAACCTCCAAACGTCAGTAAGCTGATGAGAAGAGCACATATTGAGCATTTGTTTATGTGACCTGGGAGGATGAAATTTAAAAGCAGAATGTCTATCTAAGATAGGATCTAAAGACAAATTAAAATCACCTCCAACAATTGTTCTAACATTTTGAGGAATGTCAGAGAGCTTTTTATTTATTGAACGCCAAAAGAGTTGATCATCAATGTTGGGAGCATAAATATTCATAACATATAAATCGTCTGAGCCATTGGACAAGCGAGAAAGCAACCATCTGCCATCCGTATCATGTTCAGCAGTAATAATAGACAGACCAGAGTTTTTAGAAATCAAGGTTACAACCCCGTTCTTCTTACCAGCGGCTTCAGAACAAGCAACATCAAGAACCCACTCTTTCCGAAAGGAGCAAAGCTTCCTTAAAGGCTATCTTAGTCTCCTGAAGAAGAACAATATCACCAGATAAGCTTTTGCAGTAATCTAGGATCTTGGCCCTCTTAACAGGATGATTCAATCCACGAACGTTAAGAGAGATTACATTTAGACCAGTCATGAGTAGACATGACACCAAACAAATAAGAACATCTGATAAAAGAGAAAGGGAAGACTATACAACATGTCAACAGGTACATGAGTAAATGGACAACAGGAAAAACATAAAAAATGAACCGAAGCAGGAGTCCCCAAGGAAGAAAAAATAGAAATAGGAGAAGAAAAGACTAGAAAGAAGATAAGAGAGAGAAAAGATGCTCCAAAGAAAAAAGGAACATATAAAAAGAAGAACCCCACCAGGGGATGTCTGTAACAGACAATTTGCATGGGGAGAAAAAAACATGGAGGAGCAACCACAAAGGCCAACACTGACAGTGCAGACCGCTCAGAAATAAATAGATATGTCATTAAGCAACAGAACATTAATGCAAATGTATACTATATTAACAACATTCCATCAATAGGATCAGAGAATAAATATTCCAGAAACTACCTAATCTAAGAGTGACCAACATATTATCATATCCTAAATAGAAAGGAGAAACATAAAAATCAGATATATCTTAAATTAAGGCATCATAAATAACAATAATAGATATTATAAAGAACAGCCTAAGGCAATATTAAATTAAGGCACCATAAATAACAATAATAGATATTATAAATAGCCTAAGGCATGGTAAATAGTCATAAATGATGTAATAAATAATAAAATGGGGCATTAGAAATAGCAATATAAAACATTATAATTCATAAACCACTAATGTGCCCAACACTATAGAAATTGATAGCATCTGTGAAAAAATACTAAAATATATAAAAAGATATTCAATCAGTAGCAAATAACAATAAATAAATCACAATCAATAAAAAAATAATATATCTGATGGGTATCCAACATATTGTCATTTAGGAAATAATAATAGATATATAAATATATAAGAAGTAAAGAGCATAGTCCACCTAAAATATAATTCATGACTTAAATACATAGATAATAAAAGAATTGATGAATATATTCATATTATAAAAATTGTACTAACAAAATGCAGATGAATATAAGAAAAAGAGTACAGAGGAAGATACAAATGAATAATAGCCACACGAAAAAGATTAAACACCAGCATAGAATCAGGAAAAGAAGGGAAGAAAAAGTTCAAGCCAAACGGAAAAGGAGCATACAGGGGACATGAAGAGAGGGAGGAAAGACATAGAACAATTATCATAAGAATAGAAAAAAAGAAAAGCCCAAAGAAGACCAACTATTTAGATTTACAAACCGACAAAAATTCATCAAAAGAAATTAAGAAACAAAAAGTTCACAAGAGGAATATGAAAGAAAATAGCAAACATAAACACAGCTGGAGTAGGACAGAAATGAAAAGAGATGATAAAGAAGTTGAAGAGAAGGGAAATAGAGATATAATAACATCCACTAGTTAACAAGACAGCACCGAAACAATGTTAATAAGACAGATATAACTCTTAAGTAACATGCATGGAGGTATGAGCAACCTTAAGACCTGTAAAGGAAAGAGCAGTTAAAAGAAAACAACCAATATAAAACAACATCAGTTGCAGTGGATAATTATCATTACAAAAAAGAAAACGGAGAGGCACTATTAACCACGCAAAATGCAATAAGGCACCGAGGGTATGAAACAAACCATCAGCGAAAGATGAACATTAAAGTTGAGAGGTGCCAGGAAGCTACTCGGAGTCCAGCAGTGATTCAGACAGAAGTGAGCTAAACCAAATACCCTGTGAAGGAAAAGTCAATCAAGAGAGAGTAACCACAATAAAATATCAACTTTACTACTGTATTTATCATATCAACAAAGAGCACAGGGGCAGAAAAAGGCCACATATAATGACAAAAACACAGGAAATATGGATCCAGGTTGTCAAACACTGAGATACGTTAAGAATGGGACGTGCTAGGAAGAGATTCAGAAACCATCTGTTCCATCTGTGATTCAGACTGATTATCCAAAAAAGTGGAAAGTTCTACAGGTTCATAAAAAATCTGTGGGCGACCTCTAAAAGTTATTCTGAAACGCGAAGGACCTGCAAAGGAAAATGGAATGTTTATATCTATAAGCCTTCTGCGTAGATTCAAGAAGCCTTTACGGCGAATGACAGTATCTCTAGTAAAGTCCTGTGATATTGATATTCTGTGCCCTTCCCATTGTAAAGTTTTAATCTTCCTCATTTGAGCTAGGATTTGTTCAGAATGTTGATGGCGCAGAGGTTTAAAAATCACTGGTCTTGGAAAAGATAACGTTTTAGGCTTAAAGGTGGGAACTCTATGAGCACGTTCTATTTCAAAGTCCTTTTCAAATGAAATGTTCAGGACAGAAGGTATCCAGGTAAGCAAAAAATCCAACATTGAAGGAGCAGATTTCTCACAATCCTCCGGAAGGCCAAAAATTCGAAGGTTACTTCTACGATTCCTATCTTCCTGTTCAGTCAGGTCTCTTCTCAATGAAGCCAAGGAACGTTCCATACTTTGAGCATGTTTAGCTTGCTTATTCGTGAAGTCTTCCACAGAGCTTATTCGTGTTTCTGCATTGGAGACACGTAATGAGAGATTTTTGAGGTCATTTTGGATGGCCGCCACCTCAACCTGAAGTAAGTCTGTGTTCGTTTTAGTGCTTTCTGCTATGTCATGGACTGCATTAAGTTTAATTAGAATAGTATCTAATGTTGAAGCAGAATCCATATTACCCTTCGCTGAAATATCTGGCGTGGGGGAATTCTGTTTAGACCTCTTCAGGTTTCCTTTCGAATCTCTATCCTTGGGGGTGACACCCATGCCTTCCGCCATTGAAATGACCAACAAGAAACCACACAGAATGACTGTATAAACGTAGAAAAAATCGTAGAGCAGGCTAAAATGCCATTTAATATGCTGAAGGACACCACCACTGTAAAGCACAGCAAGGGGGATCAAGCACATAGGAAGACTTGAGGAAAATTAAAATACAAACACAGTCAGATGAATCGCTAACAGAAAGCGAGCAACCGTTGGCTTCAGTCAATGGTGTTGGATACAGACCGCTCACTCAGCCAGAACCAATATGGTCTTCAAAGGTCACAGAATTGCAAGCTAGCAGTTGGGCATGTCGATAATCACCCCCACTGAAGTAAAACCAATTGAAAAGCAGGTCACAAATAAGGCAAACTGCACTCCGACCAAAAATTCAGATAACGGGCGCCATTTTGTGAAAAGGATTGCCTCCTCAGCATAGTGTCCCTTGAAGAAAAAGCAGTGCATGACATAGTGAGGCATAAAGGATAACAGTACAATACCTCATTCATGAAGGGAGAGGTTCACAGAAGATAATTGTTGCTCTACAGATGTTGCAATTTGTTGGGTGTTGCTCGTCTTGAGAAATGTACAAAAAGCAACAGGCACCAAGCAGAACAACGATAAATCATTTATATGTAGGAAATCGGTCAAACAGGGCCAGCCAACGTAATCAATATAGAGCAGAATTCCATATGTGCTGCACAGCCATTAAAAACGAAGAAAATCATCAAAGCGTAGAAATAATGTCAAAAACATGCCGCTCATGTGGTAATATATATCACTGGGTTACCACCAAAAGCTTAGAAGGCCACAACATAGGTGCTATGATTCCTTAAGAATCCTGTCAGCGACTAGCAACGTGACAAGACAAGGATACAGGACCTGATAAAAAAAGTCATAAAATTATACATGACGATACCTCATGTAGCCCCAAGATATTCAGTTGGCAGTCCAAGCAAGAAAAGAGTAGATTTTATCTCCTCAAGCGTCGTAGCAATGGGACGATCGAGCCGACCGCCATTTTTAAATGCTGCAGTGAGGAAAATATCTCCGAGCACCGCTTTGTTGAGGGAAGCCGTCCGCGCTCACAGCGAGCCGACCAAACTGCTCCCGCACTGTTCTGCTGCTCAAATCCGAAGAATGGTGAAGAGAAATCACCGGAACATCACCAGAAAAAGAGCATCCGCACCGGAGGTCCAGGGGAGCTCAAAACAACACGGCCATCTTAGCTGCGCGCTAAGCCACGCCCCCCTCGTAGCAGCAGCTTTGAAAGGAAAACAACATTGGAATGTTGCTCTCTGGGCTTCTACCAGCCAGTAGAAGGCTGGAGCACTCCATTGTCTACAATGGAGTGCTCAACATTCCAATAGTCTAAAAGCTATTTGCCTTCACCACAAATCCGGGCATACATTTTATTGCAACAAAATGAATAATATGACCAACAAATGCAACTATCACAGTGATATGTCTTGAAACATAAAGGGCCAGATGTATGTAGAAACCGTTTTGTGATTCCCTAATTACAAATCCTTGCGATTCGCAATTAGGAAATTGCAAAACGGCAAGTATGAAAGTGTTTTGAACACTTTCTGCAATTCCCAGTGGGTCGCAAATGACCTACCTCATGAATATTAACGATGTAGGTCACAATTTGCGACCCATCAGGAATCGCAAAAATCACAGGGATGGTGGCCTGCTGAAGTCAGCAGACCCCCATGCCTGTTATTGCTTTTAAATAAAGCAATCTTTTTTTGGGAAAGCAGCCCGTTTTCCTTAAAGGAAAACGGGATGCTATACAAAAAGAAAAATGAAAAGTTTTTCTTTCATTTTGTAAGAGCAAGCAGTTGTCCATGGGACCACTCCCTGCTTCTAAAAAATGCTTTTACAAACATTCACAAAGGGGAAGGGGTCCCTTGGGGACCCCTTCCTGTTTGCGAATGGGTTACTGCGAATGGGCGCCCAAAACACGCCCCTTTCTAATACCGAATTGCAAACCGAAATAGCCTTTTGGTAACATGTTACTGAATCGCAATTTGGGCTTGATACATGTGAAGAGCCTTTTTTGCATTTGCAAACGGGATGATTCACAGAATCAGCCCATTTGCGACCTCAAAAAGGCTTCATACATGTGGTCCAAAGGCCCTACGTCTGACCCAGCACAGGACCACACTCCTCTGGGCCTTACTTCTGTCAAGACTTGAATGTGCTACTTCCTGTAGATTACCCTTCAATCCTGTAAAATTATTAAGCCATGATGCTTTAAAATGTAAAGCAGCTAGATTGGTACAAACGACAAACGTGCCATCCTCTAGAACACTACAAGTCAACCTAGTAGAATCACTACAGGTTATAGTTGGATTAGTGTGTCAAACTTAACACTCTTTAACCTACATAAAACACTACAGGACTGGATCATCCTGTAAAGAGACAACAATCTCCATTTATTCACCAGCAAGTCTCCCAAGATCGTGGAGGCCTGTGCGGCTATTGGTGCCTGAATTACAGAGATAATAAATTAGCTGAGACAGCTTAACAATTCAACCGCTATTCAATGAAGCTCTTTGATGCTTACCCTGAGAAATTAGAAAATGTATTACATTCCCAGAAAAGGTACCTTGTCTCCTTCGTTTGCTTGTGGCACGGTTTATCTATTCACCCTGCATCTACGACAGTCCTTTCACTACAGTTCACTTGCACAGAAACTGGGTCTGTGATTGATGAATGACTAGGTCACACACAGCAAGCCTTCACCTTTTTAATTGCTTACACAGTGAGTGGAAGTGTACCATGAAAAAGTCAATTGGATGCCTGGCCACTAAAGAAGCCATGAGCATGTTTGGTTGAATGCTATCATGCGTACCAAACGGGAGATATGCTTCAGACTATTTAATGCAGGAAGCGGTTGAGTTCAAGGAACCATATGAAGACTCTCCCTGATACAAATGACATCTGATAGCCAGGTATTCTGATACTCACAATACCCAAAGCAAACATTTTTGTCACTTATGTTGTCACTGGTGTAAAGTTCTATGCTTATTTCATTTACACAGTGTTTTCCCATCATATATTTCGTGATGGTTGAATATATCAGCCAACATAAATACTTCAGTTAAATAATTTCGTGTAGGTTCTGACTGCAATAACAGCATAATTAGGTAAAGACACATGAACTAAATATATTATTTAACAATATTATGGCTCTTAATACAGTTAACTAAAAAACTTCTGTACTTTTATATTTACAAAAGGTGACATAATGGAAAGAATAAGTACATTTCTGCTTATAAGTGAATGCAATATTGTATTGTCTTCCTTCACTCTTTAGAGTTCCCTTTCTTCCATCCCTACCCATTTTTTACCTTCCCCTCACTTCTAGGCGTCTTCCAATTAGCTTAGCTGGCACACATGATGAAGGGGTGGCATCTGCACAAATTGTTCACATGCAAATAAGATAATAAATTCCCCTCTGTAATCTTATGTCAACTCACAGAACAAACAATGTTTTCTTATATGATTCACAGAATGTTTTGTAGATTTCAGTCAAGATATTGAATGCAAATGTTTTGTTTTTAAAATTTTTGATTTTTGTTTAGGGTATTGTACAAGAGCATGCAACAAATGACATTTGTTGCTAAGCAAATTACATATGACTTTTTTTGCTGACTGTAAATGCGCTGGATTTTAAAGTTTTATCTATTTGAGCAATAGCAGAACTTCATGCAGAGCAGAGATTTCCATGACGGATTAGCATGTGATGAACAACAACATACTCTATTTGTCTGCTGTGACACAACGCTTTCAGAGCACTAAGAATCACAAACAAATTTCTTTGTTGAACTCAGAGGTGTCTTTCCTTCCCAAACCACATACCTGAAGAGGTTATTATTATTTTTTATTTTTAAATAATATATTTTTATTATTAAAACAAAACAAACAGCGCTGTACAAGTTTGCACAAGATCTCCACAAAAGCATAGTCATAAATCAATGCATATATTTTGTCGCCAACACCAGGTCGTCTCTCCCTCCCTCCCCAGAATTCTCGTAGACCAGTATTTTCAACACAAGTCATTACTCTATGATCCCGCCTATGCACATGGGGTCCGGGAAAAATGGTGTCTGGGCCTTGCCAGTGATCACGAGGGCAATGCATCGTCAGGCCTCGGTGTTGTGGACCCTTGCGTAGTAAATGCCGTGGACTGTTGTGTTTCTCCCCCTACGTCAAGTCCAAAGTGTCGTCTCCGGGGGACCCAAATTTTGTGGAATTTCTTGGGGCATCCTCTGCTTCGGTAAGTGGTCTGTTCGGCTATCATGTACATGTCCATGCCCCTCGTCCATTCCTGAATAGTCGGCTTACCTGCCACCCCCCATTTCCTGGCCATGTCTCTCTTCGCGACCACCAACCCCAAGGAAGCAAAAGTTGGTTGCGTTCTGGTGATATCGACCTCGTTCGGTATCCCAAGTATCATGAACCTGGGTTCCACTGGTAGCGTCACCCCCAAGACAGTGCCTAGTAGTCCCAGCACTTGTCCCCAGAAAGGCTGGAGTTCAGGACATGCCCAAATCGTGTGGAAGAAACAGCCATTGGCCACGGCGCAGGCCAGGCAAAGTGGAGACTCCGCCCTCCCCATTCTATGTAGTTTATCTCTATCGTAGTAAGATCGATGTAAAATCTTCAACTGAATGAGTTGGAGTCTCGCCTTTATGGCCACCTCCCTAGGGTGCATTAGCGCCGCCTCCCAGTCTATGTCTTCCATGGCTCCTACCTCGCTCTCCCATTGCGACCGGAGTCTCCCCAGCCCGTCGGGAATGTTGTTGTTAATTGTTTTGTATGTGAATGAGACCGCCTTTTGGGCTAGCTCCTCTTGCAGGAGTCTACCCTCCAAGGGCGCATATTCTGGAAGTTGGTCCCCTGAAACGTTTTCTGCCAGCCATGCGTGGCGCAGCTGAGCGTATTTAAGGAATTGTGAGTCACTCATATTATATTCTTGTTGAAGACTGGCCCACGGTACGAAGTCCCCTTTCTCAATTAGGTTGCCTGTTGTGGAAATCCAGAGGAGGTCCCAGGCCCCGAACCCAGTGAGCTTGCTTAGTTCCCTGAAGCGAGTCCCCTCCCAAAGTGGGGTGGCTTTCGTCACCCGCCCTGTCCAGCCCATGATCCTAGTCGCCCTCGTCCATGCCGCCAGGGTCACCTGCGTCGCGTTTAGCAGGCGAGAGCCGCCCTTCCCTCCATATAGGTAGTGCAGGTGCGTATGGGGCAACATGACCTCCCTCTCAAGTCGGTATGTGGGGTGCTGTCCGTGTTTGTGTATCCATTCGTTAATGGGTATCAGATGAGATGCCCAGTAATAGGCCTCAATGTCGGGGAGGGCGATACCTCCATTGTAGGGATTGCGTTGCAGTGTTTTAAGTGCGATTCTGGGGTGGCCCCCTTGCCACAGTAGCGTTCGGAGTATACCATCAATCTCTGTAAAGACGGCATGGGTAAGGGGGTGGTACGAGTTCTGCAGGGCGTAAAGAAGTTGAGGCAAGGTGATCATTTTAAAAATGGCCGCACGACCCAGTAGAGTAAGGGGGAGGTCTCTCCACAGTTCCGCATCTAATCTAAAATTAGTAAGGACCGGTCCTAAGTTTTCCTTTCTGCAAACCTCGGGATAGGGAGTAATGAAGACACCTAGCTATTTAAAGCCACTCTGCACCACTCGAAGGTCTCCCGGCAGGGGACAGTCAATTTGTGTGGCGGTCGGGCAGAAGTGTGGGGACTTGTTCCAGTTTATTTTATATTCCGAATAGCTGCCATAATCAATAAACAATTCAAAGCGGGCCGGGATGGTCGTTGCCGGGTGCGAGATATACATCAGGATATCGTCGGCGTATAAAGAAATCTTTTCCTCTATAGTGTCCGTGGGTGCAATATGGAAACCACAAATTGAGGGGTGTACCCGTATCGCACACGCCAAGGGTTTCAAGGGTGAGCGCGAAAAGGAGAGGGGAAAGGGGGCATCCCTGACCCATTCCTCTCTCGATAGGAAAGGGTGATGAGCACCTTCCGTTGACTCGCACCATAGCCATCGGCCGGTTGTAAAGAAGTGCGACCCAGCTACGAAATTTCGGCCCTAACCCCAGTTTGGCCAGGGTGGCATCAAGTAACAGCCAGTCAACCGCGTCAAACGCTTTCTCAGCGTCCAACGATAGGAACACCTGCGGGCTGGTCCGGTCCCGTACCTTCATGAGCCAGTTATGGGTGCGTCTAAGGTTAAAACGAGTGGATCAGCCCGGCATAAATCCCGATTGATCCTCGTGGACCAGACCCTCAATCACCCTCAGGAGACGTGTTGCCAATATGGTGGCCAGGATTTTGACTTCCGAGTTTAACAGGGAAATGGGTCTATATGACCCACATTGGTCACTGGGCTTACCCTCCTTGGTTATGACCACAATGGTGGCCATCCACAAGTCTGGTGGGAGAATGCCTTCCTCGTGTGAATCGATAAAGAGTCGGAGGAGATGGGGGCCCAGGATATTCGCATATCGTCTATAAAATTCCGCGGGGAACCCGTTGGTGCCCGGCGTCTTCCCGGGATTAAGTTTCGCAATCGTGTCCTGGACCTCTGCTAACGTCAGGTCTCCTTCCAGGCACTGTGCCTCCACTTCCTCTAACAGTGGCGTGGGGATCCCCTTCAGGTAGGCCTAGACCTCGGCTCGCGATTTGGACATGTTGGCCCGGTATAGGTCCCTATAGTATCCTGCGAAGGCATTGGCAACCCCGTCATCGGTAGATTGGACGAGGCCTTGAGAATCAAACACCTCCCTCACCCATCTGTTCCGTACCTCTCGCCGACTGATCCAGGCTAGATGCTTTCCAGCCTTGTCCCCTACCTCATAAAGGCGATGTAGTGAGGCCAGATATAACTTCTTGGCGTTTTCTGTGGCCAGTTCCCTATATTCCCCTCTCCGTGCTGCCAATCGGCGTGTTATGTCTGGGTCGTTGCCCAGGATCACCCGTCTTTCAAGTTCCATGATCTCTTGTTCCAAGGTTGTTAAGGCTTTATCGCTGTCCTTCTTTTCCCACGCTATGCGGTTTTGGGCTCTGTCACGTAACAAGGTCTTGTACGCTTCCCACACCGTCACTCCAGAGGAGACCGAGTCCTTGTTTTCCTGGAAATAGATTTCAGTGTCTGCCCTGAGTCCACACGCTATCTTCGCATTGCTTAAGTCCCACGGACTCAGCCTCCAAGTGCGAGTGCCCTCCCGTTCCCTCAAGCCCATCTCAATCAGAAGCGGGGAGTGGTCTGAAAGGCCCCGAGCCTTATATTCCGCAGTCCCGGCGTCGCGTAGCTCACCCTTAGGGATGAATATGTAGTCCAACCTAGAATATGTGTTGTGGGTCCCGGAGTGAAAGGAGAACTGCCGGACTAGGGGGTGAGTTTCCCTCCAAACATCTATCAAACCCAATGTTGTGGAGAATCGCCTAAGGGGCGTGGTCAGTGGAAGCCTATCTCCCCCTCCCGAGCGATCTAGCTGTGAGTCCATAGCGTCGTTGAAGTCGCCCCCCACTATATGCAGAGCTAAGGGCGTCTCTATCAGTATATACATCACCTTAGTCATGGTAGGCGCTTGTAGCCTGGGTGGTGCGTACACACACAACAGTACAACTTCTATCCGACCCCATAGTCCCAGGACTCCCACGTATCTACCCAGGGGGTCCCACCAGAGACGTGAGACATGAAAGGGGAGACCCTTTTTAATCAGGATAGCCACCCCCCTCGCCCCAGAAGTGAACACAGCATGCGCCAGGACTTTGTATGGACCACGGCCAATAAAACCACACTCTGTGCCCCGGAGGTGTGTCTCTTGCAACATTACGATGTCAGGGTGAAGCCTCTTAAAGATATTGCGACACTAATCCGTGCTTAATCTTATCTCCCAGCCCATTTACATTCCATGTCATGACCGTTAGGGAAGGTGTGTGGGACATGATGTCTCTATCCGTTGTGGACCCCGGGTTTTAAAATCTAGGGATGTGTAGGAGTGAGTCTCGAGTGCGTTTCGGTCTGTGAAGATGTTCTGGCACCCTGATCCCTGCGCATGACAAACCAACATAGAAAACTGTGAAACCCCAACTGTTCGGTCCCCCCACCCCACCCCACCTCCCTCCATCCCCCTACAGCCTTCTGCCCCCCCATCACTGGAAGTGACCCTTGGCTAAGGAGAGTAGGTCGGTCTGTCATCCCCCCCTTAAATCATACCCCCCAAAACCCCAAACTCTTACAGTTCGTTGCTCAGTAGTTCACTCGATCAATCAACAGTTCAAAGCGTGGGAGCGCTGCAAAGGAGAAGCCGGTGGGGCTTTGCTGACGCAAGGGGGCTTCCCCGCCGGTGTCAAGTTGCAACGCTCAGTTCCTCTGGTTCAGGATCCCCGGAGAGAGCCCCGTCCGGTGGTCTGCCTGCCTCCTCGCTTTCCTCAAGTGCCTGGATTGCCTTCTCCAGGGGATGACGTGATTCTGGCCCCGGGGACATGACGGTGCCGTTGGAGTTGGACTGTTGGCCGGGAGAGCCAGGTCCCTGTTTCGCATCCGTTTCCGAGTGGGAGTGCTCACCCCCACGGCCATCGTGGCGTATCTTGTCTTGTGTAGTTTTCCTGAGGGCATATGGGGTACTCTTGCGTGATCTCCGTTGATGACCCGAGGTCATGTGACCTCGCCTTTGGGCAGAGCCCTCCCAGGCAGCGCCGGCACCCGACACCCGATTATCCAGGGACGTGCCACCAAGGGAGCGTGGCGCTGCCCGTTCCTCCACCCATGCCCACGCCTCCTCCGGGGTCTGGAAGAAGAGAGCCCTTCCCTGGAAGAGGACCTTTAGTTTTGCCGGGAACAGGAGCATGTATTGTAAGTGGAGGGCCCAGAGCTTGGCCTTGACTGAGTCGAATGTGCAGCGCTGCTTCTGAACCGCACGACTGTAATCCGGGAAGGTCATAATCTTAAGGTTTTCATACCAGACTTCTCCTTTGCGCTGCATTTCCCTCAGTATCATGTCCCTGTCCAAAAAGTTCAGCAGCTTGGCAATGATAGGCCTTGGTGGGGCCCCGGGAGGCGGCTTAGCGCTCAGCGCCCGGTGTGCTCGTTCTATGACAAAGCAGTGGGAAAACTGCTCTGCTGGAATGAGGTCCGTCAGCCATTTAGTCAGGAACACTACGGTGTTGGAGCCCTCCGCCCCTTCAGGAAATCCCACAAAGCGGAGGATGTTTCTCCGGGCCCGGTTTTCCGCGTCGTCGATCCTCCATTGCATGTCCACGGCAGCACCTCGCAGGTCCCTCGTTGCTTTTTGGAGGTCTTTGACCGTGTCTTCTACCTCCAACACCCTGGTTTCAGCTTCCGTCACCCTCTCTGAGACTTTGCGGAGGTCCTGTCGGAGTAATGATACCTCAGAACATACTTCTCCGGTTTTCCCCTCAAGGGCTTCTCTGGAGCTCTGAATGGCTTGCAGGAGTAATGCGTTGTCAGAGGGCGGCTGCACCGCTTCCGCCATCTCGGGCTGTGCAGAGAGCACTTTGGTGAGCTTGTCCATTTTCCCCTGTCGTGGGGGTTTTGGTTCTTTGTCCTTCACAATTGCGGTGGCCCGTATCTCAGAAGCGTGAGTGGAGGGTTGTCTTTCCGCGCTACCACACGGGTCCGAGCCGGCGATCTCTGTCCTGCACCGGGCCACGCGACAAGCTGGGTTGTCAATGATGTGTATCCGAGGACCGTTCGTGATCAGGGCGGGCCCTCCACCTCCGTGCCCCACCCTGTCTCAGTCTCAGGCAGAAAACGCGGCCCGTTGTATCGAGACAGTCGACCCCTGCGGGGTCGTGTCGGGGTTGAAACTGCGCTTCACGTTGGGCACGGTGTGAGGTAGTATTCTCTGTCCCCCTCCAGATATCAGGGGAGCGGGTCCCGTGGTTTACGCCACAGTCCGGGTCCTCCACTCCAGCCCGGTTTCAACAGGCCCAGGACTCTTCAGACCGGGTACAATGTACTCCTCACGGCTCCTCTACCAGTTAGTGTACTCTTCTGGTGGACAGGGGGAGTCAAGAGTGCCCCGGCCCCGGCCTCCACCCCCTGGGTCAACGCGACCAGGTCGTGGGCTCCAGTCTTTGAATGCAAATGTTTGATCTACTGTAACCCATGTAAAGGCAATGCAAAATGCATTAACAAGAACACAGATTAATCATGTGGGTACTTAAGCCGTTGAAACACTGCAGATCAATAAGCATACTGGAATGCAATCCAGTGCAGTTCATGTACAATGCTTTTCAAGCTGGTTAGATATCCTTGTTATTCTTGAACAATAGTTATATTTTATTTACCCAAATCATCAAGTTATTGTAGTTGATTACACAATGAGGAGTAAAGAAGAAATTATGTTTTGGCACAAAAGGAAAGAGAGACATAGGAAGCAAATATCTTTGGTCGCCTGAATTTTAAGTCTACAGCATAGCCACAAGGTCCTTTCTCCTCCTGACGTGAAGTGAGCTGGAGTCTACTAACTACAGCATAGAAATATAGTCCTATTACAGTACAGACAAACACTGGAAATGTCGCACCTAGGATTTTGAAAATGATTTGATAATCCTAATAGAAGACCACTTTGTTTTGCATGGCTTTCAAAGGAAGCCTCTATCGTTTACACCAAAATCTAAATCAGGTAATTCACTGCTATGATGTAGCAACAGTTGATAACAAAACTCTTTACCCACGGTTGCTATGTCATAAAAGCCTTCCAGGCCAGGCTGGTAGGGTTCTCTGGGAGCCTGTTGGAGCAGCACAGCTTGATTGAAAACAGAAAGCACAGCTGCAGGATGGGGAAAGAATGCAGGGAGGTGGTGGAGGGTTGGTTAGGGATAGCAGGTAAATTATTGCTTTTCACATTTGGGACTGCAAGGAGAGGCTATATTATGCATGGCTCTAGCATTACTCTTTTGTCTCAGCCTAACAGTTATACAGAGGGGCAGATAATTTTGGGGGCCATTCATAACATGCAATTATAGATGGTTAACTATGAGCCATGGGGAAGTTTTTTGCCTCTGGGTTCTATTTGATGTCACTCAGAACCCCTCGCTGAAAAACATCCCCGTAGCTCATAGTTGCCCACATATAATTCCATATGTGTTATATGGCTCTCGTAGCAAGCCATTAGTGTGAATGACTGGATGCTAAATCCAGTAATTCAATGCTATGCTGTAGCACCTGCGGGTAACAGAACTTGTTAACCATTGTTGCTATGTCATAAAGGAATTCCAGGGTGCTCTGGCTAGGCTCTCTGAGAGCCTGTCATAGCAGCCCTTGAAAGCAGGAAACACAGCTTCTGGATGGGAGGGAAGTGAAGACATAGAGAGTGGCGGGTGTGGCTGGCCGGAGGCCAAAAATTGGGACAGAGAGGAGAGGCCATGTTATGTATGGTTCTCCCATTACTCCTCTGCAGCTGAAATCACAGGCAGATGATTTTGGGGACCAAACATATATAAAATTATAGACGGGGTAAAATGTGAATTACGGGGATGGTTTTCACCTTGTGGTTCTGATTGACATCATAGACAACTCAAGCTTCGCTCTCCTCTATTTGATGTCCCTCATTACCCCATTGGTGAAAAACATCCCCATAATTTTATTGTTACCCACCCATAATTCTATATGTTTGACATTTTGGGATTGAAGTTGTATAATTTGATCGCAATATGAGATGCATTGTGGATATATGTCATAATTTCATTTACCTTGCATTACTGGGAGATTAATACTTCATTTTTGCTTTTTCTTGTCATTTCTAGCATTTCGAATCAGGGATGTAGCTGTGGGAGTGTTTGGGGTGTGACACCCCAATATAAATTAATTTTTTAGCTTGGAAGTTGGATCCAAGCGCCCTGAGTGGGCTCTGTAATCTCTGTGTTGGTTTGTCTCGGAGTGAGCCAAGAATGAAAGACAAAATAGTGACCTTTGATGTAAATTGGAGAGACTGAGACACACATCCTGTGGCTGAATTTCAACATGTGAAACCAGATAACCTGGAATCAATACCAGATTCCCTGCTTGTCCAAATTGAGTCATACTAGGCACATATTATATTTCAGAGCCTCCTTTTCTTTATTATTATGTATGAGTGCACTTTTAAATACTTGAGTTGATGTGCGCTGTTCAAGCACCTCTTATATTTGATTAAATAGACTGTAACATTGTTACCTCAATAAGAATCTAGGCTATGTTTAGGGTTTACATGACGACTGGCTTGCCTCTTAGTTCACTAATGTCATTGTAGTTGGGGGGTGAGCCATGAATGTTTCTAAAAAATCACTTTTAATAAAGGTCTGTCTATGCAGTGATATAATCTGATGCACTAAGTTGAAGAGCTTCTGCATGTTAAAGAAATACACTTCTTTGAATTTTGAAGACATTGTATAATATGTTTACATTATGTTTGTTACAGCACATACATGCCAAATGTTTTCATTGCTCTGCTCGTGCACAGATTCTTAGAGCCAAGCCAGATCCATGGCTCGGTTTGCCCCATTAATTTGCCTGTGCGGCCTCCTCTATTTGCACCTCAGGCTTTGTACATGGCATCATCCGTCACCTGGTAAAATAATTTGTAAAAGGCGAGGACTAGAAGTATGGAACCCTGTCCACATGCTCCGATTTGACAACTCTACCATCAATTTTCTTGTAGTAGAGATAAAGAAGAGTGAGTGAAGTGAAACTACATTTAAAATAAGTGATCCCAGGGCAGGGACTCCAGTCTTGAGTTCCCAGGGAGAATTACCAGGTTTGGAGTGTGACAGTCCTCAAATGCATTATTGCTTTGGTAGTTCGGTCTGAGAGTCCTGAGTTGAGTCTGCTTTGTCTGTTTTAGTTTTTCTCATTGTTCTCATTTCACTAAAAAGCTTTAACTTGCAAATTTTTTGGATCAGGATCTTAAATATATATGTTGACATGTTTACCAAATAAGTAAGAGATCTTCACCCCATCCAACATTGCTTGTTCCTTTATTAGTTTCTTTAGCACTGGGGTGCTCTGGAATCTATGTTTGAGAGGTTGGCATACAAATTCTATGAAACAGCCCTCTCTTACCACCTTCACAACCCATTTGTTCATTCAACTCAAACCCATTCCTGTTTAAAGTCCTTAAGATGGGTTCCCACTGCTCTGCCGATATAGTCAGGATTTACCTGGCTGTTGTTTAACTGAGACTGGGACTTTGAGAAGAGTGCAGCCCTCAACTTCAGGCCATTCCTTGAAAGGGAGTTTTTTTTAACCCACACCGCTTGGCCCAGTTTTTTCTTGAAAAATTATCTCTGTGCCACAAGAGCTCAAAAGGAAAAATAATCTTCCTGTCCTCTGCTGATTTCTTCACCATGTCAGCCAATCACGATTACCATAATTTGACATCCACAAAATGGAAGTGATGCATTAGACATCTATATGACTTCTCCTGTTGATGCTGCCCAAAATTTATCAAGAACAGTGTCTAACAAAAAATGCCCCAGAAGTTCCATCTTTTCCAACAGCTCCAAGGGATCTTTGCTCTATTTTACAAAGTCAAAGAGGAATTGAAAGTCTTTTACTAATGACTGTAAAGCAAAGGCAGCATAAGTATTGGCTCTTAGAGCAAAATGTGATGCCTCTTAAAAGCAACCTATTTTCTCCTCTGAACAGCATCAGGGAGGATGACTGCTTAGACGCCAGAACTGAAGTAGGTGCCATATTTGCCAAGATGGTATTACCCTTCGGCACCTGGGGAAAATTCATGTCACATTGTTCCAGCAGATACCTTTTCATTTCATTTCAAACCTCTAGAAGGAATATTTCTCCAAGTCTTTTCATTCCTTCAGCACTATGGTTTTCACCACCTCATGGAACGGCAGTGTATTTGCATGAGAAGCTGCATACAGATCAAATAAATCCTTCCCTTCCTGCTGGGGTTTTTCTTGAAACTTCAAAATTTCTGTTAAGTTTGCCATCACCTCCTCCAGCTGATGCCCTCCACCACATTTACCCTTAGGACCCTCATCAGTGTCCTCCTCAGAGTCCAGCTTTTGTCTCTTTTCATGTGGCTCAACTAATGCTGAATTCACTGCTTTGTTTATAAGCAATTCCAACTCTGTCCCAGTAATAGAGACCAAACCCCCAGACTCTGCTTCACCAGAAGGTTCCCGACGATTCTTCTTCTGAGAAATTCTTTTGAGGTTCATTAGAACATGAAGAGACTCCTCCATCAGTATGACTAGCATTGGCCTGAGTTGTACTCTGAATGCCTCCCAGGTGCAGTTAGGCTAATCCTTATAAAGGGCCAGTAATAAGTTAATCAACCGGCTAATTAATACTTGACTGCTATAAATAGGACCTCCTTTAGGCCCTCCTTCCTTTCTCTACCTCTTGTTTTTCTTCTGGGTTTTTGGTGAGATATGCAAGTGCCTACTGGGCCTCCTGAAGTTAATGGGTTGAGAGAAATCAGATTCAACCAAAAGAGCAGATTGAGTTTAGGAACCATTGCTTGGTTATTGATGGGCATATGGTTCTACCCCAGCTAGCAGAGACATTTTCACAGTAAAAAAGGTTCCCCTTTATGTAGCATACATAACCTTACTAAAGCATCTGAATTGGTGGAAGGATGTAGATTTTGGGTTAAGATGGTGGCTTGGGAATTACAAGAACATTACTGACTCTAATTCTTGGTCTACATTAAGACTCTTGCAGTGGAATCCAGTATGGAGAAAATGGAGCACAGTCCAATTAGATCCCAACAGTGAATGGGTTCCGACAGGGGTGTTTTATTGCCCCTATTATTTTTCATCTACATATTGAAAACCTTGATTCCATTTAATCAAGCCAGAAGTTTTCCTCCAAAATTTGAGAAGGGAGCAATCCATGGTATTTACTATATTGATCGAGCCATAATATTTCACTGGATTCTCTTTGATCCTCAGAGATTTGTAAACACATTTTAACATTGTTATTAAAATAAATCTAACATTTCTATTTCTAAAACACAAATAATGGCATTTAGGAAAAAGAAGGTTGTGAAAAGTTAATCATGTAAGCCAGATGGAAGAGAGCTAGATGTTGTATGACACTACTTGGGAGTAAACTTTGCAGCACTTTTTAGGTCTCGCCTGAGCCAGCGCGCATGCGCTGCTCTGGCGAGACTTTTAGTAAGCGGGTTTTGGAAGTGCAAACAGTGGCTTTTGCTGCGGACTAGCCTGCGTTCACGCGAGCGTGCACGATCAGGCGCCATATGGCTTCCCTCGCCATCTGGACGCTCGCGTGAACGCAAGCTGGTCGCCAGCAAAAGCCACTGTTTGCACTTCGAAAACCCTCTTCCTCGCGATTACTTTCACGGCCGCGCGGCCGTGTAAGTTTCACGGCCGCGCAGCCAATGCTTGTTCTGTAAGTATTGGTGTTTATTTTTAGGTTGCGTAAACAATTAACCTTTAAAAGGCTTTTAAACGTTTACTCCCGGTCGTGCTCATATGAGTGTTTTTTTTTTAACTTTAGGGCAAAAAGAATTCGAGCCCAAGGCATTTACACGTTTGTTCCCAGTCTACACTTTTAACACTTTTAGAAACTCTCCGAAGCTTTCGCAGCTCTCTAGACTTCTTGGCGCACCACTATCTCTTTTCCGGAAAAGAAGGTGCAAACCCATTTTTAGGTCTCGGCCTGCACCAGCGCTTGCGCTGGTCTGGCCGAGAGTTTTAGTAAGCGGGTTTTGGAAGTGCAAACACTGGCTTTCGGCTGGCGACCAGCTTGAGTTCATGATGGCGTGCACGCGCAGCTGCCTGGGTTTCCTATCTCTCCCTCATTTCCTCGTCATGGCTCATTAACTCTCTGGACTCTGATGTTTCAATCGCAGCAGCAGCTCACATTACCAACTGAGGGCCCTGGACTACAGTCACATGAAAAACAACAGCGATTAGCATTGAAATGCAAGCTTTTTTTTGTCTAGTTAGAAATATTGCTTCGGTGGGTTGATTTCACCTTATATCGCTATTTGTTTTATATTGGGAGCCACAGCCTAATTACCAGTATTTTTGTCTCTCACTGTTTTTTAAAAAAAATATTTATTCGCACAAAGCACAAAGCTATATTTAAGGTTACTTTTTCCGCGTCACTTCTTCACTCTATTTAAACTCCACACCCACCACTCTTATTGTCTCTCTCCTTCGCTCTCTCTCTCTCCCCCCTCTCTAATTCTCTCTCTACTTAATTAACTCTCCCCTCTCTATCTTTTTTAGCCTTTCATTCTCTCTCACCCCTTTATCTGTTTCTCTTTCAAACTCCTTCATTCACTCTCTCTCCCCTTCTTTCTCTCTCTCTATCCTGCTCCACTCTTTATTCTATGTACACCCTTTCTCTCTTTCTCTCTCACCACCCTCTCTAATTGGGCATTATATCTTCACTCTATCGCTCACGCGCCTCCACAGCATCACTCAAGCGCCTCCACAGCATCACTCAAGCGCCTCCACAGCATCACTCAAGCGCCTCCACAGCATCACTCAAGCGCCTCCACAGCATCACTCAAGCGCCTCCACAGCATCACTCAGCGCCTCCACAGCATCACTCAGCGCCTGCACAGCATCACTCAGCGCCTCCACAGCATCACTCAGCGCCTCCACAGCATCACTCAGCGCCAAGACAATATCACTCAGCACCACCACAGCATCACTCAGCGCCAAGACAATATCACTCAGCACCACCACAGCATCACTCAGCACCACAGCAGTATCACTCAGCGCCAAGACAATATCACTCAGCACCACCACAGCATCACTCAGCACCACAGCAGTATCACTCAGCAACACCTGAGTATCATTCAGCATCACCTCAGCATCGTCTCCGCAACAGTCACCACCACCACCACTACCACCTCAGCATCACTCAGCACCACCTCAGCCTGCTCTCGGAATCTGGCATCTGTTGATTCTCCCCTAGCGTCTGGCCGCTGCTAGTGTTATAATACAGGTACTAGTTCCCAACCTTCACCCTCCGATGGTTTATGCCCCCTCAAAAAAAAAGCTTTAACAAACAACCATTGCAATAGGCAGAAACAAGTTGCCAGCATTGCAAGAACAAAAGAAAACTGAGGACATTTTTTATTGTAAATACTTTTTTTAATATGGTCGTTCAGTTTTACATAATGCCTTCTTGGTCATATATAAAGTAACAAAAATGCTTCTGACACTTTTTTATTATAACTTTTCAGCATGCCGCACAGCAGCCACACTTCTCTACAGCACAGCTTGAAGACATTGGCAAAGTCAATAGCTCTGGCTAAACACTTATAAGGCCCCAAAGGCGAGACCTATTGGCTATGCCAATGCTTGTTCTTATTTGGATCATGTCATAGGTGAGGTAGATCATGTAACAACAGTAGCTGTAGCCCTCTGCAACACTAATATTCAGACAGGACTGATACAGCTGATAAGCAGCTAGATCGTTTGACAGCTATCTTAACCAATTATGAGACATCTTGAGTAACACATGAATAACCGTGCACTAATCACAGAGTCATGAAAAATAAAACGTCAGAGAATTTAGTTACTGCATCATAAAAGAATGAAGATAATGGGTAGAATAGATGGAATATATTCATGTAATAATATAGGTTCTTAGATTTTTAAATTAGTTTTATTAAGCTATTTTAATGTGCCTTAGAGTGCTAGAACAAAGAACTCATATATTATGAAACTCTTAATCATCCTTATTGAAATAATAATGTGTGTGAAGAATTAGTGAAATCAAACATGATTTAGAAGACTTTAGTGTGATATTGAAGGGTTTCATTCTGAATTCCATCAATGAATATGTGAAGATGTCCCCCGAAAGTGAACAGAGAAAAAATGGTGTTGCATAGCCATCTTTAGTGCAATTCTTCTGAAACCTTCAGATTATGATCTTCATATATGTACTAATGTAAATCATTTGAAACAATATTAATATGTTATGATTTTAATTAATTTTACACATTGATACTTTGAAATGCAGTAATATGCCATAGCTATATGTGATCTTTATAACATAATTAATAATGTATTCTGAGTGCCTATAAGTTGAAAGAATCTTAGAGAATTGTTTTTATGCATGAAATGTATATTTTCATTACTTTATATTCTGCCCATCTTTTAAATCAAATATATTAGGCCTGCCTTTTTCCTATTTTTGTGCTGCTTTACACTTGTGAGAAGGTTTCAGAAACTTACAATGTGAAGCTAAACTGGATCTTACTAGGAGAGTTCTCACTCGCTTACAAGGACTATTTGCAACAAAGTCGAGACTTTGGGAACATTTTCTATAGGAAACTGTCCTCTTGAACTCACTCATGTGCCTACTGCTAAAGAATCATTGTTTGGAAGTTTACGTATAAGGGATGATATGACAACTTACGCGACCAACACCAGCTCTTTCTATAATATGTGTCTATATGTTGTACAACAATCATCCTGCACAAATTGACCAATGACTGAGTGGTCTGACACAATGAGGTGACCAAGTAGGTGTCACCACCGGAACTAGAGGATTATAATATACATTGATTTGAGGAAGTAGAGGAGAGATTCATTTTTAGATTGCATTGGTGATGAACTGACTGACTGGTTCACTCTGATTTTCCTGATCCGAACCAGACCTGATCCCAGACACTGCCTTTGGGACGTTTTGCGGACTCTACATGCTTTCCTTTTGGACTGACGCATACGCTGTGTGCTTCATTCCTGGACTCATTCTCAATGGGACACTACCCATGAGCTTTTATAGCTCATGTCCTTCTGAACTTTCCAGCGCTTCATGTCACCTTATGGCAACCCCAAACTAATTAGATTGACCAGCACTCTTTAAATTCTAAGGGCCTCATTTACGAGGTTTTGGCGCAGGGCAGTGCTGCAAGGAATCTTGCTGCCTGCATCAAGAGAAAAGGGCAGGAATGTGCCATATCTATGAGATACAGCGCATTCCTGTCCTTTTCCCCTGCGCTGGCGCACAATGGGCTGCCATGCACCAACGCAGCCACCCTTGCGCCATGGTACAAGGGTGTGTGCGTTGTAGGGGTGATTGTTTTTGTGCAGGAAGGGACACCTTCCTGCACAAAAAGAATCACAAGAGGTGTCTTCCTCTTTCTATGTGTACTGCAGAATGCAGCCCACATAGAAAGAGGAAAAATAAGGAGAAACAAGGATATTTCTCCTTGTTGCGCCTCCCTAATGCCACCCCTGAGTTGGTGTGAGAATGTGACACATTCCCAGGTTTACAATTCTTTGTAAATCTGGGAATGCTTCGGATTCCATGCGTGTTGCGTGGTAACACCCACAGCAACACCCATTGAATGTCCCTTTCACGCAGTGTTCTGCATGAAAGGGGCACATATTTACAAGGCCATGAAAAGCTGCGCAAAATGGCTTTGCGTGGCCTTATAAATATGCTGCGGCCCATTGCGCCACCGGAGAGTCAAAGAACTGCCGCCCGGTGGCACAAAACTGCTGCAAGAGGCCTCGTTAATGAGGCCCTAAATGTTTATTAATGATGTACTACCCTTTTGAATCTTTGATAAATTTTACCTTTAACTAAACAGAGTCTATGGTTTGTCATGACTTGTCTCCTTGAGTTGATTGTGAAATCCAATCTATTGAATAATGACAGGGAAAGATCAGTATAGAGAGATCTCCCTTATCATCAGGTATTAATGTTATTATCTTGCATTGCTTTAACAGAACTATTGGTTTGCATGATTTTAGTCTGGCTAACTTTCTTTGGAAGATTCAGACTATCATTGATAATTATTTAATTATGTAGTCTTGTACTGTGAGTCATATACATGAATCTAATTATTTGTGAATCAGTTATCCAATTCCTGATCCTCATTGGATACCCTCATGCTAGATGTCTTATATCCAACACCTCAGTGGCACAATACAAGATCCATCGGAGGATCAAGGCAGTGTCAGATGAATTAAAACAAATGATGAGACTAGAGAAACAAGGGCCCAAAAGCCGATGCAACAGGAAGAAGGACATAGACATGCTAACTCATACACATATAGCAAAGATCATCACAAGTATCCTACTATATGGAAGTGAGCTCTTAACCTTCAGAAATTTGAAAATTATTGTGATAGCTGAGATGGCAGACTTGAAGAATTGTGCATTGATATGCAAAGGGATCTCTAAATTTGCAATACAATTCGAGCTAGGCATGATATATACTAGGTATAAATACTTTGACACGTTTTTATTTATTGGCAGTTAATTGATATCGCTAGTAAAGACATGCTGAGACATTCTACTAAAAAGTATTTGGTGGCCGAATCAACAGAGTCTTTCGTTTTAACCAGGGGTCTAATATTAGACGTTTGGGTAATTGAGCTGTAGACAAATGATCAGTTGGAAAATTGGCAAAGTTGGAAGGCTTGTGCAAAAAGGTTGACAAAGAACACTAGACTTAAGACTGATTTGTTGCTCTCTGATAGCTCTCCTAAATTTAGTTATAAAACCTTGACTGTGTCTCTGCTTCTGGCGACTCCTCCAAAATATTTATTTAATATTCAGTTACAAAAGGTTTGATGATGGATGTTAACGATAATGATGTGACTGCCTCTGTTAGTGGATTTTAAAGGGGCCTGAGTACCCAGGGAAGTTATTCCCGCTGTGTCCATAAACTGTACAAACTACGACAAACATAACGTTCTTTTCTAGTTTTATTGAAAAAGAGAGAGACCAGCTTATATTCGCTGTCTTTAGAAAAACGCAAGTTCAAAGAGTTAATGAAATGTTATTGCTATAATTAAATGTCAAGATTTTATTTTGTAGGGAAGGTTGGTACTTTTTTAAAAATTGTTTTTAATTGATGAAATATTAACAAGTCAGCAATACACTTGTGACATGCAATAAAGTTTTTAAATTCTGTAAAACCTTTTTTGCTATAGTGATTGAAGATAATGTTTGTATGGCCACTTGATTGGCACCTAATAAACTTAAATACACGTTGACTTTGATAATGTCTGCTTTTAATTGTTAAATCTGGGGCTGATGTAATGCACATTTATTGTAGACAAGTTTTCAGGATTGTGTCTTGGGCGGTGGTGCTGTAGTTTTAAGTGCATTCAAGTGAACTTTTGCAAAAAGAAGAATTGAGCATTACAGAATCACCTGGGCTACATTATGACTATTGATAGAGCGAAAATTTCAATTACACTTTAAAAGACGAGCAAAAACTAAATATGACACTTTCCGAGAGAAAAATAAATATGATGAAAACAAAGAATTTTAGTTACTGCATCGTAAAAACATGCAGAAAGAGTTGATTAAATGACATCATACGTATAAATAACATAGGTTGTGAAGTATAAAAAGAAAAAGAAATTTGTTTTCTTAACGTGTGGTAGAAATGCAAACTTAGTTAATTCTCATGTTATTGAGGTTAACAATAATCAGATTAAACCTGCAGTTACATAATAGAATAGTAAATGATATTTAGGAATTAGAATGATTAAACCTCAATATTGATAGTGAATTTTATTAAATACTTTTATTTTGTGATAATGTGTGCATCGAAATGATGAACAGAAAAATAAATGTTGCACCTTTCTACTTAAAGATGCATTAGCGAAACACTTAGAGAATGTTCTTTACATGTGTGCTAATTAAAATTACTTTAAAACTAACGACGTTTCCCTCCCCCAACACACCTCTAACGCGCAACCCTATGTTTCCCCCTGCCTTACAACCTCAGGCCTTTGCTGCCTGGACAGTAGAGGGACGGCGAGTTATCCAGTACTTTTTTCAGGGCACCGCCCTCTGTACATTTGAGCAATGCAAACAAACCTTCCACCTCTCGGAAGGCGCGCGCATGTGCATGCAATACTATCAGTTGCGACATTGGCTTAGCTCCCCGACATATCCCCAGGAGGCGACTCGGCATCTCACCCCCTTTGAATCCTTGGTTCGTAGGTTTGAGGGGTCAAGGGGTCTGATTTCTAAAACTTACTCTGTCTTACAGCACTCTCACGAACCCACGCCTCATGGCTATCAGACACGTTGGGCCTCGGACCTGGTTGATGACATGCCCCCTGAGGGGTGGACCCGCCTGTGGAGGGACATCCCCAAGGTATACCGCAGTACACCACAGCACGAATCAGCATACAAACTGATGACACGATGGTATTATACCCCCGCTCGCCTCCATCGGATGTTCCCGAATTCCCCTTCGCTTTGCTGGAGGTGTCAGAGCAATAGAGGGGACTTCCCTCACATATGGTGGTCTTGCTCTGGTCTCACGCTATTTTGGAAGGAGGTCCTCAGTCACATTAAAGAAGTGGTGGGTTTCCCGGTTCCTTCTACCCAGTCACTAGCGATTTTGGGCATCAAACCCGGCACGTTGGAAGCCATGACTAACGCGGAATGGCATCTGATCCTACACCTGCTGGGGGCGGCGAGACAGTCCATTGCCGCCTGTTGGAAAAGGCCCCACCCTCCCCCCATTGCAGCTTGGTTTCTTCGGTTGTGGGATGTCCTAGCCTTAGAATTACTCACAGCACGTCTTAATCACACGGACACACGATTCGAACGCATTTGGCAGCCACTTATACGCCACCTCACCAAGACTGAGCACTCCCGCCTGGTGCCCCCCAGGTTGCGCGCCCTACAGCTGTTTGCAGATCCCTTGGAGCCTTTCTCTCGGGGTCGGAAACCAGACCCCCCCCGGAACGACCCACTTGAATTAATAGGCAGGTCTCTTTACCCCCTGGAACCTCCCCCCCCGATCCCCACTCTGGGCTCCCCCCCCCCCGGGATGGACGCCCCCTTCGATAGCTTTTCTCCTCTCATTCTGTGTCTTCACCCCTTTCGACTTATTTCTCTTTCTTGTTGTGTGTCTTCGTTCCTATTAAATATGACAATGGCTGTTTAGTATTGTCACAGTGCGAGGTATTTTCTCTACGCGATGTGAAGGCTTTCCTGTCGCTTGGGCTAAGCCTACCATAACCCTATTGTATGCCCAGCTGTGGTGCTACGACATTCTTCCATGGGATAATCGGATTTGATGGGTTGATTTTGCATTGCTATTTCAATGTACAGCTTAGCCTATGTTGCCATCTCACCGCTGTTCTTGCTGCGCCATGTACCTTCTATTTGCTTGGCCTCTGTTTTATTTCTCGCTTTGTCTTTAATAAACAGACATTAAACAAAAAATCACTTTAAACTAAAAAGATTTTTGATATTTTCTAATGCATTTACATGTTGGTACTTATAAACGTAGTGGAACCATATTTCTAACAGAATTTATTTTGATTACATTAATTGTTTTCAAGTGCATCATGAAATTCATTAAAAACCCAGCCTTTCCATTTTCTGTCCAATCATATGTTCATAATTCTATATGTCATTGCGTTATATTAGCTTAAGTTACCATAGGCCAAACTGTACTCATGAACATTTCTGCTTCATTATGCACACTGAGTCTGAAAAAACTATGCAATGTAACAGTTGATTGTAACAAGTTCTTTCCCCTCTTGAGATTCTCATGTATTGTATAAAGATTTCGCTACACTATGTTGCTTTTTGCAGGACACTTGCCTGGGAAAATGCCCTTTCAAAATCTACAATGCGGTCTAGATAAAGGGGCATTTTTTAACGTTTCATTTAACAGGATGACTTAAGGGCTGCGTAATTGTTCCTCTGCATTTTGTGTATTCTTTATGTCACCCGATCAACATGCTGTATAGACCGACCAATGAACTGAGTGGTCTGATCAGATGAGGTGACACTAGGAGGTGTCATCCCCGGAAATGCAAAGAATATAATATTGCCTGATGAGAAAGTTTGTGGGAGATTCTTTCACTGATCTTTTTGGAGAGAGACTCTTGCACAACTGATGGTGGTGACGAATAGCTGCTGTTCTGCATGCAGGCGAATTACGAACTGGTCTGATGAGATTTGCAGAACTCTTGATGCAGATTCAACTGGCTTCCTTTCAAACTTTTGCGCAGAGACTTCAATTGCATAGTGATCCCTTCCTTTGGGGAACACTGAACTGACATTTTGCATCCTTTCCTGAACTTAGAGAGCTTTGGGTATTGATCTATTTTAATAAGGGCCAGATGTACGACCCGTTTTTGCATGCGCAAACGGGTTTGCGAACCCGTTTGCCCATGCAAAAACATCATGGGCCATGTACAAAGCCTATTTAGCAAGTCGCAATTTTTTTGCGACACGCTAAATAGGTTTTGCGACTCGCTATTTGGAAGGGGCGTTCCCTTCCAAATAGCGAGTCTCAAAACCATGTACTAATGTTTTGCTACCGCAATAGCGGTCGCAAAACACTCGCAATTACCACCTACTTCAAGTAGGTGGTAATGCATTTGCAAATGGGAAGGGGTCCCCAGGGAACCCCTTCCCCTTTGCAAATGCATGCGAAAATATTTTTTAAGGGCAGGCAGTGGTCTCAGGGACCACTGCCTGCCCTTAAAAAATGAAACGAAAACGTTTCATTTTTTTTTTTTTTTAAATGCATCCTGTTTTCCTTTAAGGAAAACGGGCTGCATTAGAAAAAAAAAACTGCTTTATTTAAAAGCAGTCCCAGATATCTTGGTCTACTGAGCCCAGCAGGCACCATCCGTGGGAGGGCCTGTCATTCCCAATGGGCTTGCAAATTGTGAGAGGCTCATTAATATTAATGAGCCTCGCAATTTGCGACCCCATTGGGAATTGCAAACAGTGTTAAACACACTGTTGTACATTTTATTTTGCGCCTCGCAATTTGCGCCTCGCAATTAGTCGCAAATTGCGAGACGCAAAATAAAATGGTCGTACATCTGGCCCCTAAATGTCTCATTCCTGTATGATGCACTTATTTACTAAATATTTGATAAACCAAATTATATTAACTAAATTGACTCAGCTAACATGTTTTGTCTGCTTAAAGTGAATGAGCATTCTCGATGTTTAATTCTTACTTCTGACTAAAAGACACCAGATGAGAGTGATTTCAGGACATCAAATACCAATGTGGCTATTTTATATTGCTTTATCTGAACTTATAGTGTGTGAGATTTTGGCTTGTCTATGTTTCTTCAGATTTGGTCCAGCAGTATTATTTCTATATCTTTATAGCATTGTAATGAGAGTAATCTACATGTGTTTGGTATCATATTTGTAGTTCAGTTATCCATCCAATTCCTGGTCCTCATTGGAGGAATGTTGAACCCCTTCAACCCAATCCTTCTCCGCACATAGCAAGGTGCATCGGAGGAGCAAGAGACTGGTGATGATTAAAGCTTACAAATTTCCAAAAAGCTCATTTATGTTAGATAAGTGGTAAAGGGGCCCAGCTTATGCTACAGCACTATATAATTATTTTTTTAAAGAGACGCTTATAGGTGGTCTGCTTAACATAATGCTTGGTGTGCAAATACACATCAGTCTGAAGATATTTGTTTCTAAAATTAATACTTCTACTAACCAAAAATACAACAATATGTTATTAAAGAATTTAATGAAAGGATGCCAGGAGTGTAGTCGCGGCAGGCCAGCAAAGGAAAGAAGTACGGCTGCTTCCTCATGCAATGCCAGCAAAGCCCCCTAATTCCAGGTCTGGGAATGTGTGTCACATAACTCTGTCATCAGGTGTATTTTTCTGATGGGTTCAATTAATTTATTAGGTTGTAAAATTAAAGATCAGAACAGGAAAAATAGATGCTAGCTTAGACTATCCATTCACCAGGGCTTGCCCTTTTGTACACATTGTAGTGCCTTGCTACCCTTGTCAAGGTCAGGAAGGTAGTGGTAGGAAGAGAAAGTAAGGAGAGCTCAGATAGCCTAGTTTACTTTCTGCAGTTCTCATTTCTTACTCTTTGCCTAACCTCTTATCAGGGAATAGGAGTCTGTTGAATGGCTTAGGGTGGGACAAAGAGATGGTCCTCTGATGTAATTGGGGGATTGATTGTTTTTTTTAGACTTTTTAAGCATTCAATAACCATTAAAAAGTATTGCATGACTAATGAGAAACAGGTGGGTTTTCAAAAGCTTGCAATATTCAGAGGATTGCTCATGGATCTTAGAAGGGTGGCAGCAAGTTCCACACTCTGACGCTGAGAGTGAAAAAAAGCATGACTGCCTACTCAGGGCTTGCTGTAGCACTCAGTCGCAAGATTTACTGAGCTGGAGCACAGTATTCTGAGGGTAAAAATAGCATTTAACAAGTTTCTCATGTAGCTTACTTTCAGTGGGTATTGCAGAAGGTCTGAGACAAGCAGGTACTGGTGATTCTAGTTGCTCCGTTTTGTCCCAGGTAGGTTTAGTTTCCGTTGTTGAACCAGTTGGTGCAGGGACAATATCTCCAGCCCCCTCTTCAACCTCCACCTCTTTAGTCTCCATCATTGACACTGGTACAGTTGAAGACCTTATGTCTGATGGCTTAGAAGTTAATTGGCAAACCTTACAAGATGTAGGCTGCTCTAAGAAGATAGTTTTCAATATCCAGGTCTGTAGAGAGCTGCCAACTCTTGTGGTCTATTCAAGACAAATATAAGAATTTGGGGAATTGGTGCCAAAAGAAGGGGGTGGATCTGAGGTCTTGTGACCAGTCTCTTATTTTGGATTTTTTATTGCATGATGGTTTTGTGTTGGCTTTGTCCCCCTCGATGCTGTAAGCACCGTGGGCAGCAATTAAAGGCAAAAGAGAGACGTGGTAATATTGATACAATTATTCCTTTGGTTTTTCAAGCATTGGAAAAGCTTAAGTTAAAAAGGCCAGTGGCCCATTCACATAGAGCTACATGGGATTTATCTGTGGTTCTTAAGGGTTTAGAGGAAAAGCTGCTGGAACTCTACCGATACGGCTTCAGTGTCAGCGAAGGCAGCCTTTTTATTGGCGCTAACATCGCCCAAAAGATTGTGGGAGATAGGAGCATTGGCTAATAATTATCCATACATGTGGTTCCTTGTAGACAGAGCAGTGTTGAAACCGGATCTTATGTTCAAGCTCAGGTTCAGAAGCAGTTACACAGAGTGTCTTGCCAGTTGTGGTGCATGATGTAGGTTCTGAAACTGACCTTGCTAGTCTATTTGTCCAGAACAAAGGCGCTTCATTCAAAAAATGCTTTATTTGTAGCCGATGGGGCAGCAAATAAAGATAATACAAAATTGCCACAGTAACTGTGAGTAGATGGATAAACAAGGCCATCACTCATGAGTATGTTTCTGTACATTGTGAGGTTTCAGACGTTTTCCAGGGAATTCTACAAGGGCAGTTTCCACATTTTGGGCAGAGTCAGCTGAGGTGTCTCTGCAAGGGATATGTAGAGCAGCCACTTTATGCATTCCTCATTTTTGTGTGGCACATTATAGGTTAAAAGTAAATAAGGACAATTACTTAAATTACGCCACGGAGGTATTCAAATCTGCAATAAAGTCATTGTGGTAGTTTATCTTGCTGTAAGTTGGTGGACAGGATATATTTGACTAATAATGTCTACATGGGGCGCGTGGCCTTGCAACATGGCCGACAGGACGTGCACCTGTGAGCTCCGGGCTGGCCCATTATAAATCCTTCATCATCCTGCCCACTAAAACCTGCACATACTCCCCAATAGCAGCCATGATGACAAAGGAGTGTGACCGGTCCTTGGTGGGCACCCCCAGGGCTGTTGGAGGAGTGCTGAGGGTCGCCATCATATCACAGACAGGACGAGGCAGTGAGCTGGCGGATCTGTTCGGAGAGGACCTGATGAGAATGGCCCGCCTCGACACACAGCAAAACATTAGGCACAGCACAGGCACGGGGGGGAGGTGGGCAAACATAGCGGCCCGACTCCGATGCACGACAGCAGCAACTGACCACCATGCCGAGAGGAGGGATGGGCCGCATTGAGGCTGGGCAGGCTCATGTCGGTGCCCCCTGCATACTGCTCGGGGGCCCCAGGGGGAAAACTGCTGTGAGGTGGAGGGCCCTGCCTGGATGGCGAGAGCCCCCTGTTGAATCGACACCAATGATCAGCAAACTGAGGGGATTGATTTTGGGGCCTGGTCTGGATGACCATGATCGGCCAGTGTGAAGCACAAAATACCCGGTCCCAGGGCGGACACACCGCAGGGTAAGGCCAAGCTGGGTCCATCACGCTTGCTTGCAGAAAGCTGGGCCCCTGTGGCAGCAGAGATGGGGCCACAGTAAGGTGGATAGGACCCTTCAAAAGGACACATAGGTATTACAGCAGTGCAGGGAGGACTAGAGAACTGGGTGAGGTTCTCTGAACTGAGAGTGCCAGGAGTTTGGGGGGGGATGCAAGGCCAGCTTGTGCAGAGCGTAATTGAGACTGTCGCCACCCGAGTGGGGCTCACTGAACTTAGCTGATGGCTGGTGACATAAGGTGGCTGGATCTGGCCAGTGCATTTACTCCTGTGTCGGAGAGGTGTGGATAGACAACCAGGGCCCTTCTGTCATGGAGGGCACCAGGGCCCCCTTACCCGGTTGGAGGTGAGTTGCTGCCAGCCGGTACCACATGGGGAACGGGCCAACCTGTGGCTTTTATACTTCTAGCCAGCAAATAAGACACAGCGGGTCGACCAGCAAGCCAGCGGCAGTGCCCCAAAAGTGAGAACCTGTGTGCTGGGACACAACTGGATTCCGGTGTCTGGTGGGGCTCGGCTGCTGCTCCTGGGTCTAGAACATAGGTATGGACAGATCAGTGTGCTCGCATGCCGCTAACTCCATCACTTATTATACAGCTCTGCGCCAGCAGACCCAGAGACTTACTTGACAGGGGGGGCAGACGGCATGTTGAACCCCCAGGACAGGGACCAGGAGCCCACTAGAGCTGAACTGTTAGTTGCAATACAAGGCTCCAAACCGCGCATGAACATAACATAGAGACTGTCTCCATTGATGTTAATCTCCTATACACAGACCTGAGAAAGGTCGCGGATAAAGTCACGACTGCTGAAGGCAACATCAAAGAGCTGCAAGGGAAGGTCGCTGCTCTTAAGGTTGAGATGGCACAAATGCCTACGGTCACCGGGAAACGGGAGCACTGAGTCGGGATGCGGAGGGCCACTCCCACCATAGCAACATCCACGTCCTGAGGTTCCCGGAAAAAGAACCGGACCTCTACTGAAATATTTCTGGGGGACTGGGTGTGAACAGAGTTAAAGCCACAAGGACTATCTGATTTTTTCATGGTAGAGCGGGCACATAGACCTTTGGTTACACTTCTGCCGCCCGGGGCTCCCCCAGGGCGATCATTGCCAAAATCCTACATTTTCGTGACAGAGACAGTATGCTTCAAGCTGCCTATGATAAGACAGTCCCCCTCTTTGAGAACAGCAGGATAGCCATTTACTCGGACTACACAAAAAAGGTGCAGGAGCAGCAGAAATACTTCCTAAGTGTAAAGGAAAAACTGAGAAAGCTGCAACTCCAATATATGCTTCTGTACCCAGTAAGACTGAGGTAATTTTGCAAGGAAAGGCCCACTTCTTTGACCACCTGGAAGATGTGTGGGAGTGGCTCCAACTGGGGGGAAGTCAGCAGCAAAATCAGGGATCGAGGCCCCAGGGGGTCCCCAGCACAACCGCTTCACCAAAGTAGAACCCAACACCCTCCCCATGAGCTCTCCGCGAGTGACAATACAGGAAGACGGAACTATGCAGTTGCACAGCTCAGAGACACAGGAGTCAGAGATGAATGATGGGACCCAGCCCCCTGACCCCGGAGCAGAGACTGGGGTGACTGACCCTGCACTGGACTTTGTCCCAGACATCATGGTTTCCTTGGAGATAGGGACTGGGGGTGCCTGAGGTTGATCGCCTGTTCTGGAAATGTTGCCCTGGGATTTGTAAGGCGAATGGCTGGGGAAGCTGGATGTAGCTGGAAGTTAAGACTTCATGTAGCAAATGTGTAATATCTGGTGATGGCGAAGTGGAGTTGCAGAGATATATCGAGAGGGGGCCCTTGCGCGGGCACACTATGGGAATACCGGATTCCAGGGCACCGGCCTGCAGGGCGGGATATGAATCAGTTGGGGGGCTTAGGCACTGCATGCAGGTATGAGTGGCTGGCCAGGTTTATGGTTGATTGAGGGTGTTAGGTTGTCCCTGTTGGACGGGCTGGGATGCTGTGCAAGTCCTGGCACAAGCAATGGGTGGGCATTGATAGACGAAATGTTGTTCTATGTTTGTCCATGGGTGGGGGGAGAGAGTTAGAGATTGATTTTAACTGTTTATTTATGTGTTTGTTTGGACAGTGGTCGGGTGTGAGCGGGATGCAGTGGGGAGTGATGGGATACACAGAGTATCATTCTCATGAGGATGTGGTGGTGGCTAAAGACCTAACCTGGAATGTCCGGGTACTGGGTACCTACTTCAAGAGATACAGGGTGCTCACCTTGAAGAGACACAAGATCAGTGTATTTTGCTTGCAGGAAACTCATTTGGATGGAAATGGCAGGACAGGTTTTCCACTCCTCCTAAGCCACTTATGCCAGGAGGAAACCTATCTGGATAGCACTAGGGCTGCTGTTTTACCATATATGGAGGCAGACATAGGAGGGAGGTACGTACTGTTACAGGGGACACTGGATAGGAGAAAGCTGACGATATTGAACAACTATGCCCCAAACACTGATGACCCTGCCTTCTTTTTGGCCATGCAGAGCCTGCTAGTGCAGGAGGCAGAGTCTCCCTTCTTATGGCTAAGAGACTTCAACTGTGTGCTGGATGGCAACTTAGACTACTGTCCAGGGTGGGTACAAAACCTCACATGGCGGGTGCACTTGCTGTGGTGATGCAAAACATGAGCTTAGTGGACATCTGGTGCACAAGCCATCCCACGCAAAGGAAGTTCACATTCCATTCACCAACTCACAACACCTTCAGCACACTAGACAGGAGTCTGGTGGCTGGGATTTCACGGGCAGAGGAAACAGAGGTACCTGGCGCACATCCTATCTGACCTTGTCAGCTGCATGTTGCGATGAGGGGGGGCTCGACGTGGAATGAGATGGCATGGAAAATGTCAGTAGATATCCTCATGGAACCGATGGGAAAGGAGGTGCTTTCAAGAACACTGACAGACTACATGGATGCCAAATGGGGTTTCACTGCACATAGAGCCACGGAATGGATAGCTCTCCAGGGTGCTTACAGGAGCCTACCTGGGATTGACCTGTGGGTTGAGACGACAGCTTCAAGCGGAACTAGGGGGGGAGGAGTCCGAACTGGCTGCTATACAGGCGGGGGATCAGTCCCTTCCCGACGTACACAGAAGGGAACAAGGGGTGCGGAGACTGGCAGCGGACATTTGGGACTGTTTCGAAAAATTCACACTGAAATAATACCAACAGCGGCTGCACTGGGCGGGCGATAAATCTGGTAGACTCTTGGTCCGGATTCTGTGCAGGGAACACAGGCCACCGTTGAGGACACGCTTGGTGACAGCGGGGGGGAGTAATAATGTCACCACTAGGGCAGGTATAGTGGCAGCGTTCCGAGATCATCTGCAGCAAGTGTATACTGCAGACCCCGAAATAGACCCAGATCACTATAGGACCTTCGTGGAGAGTCTGAGGCTAGCCAGACTCAGGCCGATGCAGCTGAGGCATTAGACGAACCCACAGAACTGGAGGAGCTGTGGACAGCGCTACACATGCTGCTGGGGGCAGAAGCGCTGGGTGGGTATGGTTTCCCTGTTGAGTTTTATCAGACTTTCCCTGCAACGATCACACAGGGCCTGCTTGAGGTATTCCTTGGGGCTCATAAAAAAGGGAACACTGCCTCAGACTATGAAAGAGGGTGAAATTTGTATGCTCTTGAAACCGGGAGGTGCCAAAGCTGACTCCACAACGTACAGACCGCTTACCATGATAAACTCTGACATTAAGGTCCTGTGTGTAAGCTACTAGCCAGCCGTTTGAGCCCCCATATGACTAACTTAGTTCATGAGGATTAGTGCGGGTTCATACCGGGCTGGAGTACCGGGATGAATCTTCAGTGCTTATCTCATGTTATGCATGAAGGTGAGCATTGTGAAGATGAAATGGTCTTGGTTCTATCCATCTATAAAAGGCCTTTGACACAGTTGACTGGGGCTATTTACTTGAGGTCCTGAGGGTCTTGGGTTTCGGACCCCATTTCTGGGAATGGATCTGGTTACTGTACTCTGCACCTACTTCCAGAGTGTGTGTGGGGTGGAGCCGTTCAGAAGAGTGGAAGTTGGGCCGCAGGATGAGTCAGGACTGCCTTCTCTCCCCACTCCTATTTACTCTTGTGATGGAGCTCCTGGCAGTCCAAGCATGAGGGAGCTGTGGGATTGCGGCATACCCCTGGGGAGTGTCCAACACATCATCTCGATGTATTCAGATGACATGCTATTTTAACTCTCCTCCCCTGATGTCTCACTGGCGATCTTGTTGTGACTGTTAGACGACTTCTGGTCCCTCTCGGAGCTCCGACTCAATCGCACTAAATCTTTGCTGCTCCTACTTGTGTCAACTGGTGGACACACCCGTGGAGCAACTTCCGGACATTGGGCTAAGATAGGAGTTGGCACACTTCAGATACTTGGAGATAGTGATGGTGAATACTAGGGCACAATAGATGCGCCTCAATATGGGCAAGGTCCTAGCCTTGTTGCAGATCTCAGTAGCATTCTGGAACACATTCCTCTGTTGCTGATAGGCAGATTAGCCATCTTGACTATGGTACTCATGCCGCGCTCCTTATACGTTCTGCAAAATTCTCTTTGCCCCCTGCCGGCGAAGGTATTCAGACAACTGGACTTGGTTCTCATTTCCCTATTGTGGGTGGAGAGATGGAGTAGAGTGGCTTTGGCCACACTGACTAATCGATATGAGTCGGGTCTTCTGGGGGCACCAAGGCTGGATTTATACTACTATGAGAGGGAGGGTGTCCCAACTAGGGGATATTTACCACAGTGAACACTGCATTGCTTTGGAAGAGGCATGCACAGAGTTCGCACTGGGACCAGGGCACTTCTTGCACCATGTGGGTGGGTCTAGACCTGGCCCACCTTCCCTGAGGCACCTGAAGTAACTTACGTCCTACAGATTTTACTGTCCTGTGGAGCAGGTAGGCATTTGATCCTCCTGTTATACAAAGCCATGAGGGCTGATGTGGGTAGTACAAAGCCACGGGCCCGTATGACCTGGGACGCTGACTTGGGGACCCCGTTGAAAGATGGGAACTGGGCACAAATCTGTGAGCTTACCCGGTAGGTCTCTAGCAGTGCTCTTCAAGCTAGTACATTACAATTTACTGCACCGCGCATGTCTGACCCCAAGGGATCTCCATAGAATGACACTGACTGGTCCAGATGGTTGCCCCCGTTGTAGTACATGGGGCGAGATTTCTTCATCTGGCTTAGGAGAGCAGGATGGCTCAGAGCTACTGGCCCCGGGTGGTGGGGGAACTAGCACAGGTTATACATCTATGAATAGAGGGGACGTCCCAGTTTTGCTTGCTGGGAAACATTAAAAGGCGCAAGGGACGAAAAATGGCCTACAAATTTTTACAGTTGGCACTGGTACTGGCTAGCCGCAGAGTTGCAATCACTTGAATGGGACAGCGGGCCCCTGTGATAGAACTTTGGCACAGGGACGTAGCAGAGTGGTGTCTGGCCAAGGAAGTCCATATAAAACTCAACAGATCTGATGATAAGGTGGATGAGAACCTCCAGCTCTGGCATGGTCTGTGTGACAGATTCCTTGACCCTGACACCACCTCGACAACTGAGGACAGTGACAGTACTGAGAACGATAAGGAGTTTGTCAATTAACATGTTGAGGTAACACACTCCCAAAACCCCTAATGACTGGAGAAACCATCAGTCATGGAGTGACAATCTAGTTCCATGCGTGCGAATGAAACTGCAAGTGAATGTTGGATGTGCTGAAGAATGTTTTCTCATGTTCTAGTCACCGTGTATTGTAACTCACGTTTTAATCGCTGTGTTGTGCTATGTAAAACTTAAAAATAAAGGTTCTAATAAAAAATAATGTCTACTTGAAAGTTTATTGGTGTTTAAATGACTTGTGAATATCCTCAAGCATTCTGACTGGGATGAGGAGAGATGACAAGGAAATGATTAAACCATTACTTACCAGTAATCTTCATTACTCTGAATCAGGGGCTCCTCATCCCAATCCAGTTCCCAAACCTCCCTCCACAGGATGGCATCTATAAACTGGCTTGTGAAGAAAGTAAGTGCCTTGGGCGGGGATGGTCTTCATTTGTGGCCAAAAACAGAGGAAGGATTACGTGAATAATTATAGGTTTTGCAAGGGCACTGGCAGGAATGGCTGAGCCTCAAGTGTTATGACTTGGACGATAAGCTTCAGAGTCGCAGTAATGGGACTTCCTCTTCCTAAGTTAATTAGAGCCTTTTTTCTGCTCATTGCACTAAATGCTTCAATAACAGGGAGCCTCTAATCTGATTTGATAGAGTTCAAGAAAGTTGTGTAATTCACTAGATCAAAATAGTGTACCTGCAGTTTTTAATTCAACATAATTGATTAGATTAGATTGATTTGAATGTATGTGTTTAGTCCCCATCCAAATGGCAATCCAGTTTCTGCACATCAAAACATGATTATAAGTATGATGGGGCACGATTACCTCCACCAAGCTCAGCCAACTGGGCAGTTTTACATAAAAAATGCAATGTATTTTAATAATAGCAAAGTTAATGAATGATCTATTTTTTTCCTTTTACTGATCAGGATTTCTCATTTTGAACACTGGACGAAAAGCCCTCTGACACGCCAAATGCAGCAAACTCCTGAAAAAAATGTGAAGCATCCAATGTAGCACAACTGTTCAATTCTCAGAACCGTAACCATAGCCGTGCCCAGAATAAATCATTCCATGCAGCTAAGGACATCTGACACCACCTACAACGCTACGGCGTTCAAATAGCAGTGTGCAAATGTCAAGAAACATAACAGTGGCGTAGCAAGGTCAGGTGGTACTAAGTGCGGAAAATTTCTTGTCACCCCCGGCTTCACGTACAAATACAAATAGCAAGCATCATAACGTTTACGTTACTTACCAACCTCAATATCATAGAGAAGAGGATGATCACAATGTATCAATGAACTAAAAAATGTAACAAAAATAAATTCAGCACGGCACTTATAAGCTTCAGTAATAATGCACAACTAACTCAACAGAATGACGTGGGGTGACTGACCGGCACGGCAGCGGATAGGATTGGTTACGGGTTGAGTGATGATGAGTCACCGGTTGTTTATGTCTCGCTCGAGTACAAACTGCAGAGACAGACTTTGGCAGAAAGAAACACCCCCTCCCCTTCCTTATCCATACGCTCTCCACTACACAGCGTCGAGTTCAGCCGCGTTTCATTGCGTTTGTTGACTGAACTAAAAAGTTTCAATATGTATTATATTGACTTGTTGAGGTTAATTAATTGTCAGATGAAGTTATTAAACTCGTTTTAAATAATATTTTTTTTTTACAAAGTGTCGTGAGCCCCCCCAAAAAATTGTTATTTTAAAAACACATATTATTGCCATTTTGTCACCCCCCTCAGTGATGACACCCAGGGCGGCCCGCACCCACCGCACCCCCCTACCTACACCACTGAAACATAAATAACAGAACTGGAAGCAGAAGTTACAAAATCTACTGAGCAGTAATCTGACTAGAAACTATTCGGATACATTTGGGTTTAACTGGACAGTGCAGCAAGTCTGTGACACAATCCTCAGGCCCCAATTTCTTAAGAAAACTGTTAGACCTGGTACCATTGGCGTGAGTCTCCTTTCCATTTTTTCACTGATTGCCTCCTCTGTTTTTGATGTCTTGCTGGTTTAGATGCTTTGGGCACTGTGCCACTGCTATTCAGTGCCACAGTGCAAGTGCTCCCTATGGTAAATTGATGTATTGATTAGTGACTCCATGATTGGATCATTTGATTTACTTGTCAGACCCTAGTATAGTGCACCAGGTGTGCCCAGGGCCTGTAAATCAAATGCTGCTGGTGGGCTTGCAGCACTGGTTGTGCCACCCACAGAAGCAGCTTGTAAAGTGTGTCTCAGGCCTGCCATTGCAGAGCCTGTGTGCAGTCTGTGACTGCCATGTCGACTTGGCCAGTGCACCCACTTGCCAGTCCCTAAACCTTCCCTTTTCTGCATATCAGTCACCCCTAAGGTAGGCCCTAGGGCAGGGTGCATTGTATGTAAAAGGTAGGACATGCCCTGATGTGTGTAGCATGTCCTGATAGTGAATTACAGCCCATTTCGTTTTTCACTATTGCAAGGCTACCTGTCCCCGTAGGCCAGAATGGGCAGTTTGATTATAACATCTTATAATCCTAACTGACCCAGGGAACATGGTAGAAAAACGAATTTAGTATGCCTGAACTCAGAATGATAAAATACATCTTTTAGTGAAGTTGGTTTTAACATTCTGTGTTTGAAAATACCACTTTTATAAAGTAGGTATTTTCTTGCCTAAACCATCCAGCCTGCCTCTGCTAGCTTGTGTATTGTATGTCTGGTTTTGTCAGTGACAGGGGCTGGGGGGCTCCAGGAGACAGGGTGAGTCAGCACAGGGCTGAATAGACCTATCTGCATGTAGAGTGGTGGGAGGAGTTGCACCTGGGCCTGTATAGGGCTGTGCCTGCCTTCCACAATGCTGGCTCCACCTCCTGTGGTCTGTCTGATGTCCCTGGCCCACACTGACAAAGGAAGAGGGTGTGCACTTGCAGGATGCACCAGAACTGGTTTGGACTAGGTACAGGACCCTCTGCCTTCAGAGGACAAAGGGTTTTTGGGTATAAAAAGGGGGACCCAGACCCCAGAACTTTAGATCACTGCTGGAAACAACAAGACAAACCTTTGCCAAGGAGAAGAACCAAGGAAGCTGCAGGAGTTTGGACTGCCCCTCTGCCAGTGTGCTGTTTGCTGGGTTGGCCTGCAGTGGTCTTCATTGCCAAGGAAAGGAGAAGGAACTTTTAAAGAACTTTCATCATCGTGCAGAATATTCTCCAAGGGCTTGAACTAGAGCTTGCCTCCTGCTGAAGTCTCAGGGGTACAAGACTTCACCACCAGCTCCCTCCTGAATTCCCTTGCTGGGGATTCTGTCTGCAGAAGCCTGCGTGTCGCTGGGAGCTGGAAGCGCGATGCAACGAGAAGAAGCGTGTCGCTGACGAAGCTGCTGCCATCGCAGGAGAAGCGTGTCGCCGCCGCAGAGGCCGCCGCCGCATCACCAGAGAAGCGTGCCTTCGTCACAGCAGCCTGCCGTTGCATCACCGGAGAAGCGTGTTGCCGTCGCAACTGCCTGCCGTCGCATGAACAGGGAAGCGTGTCACTACCGCAAGGGTCGCCGTCACATCCCCCGAGAAGCGTGTCGCCGTCGCAGCTGCCTGCCATCGCATCACCGGAGAAGCGTGTCGCAGGGCCTGTCGCGGCTCCAAAGATACAGAGTTCGCCGCACGGCCGTCGGGCGTGCATGCATCGTCTTCACATCATTGCATCGCATCAAGGGCGCACTTTCATCGCATCGCACCGGATCATCGCACCGCATTGAGGCGCTTGCTCGCCGCATCGTCCTCCCTGCGGACCCTTTGTTTGTTTTGCGTTACGCATCCCAGGTACTTTTGAGAGAAACCTGTCGCATTTATCATCAACTTGAACTAAGTTACTTCTACCATCTTTAAGTTTATTTTGAATACAGTATTGTGGATTTTTGTCGTTTGTGGTCTTGTGTTAAGTCTATATAAAGAATACTTATTTTTATAAAACCTGTGTGGTGTCCATCTGTAGTGTTTTCACTGTATTACTGTATGTGTTCACAAATGCTTAACACACTGCCTCTGAGATAAGCCTGTCTGCTCGTGCCAAGCTACCAAGGGGTGAGCAGGGGTTATTTTAGTAGTGTATCCCCCTTACCCTGACTAGAAGCAAGGGTCCCTATTTGGTCAAAGGTGTATACCATTGCCAACTAGAGACCCCCAGTTCTAACATTGGTGGGCAGCGGTGAGGATTCTGGACTTGCATTTGTGACTCATATACAGTGATTGGTGTACACTACTAGTGAGTGCAGACCAAACGCAACCACATACCTTTTGGTAGAATATTTTTTCTCCTTGGACTGTTATTTTTCTGAGAACTGCCAATTCTTATTGCCATGAGTCCACCTGCATCTATTGCATCTATGGATCCAGAGTTTGAGGAAGAGAGGTTGGATACCTATAATGCCAAGCAGCTGAAAGCCTTCTGTAGAAAATTTAAAGTTGCTATTCCAGGCCTCACTAAAAAGGATGAGTTCCACAAGGCGGTGAGGGCCTGTGTGGAAGCAAGAAATGCATCTGAAAATGTGGAGCACCCTGTGGAGGAGGCAGAAGGGCAGCTAGATGGGCCCCTGGGTCCAAGGGGGGAGAAAGTACCTACCCCGCCAGGCAGCAGTGTTTCTTCCAAAGACCTGTCCCCAGGAGAGTTGGAGAATATGGAGAGAGATAGAAGGCATAAAATGGAGCTGGCCAGGCTCAAAATGGAGGGTCAAAAGGACCTAGAGAATAAGAAGCTGGAGTTTGAAATTAACAAGTTAGCCTTGGAGAGAGAGAGAATGAGATTAGATCATGAGAGAATGTTGAGGGAGTTGGAGATCAAAGCCAAAAGCTTAGATATTAATCCCTCTGGTGGCAGCACACCGTCTGTGCCTGCAGAAAGCAGGGTATATATCCCAAAGGATGTCATCAAAGATTTCCATAAGCATGAAGATATTGGACAGTGGTTTTCAGCCTATGAGATAGCAATGTTGGCCCACCGGGTCCCTGAGAAGGATTGGGGAGCGGGGTTGTGGGGCCACTTTGTGAGTGAGGGGAGGGATACACTGTTAGACCTACCCAGTGAGAATAGGATGTCTTATGCCCATATGAAGGAAGCCCTGATGACAAGGTATGGTTTGACCCCAGAACTCTATAGACAGAGGTTCAGGAATTGTAAGAAGCTGGAGGCAACCACTTGGGTAGAATATGTATCTTTCTTTTGCAGAGCTATGGATGGTTGGGTGAAGGGTAGCAAAGTGAGTACTTTTGAGGAGCTCTATGATTTGTTTGCATGGGAGCACTTGTCTGGTAATTGTTTTCCAGAGCTACGCCAGCACCTTATTGATAGCAAGTTAACTAACCCTAGGAAGCTTGCTGAGGAGGCGGACCGCTGGGTAAGCACCCGGGTCCACAAGGGTCACGTGGGAGACTTCGCCAAAGGTGGGCAGGGTCTCCAGCAGAAGAGTGGGGGGGACAAGGGTAAACAGAGGGAGTTCCAGAAAGGGCCCCAAAGTAATTCCCAAGGGAACCAAGGGAAGGGTTCCCAGCCTCCCCCTGAGAAAAAGCAAGAGGCCCCGACAGGTAAACCTGTTCACAGGGGCCCCTCTAAGTGCTTCACGTGTGGTCAAATGGGCCACCGTTGGTATGATGCACTATGTCCCATGAGGGATTCCAAAGCACCACCACATGCACCACCCCGTCAGATGGCGAGTGTAGCCCTGGGGGGGGAGGAGATGGGTGCCCAAGGTGGGTGGGGTCCCGCAGAGATGTCCCTTGTCTCTTTAGGAGACTTTGAGATGGTCCCTGAGACCCAGCTGCCTGATAACACTAAAAGGTACAGGCAGTGGGTGACCATCAATGGCCATAGGGTGGAAGCTCTCAGAGACACTGGGGCTATTGTGACAGCTGTCAATTGCCGGCTGGTGTCGAGAGAGCAGGTTATCCCCCATGCATTCTTCCCTGTAGTTGCTGCGGACAACTCACAGAGCCAGTGTGAGGTGGCTCAAGTTCCCTTTGAGTGGGGGGGGTCTCAGGTACCCTTCAAGTAGCTGTGAGGCCAGCCATGCCTGTTGATTGTCTGTTGGGAAATGATTTGGAGAGCTCCCCTTGGTTAAGGTGGAGAGAAGGTCTCATATGGAGATGTTGGGTCTGCCTGAGTGGGTGTGTGTCACCACTCGGTCTATGGCAGCCAGTAAGGGTGTTGAAGCGGTTCTGGAGCCTGAAAATATGTCCCAGACCCCTGCCTTAAAGAGAAGAGGTGGGGGGCGCGGGAAACCGGCCCCCCTAGTTCCCACGGTCCAGGAGGAGGCAGACCTTGAGGGGGATGCCCTGGAACCTACAGGGGAACAAGTGGCCGAACTGGGGGACCTGCCTGAGCTGACCCATTTGCAGCAAGAAGAAGGCCCCTCCAGGGAGGAATTTTGTGAGGAGCAGAGGAAGTGCCCTTCTCTTGAGGGTTTGAGGCAACAGGCCACAGCCCAGGCAGCAGGCGATCAGTCTGGATCACATTGGATCTACTGGGAGAATGACCTCTTGTATAGCGAGCCTAAGGTTGCTGAGCCTGGGTCAGCCCATGTGCTGGTGGTACCCCAGCGCTTCAGAGCGTTCCTACTGGGTTTGGCTCATGATGTGCCTTTAGCTGGACATCTGGGGCAGAACAAGACCTTTGAAAGGCTTGTCTCCCACTTTCATTGGCCCCAGGTACGGAAGAGTTCAGACACTCATTGTAGGACTTGTCAAACTTGCCAGGCAAGTGGGAAAAGTGGAAGGAAGCACAAGGCTCCTCTCCAACCTTTCCCTGTAGTCAGTACCCCCTTTGAACGGGTGGGAATTGACATTGTGGGGCCACTGGACCCCAAGACAGCCATGGGCAACACGTTTATCCTGGTCTTGGTGGACCATGCTACCCGGTACCCGGAAGCCATCCCGCTCAGGACAGTAACGGCCCCCGTGGTGGGACGTGCACTGATGGGGATTTTCTCCTGTGTGGGGTTCCCCAGAGAGGTGGTGTCAGACCGTGGTTCAAACTTCATATCCAACTATATGAAGTCCCTGTGGCAGGAGTGCGGTGTTACCTATAAGTTCACCACTCCTTACCACCCCCAAGGTAATGGGCTGGTTGAGAGATTCAACCGGACCCTTAAAGGCATGATAATGGGTCTTGAGGAACCTATGAGGCGTAAGTGGGACATCGTCTTGCCATGCCTTCTTTTTGCTTACCATGAGGTGCCACAGAAGTCCTTAGGGTTCAGTCCCTTTGAACTGCTCTATGGTCACCCGGTAAGAGGACCTTTGAGTCTGGTCAAGGAAGGCTGGGAGCAATCTCCCAGGAAACCTCCCCAGGATGTATACAGTTACATGCTGGCCTTCAGGAACCAGACCAGGCGATTCAGGCAACTCGCTGAGGCGAATCTGGAAGCCAGCCAGGAAGAGATGAAGCGGTGGTACGATCAGAATGCCACTCTGATTGAGCTTCAACCTGGTCAGAAAGTTTAGGTCATGGCCCCTGTAGAGCCCTGGGCGCTCCAGGACAGGTGGACCAGACCATTTGAGGTGGTGGAGCGCAAGAGTGATGTCACCTACCTGTGAACTTGCGGTCTCCTAGGGACCCTTTGCGGGTCCTGCATGTTAACCGCCTGAAGCCCCACTTAGAAAGGTCCGAAGTGGGCATGCTCCTAGCAACGGATGATGGAATGGAGGAGGAGACCGAGCCTCTTCCTGACCTCCTGTCTGCAACAGAGCAAGATGGGTCAGTGGATGGTGTCAGCCTTTCTGCCACACTGACCCCTGAGCAGCAGGAAGATTGTCGCCAACTGTTGGGACAGTTCTCTGATCTGCTCTCCCTGGTGTCACTGAGTGGTGCGTCCATGATGTGGACACTGGGGACAGTCCTCCTGTGAAGCACAAGGCTTACAGAGTGACTGACAGGGTCAGAGCTCACATCAAGGAGGAAGTCTCCAAGATGTTTGCATTAGGGGTGATTGAGTCCTCTCACAGCCCTTGGGCCAGCCCAGTGGTCTTGGTCCCAAAAGCTGCAGCACCTGGTGCCACGCCCGAACTCCGGTTCTGTGTGGACTACCGAGGACTCAATTCAGTCACCAGGACTGACGCGCACCCCATCCCCAGAGCTGATGAGCTCATTGATCGATTGGGGGCTGCTCGGTACCTCAGCACGTTTGATTTAACGTCTGGGTACTGGCAGTTCGCCTTAACTGATGGGGCCAAAGAGAGGTCAGCATTCTCCACACCAGATGGGCACTACAAATTCCGAGTTATGCCCTTTGGACTGAAGAATGCCCCTGCCACCTTTCAGAGGTTGGTCAACCAGGTGTTGGCTGGACTGGAGGATTTCAGTGCCGCCTACCTGGATGGCATTGCAGTGTTCAGCGCCAGTTGGGAAGAACATCTGCGCCACCTCTGGGAAGTGTTGATGGCACTGCGCAAGGCAGGCCTCACGATCAAGGCGAGTAAGTGCCAGATCGGGCAGGGTTCCGTGGTGTACTTGGGACACCAGGTTGGGAGCGGCCAGGTGGCGCCCCTACAGCCCAAGATTGAGACCATCCTGGCTTGGGAACCCCCCAAAACCCAGACAGAGGTGAGAGCCTTTTTAGGACTCACAGGGTACTAAAGGAGGTTTGTCAAGGAGTATGGCAACATTGTTGCACCCTTGACAGAGCTGACTTCCAGGAAGCAGCCCAAGAAAGTGAACTGGACTGACACCTGTCAGAAAGCTTTTGACGCCCTGATGACTGCCATGTGTACAGCACCCGTGCTTCAGGCGCCCAACTTCTCAAAGGAATTCATTGTCCAAACAGACGCTTCAGAGCATGGTGTGGGGGCTGTTCTATCACAGATTAATGAGGAGGGCCTAGACCAACCTGTAGCCTTCATCAGTAGGAGGTTACTTCCACGGGAACAGAGGTGGAGTGCAATTGAGCATGAGGCATTTGCTGTGGTCTGGGCACTGAAGAAGTTTAGACCATACCTGTTTGGGACTCACTTCCGGGTTCAGACAGACCACAGGCCCCTCAGATGGTTGATGCAGATGAGGGGTGAGAATCCAAAGTTGTTGAGGTGGTCCATTTCCCTACAGGGGATGGACTTCACAGTGGAACACCGCCCTGGTACAGAACACGCCAATGCTGATGGTCTGTCCAGATTTTTCCGCCTTAGTGAAGAGAACTCCCAAGGGGTTGGGTAGTTCTCCCCACATTTCAGCTGGAGGGGACACGTGTTAGACCTGGTACCATTGGCGTGAGTCTCCCTTCCATTTTTTCACTGATTGCCTCCTCTGTTTTTGATGGCTTGCTGGTTTAGATGCTTTGGGCACTGTGCCACTGCTATTCAGTGCCACAGTGCAAGTGCTCCCTATGGTAAATTGATGTATTGATTAATGACTCCATGATTGGATCATTTGATTTACTTGTCAGACCCTAGTATAGTGCACCAGGTGTGCCCAGGGCCTGTAAATCAAATGCTGCTGGTGGGCTTGCAGCACTGGCTGTGCCACCCACAGAAGCAGCTTGTAAAGTGTGTCTCAGGCCTGCCATTGTAGAGCCTGTGTGCAGTCTGTGACTGCCATGTCAACTTGGCCAGTGCACCCACTTGCCAGTCCCTAAACCTTCCCTTTTCTGCATATCAGTCACCCCTAAGGTAGGCCCTAGGGCAGGGTGCATTGTATGTAAAAGGTAGGACATGCCCTGATGTGTGTAGCATGTCCTGATAGTGAATTACAGCCAATTTCGTTTTTCACTATTGCAAGGCTACCTGTCCCCATAGGCCAGAATAGGCAGTTTGATTATAACATCTTATAATCCTAACTGTCAGTCAGTCAAAAAAAAAAAACTTTATTCGGCAACTTAATGCCATAAAAGTGCACATACAAGACAAAAATACATTTACATTTCATTTGCCTTTTCCTTAAAAGAGAGTCTTGTAATTAAAATAAAAAGAACACAACATCCGTAATAGCAATCAAGACGGCCAAGTTTCTGGAATACTTATGATGCAAATACATCAGGACCCTGATAAAGTGCAATGTGCATTTAGTGCAAATACATCATATAAAGTGCAAAATGCGATGAACAAATAGAAACAATGAAAAGATTATAAAAAAACCTGGGATATAGAACTTACAATTTAAAAAGAGACGGTCTCTGTACTGTCAATCTAAAATACATTTAAAGCAAATACATCATATAAAGTGCAAAATGCAATGTGCAAAAAAACAAACAATTTCCATACAGTAGGCCTTAATAACAGCTAAAAAGGACAGAAATCCTGAATATAAAAGTCCTATAAAAATTAAGGAATTAAAAGACCAGTTTTTAGGTCTCGCCTACGCAGCGTGCATGCGCTGCATAGGCAAAAAGACCTTTTGCAATCGATTCGGCTTTTCAGCCAAAAACGTGCACGCGTTCCATTGCCTTCAATGGCAACGCGTGCACGTTTGGCGATTCACTTGCGGGAGCGAGCAGCTGGCGCCATATGGTAGCAATTATCGCTCCTGGCGCCACTCGCTCCCGCAAGGGAATCGCACTCCCCCCACCCCTCCCACTTCTTTAACCCGGAGTACTGTTTCACTTTCGCGGCCGCGGCGCGGGGCCGCACTTGTGTTTCAGTGCTTGTTTTAGGTACTTCTGACTGTAGACAGTGTAGGAACATGCTAAGATCTCCGTCGCGAGGATGTCCCTGGCACGGCGCTGGTAGCTTGGAACGCTTCTGCGAGGAAGGGGTGTCCCACCATGTACAATGGCCTAGGTGGGCACCTTCCCAAGGGCCTCCCGTCCACATTAAAACGCGACGGCCGCCCTCTCCCTGCCTGGCAGCTATGCACCGCTGTGAATGTCTCCGCTTCCTGACACGGCCGTGTAAGGGTAGGCAGGAAGTCGGTCAGCTCCGGTGAAGCTCTCGCGGCGCTCTTTCCAGGCTAAACGGCAATGCCAACTACACCGAGCGCCACGCTGGGGCTGGAGAGGGCCCTTGTACCCAGAGCCTCCCGGCGCAGCTGAACTGGGCCCTAGTTCAGCTTCTAGGTGCTAGTGAGGGCTGGAGCCCTGAAGGTGCAAACATGGGAGACTCGGCTGAGCGAGGGTAGGAGTCTGTTGTCAAAAGAAACAAGTTCTAAAATGCTAACCTCCTCCTCGCTTCTCTTCATATAAATCTCTGTACTTCTGTTTTCTTTCCTGCACTTTCACGTAAAACGACCTACCCGCCCTCTATTAGACTCGTGTTACAAGTCTCAGGGGAGGTTCTCTATATAATTGTGGTAATCTGCTTAACAACAGAGTGCTAGATTCAGTTAGGTGATTCCAGGACTACCCAAAATGGTACTCCTTTTAACGTGAAAGGCTACTGCCCCCAGGACATGTACAACTAACGTTGTAGCAGCTGATAGTAGTAGCAGGGCATAGTGCTGCATAACAAGGCTGGCTCGAAATAACCGAATAAGTTAAGGCTGTCGAGTTTGTTTGGTCTTTGCAGGCACTCCGAGTTCTGTTGTCTGTCTGCGCTCTAAATTAAATGTTATGTATTTACTTTATTTCTGAAAGGACTTTCTCCTTCCTACTGATGTGCGCCTGTTTTGTTCCATGCACTTCCCTCCCGCCACCACCCTGCATACATTATCACCGCGGCGCCTGTTTCACCAGCGCCGCGCTGGTTTTGCTTTTATTGTCTTTCCCAGCTCCTCCACCCCACTCACTGCTCTCCCTCCCTTGCAATCACTCACCGGGCTCCAGTTTGTTTTCTTTAAACTGTTCACTGTGAGGGAATACTTTCCAAACATTAAGGATCGTGCTTTTGTATCAGTGGTGACAAAGGGTCGACCCTTCTGGTGCACTTCCTATCTTGCCTTAAAATTAATTCCAATGTTTATTTCACTAGTTGGTGTTCTGGTTGAGAAATTTGTGAAACCTGCAGCATTTGGGTCTATTTTCACATGGCTGCTGCATAACCCGTGGGGGGAGGGGGCACTCGGTGGAGACGAGGCTTGCTGAAAATAACCGAATGAGTTAAGGCTGTCGAGTTTGTTTGGTGTTTGCAGGCACTCCGAGTTTTGTTGTCCGCCTTGTCCCATTGAAAACAAGCATTTTCAATACAATAGGTCTCGCAATTACACGAGTTTAAGCTACTGGCATTGTAAATGACAATGCCTTTTATCTATGTTTTAAAAACAAAAACAAAAATAAAAGGCATTGTCATTTACAATGCCAATAGCTCAAACTCGCGTAAATGCGAGACCTATTGCATTGCAAATGCTTGTTTTCTATGTCTAATGGCTCCTGTTAAAAAGCTCGCAACCCCAAAACAAACCATAGGCGAGGATAACATTTGGAGGTACAGTAAAGCGGGCCTAACTTGGGTAAAGTGACAATCTCTGATTAGTGGCAATATAAACCTTTTTCGTAAAGGCGCATAATAATCACACAAAAAAGATAAAATGAAGGGTGTCTTGGTCAGAGAAATTGTCACAAGGACAAGGTTTTAAGGATCCTGGCTTTGAAAATCCTTGGGGAACCGCCAAAAGCCAGGGGATCATATGCAAACGAAATCTTATTAAAACATATCGATGGAAGGGATTGCTGACAATGTGGAGATACGGCTGAATTTGGTTATCCGAAGATAACATTATATAACTTCTCACTGTTGGTTTTGGCAGCTCCTTCTCTTCTCTAAGTCCCTGGTGTTTGTACAGAAATTGATATTTTACCTTTCTAATTTCGGTTTCACCTAGGGGCTTTGGGCTAAGGAATAACTCAGGTCTTCCTAACCATTTTACCATGTCCTTTATATATTTTAGCCACAAAATGCTGTAACCTTTATCCAATGCCGAGCAGTCAGTAATTATTTTCTGATTCAGATTAGTAGTGGGATTAGCCCAAACTCTTAGCCAGCGAAGCAGAGGAGCTACCGCAATTTGATCGGATACATATCCCACTCCCAGCTCTTCATGTAAAATGTAAGCAGGGGTGGAATGCGGAACAGCCAGGATCTTACGTAAAAACTTATCTTCCTCACGCTGCATGTCCCTACCTTCCTTATACCCCCAGATATCACTGCCATAAGTTGCCATGGGGATACATTTCTCTTTGTATATCTTCATCAGAGCAGGAATTGGTTTGGTCCCTACTCTCTTGGCGAAGTTTAATGTAGCCCTCGTCGCTCTAATAAGAGTATTCTTTTTTTGTATCAATTGTGGGCACCTCGATCCCCTATCATCAAAAAGAACCCCCAGATAAGGGAAGGTCAGGACTCTCGTTAATTCCACCCCTTTACAATAAAATTTACGTTTCTTTTGGGGTTTTCCAGGGCCAATCGACATAGTGTGCGATTTCTTAAAATTTGTAGAAAGGTCTAAAGAGTCCATAAAAGTTATAAAACTATCTAAAAGTGATTGAAGTCCCACTGCGGTTCTAGCTAATAAAACAGTGTCGTCCGCATATAAAAGTGCCGGGACCATTACCTCACCAAATCTCGGGATGTCTTTGCAGCTAGCTTGTAAAAAATCTCCTAACTTATTTATGTACAGTGTGAATAAGAGGGGGGCCAGGATACAACCCTGGCGCACCCCTCTTTTCACATCCCAAGATGTTGTCAGACCGCCTGCACTATTATATCTCACTGCCGCCGTATTATTCTCATGGATAGTATATAAGAAAGACAAGTTCTGGTTCTAGTCCCATACCTTTTTAAATTACCCATAATTTCGATCTGTTAACGCAATCGAAGGCTTGTGTCAAATCCATAAACGCTAAGTGTATTAGGCCTTTTTTAGCAACTGTATACTTGTTTATCACCAGATGTAAATTTAGACACTGGTCCAGAGTTCCCTATCTTGGTCTAAAACCGTACTGTAGATCCGAAATTACGTTGCGTTGATCCAACAAAGCAGTCAAATGGTTAAGGACAACCTTGCCCAATATTTTTGCTGCTGCGTCTAGCAGCGAAATTGGCCTATAACAAGTGGGTTCGTCCCTAGCGCCCTTTTTAAAAATGGGGACGATCACTGCCTTTCCCCAGGATGCTGGGTACCCATATGAACATGCAGCATTAAAAACATTGGTCAGGATATTAGCCCAAACCTTGGGGTCAGCTTTGTAAAGGTCTGCCGGGACCCCGTCGGGGCCCGGGGCCTTTCCTCCAGATGTAGATATGATTGCTTTTTCGACTTCTTCTACACTACAGTGAAGCGACATCCTTTTTTGCCCGGCTTCTCTATGATTTTTAGGTTCTTCTAGATTTGCGTCACTGAAAATATGACCAAAGTGTAAAACCCATTTTTCCGCCGGGATTAAGCAATCAATATTAGAGTTTGGGGTTTCAGAGAGAAAAGGACTATTGACTACTGTCCAGAATTTAGAGCTGTCTTTCAGGACACTCACTTGTTGTAGAGCGTCCCATGCCTGTTCCTTTAGCTGTTTCTTTCTACTCTGGGTTGCTATCTTGTAAGCCTTTCTTTTTTCCCTGATGTTCGGTTCAGATCTGGGAACCGCTTTTAGGGCCTGTACAAGTTCCATATGGGCCGTGGAACAGGCCCCATCAAACCACCTTAGAACCTTCGGGTGATTCTTCCCACCCACCACCGTGAGATCAGATTGTATTTGTTTGTCAACGTTTCAAAGGCTGTTAGGATGCGACTACCCTGCATAATATGATCTGAACATACGTCAATTTCAGGGGCACAAGTTATATATAAATTACTTAAAAACTGATCTGGAATTATGGTATCCCACTTCAACCTACGTGCCTGGTCTTTAGTGGAAATATCTTTATTTTTTTAAACAGGTGGTGGGTTCTTCAATTGTAGTACCAAAAAATGATATGGCAACAGTAAGAGGATTATGATCACTGAGGCCTTCCCACATGACAATTAGGTCCTCGGTAAATAAAGATAATGGAACAGATACTAAAATATAATCAATGATACTTCGCCTTCCATTTCCTATATAAGTGGGTACCGATGTCATACTGATATTTTGCTCCACGCAACATAAATTTTGGTCCGAAAGGATACCTTCAAGTAAGCCACCCGAGGGTGTGTGTTCAAAATGGATAGACGAGAACATAGACTCCTCTTGGCCATGATTTACGAGACAATTTAAATAACATTGATGAACATTAAAATCTCCCAGGATCAAAACATCAAAATTCATTTGTCTAGAATCTTCATAAAATTCCAGGAACTCCCTTAAATCTTGTAGGTGTTCTACCTCATGCTCTCTATGAAAGGAATTATAAACGTTTACCACTAACACCGAACTACGGTTCTTAAAACACAATTCCACTGCCAACACATTTTGCGATTTGCATTCAACCAATTTTGTCCTACAGGAAAGCTTCAATGATAACATTATGAGCAAACCTCCTCTAGCTCTCCCCATATTCGATGGGGTTGCATGTTTACAATACGAAACAAACTCATCTAAATAAAAACAATCGTTTGGTTCCCATGTTTCCTGCAGGGCGATAATATGATACATAGATAAAAACTTCTCCCAGTGAGTATTCCCCCTTTTAGACCTAATTCCAGCTATGTTCCACGAGAGAACCATCTTACGTGTCTCCGGGCTATATGTAGTAGGTGGAACAATTATCGCACAATTGTTAATTTTATCACCATAGGCCAAGGTTGGTAACATAGAAGCATTTAAGGTTGCATTTGTTAGGGAAGCATCCTGCCTTGTATTGCTTTCTAGCCCTAGTCAGTCATTCTCCTCCAAAAGATGTGGACTGGCTAGGGGTTGGAAGCGATTGCTCGTTAATAATGTATTATCTATAGGATTTTCCCTAATAGACCTGCATGGGTTCCGAGATGATTGCCATTTCAATGATCTAGGGTAAGGACGCTGGGTGGGAGGGTAAAAATGTTGTAAGGAGGCTACTGTTATTAAGGAATTGGAGCTGTTCTTATATGCCCCACCCGTTAGCATCTTAGCCTTGTCCGGATTCCGGAAATTTACAACTATGCAGTCTCCTCCCCTGGATTTTTTTGTTTGCTGGCCTATCCAGCCCACCCTTCTGGCCATTATAACATCGCCCGCTATACTTGGGCCATGTAATACGTTTTTGCTACACCAGTGGGTAACTTTGTGTATAAGATCCTGGGTGGATTCCCTGGATTTTTCAGCAAGGGGGGGAACATCCAATAAAACTGCCACTAATGGTGCAGATGCGGGAGGCAAATCGATTTTGCACTGGGTCAAAACCTTTACTATGTGATCCTGTTCTCGAGTACATGAGGGCAAAGGGGCCCTCTCATTTCTTTGGGGCGTACACATCTGCTCTGTCACGGGGTTCTGAGCTACATACCGCTTTCCCTCATTCAAATTTGGTTTTCTAATTCCCCTGTCTACACCCTTGGGCCCTAAAGCGATCAAGGCCGGGTCCTGACGAGATGGGATCAGATTCTGGGTCGCATTTGCCGCCCCTCCCCCTATGGGTTTTAAAACAGATGGGACCGTATTTTTAACATGGTTAACAAACATATCATGCACTAGTTTCTCAACCAATTCAATCTTATGAATTACTGGAACTAGGAGGGCCTTTGTCATTGTCTCAAGTCTTGTGAATAAAGTCTCCAATAATTGTTCCAACTCAGCACCCTGTTGTGAAAGAATTTGTGTCCGGGTTTGTACGCATGATGGCCTCTTTGTAGCCTTGTTACAGGCAACTCGCTTTCTCTTGGGTGGAGGTAGGTCTCGAGCCACTTCATTCTCCTCAATTGTGGTGGCCACAGATTCCGGTATTGTACAAAGTTCCTTTGAAGTGCTTGTTGGACATAAAGGCACACCCATCATAGTATCGTGCGATGGCCCCAGCCCGTCTGCAATGTCTACTACATCATTGTTATCTGCGGGTTCTATTTGAGTCCCATCCCCATCCCTAGTATGAATCTGGGCACACTTCACTACCTCAAGTGAAAGCCTTCTTTCTGTCAGTGCAATTTCTTGTGAGATTGCGTGGGCGGCTTTTGTTAAAAAAGAATCTATTTTGCCATTCATACAGCCCGCCGCGGCCCCCCCTTGTGATGCGAGAGTTTTCCTTTTACCCATTACACACGATATAGACAAATACAGATAGGTGTTCCAAAACCCTCGAGTACCCTATTGTCAGGGTCTTTATCTATCACTGCATATGACTGTGAACATAGAAATCCAGTTTGGTACCTTAGTTTTGGCTATTTTCTCCAGCCTCTCATTCTTTCATTCCTTCCAATATGAATATCAGGACAAACAGACAATCCGAATAATAACAGCCGAAGGGATTGGCCCAGCCCGGCCTCCTTCGGGCTCTGACGGGCCCGCCCTTGGCCCGGGCTTCGCCCGGGCGCGGCACGGGCCCGCCCACGCGCGTCCCGCAGCGCGGGAGTGCTGCGCACCTCTTAACACGCCTCCTGGCGCAGGTGGAGCATCACTGTGTGCGCGAGGCTCAGGGGGTTCTGGGAGTTGTGGTTCTCTGGCCGGCAGTGGTTTGATCGGTGCCGTTCCCCTCACGGCAAGCAGACAGGGAAGTGCGCAGGATGGCCGTTCCCCTCACGGCAGCGGTAAGTGGAAAGTGCTTCAGGCTGGCATCCCTAACTGACCCAGGGAACATGGTAGAAAAACGAATTTAGTATGCCTGAACGCAGAATGATAAAATACATCTTTTAGTGAAGTTGGTTTTAACATTCTGTGTTTGAAAATACCACTTTTATAAAGTAGGTATTTTCTTGCCTAAACCATCCAGCCTGCCTCTGCTAGCTTGTGTATTGTATGTCTGGTTTTGTCAGTGACAGGGGCTGGGGGGCTCCAGGAGACAGGGTGAGTCAGCACAGGGCTGAATAGACCTATCTGCATGTAGAGTGGTGGGAGGAGTTTCACCTGGGCCTGAATAGGGCTGTGCCTGCCTTCCACAATCCTGGCTCCACCTCCTGTAGTGTGTCTGATGTCCCTGGCCCACACTGACAAAGGAAGAGGGTGTGTACTGGCAGGATGCACCCAGAACTGGTTTGGACTAGGTACAGGACCCTCTGCCGTCAGAGGACAAAGGATTTTTGGGTATATAAAGGGGGACCCAGACCCCAGAACTTTAGATCACTTCTGGAAACAACAAGACGAACCTTTGCCAAGGAGAAGAACCAAGGAAGCTGCAGGAGTTTGGACTGCCCCTCTGCCAGTGTGCTGTTTGCTGGGTTGGCCTGCAGTGGTTTTCATTGCCAAGGAAAGGAGAAGGAACTTTTAAAGAACTTTTATCATGTTGCAGAATATTCTCCAAGGGCTTGAACTAGAGCTTGCCTCCTGCTGAAGTCTCAGGGCTACAAGACTTCACCACCAGCTCCCTCCTGAATTCCCTTGCTGGGGATTCTGTCTGCAGAAGCCTGCGTGTCGCTGTGAGCTGGAAGCGCGACACAACGAGAAGAAGCGTGTCGCTGACGAAGCTGCTGCCGTCGCATTGCAGGAGAAGCGTGTCGCCGCCGCAGAGGCCGCCAGCGCATCACCAGAGAAGCGTGCCTTCGTCGCAGCTGCCTGCCGTCGCATCACCGGAGAAGCGTGTCGCCGTCGCAACTGCCTGCCGTCGCATCAACAGGGAAGCGTGTCGCTACCGCAAGGGTCGCCGTCGCATCCCCCGAGAAGCGTGTCGCCGTCGCAGCTGCCTGCCGTCGCATCACCGGAGAAGCGTGTCGCAGGGCCTGTCGCGGCACCAAAGATACAGAGTTCACTGCACGGCCGTCGGGCGTGCACGCATTGTCTTCACATCGTCGCATCGCATCAAGGGCACACTTTCATCGCATCGCACCGGATCGTCGCACCGCATCGAGGCGCTTGCTCGCCGCATCGTCCTCCCTGCGGACCCTTTGTTTGTTTTGCGTTACGCATCCCAGGTACTTTTGAGAGAAACGTGTCGCATTTATCATCAACTTGAACTAAGTTACTTCTACCATCTTTAAGTCTATTTTGAGTACAGTATTGTGGATTTTTGTTGTTTGTGGTCTTGTGTTAAGTCTATATAAAGAATACTTATTTTTATAAAACCTGTGTGGTGTCCATCTGTAGTGTTTTCACTGTATTACTGTATGTGTTCACAAATGCTTAACACACTGCCTCTGAGATAAGCCTGTCTGCTCGTGTCAACTACCAAGTGGGTGAGCAGGGGTTATTTTAGTAGTGTATCCCCCTTACCCTGACTAGAAGCAAGGGTCCCTATTTGGTCAAAGGTGTATACCATTGCCAACTAGAGACCCCCAGTTCTAACAAAAACCAAGCACTGCAACACTTGGAATGTGTTTTCTATTGATGTGCACTCACTTTCATCAAGTTCACTCGGGGTTCCCTAGTTTTTAAGTTGAACCTAGCAGCACACATGCGCTGCTCTGCGTGGCATGCTGTATTCACTTCTATGGGCTATGGGCTTTGCTTCGCTGTTGATTGGTTAAAGTGTGTGCTGTTCTGAAAAGCTTTCTTCTCTATGGTTTCTTGTGGGTAGATGTCCCACCTTCTTGTGTCTTACTCCTCCCCTGGAGTATTAGCCTATTACAGTATCCTTTCTCTGAAGGCTTTTTACTTTATGTTTGCACACTCTTTAAATGGCTGACCAGTCGCTGAGGATCCCTTAGCTGCCTTGCCAGGCGCTTACATGTCCGGCACACCCTTGTACCCTGCACATCCTCATCCTGAGTACAGCACTTTTTGGTGCAGCAGAGCATTTCATGCTGCTACTCCAGAGGAACTTCACCCAAAACAGCGCGATCCCACCACGACCTGGAAACCCTCGCTCATTCAAGGCAAGAGCCGTCGCTTGTGTAATTTTCTCATCTTTTTACTACTTCTCTTATGTGTAAAAAGGGCACTGCAATTGTGCATAATACTTATTTTCATGGTATTAGCAGCATGGCTCATGCCGCTTACATATGCAACTACATTTCCCATGATGCAGAACCAAACGCGTATGCACTTTACTTTACGGACTTGCTTTGCAAGTGTTATAATTCCCCTTGTTCTAATTGGATATGATTTTATCTTATTTACACCCAATATGGCTGCTGCATCATGAGTGCAGCGCTTCCTGGGTCAGCAGATCACTTCACGCTGCTGCCTCAGAGGAACTTCACCCAAATCTGCACGATTCCACCACGACCTGGAAACCCTCGCTCATTCAAGGCAAGAGCCGTCGCTTGTGTAATTTTCTCATCTTTTTACTACTTCTCCTATGTTTAAAAAGCACGCTGCCATCATGCATAATATTTATTTTCACGGTATTAGCAGCGTGGCTCACGCTGCTTACATATGCAACTACATTTCCCATGATGCATAACTAAACGCGTACGCACTTTACTTTATGGACTGGCTTTGCATGCGTTATAATACCCCTTGCTCTAATTGGATATGATTTTATCTTATTTCCACCCAATATGGCAGCTGTCATTTGAGGCTTACACCATTCACTCAGGCCACGATATTCCAATGTAAACCGGAAACACGTACTTGGCCTTGCACAGTCTGTATCTGGCACAGAGACTGCAGCAGCAGAGACCAGAGCATGAAACCGCTCATCCCTTTTCACATTAGCAAGAAAATTAATATAATTTTCCCAAATGGAAATACACATCGTTATTTTTACTGCACTGACATGGCAGAAAACATATGGGTGTTTATTTTCCCTCCCTCAACAGCCAATGCTCGCGCTCATCTTTGGCCCCTGTGCTGCAAAGATGTGTATGCCTGCACCGACTGATTGTGTTTTTGTTCACATGTGTTTGTGTGTGTTTACCTGGATGTCTGTGTGTGTAATTTATGGCCTTTGTCAACAAAGCAATCCGCTATTCTGCCCTGCGTTTATGAGTAAGAGCATTATTGTGAAGGTGCTGCATATAAAATTGGTGGTTTGGGGCTGTCAAACTTTAGTCCAAGGCTTACGGGCAGCGAAGGCCATGGTGCTGCAGAGCCAACGGTGTCGTGCCCTCCTTTATTAGTACCCCGCCTACATCAGTTCCTTCATCCTGCAGACATGGTCCTGTGTGTAACATATTGCAATAGTGCAAACACAAGGAGATGATGGACGGAGCGCTGAAACTTTTCAGACACTCACCCCAGTCACAGATCTGGGTTTAATCCATCATCATTCTTTAGCTCACTCCACCACCCCAGTTCAGACATGGCCATATGCAAATCAGTCTGACCCTGTGCCTCATGGGAACAGTCCAGCCCGAACTGCCAAGCCATGTCTTCCCTGGACCAGAAACAAGCATCCTGGGACCGGTTTCGGGCGAACAGCCCTCATCAGCCAGGCTAGCTTGAATCCAGTGGCAAAGTGAGCAAAGGACCCACGTCTGGGCATACCCTGCCAACTTAGGGCATTAAGCTGTGTCTGAACTGGGGTGGCAAAGTGAGCTAAAGAACGATGATGGATTCAACCCAGATCTGTGACTGGGGGTGAGTGTTTGAAAAGTTTCAGCACTCCATCCATCATCTCTTTGTGTTTGCTTTGTTCGCCCTAAGTTGGCAGGATATGCCCAGACATGGGTCCCTTGCTCACTTTGCCACTGGATTCAAGCTAGCCTGATTAACAATATTCATTAATAAAATTACAAACATATGCTGGGTAAGAATGCACCTAAAAATGTATAGACCCATGTGATAATCATTGCACCATGCCGGTCTCTGTCTCTGTCTCACAACCTTGTGTCTTTGCACATTTCTTGGTTGATGACGGGACTCTTTCCGCTAATTCATGCTGTCACACTTATACTTGGGATCAGAGTTGGCATTGCCCAGCCATAACCACCGAGGAACTTTCACAACTTTGGACAAACTCCAGACATTGCCATTAGTTAGCTCCACCACCTACTTACCGACTCTGACCACTTTCATGGGAGCCGAAAACCTGGACTCACCAGACCTCACCATCCTCCCCTTTTTCACACGCACCCAATCATTGACTCTCAAAGGCGGCAACAGCCCGTTATCCTGTAGGACTACAGCACCAGAGCAATCATCAATAGCTTTTCTATTGTCATCCTCCCTACAAATTAAATCCCTCATCCATCTCTGACTCAAATTGCGCAGACTCTTCCTTCCACTCATTTTTTCAAAAGGAGACAAATCACCATCACTCCTGGGAGTGTTTCCGTAACTCCAAAGTAACTCTTTAATAGCCTGATGACAATTCTTTCCATTGCTAATGGCAAGCTGTAAACCTTCTTTTAACACCCTTATCCACCTTTCCACAATACCATTGCTTTGGGGATAATAGACTGAAGAACGTTTGTGTACAATACCATGACTGTCAAGACACACTTTCATCTCATTAGACGTCAACTTGTCCGTAAGCAGTAACTCAGGGAATCCCTCCCTTTCAAATACTTCATTCAAAAATTGAATAACCACTCTAGAAGTAATTTGTGGTACCAACTTAACATCAGGCCACTGGGATAATTGATCAACTAGAACAATGGCATATATGGGGTTGTGTCCAAAACTCATTGGTCCAGCTATGTTGAGAGACACACTTTCCCAAACCCGAGATGGCCTTGAAAAAGGTAATCGTTCATACACAACTGTTTTGGGGGATTTGTCACTAACACTGCATTCAATACAGCATCTGACCTTCCTTGCAATACATCTGTCTACTGCAGACCACCAAAATTCGCTCCTAATCCTCCTCTTCATACTGGTCATGCCGGGATGAGCCTCATGAGCCATGTCGAAAACAGTTTGTTTAAGATCATCAGGTACGACCAATTGCAGACCTCTCATTAAAATGTCATCTTGAAGAGATAATTCTTGTGCCACTTGAAAGAAAGGTAAAAGGTTCTGGGGTAGGTCAGCTTTCCTTGGCCAAGATGACTTGACGAAACACATAACCTTTTTAAGAATTTCATCATTGTCACAAGCTAATCTCCATTGATCTTCTCTAATACAATCTTTAGATACTTCACAAATGGACACAACCTTTTCCAAATCACAATCATCCACAACAACACTATCATCCTTCACAGGTAGTCTTGACAAACAGTCAGCCAGAAAATCTTTTACTCCAGGAATATACTGAACTTTAAAATGAAAGTCTTGCAAATTTGTATTGCCATCTGGCAATCCTGGGTGTTGCTTTACCACATATTTTAGTTGTAAACAAATCCACAAGCGGACGATGATCGGTCCTTACTCTGAAAACTGTGCAATAAACGTACTTCTGAAAATATTCAATACCTCACCAACACGCTAGTGTCTCTTTTTCCAAAGTAGAATATTTGCTCTCAGCACCTCTTAATGGCCTGGATGCAAAGACAATGGTGGCTAAATGTCCCTTCTGATTTTGCATAAGAACAGCACCAATGCCAACATTGCGGGCGTCTGAAACAATAACAGAATTGCAAGTAGTGTCGAAAGTAGCTAATGCAGGAGCAGAAGATATAAAAAATGTAAATGCTTAAATTCATTGGCACAATTGTCAACCCATAAAAACAATTGGGTTTTTTTCATTAAATTTCTCATGTGAACAGTTCTTTCAGAAAATAAAGGAATAAATTTAGCGTAGTATTCTGCCAGACCCAGAAAAGATCTTAATTGATACTTCTTCTGAGGCTCAGGAACCTCTACAATAGCCTTAACTAAATTCTGTTTGGGAGAAATACCATTTTTACTGATGGAAAGACCAAGATAATCCACGGAATCCACACCAAATTTGCATTTCTCCTTTGTTAAAGTCAAACCATTCATTATCTTGCAGAATACATAAAGCTTTATGCAAAATTTCAGTATGCTCTTGTTCACTTTTCCCAAAAACAAGAATATTGTCCTGAAAATACAAAACATTGCTCATGTCCTTAAACAACTTGTGCATGACTCTTTGAAAAACAGAAGATGCCGAAATTAAACTAAATACAAGGAGATGATGGACGGAGTGCTGAAACTTTTCAGACACTCACCCCCAGTCACAGATCTGGGTTGAATCCTTCATCATTCTTTAGCTCACTTCGCCACCTCAGTTCAGACCCAGCTATATGCAAATCAGTCTTGACCCTGTGCCTCATGGGAACAGTTCAGCCCGAACTGCCAAGCCAGGTCTTCCCTGAACCGGAAACAAGCATCCTGGGACCGGTTTCTGGGTGACACCCTTCATCAGCCAGGCTAGCTTGAACCCAGTGGCAAAGTGAGCAAGGGACCCACGTCTGGGCATACCCTGCCAACTTAGGGCAAACAAAGCAAACACAAGGAGATGATGGACGGAGCGCTGAAACTTTTCAGACACTCACCCCCAGTCACAGATCTATGTTGAATCCTTCATCATTCTTTAGCTCACTTCGCCACCTCAGTTCAGACCCAGCTATATGCAAATCAGTCTTGACCCTGTGCCTCATGGGAACAGTTCAGCCCGAACTGCCAAGCCAGGTCTTCCCTGAACCGGAAACAAGCATCCTGGGTGACACCCTTCATCAGCCAGGCTAGTTTGAACCCAGTGGCAAAATGAGCAAGGGACCCACGTCTGGGCATACCCTGCCAACTTAAGGCAAACAAAGCAAACACAAGGAGATGATGGACGGAGCGCTGAAACTTTTCAGACACTCACCCCCAGTCAAAGATCTGGGTTGAATCCTTCATCATTGTTTAGCTCACTTCGCCACCTCAGTTCAGACCCAGCTATATGCAAATCAGTCTTGACCCTGTGCCTCATGGGAACAGTTCAGCCCGAACTGCCAAGCCAGGTCTTCCCTGAACCGGAAACAAGCATCCTGGGCCCGGTTTCTGGGTGACACCCTTCATCAGCCAGGCTAGCTTGAACCCAGTGGCAAAGTGAGCAAGGGACCCACGTTTGGGCATACCCTGCCAACTTAGGGCAAACAAAGCAAACACAAGGAGATGATGGACGGAGCGCTGAAACTTTTCAGACACTCACCCCCAGTCACAGATCTGGGTTGAATCCTTCATCGTTCTTTAGCTCACTTCGCCACCTCAGTTCAGACCCAGCTATATGCAAATCAGTCTTGACCCTGTGCCTCATGGGAACAGTTCAGCCCGAACTGCCAAGCCAGGTCTTCCCTGAACCGGAAACAAGCATCCTGGGACCGGTTTCTGGGTGACACTCTTCTTCAGCCAGGCTAGCTTGAACCCAGTGGCAAAGTGAGCAAGGGACCCACGTCTGGGCACACCCTGCCAACTTAGGGCAAACAAAGCAAACACAAGGAGATGATGGACGGAGCGCTGAAACTTTTCAGACACTCACCCCCAGTCACAGATCTGGGTTGAATCCTTCATCATTGTGCATTTGTCACCCCGAGTGGGACGGTTATGCCCAGACGTGGGTCCCGTGCTCTCCATGCCACTGGAGTCAAGCTATCCTGGCTGATGAGGGCTGAAAGCCCGAAACCGGTCCTGGGATGCTTGGTTCCAGTCCAGGGAGGACCTGGCCTGGCAGTTCGGGCTGGACTGTTCCCATTGGGCACAGAGTCAAGACTGATTTGCATATGGCTGGGTTCAAACTGGAATGGCATGGTGAGCAAAACAACGATGGATTTAGGCCCAGATCTCTGTACTGGGGTGAATGTATGACATTGTTCTGCATTCTGTCCATCAATTGTTCTTTTTGCATTTGTCACCCCGAGTGGGACGGGTATGCCCAGACGTGGGTCCCATGCTCTCCATGCCACTGGAGTCAAGCTATCCTGGCTGATGAGGGCTGAAAGCCCGAAACCGGTCCTAGGATGCTTGGTTCCAGTCCAGGGAGGACCTGGCCTGGCAGTTCGGGCTGGACTGTTCCCATTGGGCACAGGGTCAAGACTGATTTGCATATGGCTGGGTTCAAACTGGAATGGCATGGTGAGCAAAAAAACGATGGATTTAGGCCCAGATCTCTGTACTGGGGTGAATGTATGACATTGTTCTGCATTCTGTCCATCAATTGTTCTTTTTGCATTTGTCACACCGAGTGGGACGGGTATGCCCAGACGTGGGTCCCGTGCTCTCCATGCCACTGGAGTCAAGCTATCCTGGCTGATGAGGGCTGAAAGCCCGAAACCGGTCCTAGGATGCTTGGTTCCAGTCCAGGGAGGACCTGGCCTGGCAGTTCGGGCTGGACTGTTCCCATTGGGCACAGGGTCAAGACTGATTTGCATATGGCTGGGTTCAAACTGGAATGGCATGGTGAGCAAAAAAACGATGGATTTAGGCCCAGATCTCTGTACTGGGGTGAATGTATGACATTGTTCTGCATTCTGTCCATCAATTGTTCTTTTTGAAATTAAACTAAATGGCATCCTTTTATACCTGAAAGCACCTTCAGAAGCAATGAATGAGGTATACTGTTTGGTATCATCATTTAAGGCAATTTGATGTTAGGCATTTGATAAATCCAGTGTTGAAAATACCGTAGCCCCTTTGAGTTTGACAAACATCTCGCCAATATTAGGCAGGGGATGTCTGTCTACCCACACATTATCATTAAGATCTCTCAAATCCACCCATAACCTGACCTTTCTGTTGGGTTTGTGTGCGACGATGACGGGCGATAGCCATTCAGAGGATTCAATTTCCTCAATAACATCAAGTTGACACAACCTCTCTAACTCCTTTTTCACAGCATCCCTTAAAAGTAAAGGCATGTTCCTGACCTTGGTTACCCTGGGAATGGCATTGTTTTTCAAGATAGTTTTATGCACAACATTTTTAGTAACCCCAATTGTGGAGAGAACACATTAGGAAACATCTTCTACCACTCAGTTGCTGGACCATCACCAACCTGAAGAATCAAATCTGAATAACCCAGCACCTGATCAGGATGATTGGGGTCTAGCGTGATCATCAGGTCTCTTTGCTGAGGCCAACCCAAAAGGCAGGATCCACCTTTGGCCACAAACACCTATGCAGTAATGGACTTGCCTTTAAAGCTAAGATTGGAAGAGAAAAAACCCAACACTTCGATTGGTTTCCTCCCATACCCCACAAGTTTGATGTCAGGAGGGGATAACTGTACACCTGGAAACTCTTTTAACCACTCATCACCAATAAGGGTGTGTCTTGCACCAGAATCTGCCATAACCCTTACCTCTTTATCTCCGGTCAATATATTGCAAAATGGGGCATCCTTTCCATTCCCATTGACCTCACAAACAGTTAATAAAAACTCTTCCTCTTCATAGCCATCATTAACCTCTTTAATATGGTCGGTATTTTGGTTTCTGACTTCCATACCCTTATTCTTGAACCTGTTCCTATTCTTGCACATCCTTGCATAATGTCCCTTTATTTTACAATATCTACACACTTGACCAACTGCAGGACATTTTTTGTCATTGGCTAAATGACCTGGAATACCGCACTTGAAACACACATATTTTTTTTTTCCAAATTGGGATAGGAAGAAGGTATTTTGCTTTTAAATTTACTGCTAACATTTTCATCAGAAGTGCTTTTTTTGACTAAGTTAACTACAGCTGCATTTTTCTCTGATAATTCTTTCATGCCTAGTTTCATTTCTTCAAAACGATGTGCAATGTCAATAGCTTTAGTAAGAGTCAAATCATCAGCAGATAACAATTTCTCTTGTAGCTTGACATCAGCCACCTTATGCACCAATTGGTCACGAACCGTTTGATCATGGAAAGAGGAATAGTTGCATTTGGCAGCTAAAATTCTCAAATCATTCATGAAGACATCAATAGACTCACTGACTAATTGTCCTCTGCTTAAGAATTTGTGACGTGCAACTACTTCATTAGTTTTTTTTATATAAAGTTTAACAAGTTGTTTAATGGCATAGTCAAATACATCAATGTCATCCTCATCACTAGTATTGTTGGAAGTAGCTGATGGTAAATCACTCAAAATACGCCTGCCTTCAGCGCCTAAGCAGTGCTTTAAAATAGCCAGTTTCCTTTTGTCCGTGTAATCATCTCTCCCAATAGCTTCAATGTATGCCTCTAAACCTTCCTTCCATTGTCTCCACTCTAAAATGGGTTCTCCAGGAGTAGTTCAAAATGGAAGTGGAGCGCCAATACCCTCCATGACAGAATCCAATTTTCAGAGAAAAACAACAAATGAACAGAAAAAGAAATTATATTAGAGAAATAGGAATAATTATTAATGAGTTACAGGAAGTAATGTGTAAAGGTCAGTTTAAATTGTAGTGAAATGGTGTGTGGATCACCGATGCAAAGGTGCCCACAAAACATGTTGAGGAGCTGGCTTGCACAGGAGAAATATGTGAAACGTAGGAATAAATTCTCAAAGTCTTTGAGATGAAGGTGTGCAGATCACCGAGAGAAAAATGACCGCAATGCACATAAATCAGACATCGGCGTGAGATTGCCGATCACCTCTTGGGAGACGCACTGAAATTCATCAGGCAGCGCTCTAGTACTTTATTGCACACGCGCGCATGCGCGAGAGGGTCCACAACAATGACACCAAAGGAGGCGTTCCAGCTTCTGATGACGCTACCGCATATGCGCGAGAAGCATTTGTCTGGGATTCAGAGGCACGCGGGTGAAAGCGCGTTCAGGCTCTGTGCGCGAGGGACAGCTCAAAATGAGAAAAGTATTAAAATTGTCCAAAGTCTCACCCCAACCTTCAAGGAAGACGAGATTTTCGGGATAGCAGCCAGTCTTCAACAAAGCACACACCACACAGGTTCCGGTGGCGCTCAGTAGGCATAGAGGCACAACGGACACTTGATCTGCGTGTCGCAGGGCTCCAGGTTTGGTGGTTCTTTCTCCAAACGTCGCCAGTGTAAAGTTTTCAGAAATGGAGACAGGCTACAGATATTCAACTTGGTAAGTTTATTCTGCAGAAGAGATGGGCCGTGAAGCACCTTCTCCAAGCCTGGGCCAACCGTCCTAGTGTGGAATCTGGACCACGCATTCCGTGTTCCAGATTCCACCCAAGAACAGCAGAACACCACATCTCTGCTTCTTTGGTTTACTTCTGGCCAATCACTCTCTAAGAGAGCATTTCGGCAGTCCACCCTCCCACTGCTCCCCCCCTCCTCCCTTAGTAGGTAAAAGACATTGCCATTTAGAATGCCAACAGCTCTAACTTAAAAGAAAATGCGAGACCTATTGCATTTCTAATGTTTGTTTGTCAAGTTATCTATTTGCTTAAGCGTAAAAAGTAGTCTTCAATGCACTGCTTTGTCTGCAGATTCAGTGCGTCTTCAACAGGTATTTGGGCATACTCGTATAACAAGTTAACCTACCTGAAAAGCAAAGGATGGCTGTGGCGGATAAGGTGCTGTGTAACAAAGTGTAGTGCAGAACAATGATGGGGTGAGTGTCCTGCTGTACATGTAGCTGTTTCCAGCCACTCCTTGAGAACTGGCCTTACACCCACCCCGCACCCATCACATGCTCATAGCCAGTTCTCTACACCCTATACCAGTGTCTGTGTCATCTGTTATTGCAGCATGTGGGGCTAGGGCCCTGAACCTCACATTGGCGACGAGGGCGGTTATGCTCATTGCGCCCGACACCTTGTTTCCTACCTGGTAGCGAGAGTGCTGCCCAAGGTTGCACTGAGGGCTCCAGACCTACTCGTGTGCAGAGCACCGGTGACTTGGTGGTGAGAGGGAGAGACGTACCCTCTGGTGAGGCCCTCAAGCAAGGAAGAAGCGCTCGAAAGACAGCCTGCATGACGGCTGGGTGCCGGGTGGCCGAGGAGCGGGAGAATACCCGGTGAATGACATAAAAAAGAAGAAAAAGGGAAGTTGAGCTCGCGTTGGGCAGGAGGCCCACACTTAACATCCTTTGCATAGCAGATGACACCTACCTGCTGAGCACTGCACGGTACACTGCTAGATGTGCTGGGGCCCAGCAAGAGGTGTCCCGTTATGGGGCACTGCTGCTGGCAGTCAATTGCGGCACCCCACCATCAGGGTAGAAGACTGAGGCTACAACTGCAGGGTGACCCCCCTCACCAGCCAAGAGAGCAATGCATGCCCCCTAGTGAAAGTTTGCTGCTACTGCACTCAGACAAAGAATACCTTGCACCCCTAGTGACCACCTGCTGACATTGCCAGTGAAAGGAGACCCTTGTTTCCCACAAGAACCCTGCTTGCACCTGCATGCCCCTGGTGGCCATCTGCTGCCACCGCATTCAGCCGGATTGTCATCTGTCAGTGTGGCAATGAAAGGGGTAGCACACTGACTACCTGCTCTAGGGTAGAGTTTAGCAGGCATTTGCCTGATTGCAGTAAACTCAAAAGACCACAGAAACAAATAAAGGAAAAGGTGAAAGAAGAAGTGAAGGCATTATCGTAGTGGGTGCCTGAAGCTGCCACTGCACTTGCCACGTCACAGTCAGGCACCATTACATGGAATGAAGGAAGGTGGTTTAAAGTGCTGGAGAGGTGAGCAGCCCCATCACTGCCTGCAGGGGCACCAGTTCACCAGGGCACACCCCACTAGAAGATTAGAGACCAAGAGCACTGCACCTTCAAGCAAAGTAGAGGCAGAAGGAAGGTCACCTACCAGCCATGGAGCAGAGTCCCTGATAAGATCCCTTAGGAGGGGACATGTGAAGGGTGGGTTGATGCCACACCGACCTGAAGAGAAGAGTCAAGCCCTACAGACAGGACAGGACATGCGAGAAGTCCATGTTGAAAGCAGATGCACCATCCTACAGACAGGATAGAACCTGCGAGAGGTCATTGAGAAGAAAACCGGCAACACATGGCTTGGTGCCACCTCCTACCAGAAGAAAAAGAGAAACCATGGCCTGGCGCCACTTGGCACCAGAAAAAGAGAACAGGTGACACATGGCCTGGTGCCACCTCCTACCAGAAGAAGAAGAGAACATATTTGCTGCATGGCACAATGCCACACTGCAAAGGAGAACTGAAAAAGGAGAGGAGAGAAGGGTGTGTGACCAGACCAGTTACACTGAATAGGGGTGCTCCTCCGCTATGGCAAAGGAGCGTCGCCCCACTGCTTTCTCGCAGTGCGAGAAGCCAAAAACATAAAATGGTAATAACTTTTAGTTAATTACCATTTTATGTGTGCATTGTGGTCGAGTGGGTGGGCGGGGCTCTTCTGCTCTCCGAGCAGGGCAGGAGTGGTTTGCCCACTCCTGAGTGCACAAAGAGTGTTTGGTCAGCCCTCTGGGGCAGCCCAAACCAGTCATGCGCACTTTGCCCTTCTCCATGCAGGCTTCATTGCAGCCTGCATGGAGAACATGCACACCCCTCTAGACCCTGGCTGAGCGCTGAGTCACGGCACTCCAGACCAATCACAACACAGCGTTGTGATTGGCTTAGGGGAGGGAGCCTGGATGCCTGCTTCTTGTTCCTGTCAGAGGCAGGAGAGGAGGAGCAGTGAAGACATGGGACCCGGCGGAAAGGTAGGTTTTTAATTATTTATTTTTTAATTATGACCCCCCCGCGAGCCATGCCAGCCGCTACTGACACTGAAGAACAAGACGACCACAGATGCGCAGGAGAAGATGATCAAGGGTGACAAGACCAAGGCACAGGAGAAGAGGATCAAGGTCGACAAGATCGAAGACTCATGCCACAACATGAAAGTGCACCAACTGACACAAGCAAGCCACCGATGTGGAGCGACGTCACTGGTGACAGCCCAGTGGGAAAACCAAAAGTGAGTCGCACATATGCACGAACGGCGTATCTGCCCCACGCTTCCATTGCGACCATTAATCCACAGTCACTAGCTGCTTGAGGAATGATGGCATCCCTGCTAGGAACCACACATGCTGAAGGAGAAGAACATCACCAGCGACAGAAGAACAGCACCAGCGACACCGATTTACGGGGCTGCAAAGTCCCTCCAGCCACCCTACCCTTGCAAGTCGGTGTCACCTGTCGTACAGGTTGTCTAATAGCAACAACATCATCATAACATGTGCATCACCCTAACCACTAAAGGAGCATCTCACCACCAGAGTGGAGTCTTACATACGTGAACCACCAAGAAACCAAAGAGGCACTCCTGGCACCATGAGGGACCAATAGTCCAGAGACTATCTGCTAACCCCTCCCGTGCCTGGGTTCTGTTGGAGAGCACACCGACCATGTATCATCTACCCTTGTGGTTGCATGAATGACTTGGCCATGGCTCTGCTGGTGGTCTTGCAGTGGCCCTCCCCAGACAGCCTAATCACAGCCCAGCACAGTCTGCGCAGCCCCGTGGTGACCTATTGAAAATGGATATCAATGGAATCCTGCACGAGATATGGGCCTGAAGCTGCTCCACCAACGGGTACCAGAAGGAACCGGGGCCTCTGAGGAAGATGTCCAAACATCGTCGATGCCGTCCCACTTCTTGCAAGCTTGTCCTTTATGGAGTCAAGACACCCCAAAAAAAGCTCTGCAGCAGACTCCACCATGAGTGCAGGCGGGACCGACCAACAATGTATGCGTGGACTTCATCCCCACTGACATGCTGTTGAAGGGTTCGAACTAAATGCACACCTGTGTTCGTGCCCAGAATCATCTGATTAAATAACTGATGCAAGGGGGCGTGGCCAACCACCGAGTGAAATGGCCACTTTCTAAAGAAGCCCCCACCTTCCACCTGCCTAATCCCCGCCAATCCACCACAATTTCTGACCCCTAGGACTAGCAAGCCTAGTATTTAAAGGCTGTGGCACATAGGGTACCTGAAAAGCTGTCTACTTTGCTTCTCCATGATTCTGCACCAGAGAACGAGGCGCGGCCTGCATGGCGAGGTGGAGCTGCGGCCCGAATAGAAGACTGCCTGCTGCTACGGCGCGAGTGATGGGGCGAGACCGGAGGAAGCGCCCGCTCTCCCTGCCACCAGAGAATTGAGTATGGCACCGCCCCTCCATCTCACTGCTGCAAAGGTAGAGAGCAAATCGATATGTGGAGGTCGGCGAGAGAGACACAATGGCCCGCTGAACTGCCCAGACCTCAATGCAACTGCCAACCGCAGCCACAGCCATCCACTGCAACACCAAGTGTAGACCGGCAAATGGCGGCGCACATCTAGTGCAGGTGGCCCTCTTTCCTTCCTACCCTTCGTGCCAACGATATCCTCTGGCTCCAACAGGCACTCATGGAGGCTCCGATTTGTAAGGAGAGGTGAGTGCAGTGATGCATCACCGGCTGCTGCCTGCATTGCCAGGGCGTAAGGGAGACCAGCATAAGTGCGGCCTGTGGGCCCTGCTGGCTACACTATTGTGACATTTGGTGAGAGCCCTTGGAGCCGAAATATGAATGCTAGCGCTTAAGATTTGGAGACCTATGAGCTCAATTGAATACAAAACGCCCTGTTTGACCCTGGAGCGAGACCCTGGAATGTCGAAATACTCAGGAGATTGTGAAGTGCCTCTGTCACTCCTCGGGTCTTCTACTGCCTCTGACCTTACACTGATTGGAAACAGTACTCTGACCCTACACTTATTGGAAACAGTACACCGGGACACTCTATCGAGTAGCCGTGCGCTTTATAAGTCCCTAATAACATAACATAACATAACATACACTAGTGACCGGACGTCTTGGCCTCTTTGGGGGCCTCCAGTTGTTGGCAACACTGCGCCATCATCACCTTCAGCATTGTGGCCCTCCAAGATCAAGGGAGGATCTGTTGGGCACTTGGAGTTGCCATCCCTCCTCAGTGATAGAGCCTTGAGGGCGGCCCTTACTGATAGCCATATTACTAAATACCAGCACATGGTGAGGTGCGCTCTTCCACCTGTTCGACCAAGCAATTTGCGGAGATTGGGGAGCCCAGAGGTGGGAAAACCTACAGGCCACCGGGTAGGTATCAACTATGCCCTGGCAGGTGGCGCCGATTACCGAGGTGACCCTCCTCCATAGCTCCCACTTCTACTGTACCTTGCCATTGGTCGATAACCTCATTTACCTAACGACAATGACTGGCGGCAGAGGGGCTCACAGTACTCACCAAACCATACTGGAAAAATATGCACTAACTTAGGACTCTGCGAGGGGCGTGGTCTCGCCTAGCAGCAAGATGGCCGCTCTGTGAGTGTGCTCTGCCGGCCGAGGTAAAATCCATCCACAATTCGTACATCAGCTGGACCAACGGCGCAAGGAACCCTAAGCATCGTGTCCCTGGCGGCACGGAGCATACATCGATGCTGTCTGCGAGGACAAGACGACTCCGGGTGCCCTCTGGGCCAACAGCGAGGTGGAGCCCTGCTGTGACGCCCGCTGGACCGCGCGGCCTGTTGGGCTCCCGCACAGATCTGGGGCGCTGGGGGCCCGTGGCTCCGATAAGGGCTTTGCGGGATCCTGCTGGCGGTCCGGGTGACTCCATTTGAATACGGAGTGCCGGAGAGTGCCGGAGAATGCGACCACCCCTGGGGCAGGAATCCGAGACGAGCGAATCCGCCATTTTGTAAAGAGGGCATGGAGAAACGAGTGTCCGTTGGCGCCTGTGCGGCAACTCCTGTGCTGACGCGGGGGAGCTCCGGCGCAGACCCGGGAAAGAAGATATCGTGCCGCAGCTGGGGGAATCCCGGCACTGAAACCCGGAGCACACGCGGAGGTGAGGAGTCGGGCGAGAGAGGCAGACTGCTGGGGGCCCTCGCTTAAATCATCGGAGCTGCGGCGGCCTACTCCCCTTGCCTCTGTTATACAGGAGATTGAGGAGATCCATAAATAGCACACCCGACCCTAACTGGCATCGCTGCGACTGGGCCTATGTCGGATGTTGGGATGAGGTGCTCTTAGACTTGTAGCGGGGAGCACACAGGAAGACTTCCGTTTTTGCGGCCTATAGACTCCATCAGGAAAAGCGCTGCAAACCACCTACGACCAGGCCATTGCGGTCTCACCGGGGCCTACCCTGAGGCATTTGTTGACACTCACAGACCGCTGCTGGAGAGCGTGAACCGCAAACACGACACAGAGGGTGCTGAAAGTGGTTCTCTTTGAACTCCCGACTTACCAAATACCGCGGGAGGGGAAAAACAGCGCAGCGGACCTCCTGCGACAGGTACATCGTGGCTCTGCCGGGGGCCTAGTCTGAGTTTTCGTGGGCATTAAACAGCCGTTGCTGGGGGCGTGCTGTTGAAGGTGCACAGAGAGATCCACTCTTTGATGCCCTAGAGGTGCACCAGGAGGCTGCGCTGTGCACATTTGGCTGTGTACAATAACCCATCGCTGCGGAGAGGAGATAAAGCTACTCTTTGTGCACGACTAGGACTACAGTGGATGCCCTCAGAGCTGAGCGAGAAGATCCAGGCAAGCCTTTGCCAACTGAGACCCCTGAACCTATAAGGGTCCCCCGGCCTAGCTGTTAAGATTGGCGCTGCTGACCCCTGGGGTGCGGATGCCCGTGATTGGCGACTGGAACACCAGCTGCACTTTGCGCCTCGCTGGGGCTGAGCGGGCTGCCTGAAGTTCCGATTACGCATCGTGGTATGAAAATGGGCAGGCACAACGCCAAACAGTCAAAACTGTCCTTTAAAAATAAGAGGCTGACAAGGCAAATGGACTCTGGAACAGAAGGGGGGGGAGACAACCCTGCCGTAACCAACACTGACGACCAGGGGGAGGATCTTCATGCACTCCTGCTGGAGATGAGATCAAGCCTGAAGACCATAGACACCAAACTCAATGTTCTCACCTCCCAACTGGACCACGTCAGAAAGCGCGTAGACATGCACGAGAACAGATTGGATCAGCTCGAGAACCGCGCTTCAGATGCACACGACTTCCAGGTCGAGACTAAGGAACAGCTGTTGCAGATGGACAAAGTCCTAACTTTCATGAGAGCTAAGAATGACGAGCTGGAGCCTCGGTCCAGGCGCAACAATATTCGCATCACGGGGGTGCCTGAAATGACAGCAATTTACAAAATGGAAGCATTTGTGGAGGAACTCCTACGTGAGTTGTTCGGAGCAGACCTATCACGTGTCTTCATTGTTGAAAGGGCACATCGTACGCTGGGACCGAAGCCACCAGTAGGCTCCACCCCCCGTCCGCTCCTGGCCCGGCTGTTGAATTATCGGGATGTTGTGTTGCGCCTGGCCAGGGAACGTGGGACTATCCAACATAAAGGTAACACTATCTCCTTTTTCCCTGATTTCACCCCTACTGTGCAGGCAGCGCGCCGAGAGTTTGTGCCAGTCAATCGTATGCTCCTGCAGGCGGAGGTTCCTTATGCACTACTCTACCCTGCTAAATTAAAGATCTCTCATGATGGCACTGCTCACTTCTTCACTGATGCAAAATCCGCTATGAAGTTTGCTAAACACATATGTGGGCAGCGTCGAGCTGCGAAACCTGCGAAGACTCTGAACTCTGGCGAGAACCTCAGTGATAATGACTGAACAATATTTTTGATTGTTGGCGAGTGCTTGTTACATATCGTGGGGTCATTGAACATATTATATCTCGGGTTCCTGGGGAAACTATTGCACTGCCCTATAGCTACTTTGCAGCCATAGTTTCGATAGGAGCTCAAAATCCTAACTCATATGCCGCTGGCCCCCTTTCTTATTCTCGACCACCCCGCCTTCTGGCAGGGCTGTTTGCCGGTTAACCCACACCTCCGGGGAGAGCTCCCAAGTTCTGCTACCAGGTGTTGATCTGGAGCACACTGTTTCATTGTTTATCTAAGGGAGGGTGTAGTACACAACCTAATTGGGGGGTTGGTGTGGGTGAGGAGGAGGGTCGGAGTTGATACGTTGGGTAATGTCAGGATAGCATTCAATGCAGAGCTAAACAATGCAACTACCAGCAACTTGCAGAGCAGATTTGAACGGGACCTACAGGCATTCGCTGTTTTACAGATGGTGACACATGGAAGACACTGGACACCCTTTACACTGATCTTGCTAACACTGGTCATTACCTATACACACCTCAGACTGGAATGACTGAATACAAGTTTTTAACCTGGAATATCCGGGGGCTAAATGATTGCAGGAAGACCAGACTAGTCCACTCTTACTTAAGCAGACATCATATTGATATATGCCTGATTCAAGAGACTCATCTGAACAACACATCTCACCTTAAACTACACAACAAACATCGGGGCCATACTTCTCCTCCATTTATTCCAATTATGCGAGAGGAGTGACAATAGTGATTCAGCAGGGGTTTGACTGGAAAACTATAGACTCGCAAGTTGACCCTGAGGGCCGTTTTGTGATCCTTTGTGGGATATTAGGGGGAGCGAAGATGATAATTGCAGCAGTTTATGGTCCAAATAATGATTGTCCTGATTTTTTTCGTACTGTATGGGCCAAAATGCAAATCACTGGATGTGATACCATAATATGGATGGTGGATTTCAATATGGTGCTGAATTATATTTTGGATAGAAAAGGCAGCTCTCGCACACAGCATCCCAACTCTTGGGAAGTCCTAAACTCTATAGCAGAAGAGGGCAGTCTGATAGACATTTGGAGGCAGAGACACCCGTGGGTGGCAGAGGGCACGTGTATATCAGCTCATCATGGAGCCTGGTCTAGGCTGGATTATTGGCTGGTTTCTCGTGACATTATGGCATGGTCCATAGATATTTACGCACCTCCCCAGAACGCTGTCTGATCATGCACCCTGCCTCTTACGGCTAACCGTCCCAAACACACCACATAAAATGTTTAGCTGGATACTTGCCCCTAACGCCCTGCCCGATTCCGACTTTAGGGAGGAAATATATGGAGACATCGAGGAGTACTTTGCCACAAATGCTGGGTCTGTCTCTACAAAGGCAACACTTTGGGAGGCATTTAAAGTGGTAATTAGGGGGAAATACATTTCGCGACAAGCCGGTGTGCTTAAGGCTATTAGAGGCATGCTGGCTTCTTCAGAAACTTGCATTAGGGAGTTGGAAACCTCGTATTATGCAACGGAAGATCCTGCACTTTTACTGTTCATCAAGACACTACTCATTGAATTCGAAGAAGAGGCCCGCAGGGAGGTACAATTCCTGGACAAATACACCCAAGCTAGGCGCTACGGGGAGGGGGACAGACCTGGCAAAACCCTTGCGAACATGCTTAAGAAGCCACACACAGTCACTTACATATCTGAGATAGCGGGAGAGGATTCCACTGTAGTAAGAGGACCTCAGGAGGTCATGGACCGATTTACCGACTTTTATACTAAATTGTACACCGCCACTCACCAATCAGTACCGGAGGAGCTCCAGTCCTTCCTTGAGTCTATTGTGTGAATTGCTGTGGCTTGGGAGGGCACACAGAGAATACTTAGATGAACCTTTTATGGCCAATGACATCTTGCAAGTAATTAGCAGTTTTCCCATGGATAAGGCCCCGGGACCTGAAGGCTTGACAACCACATTTTATAAGACATATGCTGACCTACTGGCACCCCAGCTCCTTGCGGTCTTCGAGGAGGCTCAGACGTCTGGTATACTCCCCCCTTCTATGCGAGAGGCGATTATTCAGACTATCCCGAAACCGGGTAAACCAAGCCATGAGATAGATTCCTACAGGCCGCTCTCCCTGATTAATATTGACGCTAAGATTTATGCCAAGCTGCTTGCAAATCGACTGCAGCCCCTGCTTCCTCTTATTGCGAAACCTGACCAATCTGGCTTTATCCCGGGCAGATCCACCTCCCACAATCTCCGTACCTTTTTTGCGGTGTTTCATTACTTAAACCCTAAAGTCAAGGCGCTCGTGGCATTCCTCGATGCAACCAAAGCTTTTGACGCGTTGGAATGGCCATACCTGTTCGCCATTATGGGGAGAATGGGCATTAGTCCGACTTTTATAGCGCTAATAAAACTATTTACACGGCCCCCTCGGCGAGACTGCGTAGGAATGGTCTCTTGTCAGATTCTTTCTCTATCACACGAGGCACTCGTCAGGGATGCCCCTTATCCCCTCTCATCTTTGCCATTGCCATGGAACCAATAGCAGCCAGGCTTCGGCAACATCATGCGGCAAGAGGCTTGGGATTCAGTACTAGGGGGCTTCTTATTTCTTAATACACGGACGACATGACACTGTACATTGTAGATCCTGAGGTTAATCTAAGCCCGCTGCTCTAGGAGCTCACTAAATTCGGCGGGCTCTCCGGCATATTTATAAACTGGGCCAAGTCTACTCTATTTCCACTTACAGAGGAAACTAAGCCTTTTGACCTGGATCACCCGCTGAAATGGGCGGAGGGCCCGGTAAAATATTTGGGTATTTGGCTGAGCCGGGACGAACAGGAAATTTGGAATTTAAACTACGGGCGTGCGGTCTCATGGCTGGAAGACAAGGCAAAAGCTTGGTCTCGGCTGCCGATCTCCCTGGCTGGCAGGATTGCCATAGCTAAAAGCGTCATCTTGCCCAAATTCTTATACTTATTTGTCAACATACCAATTCCGCTCAACTGGGCCTTTTTTCCAGCCCATTCGATCGTTGCTGATTTTGATGGTCTGGGCCGAGAAGCAAGCACGCGTTTCCTGGGAGTTGCTCACACTCCCCCTCACACAGGGAGGACTGGGAGCCCCGGATATACCGCTTTATGCGTTTTGCCCGCAAGCTCAATTATTACATTATTGGCTGCATCCTACCCCGTTTCAGCCCCATGTGGCTGTGGAGATGGGCGTAGCTGCCCCGACTCCCCTCCGGGTAGCTATCTGCCAGCCATACCGCAGACCGCGGGATGGTATCGACACTGTTGAGACACTTCGCTGGGCCTGGGATAGACTACGCACCAGAGCTCACATGCAGATATTGTACGCCCCCCTCTATCCCACTCGCGCGGAACCCGATGATCCCGGCATTGGCAGACAGCGGGAATGTCTCTCTGGCAAAATCCATGGGATTTGAGACTTTTGCAGACCTTTATCCTGATGATGCCTTCTGCAACCCGCCGGGCCCTCCGGCGGAGGGCACAGGGAACTTCTCCGAGCTGTTTTTATATTACAAAATAAGAGCGACATGTAGACAACTCCACAACACCTTTCCGAACCCCCCCACTTCACTGCCTGCACTCGAGCAGATGATCACAAACCCATCTCCCTGCAGATTAATTACACGATTAAACAATTCCATACAAACTACAGCACCACTAACTGCGCCTAGGGCTAAACATAGTTGGAATTTAGACTTAGATGGCCAAATAACAGATGTCTGAGCTTTCTGCTGTGGCCAACTCCAAATGCTCTCACCAAACTATAAATTGAGGCTGATAGATTTTAAGTACCTGCACAGCTTCTACAGGACCCCTTCTCAATTGTATCATATAGGGATTAGACCTGATGAGAATTGCTGGAGGTGTGGCTATGCCCCCGCTACCATCCTGCACATGTCCTAGTTCTGCCCAAACATTGCAGCCTTCTGCGCAGACATATTTAGCAAAATACAGGAGATGCTAGGGACCTCAAGCGAGCCTCGTCCGCTCATCGGCCTATTAGGATATGTTAAAGCCACCAACGCAGAAAATCATAAATTACATGCCATGCTACTCTTGCTCGCCAAACGAAGAATATCTATACATTGGGGAGATAGGCGCGCCCCCACGAGCAAGGCGTGGATACAAGACGTCACTTTCAGCCAAACCCAACTAACCACCTTTTGGGAGTTAATGCCAATGGCCTCACGACCCAAAAACATATGGGGTCCCTTCATAGACTGGCTGAAGACACTGCAAGATGACAATGCCCCCTCCCCTGCCCCGGCCGACACTTTAAGATTCTGCTAGCCGAGACTACACAGGTGTGAATGGGGTGCCAGGCTGCCATGTTGGCAGACCATGCTAACTAGATATTTGAACGCTGTACGCCAGTGGGTCCCTGCACGAAAATGTCACATGTGCTGCATCGTCAGGATAAAATTGAGAGTTAGGCCTTATCAAAGATAATACTTGACACTGTATTAGAATGTATTGCTTCCTGACTGTTCTGTTATGTTTTTTGAGTTTGCGCATTCGAATGATATATTTGCCTAATCATATTGACAGTGATGTAACATGGAATGCTACCTTTTGTTTTTCTTGTTTGGAAAATCAATAAACACATTCTTTTTTTTTTAAACTTAGGACTCTGCAGCTATGACAGGGACCCAAGAAATTAGGACTCCTACATGTTCAATTATCCCTGGAGGTAGAGCCAATCATGCTCCATGACATTATGTCGGCAATCTAGGGAGTCCATACCTCTTTGCAGCACAAAATTGATTCATTATCTACAGAGGTCACACTAGTAAGGGTGGACCTCTGAAACATGGAAGCCAGGATGACAGAAATGGAGGGCTCAATTACCACCGTCAAGACAGATAATAAAACCTTGAAAACCCAGGTTAGTGTACTGCGTGCTGTCACAAGGCCTCTGGAGGGCCGAGTGGAGGACTTTGAGGGCCACTCATGTTGCAATAACTTTCATATTATTGGGGTCCCTGAACGGTCAGAAGGGACGGCGGTGGACCTCTTTGTGGAGGACCTCATACTCAAGATATTGCAACCCAGAGGCCTCTCCAACTATTTTTCAGTGGAGCGTGCCCAACGATTCCCTGGTACCCTGACCATTCCAGGTGCACCTCCTCACCCTATAATAGCTCATATATTTAATTACTGGGACGGTGATGTCATATTGCAAGCGTCTCCTAGTGCTCCACCAAATACCTACGAAAATCCCACCATTACCTTTTTCCCAGACTTCACGCTGAAAGTCCAAAAATTAAGGCACAACTTTCTGGAAGTCAAGATGGCCTTGAGAGAATGAGAGATAAAATACTTAATGATTTTCCCGGCAAAGCTAAGAATAGCGGCAGATGGTAAGACCTAGTACTTCACAAACCCTGGCGAAGCATGAGATTGGTTGGGCATCTGGAGGACTGTTGGAGGCTCTAAACCAATAAATTGATTGGGACAGAAGCGGCGAGAAACTGACACATCCGATCAACAAGTTGAACCTGAAGATCTACAACATTGCTCTAGGACCCAACAAGAACCGACATCCTGATCAGCAACAACCCATAATCCCATTTAATGCAGCCCTAGGAAGACCGTTCGTGGTCGACAGGCAGATCTTCTGCATCACTAGACTTCAGTGTTCCAAATGTACTGTCAGTTTTTCATAAATCCAACACCAAACTCCGAACATTACGGGTGCAGAAAAGTAACTGTGCGATGAGTCACAACATTGTCAAAAATGTCTCCTTTTTATGGAGGAGGCAGGTGGGTGATCTCTTGGCGCTGGTCACATCCACCTACAGTTTGTACAATGTTATGGGGTGACAGGTGCTCTGTAGAGTTGGGGGGGCGGGAAGTTTGAGGTCTGCCAGGCAGGGAGGGGGTTTTCACTTGGGGTTTTTGCTGTTGTTTTTGTTATTTTGTTATTATTTTTATTGCACACTGCAGCTGACGCACGATCCACTTCCCCTGTGTAGATGCTTCCCCCTGCATCCACTCCCACTTATAACTAGACAGCTATACACGTTACCACAGACTCACATACTTCCATGGCCAACCCGGTAGCAGCATCAATCAGGGACTTTTTAAGGATTGGGGGCCCTGGGCCAAATGTATTATGGGGGCCCCTGTTGGGAGCAGCTTTGATTTTATGAACCAGGTTCAGCTCTTTCATGCCCTTTTTGGTCAAATTCTAAATGTGTGTACATCTGATATTCAGGGATAGTGATGTGTGCTTTCAGTATTGTAACACAGCAGCAGCTCAATAATATTACTGCAAATAATCTCTGTGACACCCTCCCATTTCTCATATGTGAGGTCCTGTAAAAAACTGGGCATTAACAGACGCATGGCGAGCACGGAACCCAACCGCCAAATTATATTCCTTCCACTCTATTCCGCATGACCTACGAGTGCGCCTGGATAGATTCCTTTGCTCCACCATAATACTCCCAAAAGTGATACACGCGGATTACTTGGGGAGGGTCCTGTCAGATCACGATGCACACACCTTGACCCTTAGATGGAAACCGCCTCACCCCCCCCATACCCACCTGGAAATTGCCACGAGACTGTCTTACAGACCAGGTGTTCCGTCATGATCACGGGGAACACATCCAGGAGCACTTCACATTAAACGTGGGCACGGCGTCATCTCGACTGATTGAATGGGACACATTCAAAGTAGTAGCGAGGGGGCATTGCATACAACACATAGTAGGGGTACGGGGAACACTAGAGAGGGCACTACAGAAGGCGGAACAAACACTAGCGACTCTCACGAAAAAAGCAGATGCGGACGAGGCCACCCCAGACCAAGTAGCCATCGCCAAAACAACCCATACGGAGACGCTGAGAGACCTACGCAAATATAATTTCAGGGCTTATGCTTCCAGGGTCCACCGGGAGGGCAATAGAGTGGGGACGCTCCTGGCTTAGCTGGCCAAGCAAGACACGGATGCAAAACCAATCACTGAAATAGCAGATAGGGCTGGCACTCTCCGACACTCACAACTAGATATTCTACGCATTTTTCACGATTATTATTCTGGCATTTACCGAGCCCCGGAGCAGCTTGACCATCCAAGAGCCATCAGATTCCTCCGCCCATTACGCCTGCCCCAAATCCCTCCTGCGGACAAAAAAGCACTGGAGGTGAAGATCAAGTCCGCAGACGTTTCCCAGGCAATTAGAGCGTTAGCACGTAATAAAGCGCCAGGGGCGGATGGCTTCCCACTCGAATATTATAGCACCTTCTCAGCCCGATTGATCCCCCGCATGGTGACCATGTATAACGATGCACTGGACAAAGGCGAACTCCCTGGTTCCCTTCGGGCGTCGATCATAGTTACATTCCCAAAACCACACAGGGACCCAACGCTACCCTCCTCATACAGACCAATCACCCTCCTGAACGCAGACTGTAAGATACTAGGCAAACTATTAGCGGACCGGTATGCACAGGTTCTGACACCATTGATCCATCCAGACCAGTGTGGATTTGTCCCGCGACGGAACACCTCGCAGAACTTACGTAGGCTCTTCCACATCCAAGACAGGGCGAGAGAGCAGTTCCCCAACGCAGCGTGCCTGATACTAGACCTCGAAAAGGCCTTCGACACGCTACTATGGCCATACTTATTCGCGGTTCTCCGCACAATAAATCTAGGACCTACACTGACAGCATACACGAAGCTCCTCTATACAGGCCTTACTTCACGAGTCAGAATAGGGAAATACATCTCTCCTGCTTTCATAATAGAAAGGGGTACCAGACAGGGGTGCCCCCTGTCTCCCCTTCTGTTTGCCCTAGCGGTGGAACCCTTGGCGATACGCCTGCGACAAGAGGGCGAGACCTGGGGTATTCCACTCGCAGATACAGTGCACTGCGTATCCCTATATGCGGATGACCTCCTAATTTACGTCCGCGACGCTACCCACGACTTAACTCCCATCTGGGCGACACTAAGGGAATTTGCGGAGGCCTCCGGCCTTAAGGTCAACAGGGAAAAATCCACTCTGTACCCGTTGAGTCCACACCTGGCCCCATTCGAAATCCAGATCGGAACTCAGACACTCACATGGAACGCCGGGGCGCCCAGATATCTGGGGGTGAGATTGTATCACTCCCCGGAAGACCTATACGAAGGGAATCACCGTAAGGCATTAGCGGGGATACGGGCGTCAGTGGCGTTCTGGAAAACATTACCCCTAGCCCCTATTGGGCGAGTAGCTCTAGCAAAAATGATCATGGTCCCCAGGCTACTCTACCATTTCGCCAACCTCCCAGTTATACCACCGCGCCCATTCTTTAAGGAACTGGATACCCTGCTCACCGAGCTGATCTGGGGAGGGAATCGGCACAGAGTAGCATTGGCTACTTTATACTTACCCACGGATCGGGGAGGCTTAGGAGCACCATCTTTTGAGGCGTATTGCCTGGCGGCTCAGCTGCAGTGGTTGTCACACTGGACGGCAGAACGTCACATCGAGGAGACCACTACAGAGGAGGGCCGTGTGCCACTCCCGGCAATCCATAGGCTGCTACTGCCAGGCACCAAACCCATACGCACTCGACCTCCCCAGCTCTCTATAGCTCGCACATGCATGATGAGGATCCATCGCATGTCCAAAGGTAGACCCCCGTACTCGCCCCTACTCCCTTTGGTAGGTTTCCCCAGAGAGGAGAAATATTATACAGCGGGCGCTCTCCAGATCTGAACCGACCTTGCAGTCACGGAGATAGAATCCCTGTTTGAGGAGGGCCAGCTTAGGACATATGCCCAGATGACCGAACAGTACGGCCTCCCGCCAGGTCAGTTCTTAACACACAGACAGCTTATAGACAGTAGCCGCCGCTACTGGAACCCAAGCGAGGGGGAGCCCCAGACACACCCAGTCATCCATACCATTTTACACATGGGAGCGGGCCGGCATCTGGTCACGTGGCTCTATAGAGCTATCCGGGAGCTGCTTCTCACCCCCTTACAGACCTTGCGCCAGACATGGGAAACAGAAATGGGGAGAGTGTTTAACGATAAGGAGTGGGACACGCCCTTAGAATACCCCAAAAAGGTCTCCAGGAATGCGCGATTTAGGAACATTCAATTCAATGTCCTTCACAGAGCGTACCTCACCCCGAGCCGCCTCCACCGTTTCTATCCAGACACACACTTTGCATGCCCCCGATGTCAAGCCCCTGAGGCGGACTTTAAGAACATGTTCTGGGACTGCCCCACCATACACAGTTACTGTAATCGCGTCCACCAGACACTAAGGGCGACGACCAACATTACGACTATGTCCACATGGGAGGCGTGTGCCCTCGGGATCTTCCGCAGGCGGAAGACCGAAAAGGTACATTCCCGTTTCGCATCCCTTGCCATTCTTTTAGCAAAAAGGGGAATAGCCATGCACTGGCGGGCCCCGATGTGACCCCCGGAGGCAGCCTGGGTGGGCGCCATGAAAAAATGGGGTAAGGCGGAGGAGGAGGTGTTGAGAGAAGAGGAGGTAAAGGGACTCCGCCGGCATCCCATCTCTTTAGACTGGGCACAGCTATTATACGCATTCGAGCACGAAACGACTCCGACGGAAGATCCAGTAGACTCCCAATCCCAGACCCTACCTCTGTCCCCTGTAGGGTCAGCAGCAGCAGTCACACAACAGGACCCACCTGCCTAAACCCAAGGTTCTGAAGGAGTCCTGCAGGGAGCTCCTCTCTTCTACATCGGGGTAACCGGACATGTGAGCTTACAATCCCTCCCCCCCACATAAGTACCATCACACCTACGTACCATCGCACTGCACAAAGGCAAGACGCCATCCGCACTATTGATATCTCTGACACATAGTCCGATAGCTCCCCAACGTCCCCCCTAGTTTCACCCCCACAGTTAGCAGTTTGCCGTTACGCATCGGCAGTTACGTCTCCGATGCTAGTTCGATGGGAACACACTCAGACAAGATTAGACACAGTGAAGCTGGGAAGGAACATATGAGAAGGAAATACTTATGCATACCCCTCGGAAGTAGGCCCAGCCGAGATTTAAGAAACTACCACTGAAAAACACAAACCAACAGGAGGGCTTCTCCCAGACACTTGTTCCAATGTCTAGTTTTCTTACTGGCGGTGATACAGGGGAAAAATGTGTATGTTATACCTTACAATCATTCTGCTCCCAATTGCAGTCATGTGTCAATGCATTGAAATGATGAAAAATGTCAACATGTAATAAGAAATGTAAAAATCCCAATAAACAAAAATAAAATGTGAGGTCCTGTAAAATAAACTTTTTATATGGATGTTGCATGAAACAAACACATTTTGTCTGCAAAATGTCTGCAATAGACTCTCACAAATTAAAAATAAATTATTAAAAAACGCTATTTACAAAAATCGGTTAAAAAAGTATTCAAGGTCATCAGGGCAAGACTCTCTGCAGAATAGAGCTGGCTCTATAAGGGGGGCCCTGAAAGGCTGGGGCCCTGGGCCAGATCCCACTTTGCCCATGCCTTAAAATGGCTCTGGCATCCATCATTAAACTGTTTTCCTGAAATGTAAATGGGTTAGGGGATAAAATTAAACTCAGGGTTGTCCTACAATACATTAAGAGACATTCTCCTGAAGTAGTCCTTCCCCAGGAGACTCATCTTAAGGAGAACACATACCGTGTCTTAGACCAGTGGGGATAGAAAATAATGGCCTAGTGTGCAAAGCGTTACTGCTTACTGTCCAACACATTTGGACAGATAGCCATGGCCGCTATGTGGCGATCTCTTGTATATGAGAGTGCAGGGTCATCCCAAAACATTTTGCCTTTCTCCTAGCCTTTTTTCTGACAAGGTGTTGGTGGTTTTAGCCTCTGGGCACTTTAGCACTGCTGTCCAGTGTAAAGCGCGTGTGCTCTCTGTGTTACATATGGTAAGATTGGTCTACACCTGTTTGGCATATTTAATTTACCTGTCAGTCCCTTGTAAAGTGGTATCTTATATACCCAGGGCTGGTAAATTAAATGCTACTGGTGGGCTTGCAGCGCTGATTGCGCCACCCACCAAAGTAGCCTTTCAAACCTATTTCAGGCCTCTGCCATTGCAGGGCCTGTGCGCGCAGTGTTACTGCCGCTGTGACGTGGCACCTAAAGTGTGTGCCATGTCTGTGACCCCCCTTTTACTGCATGTCAGTCACCCCTAAGGTAGGCCCTAGCTAGCCCTATGGGCAGGGTGCATTGTAGGTAAAAGGGAGGACATGTACCTTAAGTGTGTGACATGTCCTGGTAGTGACAAACAGCCATTTTTGGTTTCTCACTACTGTGGGGCTGCCCTCCCATAGGAATGTATTGGGGATTCCCTGATAAGTGTTTCAGTGGTAATTCCTGATATGAGAGGGGCAGCGTGGTCAAGTTTAGTATATTTGGAATGGTAATAATAAATGCTGCGCAATGGTGTGCGCCGATTTATTATAACTATTTTAGAAATGACACTTTTAGAAGTTGGCATTTCTGTGTGCTATGTGTCTGCCTGCCTGATGTGAATTGCATGTCTGGCTTTTGAGTGACAGGGGCTGGTGAGGTGTGTGTGGCTCCAGGAGGGGCAGGGTGAGTCAGCACTAGGCTGAATGGGACATCTACATTGGGAGTAGTGGGAGGAGTAATCCCCTGACCCTGAATAGGTCTGTGCCTAGCCTGTACAATGCTGGCTCCGCCCCCCTGTGGTGTGTCTGATGACGAGCCCCCACCTGACAAAGGGGAAGAGGAGCCTGGTAAACAAAGTGCTCCAATTCCCCCCTGAACCAGTTTTTGCTGGTTCCCCCAAGCCCTGTACTGCAGACAAAGGAATGTGTAGTATAAATATAGGGGCTGTGACCCCATGAATTTTGTGCTGTTCCTGGACTTGTTGGGGGCTTGCTGCTGCTGGGGGCCCAGGAGGAGCCGCCAGAGGGGCTTGCCTCCCTGCTGGAGGGCCCTGTGTGCTGGCCTCCCTGGGCCCAGCTATGCCCCATGGACCCTGAGGGACCCTTGCACCCTGTGAGCGCTATATTTTAATTTTCCCAGGAGAGAGGAGCGCTGGAGCTTCGCAGCGCCGAGCTGCACATCGCTTCTGAGGGAATCCCCAGCGTAGGGATTCCCCCGAATTGCTGGGATCGAGCGGGAGCCTCCCCCGCTTTATGCATACTTGGAGCGGGTGCCCACCCCGCTTTATGCTCGTATTTTAAGGCGGGTGCCCACCCCGCTTATGTGCTTGTTGTGGCGGGTGCCCACCCCGCCATTATCTTTAATTTAAACGGGAGCCCACCCTGCGTTTCACCGCCGCGACCCGGAAGTCAGGCAAAGGTTGCCTGGTCCGGGGCGGAGCCTGTCCCGGAAGGAGGGCGGGAGCCTACCCCGCCTCCGACAAGCTGTTCCAGGTGCCCGAGGAGACCCGTCCGGAGCCTCGCAGGCTCCACGTTGAAGTCCCGGTCCCAGGAAGGGGGACCGGGCGAAGTGAAGAGAGAGCCTCGCGGGCTCCATTTCCGCCCCTTCCACCCGCCGCAGAAGTGAAGAGGAGAGTCCCCGAGGAGTGAGGGCTCTTCGGACGCCTGCCGCCTGTACCGGAGGAGTCCTGCCCAGAAGCCCGGTGAGTGAGGCTGACTGGGATGAGCCCCGAGGGGAGGGGCTCGGCTCGATGCACATTGTCGGTGCCGGAGTGGACCCGCCAGACAGTGGGCTGCTCCAACGAAGGGGGCATTTTCTTCTTCTTGGCACCCGGAGGAGCCCGGTGATCGGGGCTCCCCCAGGCCCCATTAGTGCTAGTGCTACGTTCGTTTTTGGGGGCAGTTTTGTTTAGAGAGCCCCAGAGCAGGGCTCCAGAGGCGCTGCCAGGGCCTTTTGGTTTATTACCCACAGCTGCGCCGCCGTAGTGGGCAGCTGCAACGTTTGGCCGCATTTACGTGATAGGAGCCCCGGAGTGGGGCCCCAAAGGCACCACAGGTGCCAGGCCTCTTTATTCCCTCAGTTGCGCCGCCGTAGCGGGCAACTGCAACGTGGGGCACATTTGTTTACGGAGTCCCAGCGGGGACCCACCCAGAGGGCACAGTGAGTGCCAGTGCCCACGTTTTGCTTCACAGCTGCACAGCAATTAGTGGCAGCTGCAACGTTTAGGCCAGCGCAAATTGCGCACTTTGGATTCTGCTGCAGTGGCAGCCGCCCTGACATTTGGGACATAGGGCATTTGAGCCCTCTGAGAAGGCCAGTTGGCCAGGGGGACAGTGTTAGGTTGGTAGGGCGCCATCTGCCAATATGCTAAATGTGTTTTATGCACCATGATTTATGCCTCTGATGTTTATGTTTAGGAGGTTATTCCCTAATCTGAGGTTTAGGCGTATGAGGTTATTGCCTAATGTGACTTCTGCTTATGAGGTTATTGCATACTGTGTTTATGCTTGTGAGGTTATTGCATAATGTGTTTATGCTGGTGAGGATATTATTACCTAATGTGTTCAGGCTTATGAGGTTGGCGCATAATGTAGTTTACGCCTGATGTGATACTGATTGCATAATATGATTTATGTTGCAGGATATAATGTTGAGTACAGTGCTTTGCCAGTAGTTACTGGTTGTGTTCTACATTTACTATTTGTGCTTTGTGATGGTTCTGACAGTGGTCCAATTGGCCCTGTCATGTGTATATAATCCCCTGTAAATATTGCCTAGTGCCAGTTGGCACAGTGTATATTGTGTGATATTCTAATGTGTTGTGGATAATACAAAGGCTTTTCACATTGCCTCTGGGATAAGCCTGACTGCTCGTGCCAAGCTACCAAGGGGGTGAGCAGGGGTTATCTTCAGCGTGTAACTCCCATACCCTGACTAGAGTGGTGGTTTCTGCCTGGCTTAGGCGCAAGCCCTAGCTACCAGAAATCCCATTTCTAACAGAGAGGATAAACTGATAAACATAATTTCTTTATATGCTCCTCCACGATTGCATGACAATGCATTCTCTGACGTACGTGCATTGTTAATTCGCCTTCCACAGAGTATATTATTGATGGGTGGTGACTTTAATATTGCACTCAATGACGAGACTGCTTGCTTGCCACTCAGACTGACGGGGGCCTCCTGACACCCGTAGGCTGACTTCCTATCGGCTCTTGGTCTTCTGGACATATGGCGCTCCCACAATCCGATGACAAAACAGTACACGTTTCATTCAGGGGCACATGGTAGTGTTTCCCGCATTGACTATATCCTTACTCTTTTTACACAAAGTTAGGGGTCCCGACTGGGAACCCTAGGAGGGTAGAGAGGTCCTCAACTAAGAGGATTGAAGGGATACGTCCTCCCAGAAATATACTCAAAAACACAACAGTATCCCTTCTGGAACCAAGATGGTTCCTTTAGGAACAGCGAAAGATGGGGAATCGTCTGTACGTCAACTGGCAGCACACCCACTATTGTGGGTGGGAAGGGAAAGAAACCCTTTTCTTTATACAACCCTCACTCACTCTAATAGTGGCATGCTTCATCATCGGGTTCACCCAAACTCCTAAAGGTCGGGTGGGCTCAACCGTATTCCAGGGAGCACTTATGAAGATTGGGTGTATAGGGGCGTAACTTAAAAGATAAAATTACTCACCCACTTCAAAAGTATCCTTTATTAGTGGGGTGGGAGGGAAGGGTAAAAATGTATAAAGGGCTAAAAGGATGCAATGGTCCTATGACCCTAAATCACCAAAATGTTTCAGCCCTGTCCTATTGGCCTGTGCAAGGTCCTGGTCTTTCGTCAGGGTGGGTAGTGAAAAAGTCACTCCCCCGAAGACGTGATTGACGTGTGCATGCAATTTGCATGTGAGAAAATTAAAGAAAGGCATTTACTTGCCGCAGCATTATTAGGGAATTACCCAATTTCAAGGGGGCACCAGCTCCCATGGGAGCACGAGAGGGAGGCCTTGTAGTCACACTTTCGTCAAAGGTCCCATCCTTGCACTGAACCTAGTATCAGCTCAGCTCCCCTGCGTGGGGTATCCTTACTCTGACATAATACAGTTCCCACTTTAGTGAGATCTGCCACTTGGCTAGAGGCATCTTGGATCACTCGCCAATATGGGCGATATACAGCCTACCAAATTAATGGAATAGCAGCAGAATAACACTCAATAATTTGTATCTCAAGATACCCCTTATATGAGATGGTCTTCATGGGGCCACAGATCTTGGATCACTCGCCAATATGGGCGATATACGGCCTACCAAATTAATGGAATAGCAGCAGAATAACACTCAATAATTTGTATCTCAAGATACCCCTTATATGAGATGGTCTTCATGGGGCCACAAAGTATTATTTTGCTGAGAACAAACATTTGGTGGACTCTTCGCAGACCCTCTGGGAGGCATACAAGACTGTGATTAAGGGACAGGTCCTCTCGTTGATCGAAGGGCACAAGAAAGATAAGCGGGCACAAATGGAAATGCTACAGGATGAAATTGCAGAGCTAGAAGCCAAACTTGATAATCAAGTGGAACAGGCATTCATCACACACTAAGCCTGAAGCAAAAGGTAAATAGGGGCGCGGCATCCAACGCGGCCAAGAGAAGTCATCGGGTAACCCAACACCGCCTTTATGAAGTCAGGGGAAGACCTGGGAAACTCCTAGCATGGCTTCACAAATGTGAGAGGGTGAATCGCTGGATCCTAGAAATACAAACTGACAATGATGAGCAAGTGCGGGGGAGGCAGGAGGTGGCAGATGCTTTCTCCACTTACTATGCCCAGCTGTACTGCCCCACAGATGCCGCTACGGCAGAAGAATCACTTGATTTACTAGCCGATCTAAAGCTTCCGAGCCTATCATGTGCAGACAGAGCTCACTGAAAAAGAAATAGTGCGGGCAATCCGCAAGTTGAACTCGGGCAAAGCAGTGGACCCCAACTGGATCCCCATTGTACTTTATAAGCTAACAGCCATAAAGATTGACCCTTATCTGCTTAAAATGTAGAAGGAAAGTCACAACTCAGGCTCCCTTCCCCAAGATCAGCGGCTGGCTGATATAATGGTCATCCATAAAGATGGTAAACCACCTGAGTATTGTGCCTCTTATAGGCCAAACTCAGGGCTGAATGCCGAAGTTAAAATATTAGCTTAAGTTCTGGCCTTCCACCTGAATACAAGTAGTTACGGCTCTCATTCACCCAGATCAATCCAGCTTCATGCCAGGACGGAACACCGCCGTAACTTGAGGCGGCTCCATGGTGTCTTGGGCCAACCTCTGGGCCTGCAGGAAGATGCCCTTCTGCTTTCACCAAATGCTAGAATGGCCTTTGACATGGCCGAGTGGCCTTACATGTTTGAGGTGTTGAATAAGATGGGCTTTGGCCTGCAATATATCATTTGAATAAAGCTCCTATATATGCAAACATTGGCCCAAGTAACAGTCAACGGAGGTGTGTCCACTGCATTTCAGCTCCAGCGCGGCACCCGACAGGGCTGTCCACTCTCGCCCTTAATATTTGCTCTTATATTGAAGCGCCTTCCTGCCTGGATGAGACAAGGACCGCTGGTTCAGGGACTCCAGAGGGCAGATGACTGGAAAGATAAAATCTCACTTTAAGCAGATGACATTCTGCTCCATGTCGCCAACCCAACATTCACGCTAGATAGGATTATGTAAATAATTACCCAATTTAGTACCTACTCAGGCTACACCATCAACTGGGGAAAGTCCCTCATATGTATCCTCCAGATTCCGATATTTGGGACTATATGTGACCACTGACCCCAACAGGTTTCATGTTAACAATCTATTGCCACCTCTTGCACGCCTCAGGCAGGATTTTCAAGACAGAAGGCCATTGCCTCTGTCTTTGCTTGGTAGGGCAGCTCGATTTAAAATAATGGCTCTGCCTCGCCTTCTTTACACGTTACACAATAGTCCTTATCCAGTCCTGGTTTTGTACTTCAAAGAAATTGAGAGCAGGACCCGCGGGCTGCTCTGGAACAGAGCCCCTCCTCATATTGCATTCAACAATTGATGAGAGGTTGGTATGACGTTGGCATTGTCCTTCCGGACATTCAAAAGTACTATTGAGCCACATAATTAATGGAAGTTAACTATTGGGTGCATCTACAGATAGCCAAGCCTGCATCCCACATGGATAGATTAGCAATGCATCCAGGGGGCCATCTTAGGGCCATATACAATGGACCGCGCCATAAATGCTTTCAAAGGCCCAACAGCAGTTACACTGAACATTAGGCACACAACTCTCTGAGTACATGGGTGGAAGGGCCAAATAACTTAAGCCACCCCCCTGTGGGACACAGCTAGTTTAGGTACTCTAGGGACACAGCCTGGCTTCGATAAGTGGGATCTCATTCGCCTGGCGAAAGTGGGGGACCTCTGGGTACAGGAGGGCGTCATCCCTTTCACGGATTTGCAAAGCGAATATCATCTAGCACCCACTGAAACTTACTGTTACCTACAGATCCGGCATGCACTACAGAAGGCACTGACAGCAGGTGAGGTGCTTTCTGAAACATCCCCACTGGAGGACAGGCTTCTTGACACCCATATGCCCTGTAAAACTATCTCACTTACTTATCAAAAAATAATTACCAGCTCGCCTGACACCCTGGTTCACTTATGGGCACAATGGGAGCAGAATTTGGAAGTTCTTGAGGATGAGGAATGGCCAGAGGCATTGCCATCCCCTAGAGAGGTTGCCATGCAGTCCAGATTCCGGTTAGTACAACTCAAAATATTACACATGTCCTATTATTCAAGCGCTACCTTAGAAAAAATGACCAGAGCCATATATGCACAATGTCGTAGACATTGTGGTCGATGTAGGAACATTTTTTCATATTATATAGAGTTGCCTCATGATGCAACGCTATTGGACAGCTGTGATCAACTGTATGAATAATGTATGTGGCTGTAAAATGGAGCCTCCTGCCAAGTGGCGCTTCCTTTATATCTGGGACACATCAGATTTAACCTGCATAGAGCGAACTTGGATAGCACTGGGACTGATGGTAGCTAAACGTAACATTGCACGTTTGTGGTGGGCTGAGCAACCACCACAATTGAGAGACTGGAAAAAATATATGGTCTAGTGCATGCTCGCAGAAAACGTGGTGTATGAAGGGAGTGGATGTCCCCCAAAAATGGGCGAAGATATGGGGAAAATGGAACGAACATAGAGGTAAACCTTGCACCTCAATTGCCGGGGCTGGTGTGGAGTTATCACTTGCTAATCAACCTGTCTCACTTGTAACCACTGGCAGGCCAGGGTAGGGAGTGGAGGGGGGTGCAGACGTGATTGTAGAACCATGGATCACTGTCTCTATCTGTATAAGTCACTGCATGGCAGTGTATTGGTTTCTTTATTTATCTTATGTATTGTTGTTTTGATGTTTATAACAATAAACAGAACTGTAAAAAAAAAATGGATGCAAGCAGTGTTGACCGGGTGCTGCCAGATGCACCTACCCATGCACCCAGTGATGTCATGTGGACTGTCTCTAGAGACTGAGAGACTCAATGGTGTCTAGTTGTTGGTGTTATTTATTCCCATAGGTTGGACTTGTTGTCTTTTCATTTGGATTTGTGGAGAGATGTAGTGTCCTTACAGACAGGTAGCTGTTTCCAGCCACTCCATGAAGGCAGGCCTTTCACCCACCCCACACCTATCCAGCTCAGGTGTCATAGGTCAGGTGATCCTGTCCAGTGCTTGAAAAGGAGAAATAGAAGTGCAGGTACTCTGTACCAGAGTACCTGCTTGTTTCTGAGAAGTGCTGGTACTCTCCAATTAAAAGTATTACGTTTTTCTTGAGAAGTGCAGGTACTCTCCCTCTCAAAATAAAAAAGTGCTGGTACTCAGTACCGTTCATATCAATGGGGTCACCCTGTTTCCCTCGGAACCTGGGTATTGAATTAAAAAGCTACAAGTGGCTCCGTTGGGTAAGCACCACAGAGTGCTTTTTAGAACCAAACCATTGCTTCAAAAATAATTTTAAATTATACAAAACAATCCGGAATGTACCACACCTACAATAAATTTAGCATAAGTGTAAATTTAGTATTTCTTTGTTTTTAATGAGCTTTCTTAGAAAAGAAAATCCACAATTTTGCACAGTAAATAAATACGGGCTGTCAGACAAAAGAAAACATAAACAATACAGAGACAATTCAGTGGGTGACTGTGGTGACAAAAAGTGAAATGAGTGACCTTTCAAATTCAAACACAAACAAAACAATAACATAGATTCCCTGTCCTTTTCCGGTCTTTCACTCTAGCATGCACTGGCTTTTAAATTTTAGCTATAATGCGCCTGGACATGAGACATTATTACATGGACGTTTCGACCCTGTAGATATGTGTGTCTGTAGATACATCAGATAGGGTCTTCCTCAGGACAAAGCAGACTAGTGACAGCCTATTTAAAAATGGAAATGAAACTCTTTTTAGTTTGGTGTGCGATAAAATATTTACAGGTGTGCGAGCAGCCATGTTCCATGAGTACTCACCTTTGTTGGTTAGATATTCAAGAACATAAAACTACTCCTCCGATCCCAGATGGAGCTTGTCACAAAAACTTTATTGTTGAGTATCATCTGAAAAATGGTGAAATAACCCATTTCAGTAACAGTGACCTTTTTATATATGCAATCTAAGTGAGGGATGGATATTGCGTTCGTGAATAATCTATCGCGCACTTACCCATGTGCCTCAATCCCTAAATCTGTATTTAGATGGCCTCAGCTGTGTTCCAATTATCAGCTGCGTCCCTGTTGGGAGAGTGAAAAAACTAAGTATACTCCTCCCCATCATTGTCCTAAGTATTGCCAAGTTGATTGCCATGGAAATATCGAATAGTACACTTACCCCACTGGTCATACACACCGACCTCCAGGGGGTAAAGAAATCCCACTAGTGATTGTTGCTGCCCAATCCAATATTGATTTAGGATTGTCCAAATGAATTGGCTCCACGCACCTCCGTTAGTTCTGGTGGGAAAATAAGTCTATTTAGTACATACGCCGATAAAATGTAGCCTGCTGGAGCCCTCCTGTGCGTGTACTACACTCACCTCGATCACCGGGTGTCTGTGGATACTCTCCTTTCTGCTGCAGGATGCCGGTGCGAGCATTCGCCGGAGCAAAGTCAAGTTCAGGGTTCAACGCGTGGCGTCATCACGTCGAACACCAGGCACCCGTAAAAGAAAGGACGGCAGCCATCTTGGAACCTGTTTCCAATGGTTATACCAAATGCAGTAATTTCTAATTTCGGATCAAAAGTCTACGGGGATGGAATCCCCGTTTAACTGAAATGTATCTAAGGGGATTAACCTGCCTACCAGTGCCTGGCAAGTGTGTGTCATTACCTCGATCTCTCCCCACCAAGAAAGTGGTAGCCATCCTATTTGACATGCCCTACTATTGGGTACCCTTACACCTTCTACGTAAGGCTCAATATGACAGCTGGGGCAATGAATGGCGAGCATTCTCCAAGGTGAGGCAAGTTAAGGGTTCAGCGTGTGACATCACGCCGAGAACCAGGTGCACGTAGATGTAAAGACGGCGGCCATCTTGGAACCTGTTTCTATCAACTTTGTATAATTGCAGATCCCCGGTCTACGGGGGATGGAATCCCCATTTAACAGCAACGCTTTTAACGGTGGTAACCTCCCTCCCAATGTCTGGCACGGGGTGTCATTACCTCTATCTCTTACTCACAAGAAAGTGGCAGCCATCTAGTTATGTCTGACATGCCCAGCTATTGGGTACCCTTACACCTTCTACGTAAGGACAGTGAGTGGGGTGGTTCGCAGTTGTCCTATGTATAATAATGCATATGTGCATCCCCCTCAGCTATCTGCATGTGGTAGTGTCCAGTAGGTGTAAGGATGTGTAATGGAACGACCTTAGTATGGTACAAACCATAGGCAATGTGATATATGGTTCCGCCCACTTACTATGGTAGCCATCTAATAGTCCATATTGCATCTATGTGGGGTACATGGTCCATGCTAAGGAATGGTGTAGATGTGGGACATCATGAAGGACCATCTGTTGGTTACACATACCCAGGACCATGGTACATCCCTAAGATGGTCAAATCATCCTCTATTGGTGTGACTAGGGGGATGATGTCAATGCTGTGGCTATAGAATCAGACATGTAACAGGAGGCTCGTCTGTCTATATTTTTCCTCAATTTAATTCAGGCCCTTGCTGACTGAATCCAAGACATGTATCCATTTGCATTCCCTAGCGCTAAGCTTGGACTCAATATCACCTCCTCTTGTTTCTCGTATTACCGTCTCAATGACCCACCACCTAAGGCTCTCAATCGAATGTTCCTGTTGGTGGAAATGTTCCACCAGTGGGGCTCCCTCTGTTCTGCATCTAATTAGGCTACAGTGCTGCAAAATGCGTTGCTTGATCTTTTGCTTAGTTTGACCTACATATATCATGTTGTAAGGACACTTTATCGCATATATGACCTCCTTCGTGCTGCAGTTGGTGTAGTGGCGTGCTGTATATGTCCATCCCGATTGGTCAAAGTTCTTACCCTCAGTAGTGAGCTCACAGGCCTTACAACGTCCACACTTGAAATGTCCCACAAGCGGGAGGATATTCAATTGTGCACGTATGTCAGAACTTCTCTCCGTTCACAGGAAGAAACTCACCACATGATCACGGATGTTTTTGTTCCTTCTGAATGCAAAGAGAGGCTTTTCTTGCATGTCAATTTCCGTGGCGACCAGATTCCAGTATTTATTAATGATTTTCTTGATCGCGGTACTTTTTGTGCTGAAAGAAGTCACGCAAACTAACTGTTTCATTGTGTCCTCTTTGGGTCTGATTTCTAGTAGGCTCTCCCTCTGGCAATACCATGCTCTCTTCCTAGTCCGTAGTAACAGTCCCCTAGGATAGCCCCGTTCACCCAGACGCTGGAGCAGTGTGGTAGTTTCTTGGAAGAAGTCGGGCCGACGTGAACAGTTTCGTCTCAACCTCAGAAACTGCCCACACAGGAGATTATCCCTAAGATTTCTTGGATGGCGGGAGTCATATTTGAGTAGTGTATTCCTCTCAGTAGACTTTCTATACAGAGTTGTGTAAATCCTGGTGTCTTCTACTTTAAGGGATATGTCCAGGAAACTGATCGTGTCTCTGTGGTATGTCATAGTAAATTGGATGTCTGGTGATCTACTGTTGATCCACATTGAAAAGTCAATGAGGCTCAATTCATCCCTGGTCCAAATCATGATGGCATCATCAATAAAACGTTTCCACACAGTAATGTTGTTCAGAAAAGGGTTGTCATGATCATATATGTGTGCATCCTCATAATTATCCATATAGAGGTTCGCTAGGCTTGGAGCAAATCCAGCTCCCATCGCTACTCCTTTACATTGTATGTAGTATTGATTTTGAAAAAAAAGTAGTTCTTCCGCATCGCCACACTTAAAAGCTCTGTCAGAAATTCTGTAGGTACCCAATGCGGACGTTCCCTCCCGTCAAGCACCTTGCGTATGACTTGTAAAGCTTCCTCTTGGGGAATGCTCGTATAAAGGGACGCACCATCTAGTGTCACCAAGAATTGTTTTGTCACTTCAAATGGTTGCCCTTCCATCAGCTTTATAATATCCATAGTATCTCTCACATATGACCTAGTCTTAGTTACCATTGGCTTGAGGAAGCTGTCAATGTACTTGTTGATAGGCTCCAAGATAGACCCACAGCCTGACACGATAGGTCTCCCTGGTGGTGGTTTTGTAAGGTCTTTATGTACCTTAGGTAATGTATAAATCGTTGGTATGCGGGGATATTTTTTATTTAAAAAAACTTGTTCCTGCTCTGTGAGGTAGCCCCCTTCCACGCCTTTCTCGGTCAGATCATGGATTAATTCCTGAATTTCTGATGTAGGATCTCTTGCAATTATAAGATAGCTGTCTTGGACATTCAATTATTTCTGAATCTCTCTGACATAGTCTATGGTGTTCTGTATGACTATTGCACCGCCCTTATCAGCAGCCTTTATGACAATATCTTGGTTGTTTTTTAAAGTCACTAGACTGTCTCTCTCAAGTTTAGTGATGTTGTACTTGATGTAATCCCTGCTTTTTAGTGCATCCATCACTTCTTTTAAAACAATCTGTTCATAAGCCAGGATGTTGTGGGATACCAGGTGTGCTGCGGGTGTGAAGTTAGAGGGAGTTCTGAAGGGTGTGGCTACCTATTGCCTGTTGACTAATGGATTTTTCATGAAGTAATATTTCAGTCTGATCTTCCTGAAGAAACGTTGTAATTCCACCTTCGTATTGAATGAGTCTGGGAGAGTGGTGGGGATAAATGATAATCCTATAGACAGAACACTGTTTTTTGAATCAGTGAGGGTATAGTCAGATAGATTTATGATGGGGTTAGTTTGATCATTGGACACAATGGGTGTAGGTACCTGTTCAGGAATTACCACCTGTATGTCTGTCTGCGTGTTTGTATCTCCCCATGTGACTCCTCTGGATAAAACCTCACTCTGTTGTTCCCTCTCTGAGAGTTGCCTCCTCGGTTCCACCCTCGTGGTCTGCCCCAATTCTGTTCCTGCCGCCTCCCTCTGTTCGGGCTCCATGTTTTGTCCCCTAAAAAAGACTGTTGACCACTCGCTGAGTCTTGATATGAGGTAGCTTGGTTACGGGCTGGATAACTGGTCCCTGCCCGCTCTGTGTCACTCTCAGACCCACTCCCAGCCGAAGAGTCTGAGAAAGTGGCAAAGTGTCTAGGTCCTTGCCTGCCCCTATTGGTAAAATATCCCTGGTTGTCCTGCTGATAATAATCCTCAGACAAATAGGTATAGGTTATTTTCTTGTCGTATAACCTAATGTCTTGTGTGAGTTTGTCCAGTTTCCTGTTGAGTGTGATGGTGTTAAACTCTGATTGTTTTCTCCACCCGCTCTAGCAACTCCTTAGCATTTGTGAGTGCCTTATCGTCAATGATTTCCTTTTTTAGTTCTGCTATCTCTTGGGTCAAACTCCTAACGTATTCAATGGCAGTTTCAATCCCCATAACCATCCAGTGCCTTGAGCATGTATTTGCTACAAAGCTAAAGCCCTCCCGGAATTTAGGGATGTCAATGAAGATTGCCGGTTCGTTTCTCACTTGTAGGCCTTTCGGTATAATGTTGGACTGAAGGTATTTTGTTAATACATGACCATGTAGTTTTGCCCTTACTAGTTTCTTTTCCAATCTTTCTATTTTGGCTAGTTTCTCATTCAGTGTTGCATCTAGAGTGGATGTGCCCACACCTAGGAAGCAATGGTCTCCCTGGTCCTGGATAAGCTTGTTAATATACTCATCACTATAGGAGAGAGTTTCTCTCTCTGACATATTCTTGTGAAATCGGACTCAAATCCGTAGAGAAAAGAACCCTCACAGGTAACACCTGCACCTAAATACCATTAATATCAATGGGGTCACCCTGTTTCCCTCGGGAACCTGGGTATTGAATTAAAAAAGCTACAAGTGGTTCCGTTGGGTAAGCACCATGGAGTGCTTTTTAGAACCAAACAATTTCTTCAAAAATAGTCAGTACCAGACATTACTGGCTCATTTAAAGCACTGATCCTGTCAATAAAAGGGCCCAAGTGCACGTGCTTGAGTCCAGGTCTGTACACCCTATACCAGTGCCTGTGTCATCTCTTATTGCTGGATGTGGGCCTCGGGCCCGAACCTCACAGGAGGAGGAGGGGATATAGAGCCAAGAGCGAGTATTTAGTGCGTTATGTAACGACAGCCTACATCGTCTGCAATAAATAATGCCAAAGAAACATTTGGAAACTAAAACCCGCCTGCGGTTTGTCAGGTGATTCTTCAGCCCCTCTTGGGGTTTGTGGGAATGAGCTTTGTTTGTTCTGGCTCGCAGCAGACCTTCAGCCCTTTAGAAACTCTTCTACACATGTATCTTATCCAGGTCTTTGAGTGGGCCGGGTCCTGCCGGTGCTGAGCACTGGTAGTTCTAAAAAGCAGGTGCTTAGACGGGGCTCTTTGTTATTGCCCTCACCCTCTGGGTGAAAAAACCCAAAAACCTTAGCTTGGCAGCAGTGCTACCCTTCACTGCTTTGGTGTATCTTTAAAGGGACGTGTTACAGTTCTTTCACAGTCTCATCATTGCAGAACTGAAGCGTTGTAACTATTTTATACAAAGATGCCATTGTTGTTGCTTATTTATTTAATGCAACTAACACCCATCGACAAAGCCAACAGTCCTGGCTTGCTGTAGGTGTAATGTTTCTTGTTGTATTATATGTCTGGATGCAAAGACAGAAAGAAGCAGCAAAATACCAGTAGGGCGGCACATCATGCTAAGCAGAGATTTCTAGCTGACATGTTTTAAGCCACGCCCTTAATTATATCGGCCATGCCCCTTTGATACCACCCCCCCCACACACAGTTTTTTCATCCCACTTAAAGCCCTGATAATATCTTCACACCATATTTGTAATCGAACGTGCAATCATAGATGTGTACATTTGTTCGCACATCTTTGTGTTACTTTAGAAAACATTGTGGAACATCACACATTGGGAGCAGGAAATGACGCCAATTTACATGAGCGCTAAGCTCATCTCGCCATCAAAGAGTGCCTCGCTGCACCAGGCGATAAATAATGGAAAGACGAAGGGGGCAGAACTAGTGGGCACCATGCTGCTCGGCCTCCGGCTAAGGAAAGAAATACACTGCCCGCCGGGCTCCAAACAGTGGGATTAATAACGCATCAATTTTAATGCAGACTCTTTTTTTTCTTCTTCACGAACAGCAAAGTGAATGTTTGAGCATTTCAGCAGGGGGTTAATGAGCACTCGGATTAGTTATTCAGATTTTCTTGCACTGCTTCAATCCATCCTAGGGAGGAGGCGGCCTGGGATTTCACGCAAAACATTTCCACAAAGATGTCTGCTTTTATAGTGGCCGTGGGTAGGGGGAACGGAGGCAGCTGTAAGCGTGATGGTGCGTGCCCAGCAGCCTGTACATGCGTGAGTCAATTTATGTGTATGTTTGTGTATGTGTGTAGTTGCATTTTTTGTTCCTGGATTGGGAGAAAAAAACGTAACCGTGGAAAATGTGTTGATACCATCGCATAGTGAATCAAGTAGCCAAATACACTAGCCAGACTGACCCTTTCCTACGTGATCTGGTCGTCACTCTTTACCCCACAAATCTCTGGGACATTTGCCAAATGTTTGCAGTTCAGCCATATGTTGTAACAGCAGCTCTAAGCTAAAGAGAAGCTTAAGGCGTACTGCAGTGCTTCAAAATCTGTCACAAAACACAATAGATGCAAATAATGAGTGTGCCATTAAGAAAGCTATACGCGGATTCATCGGGCGGCTTTAAATGGTCTGAGGACACTTCGGGGGAGCGGACTGGGGTTAGAAGATAGACTGTGCGCGCGCGTGTGTGTGGGAGCTTCGCATGGGAGTTTTTTGCCCATTACTGTCAATTTCCATCTAATTTCTTTCTTCTTCTTCTTTTTTTTTTTTTTTTTTTTACAACTTAGCACCCTGCTAAGAGTAGAGCATTAGCCATATAGTGTAGCTGAGGTCAAACCTCTTTCTAATATCACAGTAGTCACGTGACGTTCCTCTCCACGCGACAACTCACCATGCGTGGTGACAGACTCTTTCACCTGTGCGGTAGTTCGCACATTGGTATTTGTGTCCACACCCAGCACCTGGTCCAGACTGTCACCTATGTCCATCACCTTCTTCGTTTCTTAACATTTTACAAGTGTAGCGTTGTGGGAAATGGCAGGCAATATAATCCTGGGGCTGCCGGAGCAAATCGTTCCATTGACAAGTAACACCTTTCATGTCATACAGTTGACGTTAGCGCTGAACGAGACTATCACAATAGTTAGGAGACTCTTCGACAATCGAGGTTCCTTTTTAAGTAATGAATGCGAAATTAAGAAAAAAGGCTAATAAAGCAGGTTTACTTCCATCGATTTAAACCTAAATTTGGAACAAATTTATATCTTTTGGATTTACCCATAAATTCCAGAAGTATCCCTTCGGAAGCTGCAACAGTCCTAGCTTCTCAAACATATTCACAGTCGAAGCACTTAACTGCACTATTTAAACATGTGGAAATGCTTACCAAAAATGCATCGATCTACAGGATTCGATATTCCCAGCCTACACCATCAGTTTCCTGTCTAAGCCTCCACTGTTTTTCTTTTCACGTTTCAGATTCGTTCAACTGATGAAATTCGTGACTCCAGTGCCAGTAAATCCTGGTCTCTATTGCACTACTGACATCATTCCCCATAATAATGATGCTAGACAAAGGAGGTATGGGTCTTCGTCACACACCTACGGAGTAATTTGGCTGCCCAGGGCCTAATTAGGCTCTTCACGGTCAATCAGTGTGATGCAGACCCCGTCCAAAGCCGTCCCTTGAGGGAATTACCATGAACCACTGCAGGACGTTCAGCCGCAGCTCAGCATAGGGCTACAGTGGTGCTCAGCTGTGGTAGGCTTGTCGGCAGCAGAACAGCACCTGTCCTACAGTGATAAACACGACAGACCCACACGCTGCCCTGCTGGATCATACAAGAGCATAACACCAGTGAAAGCAGTAATGCCTTCCTCGTATGAATCATATCCTACAAGGTCATAGGTGAACTTCCCATTTTAATGACGCGAAGTCGGCTGCCATTGATACTAGGCACGGCAGTCACGTGGCAGCACGAACCATGAAAGACATACAGTCAATGCAGACGTAACAGGCATCTGAAATGCCACCTTTCCATATTGTGGACATTCTTCATGTACCGAGCATGACTTTTGGTGCATTATGAGTATGTAATCCATCGAGTTCACTGCCGTGGAGCTGCTGTGCATGTTTGACTGCCCTTAGCTACTAAAGCGATACCAAACGGAGCGTTTGAGCTAATCAAACACTCACCCCCAGTCAACTGATCTGGGTTTAATCCATCATCATTCTTTAGCTCACTCCACCACCCCAGTTCAGACATGGCCATATGCAAATCAGTCTGACCCTGTGCCTCATGGGAACAGTCCAGCCCGAACTGCCAAGCCATGTCTTCCCTGGACCGGAAACAAGCATCCTGGGACCGGTTTCTGGCTATTCAGCCGTCATCAGCCAGGCTAGCTTGAATCCAGTGGCAAAGTGAGCAAGGGACCCACGTCTGGGCATACCCTGCCAACTTAGGGCGAACAAAGCGATACCAAAGGGGATGATGGACGGAGCGTTTGAGCTAATCAAACACTCACCCCCAGTCAACTGATCTGGGTTTAATCCATCATCATTCTTTAGCTCACTCCACCACCCCAGTTCAGACATGGCCATATGCAAATCAGTCTGACCCTGTGCCTCATGGGAACAGTCCAGCCCGAACTGCCAAGCCATGTCTTCCCTGGACCGGAAACAAGCATCCTGGGACCGGTTTCTGGCTATTCAGCCGTCATCAGCCAGGCTAGCTTGAATCCAGTGGCAAAGTGAGCAAGGGACCCACGTCTGGGCATACCCTGCCAACTTAGGGCGAACAAAGCGATACCAAAGGGGATGATGGACGGAGCGTTTGAGCTAATCAAACACTCACCCCCAGTCAACTGATCTGGGTTTAATCCATCATCATTCTTTAGCTCACTCCACCACCCCAGTTCAGACATGGCCATATGCAAATCAGTCTGACCCTGTGCCTCATGGGAACAGTCCAGCCCGAACTGCCAAGCCATGTCTTCCCTGGACCGGAAACAAGCATCCTGGGACCGGTTTCTGGCTATTCAGCCGTCATCAGCCAGGCTAGCTTGAATCCAGTGGCAAAGTGAGCAAGGGACCCACGTCTGGGCATACCCTGCCAACTTAGGGCGAACAAAGCGATACCAAAGGGGATGATGGACGGAGCGTTTGAGCTAATCAAACACTCACCCCCAGTCAACTGATCTGGTTTTAATCCATCATCATTCTTTAGCTCACTCCACCACCCCAGTTCAGACATGGCCATATGCAAATCAGTCTGACCCTGTGCCTCATGGGAACAGTCCAGCCCGAACTGCCAAGCCATGTCTTCCCTGGACCGGAAACAAGCATCCTGGGACCGGGTTCTGGCTAGTCAGCCGTCATCAGCCAGGCTAGCTTGAATCCAGTGGCAAAGTGAGCAAGGGACCCACGTCTGGGCATACCCTGCCAACTTAGGGCGAACAAAGCGATACCAAAGGGGATGATGGACGGAGCGTTTGAGCTAATCAAACACTCACCCCCAGTCAACTGATCTGGGTTTAATCCATCATCATTCTTTAGCTCACTCCACCACCCCAGTTCAGACATGGCCATATGCAAATCAGTCTGACCCTGTGCCTCATGGGAACTGTCCAGCCCGAACTGCCAAGCCATGTCTTCCCTGGACCGGAAACAAGCATCCTGGGACCGGTTTCTGGCTATTTAGCCGTCATCAGCCAGGCTAACTTGAATCCAGTGGCAAAGTGAGCAAGGGACCCACGTCTGGGCATACCCTGCCAACTTAGGGCGAACAAAGCGATACCAAAGGGGATGATGGACGGAGCGTTTGAGCTAATCAAACACTCACCCCCAGTCAACTGATCTGGGTTTAATCCATCATCATTCTTTAGCTCACTCCACCACCCCAGTTCAGACATGGCCATATGCAAATCAGTCTGACCCTGTGCCTCATGGGAACAGTCCAGCCCGAACTGCCAAGCCATGTCTTCCCTGGACCGGAAACAAGCATCCTGGGACCGGTTTCTGGCTATTCAGCCGTCATCAGCCAGGCTAGCTTGAATCCAGTGGCAAAGTGAGCAAGGGACCCACGTCTGGGCATACCCTGCCAACTTAGGGCGAACAAAGCGATACCAAAGGGGATGATGGACGGAGCGTTTGAGCTAATCAAACACTCAACCCCTACTGGCATGTTACAATGTCCCCTAGTCCATATAGTATAACAGTTAGAAGTTTACGTTTTTGCTGTGATCTTCACTTGTAATTGTGTGCCCATGACATCTGTGCATACTGCAATATTTATGTGTAGTGTACTGCACAGTTATGCTCATCACAAGAGGTCTGGTGTATGTTCCTTCCTCTCCTGTCTCTCTCCTGAATATACAAGCTCTTACTCCTCAGCCAGACCCCTCAGCACCCTTCCACAAATCATGCCTTCCTCTCCTGCCCCACTCCCTTATCGTTGTAACACTGTACCCCTCCCTCGCCTCTTGTTGACGTGGACTTCTCTATGGCCATGTCAACTTTTCCATGATTGCCCCAGTTTTTTTAAGGACGTCTCTATAAGGCGCTGCCCCTGTTCTCTTGAACCGTAAACAATTAGAGGCCATCTGTCACTTTTGGACTTTCTTTCCACTCCAGGTTCTGAAAAACAGAATGTTTTCTTTAGATAACCCTCACCCACCAGGGTTTTCCCTTGGTGGCATGCTTCATCATTGGGATATTCCCGTTCCACTGCGGAACGGGGCGTGCTGCAACCTACGAGTTAAGTGGGAGCTATTTTGGTGTTGTTACTAATAGATGAAGAGAATGAAGAGATGGGGGAAGATTAACAATACCTGTCTAGCAGGAAAAATAGTGCCTCCAGCGGGCATGGTTAAAAAATGGGGAAAAGAGTGGAATCTAATGGAATTATGTTCCTGAGTTTCAGAAGGCTAATGTTTCAAGCCCTACCCCAAGGCTATTTCTCAGGACCAAGGATTACTACTCCCTGATCCCACTCCTTTTAACACGCTAGTTGAAAAGCAACTGTATGCTGGAAAAGTAAAAAAAAAAAAAAATGATACATAGAGCACAGATTTGAGATTTGGTGTTATATCTAGAAGATCTGTAAGGATATACGAAAGTGAAAGTTAGTCTGTCATGGTTCCTAGCCATAAGTCTCAATCAAGAACACAAACCCACTTCCTGAAGTATTTTATAAATGCGCAATAAGTCAAGGATAAAGCACAAGGGAACTACAAAATCCCATCCCCTGGGGGCAAAAGAGAGAGTGGGCAACGGGGGAGACAATTAAACACTAGACAGTTAGTGGAGTGAAACCATGGTTATATGGCATATGTTATAATTTTATTAAGCATTTTTGCATATATCAAAATATCAAAGTTGCATTTGGACAACATTTAATAAATACTACAATAAAAACCACAGCATAAACATAAATAATTATATGTGTGAAAGGTGCCCCGACGCAACAAAACAAACAATTACTTCACACATACAGACCACAGAATCATACTGACTCACTCACACAACAGATAATTCAATGGAAATCCACTGCATCTGGTTACAGTATTTTCCTAAGACGATAATAGATGGTATTTTGCATGCATTTAGAAGTGAAATGCTTTATAATTGTTACTCCTTCCCATACAGTCACAATTTTGAGCATGTATATCCAGTGCCAAGTTGTTAAATGATACTTTTGAAGCTACATATACGCCTCAGAGATGAACATAAGTCAGGCAATATAAGGTGGAGACATGTAGATCAGTGAACAGCCGCGCCGACGGACATTTCGGTGAACGACCCAGAGGTGGGTCACGCCTTCTTCAGGGCGCAAGAGTTTTGATGAGCAGGAGGTTATGGGCGCCTAGGGAATCTGAACAAATGCCAGTTTCAAAGGAACTGATTGGGAGACATGTATACACACTTCAGTCTTCTAGAGAGCTACGCTCCCTTCAAGGAGCAATGGAAGATGGTCAAGCTAAGTGGTGGAGAGGTCCGTAGAGGGACCTGTAGCGCACAGAAGAGATACACAGGTCTCTGCTCCTCGGGCCCGAAATTAAGAGGGTCCCATCTTCGTGATAGTTGGATGACAGGGACGGCACGAGTAGATCGTCCAGATAAGCCTGTTCCTGGTCGTGGGCCGGGACCTGGAGGGAGAGCCGGATATCCCGAGGATGGTTCCTGGCCATGTTACACATATTATATTTGTATATTGCGATCATTGGAGAACATCACCTTTGTGAACCTCGTGATATATTTTTCAATGTTGATAAGAGTGAACACTTCTAGTGCTACTAAAAAACTCGACACAATTAGGCACACGCACACACACATATATATATGTGGAAGACAAAGGACTGTCAGTCCAGAACATAAACATAAAAAGTAAATTAAAAGTAGACACATACATGTAGAATGCCTAAATCTGACATCACGAGTCCAAAAACGGGGGGAAGGGATGCCTTTAGTCACACGCAGCTCCGAAGTTGCCGACAGATTGGCGCTGGACATTGTAAATGCTGGGAGAGCAGCCGGGAGAACATCGGCGTCCTCCTGTCTGTGAAAGACTAGGACGCCGATAGTCCAAGATGGCTGCCGGTAAAAGGAACCACTTACTGTTTCTCGTACCCATAATGGTGGGTATGCTAGAGAGCACATGATATTTGGGATGTAACTAAAAATCGGATAGGAGTTGAATGCTTCTTCTTTTACTCTATAGAAACATTTTTGGGAGTGCATGTATAAAAAAACATGTAATAGTAAAAAATGAAATGTGATATTAAAAAATGAAAAATAAGAGGGTGATATTGAAAACTGATATTGAAAATAATCCAATATATAGTGGATTCATTGATGTTTGTGGATTTTAGTGTAACCGATATACTACTGCTGCGCATAGACGAGGTATTTTGAGATAACCATACTCTTTTTTACTAATGATATCCTGCCCGTCTGTCGGGGTCCTGATTTTTTTTTGTAGATCCATTAAGGGATAGTATAATATTTGGTATTAGATACCTGTTGCGTGATCTCCTCATCTTATGTGTTGATGTCTTGAATAATTATCGCTCACTCTTTGTCAGCAGGCATTATTTGTTAAATATTGATTTTTTTTTAGACTCCATAGTGCTTCGCTCTCTTTTTTGGAGTTATTCTAAGGTATGCAAGGATCTTGCTTCCCTTAGTTCTCAATCTGTTTCAATGCTATGTTCTCCAGTGCCAAACCTGTGGCCATCATCAAACAGGATGGAGAGTAGAAGGAGAAGGGAAAATGAAGACCAGTGACATTTTTAATGCCAGTATTTGTCTAATCTGCGAAGACTTGTCGTAGCCTCATTTTGGGAAGGAACTTCTACATATCTAGAAAGAGAGGCACAATTCCAAACTACTACAAATAGCAATGCATTACTCAACTCTTCATTATTCAAAGTACCAACCTTCTATGGATAAAAAGCTTAAGATGCCAGAAATATTTTAAATGTGACTTCCATTAAATATATTTCTGGAGCTGATGACTTGGCCCTTAACCCACTGAGCTAGTCTGTCTGGTCAGAAGTTGAAAGGAGCAGCCAAAAACACAGACAGAAAACATCATTTTATTTTTATTTTAGTTACTTATGATATGATGAACCTTGCACCGTGGAGCAGCAGAGCGTTTTACAGAGGATTGAAACATTTGTGTAGTCTATTTGAGACTAGATCCATAAACATAATATGTTCTTAAAATGGTATACAAAGTCCCTTAAACATAAAGGGTAATTCAGCAATACTTAAAGCCAGCAGGATGCCTCAGTTAACATGATGAGATCTTGAGCCCATAAATTCAAATCCCTAGGCACTAATTCTAAGTTTGGATCAAAATTCTGATATTTGTGAATTGATGTTATGATGGGAAATCTGGGTTTTGCAGTAAACACTGCAACCCTACTGTTTCCCCATGACAAACTTGATGCAGTAAACACAAATTCTGTATTTAATTTCACATTTTTGCCTCCAAAACTAAGAATAGGAAGTATGTACCCTACGTGGTAGACACCCACCTTGTGTTATCGGCATTTACATGGTATGGTTCTGACATACATTAAATCAGGACACTGGCCTTCTATCCAGCTCTGGTGTGTGAACCCAGTTCTATTAAGTTGTGTGATCTAATATATGTAAATATAATGTAACAATTTATAAGGCATAACTAATGCCCATGGGATTGGGCTTCGAGACGTTAGAAGCTTAAATCTAGTAGATCACATGAGATAAGATACTGTAAAGAGCCATGTTTTGAGTTCTTTCAAAAAGTCTGAGAAAGACTTATGGTTCTTAAAGTTGGTGATAAATGGCTACAAAATTTAGCTCTGAAATCTGCCAAGCAACGGCCTACCCTCCAATTTAGGTGATATTTAGGAAGGAGAAGGTGACTAAAAGGATCATATCTCAAAACTCCCATGGGAGAGTAGGGTGTTAATCAGCTTTTGGAGACTACTGGTACCCATTTTGTGGATGGAGCTGGTAATACCTCTGATTTACTACGTTTAGAAACTCAGTAGTGCATTATTATCACATTTTGATAAATCGTTTTCAATGTCATTGCAACCACACAGTAAAAGTGGACTTTTCAAACTGACCAATTTATGTACAGATAGGATACCAGGCAATGAAGTCATCAGACTATTTTTGTACAAATAAAATTTCAATGAAAGAAAAAATAAAAAGAATATTTTTGGCTACCTCGGACATAATTTCAGCAACCCTAATGAATTTAGGTATTCCTATAGAAAATTATCAACTGAGCATTAATTGTATTATTTAAAAGTTCCAACTTCATTAACGAAAAAATAAATCACTTCCCTTTGTTAAAGAAACAAACTCTTCAGTCAAAAAATATCGCAATGATCCCATTATCATACTGTAAAAAATATTAAGTTGTTTGCAGGTCGGATAAAAAAACATCTCTACTCTGTGGGGTAGTCCATCCCCCCCGACCCCTACCAGGGTACATCAACTCCGTAGGGTTGCACTAGGTGCACAGTGCAAAGTTGCTCTCACAAATAGAGTCTCATGATGTTAAGAACATTTTTGCACAAAGAGTGACCTCTTTTACCTGGTGTTGAATCATGTGCACATTAGCCACAGCCTCAAAAATCTGGGAAATGTAATATTACCTCATCCACCCTTTATTTTGGTGCAACTACATTTTATTATATTTGTTTTTACAACAAGGAGGGAAACGTTTAATTCAATGTTGCCAGCATTGGAGGTGATCATCAGTCAGAGACCCGCACATTCTTTTGTAGCATGGCTCGTGACAGCAGAGCCTTTTTCTTTCTCCTTTGTTATTCACCATCACCGCTGCAATGTCTTCAAAATATAGGCGTATGCCATTTTTCTTAGATACGATTTCCGCTGCCGTATCCCCACCGATGGATGCACCTTTTTTCTGAGTTCAGGTTTTCCTTCATTCACTGAGGCAATCACCATGTCACCAACACCCGCAGATAGCAGTCTGTTCAGGTGGCCTTTTATTTTATTCCTTTAACAGAGACAATTTACAGGTTCTTGGCACCTGTGTTATCTGCACAGTTGATCAAGGCTCCCACAGGGAGCCCACGTGAAATGTGAAATCTCACACCCAATGAACCACCTTATCCTCTCTTAGACATTTTGCAGGGTGCAAAAAAATCCCTTTTTAGGTCGAGCCTAGCGCAGCACGCATGCGCTGCTCTATGGGAGGCTTCTTGTGAGCACTCCAAACTTCCCCGAAACTTCTCCGTGTGGGTCTGGCAACTCCCACACATTCGATTGGCCTTTGCTTGTGGCTTTCAATAATGAAAGCACGCAAATGGCCAAAGGCGGGTGCATATCCCACCTCTTCTCTAAAGGTTCACTCCCACGGAGTTTTGCTCTCGGGAGCGAGCAGCGGCGCGCAGGGTGGCAGCTGCATTCCTCCTGGGTCAAGTTACACACCGCGTGCTTTTGCTTGTTGTTGATTGTAGTAATCGTGCTCTTGCAACGAGCCTGTTTAAAAGGCCGCGGGTGCTTTTGGTAGCTCCGGCGCTTGCACCTCCTTCACGGCCGTATGCTGCAGCGGAGCACTTGGGAGCTCGGCTGCTGATGCCTGTGTACATAAGGCTCTTGTGGGTGTGCCTGAACTGGGAATGATTCTCGCAGATTTTTCCATTCCAATAAAGGCGCTCTTGCTTTTCCAGACGCTTGCTGTTCTAGATGGGTGTTTCTTATGTACTTGTGCTCGAGTCTCTATGCTGGTGTCGTGTTCATTGATGTTGTACTTCTAGAGACAATGCGCCATTCTGTCATTCTTGTTTTCTAGTTTGATCGGGTCTGCGTTGCCCTGCAGCTATTTACGCTGCCAGCCGGGCTGTATGTGTCTGGCAATTTATCGCTGAATTGGACCACAGTGCTTTGTGTGCACCTTGTCTCTGCCCCTGGAATGGCGCAATCTGACCTCTTGCTGGCGTGTTCACCCTCCTCCTCTGTCTCTCTCCTCACCCTCCTCCTCGGTCTCTCTCCTCACCCTCCACCTCCACATCGGTCTCTCCTCACCCTCTATCTCCGTCTATGTCTCTCCCCACCCTCCATCTCTGTCTCTCCTCACCCCCACCTCTGTTTCTCCTGTTAGCCTCTGCAGCTGGGTCCTAACTGGGACTGAATTACTGTGAAAGTTGCTCGTCCACCTACACCTCGGCAAGGCAGCAGTAACAAACATTGGCAAAGCCAATTAGTCTCGCCTAGACAAGATTAATTGGCTTTGTCAATGTGATTTTTAGCCATGTTGCACAGCAGCTGATCTAAAGGTTTTTGTGTAATAAAACGTTGTGATGTGGAGCACTGCTGTGTCATAGCGCTTTTTTTACATCACTTTCAAACATGTTGCACAGCAGCTACAGCAGCTACAGCACCAACTTTGTGCCAACTTTTTTATATCATTTACAAAGCCAACTCGTATCAGGAAATTAAAAAAACAAAGCCATTGCGAGACCTATTGGCTTTGCCAATGCTTGTTTTCTTGTCCCAGTCCTAACAACTTTGAGGTGCTTTCAACCACTCCCAGGAGTCACCTGAATCCTCCAAACGAAAAAACCAGAAGAAAAACGACCTTTTCCCTTTCCTCCATTACTCTCCCCCTTGGGTTCAACCCACTATTCTTTTCATCTACCACAGACGTTACTTAGTGAATCTGGCTAGGCCATTTCTCCAGATAGCTTTTTACTGTATGCAAGGCGGGGCTTTCAATATCATTATTTGTATTTCTTATTTTTACCACATATGTGCAGTTGCTCCTGTTATTTGCTGGGTCGGCCACATTTGTTGCTTTTACCTCACCCCCAAGTATGTACACGGGACCAAGCGGAGCTTACCGAGGGGGCTGAGTATGGTATCGTTTTTAGGGCGAGTCTAGAGTCAGCGCGCAAGCGATGCTCTAGGGAAGATCTTTTGTAGTTCAGTACGTGAGGGAAGCTCCGCCCACTCCCCCGCCCATATTTTTCATTGGCTTGTGTCTTTGTCCTTCGTAAATGCTGCCTTCGTATTCGTTTATAGGCTTGTTAGTCCCTCCTTATTACGTCCATGTCGTCATTTGTATCCTCCCATGGCTACTGGCCCCTTTACTTCGAGTGTTACACAGTACGTGTTATTTAGACTGTGAGCACTATTTTCTTTAATGAGGTTCTCCTACTGCCTTCTCTACTGCCCCCTCCCTCCCGTTGTCGGTGCCTTCTCACCCCCTCCCCCCCACCCGCACTCCCGTTTTCAGTGCCTTCTCTATCCCTTCTCCCCCTCCCCCCACCCGCACTCCCGTTGTCCGTGCCTTCCCCCCCTCCATCCCGTTGTCTGTGGTGCAATGCAATAGGTCTCACGTAAATGCAGGCCTATTGCATTGCAAATGCTTGTTCTCTGCCCTGTTCCTCTCTACTTCCTCTCATCTTCCATTAGCACGAAGTGAAATAACAGAGCACCATTCGAACCTCCCTTTGCAATGGTACAGGATGCGTTTCAGTCAGGGAAAAAAGTAAACCCCATTCCTAAACTGACTTGCAGTTTGTTTTGGGTGAGGTCCGAGGAGGCCTACAAAAGTGAAAAAAAGCCAAATAAGATCCTCGTACTAAGCAGAGAGGGAAATGAAGAGTTCTTTACCCGACAATACGAAAGAAAGAGGTAAGGAAGACTTAAAGAAAAAAGTCAAACATTTTAAATAGCTAAAACACTGTAGGTCGGTTTGCTGGCCATCCCAGGCCTGTTTTCGAAGTATAATCCCTTCTTCTTGCAATTTACAGCAACAGAGGAATTAAGTATGACTGCTTCTTTTCCTTTCTCTTCTCCCACATGATCATGCTCCCATCGGGTCTTCTAGTTTCAGTTGTGCAGCAAGGGGACGAAATGTCAGTCTCCTATTTATACCTTTGTCTTTGGTACGGGCATCAATTGATGCCCATGTGTCCTTTCGATGGAATATTTAAATGATCTAGTCAGACTTGAGGCTCACTTGTGGCTGTCTGAGGACCAAGATGTAGCGTTATAAGCACTCATCTTAGCAGCACTATACGTCCAAACAGGAACAAGCCCTGGGGATTAGTTAGTGGCACACAATGAATCCTGCTACTTCTTTGATTTTGATCAAATGCAGACATTTACTTTTTTCCCTTATTGACACATTAGAGAAGGTGAGGATGCAAAACAATCTATCCCGAGGTTCGTTTTCACTCTTCCCACTGTTTGTTTCTTCCTGGGATGTTTGTTTCTTCACCTTCTTCGATTTCATAGTAACCACCTCCTCAATATGATTATGAAATACCAAATTATAATTCTCCCAAAAGTGGGTAATTTGCGCTGTAAAATCTACAACTACAATGAAAGGAAGAATTACCAGTATACGTTTGAGGACGTGTCAACAGTTCGAAGTCCATTCTCCTTGCCTGCCATTCTTAAGGAGGTACATTATTTACTGCAGAAGGGTGAAATATTCCAGAGAAAGCAAAGTTTCCTAGATTCCTAACTGAATAATATCCTTTAGCCAAAGGTGTTTTTGATATTCCTGCTGCAATCAAAATATAGCCCATGTTGGCCAATCCACTAGAAGATCTGTTACAACAGATCAAGTCTCAGATGTCGTGGACAGAAGAGTTGAATCATCCCTGAAGAAAAGCTATGGGGGTTGAATCTGGCTACAAGGCCTGGTAATATTGCAGTTTATTCCCCTCAGTCTCTTGTTAAAGACTTCCAGACTATTGCAGCTGCGGTTCAAGCTGTTGATTGCTGCTCTGATTGATTGGCCGATCTGGAACTACAAGAAAATTCCTGTCAGATGTAACTTATGGTGTCCTTAAAGTCTCCACTTTTGTCACTGCAACCAATATATCAACTAAATGCTAGATTTATTTAAGAGATAGGAAGGTGCCCAGAAGGCAGATCTGTTTCATTCTCCTTTCCTGGGGAATAAATTATTTGGGAGTCAACTTTAGTAATGCTAAGGAAGAGTTTCAAGGATCATAAGTTTCCACAAACATTTAAATCCCAGCCTAAACATGTGGAATTGTTCCATCACAACACCTTCAGACATCATCCCAAATGATCACCTTTTCCAGATGGTTGAGGTCGTTAATAGCTGTCTTCCTTTCAAGGCCTAGGAATCCAACAACAAGCCCCACTTTTTCAAAAACAAAACAGCGATTCTGACTATGGTGACAGATTGACTAGTGTTCCAGTGGGAGATTGTATCTAACACTACTATCAGGTCTAGGTGTTGGAGGTGATCCATAACGGGTGCAGAAATTCCTCCAGATTAAGGTCTTGTGGCCACTCCTTGCTTCAGAGATCAGGGGCTTATTGAAGAGAACACTGGAAATAGTTCAGAAACAAGTCAGTATACCTTTTCCCCCAGCAGAGATCATTATGGGGAATTATTGTCATGCATTTTTAGTTCTGAAAGCCTCCAGAGATTACAGACTAATCACCTACCCCAAGGCGCTGAACCGATTCACAAAGAAGCTTCATTTGAAATTAAACACATTGCAGAAGATAATCCCTCTGGTCTATCCAGGAGAATGGCTATCAGCCACAGTCAGTCACAATGCAGATCCTCACATCACAATCCCACCATTACATCAGATGTTCTTACTATTTTGTTTTCTGGGGAATCACGGGAGTTTCAGATGCTTCAATGCGATCTGGCCTCAGAACCCAGAATTCTCACTATGGCTCATCTGGTTGCTATTCTACACAATACAGGGATCATGGAACACCTCTATCTAGATGACTAACTGGTTCATTCACCTTCAGCTGCAGAGAGAACTTGAGGAACACCATAAGAATTTGTCATCTCCTGCAACCACATTTGTGTTCCTGATCAACCTCCAGAAATTCCGCTTGTCTCCAACACATGATCAGGAATTAATAGGTGCAAGATTCCAGACAAAGATTATAGCCGTTTTTTTTATCTGTTCTGAAAACAACGAAACTACAACAAAGGCTATCCAGTTTACTGACCCAGAATTTTGCCTCAGCCAGGGACTGGCTCCACATCCAGGGAGACACTGCGAGTCAACTTCAGTGGAGGGCAGTGCTTAATTTGTAAACAATTAAGGGCCAGGGTCCTCATCAGGCGGCCACTGCAGCCTAGACCACCCATTGGCCCTGCTAGCGCTACCAATGACAGCATTAAACCTGCTACTAATCACCACAGTCATACAAGTGTGACAATTCAGACTATTCCTGGCCCCCAAAAGCTATAAGATTAGCATGGGAGGCAGGAAATAGTAATTTTTAACATATATTGAATTAGTAAACAACTGTTGTTGTGCTCACTCTAAATCAAACAGCCCCCCCATGTTGCAGACTGTCACCAGTGCTGGGTCTGCGAATTAAGTGCCGGTACCAAGCACCAGAAACCACTGGCTCAAATTAAGCACTGGTGGAGGGTGAGAGGAAATCTAGGTGACTCCATATGATCAGGTTTGACCATTTTGGGAAACTTTGTGTTCTTTCATTTCTGCTGGCTTCTTCAGAATTTGTAGTACAATATGCTCCTCTACACCTGCTTCCCCTGGCTCAGAATCTCTACCTGCACTGGCTCCCAACAACCCAGGACTTCGAGAGTCTGGCTCCAGTATTTGACAACATTGAAGCAGATCTATAGTAGTGGTTACTTCCAGCAAACATGGAAAAAAGAGGTTCCTCAGTTCTGCCCAGCACATGCTGTAATCACAACAGATGAACAGATGTTAGTAATCTGGGATGGAGTGCAACTCTGGATTAACCCTGAGCTCTTGGCCAAAGGCTTTCTTCTGGGATGAATCGTTCATTAGCATGACGGGAACAAGCAGCCATCCTTTGACTTCTCAAATGTCTCATTCGTACAAACAACATGGTGGCAAATTATTTTCTCAACAGTCAGGAACAGGCTACCAAATTCTAACAGCCTTAACTTTTATCATTAGGACATAGGATGAGAACCATTTTCTGTCAGTCAGCCTCTAACATTCAAGGAGTAGACCATGTGGTGGCAGATCACATGATAAGGGTGATACTCCTGTCACACAAATTCATTATGGCTCTCACCTTGTTTCTAGAGCTCTGCAAGAGATTGGGGACATACTTACAAGGGCGTATCCCCACCAGAACGTCACTTTTTTTGATGTTCTGGTGGAGATAACCCCTTCACCTTATTTACAAGGCGGCGTTAAGTCACATAACGTGGCTTAACGCTGCCTTTTACATAATGCCCCGTTCACGCAACACTTCGCATGAAAGGGGCAGGCAATGGGTGTTGCAGTGGCTGTTAAGCCGCAATACCCATTGCATTTTGACGCTGCTCCCTATTTGCAAGGCTGGCGTAAATATAGGGCAGAGCCAAAAATAAGACCAACGAAAACCTTAAACTGGTGCAACAAGGAGAAATTATTAATTTCTCCTCGTTTTTGCTGATTCTGTGTGTGCTGCACTCTGCAGCACACATAGAAAGAACAAATCACCATTAGTGATTGTTCATGTGCAGGAAGGTGGTCCTTCCTGCACACAAACAATCATTAAATAATGAGGAGTCGCAACTTCTATATGTGCTGCATTTTGCAGCACGCAAAGAAGTTACAAATCGCCATTAGTGATTGTTTATGTGCAGGAAGGGACACCTTCCAACACATAAACAATCATTCCCTGCAACGCAGGCCCCTTTGTACTATGGTGCAAGGGTGCCTGTGTTGGCGCTAGGCAGCTAAATTTAGTGCCGGCGCTAGGGTAAACGCAGGGTGCGCCGTATTATTGTAAATACGGCGCATCCCTGCATTTTCAGAATGTTGGAGCACGGCGTTTCAAATTGTGCTGTATACAAACTTATGTCCTGGAATGTGAGGGGTTTGAATAGCATGACTAAGCACTACAAAGTGTTGGCATATCTGAAGCGGAGAGGTGTGCATGTGGTGCTGTAGCAGGAAACCCACTTGAGCGGCCCTGTGCAATGATGAAAGGGACAGGGGATATATGTTACATCATCAGCTTTTGCCAGAGGAACGCTGATTTGGGTGAATCCGAGCATCCCCTTCCAGGGCACAAGTAGCATTACGGATACTGAGGAGCGTTATTCCGTGTTGACGAGCAGGTTAGATGGCCAGGATATTTCTTTTGTCAATGTCTACGCTTAATATTGATCAGCTGACTTTTTACGACACACACTAGCAGATTTTGACTCCCTTGCTGCCTCAGAAGAAACTCCGTATTGTTGGCGACTTTAACTGTGTTGCGAATATTGATCTGGTCTGCTCTCATCCCCCACTTCGGGCCTACCCGGCTATACGACTGACTAGGAAGTTCTCTACTTGGCAGCGCCACATGGGGTTGGTGGATGGATGGTGGCACCACCACCCACAGGTATGGGATTACTCCTTCCACTCCGCCATGCATGTATTGCATTTACGCCTCAACACATTTTCATGTTTTCTGGATATGTTTGGGGTTGTAGCAGATTCTGAGTAGTTAGCTAGGACCGTCTCCAACCATAATCCTTTATTTTTTTTTTATTATTATTTTTTTTTCTTGTTTTCATCATAAAACATAATACATATAACAAAACGCACAGTAATACCGCAATATGGCACCCATATACATTTCGATATAAATACACAAAGATATAATTCAGGCATTAAAGAAATACCATACGTACAATGGCATCCTAGAAGGATAAATGCGACCACTGCAGGTTAACTAATTTACTCCACTGGCCATTTCCCTACATAGGGCCCTGCCCCCATTCCTCAGGTCAGTCTGAAATATCATGTTCTTATCCACTGAATCCTTATATTTCTATGCTCCTGTCTCCTGTGCCGATGCCCCCATGATATCGGATTGTGTATCTGAGACTACATCCGCAGCTTTATTTGAAAGGTATGCTTGGTATGGTCCCCAGTAATTCCTAGGTCGGCTTCTGGGAGGGAGTAACTCGTTATATAAATCAGCTTGTATATTGCAGTACAGCATGTCAGCCTGCCATTCATTAATCTGCGGTAGTGGGCCGCCCATCCAGCGTAATGCCACCCGGCGCTTAGCCAGGAGAAGTCCAATAGCTAGCAGTGGACGCACTGCCTTGCCCACTGGAAGATCCCACCCCAGGAGCGCCATCTTAGGATCTGGCTCCAAATCTGCACTGATGATAATTCCCAGTTCCTTAAATACTCTGCCCCAGAATGCCTGTATTCCGGAACATTACCCCGCCAGATGCCAGAATCCTGCATCTTCTTCCCCACACCTTTGACAGCAGGAGGTCTCCGCTAACCCACGTCTAATCTGGCGCTCAGGGGTGCAGTACGCTCTGTGTAAGAACTTATAGTGAATGAGTCTATGCCGTCCATTGAGAGAAACTGAGCGGGTTTGGGAACAGCAGTACTGCCACTCCTTGTCGCTCAATGGAGTGCCCAGATCTCGCTGCCAATCCTGTCTAACTCGGAGGACTTCGGATTTACGAGTGTCTTGCAGGCTCATATAGAATTTCGTTATTAGTTTAAGGGGCTCCTCCACCTTAATGAGTGCCGTGAATGTGGCCATAGCTTGTGGTTCCAACACGTCATCGCCTAAAAGGGCCCGCCACGTGTGCCGGGCTCTAAAAAAATGAAATAGTGCTGTGCCTGCTGGCTGTACATTCGGGCGTTGCAAGGCCTCCCAGGATACTAGTACTCCATCTTTGAAAAAGTTCCCCATTTTCGTGATTTCTATAGTTTGTAGTGCCTGCCTTGCCCCTGCGTCTTGGGCCAACGAGAACCACAACCCCCATTGGATTGGCATTTCTGGAGAGTACAAGAATGGTCCTGCCTGCATTTGTAATAACTTCTGCCAGGCCTGCACAGTGACCACCAGGGAGTCAAAGACCTGAAGGCACCTGGAGGTCTGTCGCATAAGAAGCTGGGGTAATAAAAGCGGATCTGCTGCGTTTCTTTCTAAATATAAAAAGGGTATGTCCCATGGACCGTGTATACAATAATGAGCAAATGTGCTATTGGCAGCTCTGTAATACTTTTCTAGATCCGGGGCTCCCAACCCGCCTAACTCGTAGGGTAGAGTAAGAGAGTCCCACCTAATGCGGGGCTGTTTTCCGGCCCACGCAAGCCGTATCAGTTGCGTGCGCCAAATCTTAAATAAATGTTTAGGTAGGAGAATGGGTATATTCTGAAATAAGAATAAGAATCTTGGTAGAATCACCATTTTCATAATGGCGATTCTCCCTATTAGTGAAAGCGGGAGCCTAATCCATCAATCTACATTCTCAGTTAGTCGCTCCGTTGCCCAACCATAATTTTCCCGAATCACCAATGCCGGGTCTGTATGAAACTGGATTCCCAGATATCGCACTGCCTCCATAGTCCAGCGTAGCGGGAACTCCATAATGGGTTTTGTGGTGACAGGTGTGAGTGGGAATATGATAGATTTATCCCAGTTGACGCGAAGCCCAGAATGACCACCGAACTGGACCACCTCTCTCAATATAGGGGACAAATTTACCTCTGGATCATAAATGTAAAGTAAGGTGTCATCCGCGGAAATATTGAGTGTATACTTGGGAAATCCTAGTCCCCTGCGTGTGTGATACGAATGGCACAAGCTAGTGGTTCTGCGACAATCGCATACAGGAGCGGGGAGAGTGGGCAGCCCTAGCGGGTTCCCCACGTGATAGTAAATGGTTGTGAGACTGATCCCCGATTCGTACTCTGGCGGTGGGTGATGCGTACAACACTGATATTAAGTGAAGGAATATGTCACCGACAACAATCCTGCGCAACACCGCGAACATGAAGCCCCACTCAACCGAGTCAAAAGCTTTCTCGGCATCGAGAAATACTGCAGCAGCCTTGATCTCTGGATTCAGTCTCTACACCACACCAAACAGCGTCCTAAGATTTAGGGATAGGTTACGGCTGGGAACAAACCCTGCTTGTTCCGGTCGAATAATGCCGGGTAATATTGGGGCCAGCCTGTTTGCTAAAATGTTAGCATAAATCTTTGCGTCCACATTGAGCAGGGATAAAGGTCTGTATGAGGAGCAATTACTGGGCAATTTTCCTGGTTTAAGTAATGCGACTATGACAGCCTCTCGCATAGAGGGCGGCATGATACCTGACTCCGCCATTTCCTCATAGAGCAGTTTGAGATAGGGGGTTAGTATAACTTATATCATTAAGTGCTCCCTGTGCTCCGTTACTAGCCAAGGCATTTTAATATATGAGAGATATTCCTCTAGGGCATTATCATCGGTTGGGATCTGGGAAGTGTACAACCCTTGATAATAAGAGCGGAAGTGTGTTACAATCTCCTCGGGGGTGCCCAAGAGATCCCCATTCTCGTCTGTCATGCCCGCCATTTAATCTAGTTCTCTGTTGGGCCTCAGTAATCCTGCCAATGTAGCACCCGGTCGATCTCGCTCTCCGTAACTGCGTGCCGTAGCGTATTTCCCCATGTGTTTGATTTCATCATCGGCAATGTCTTGGAACTCTACCAGTTTTTGCTTAAGGCTTGCGGTAGTTTGGGCAGTCCCACTCTCAATCAGGTCCCGTTCCATGTGCCCTATGTCCCTTTCTAAGAGATCCAGCCTGCCTCGGATGGAGCGCAGCACTCCCGCATGTGTGGAGATCACCACCCCCCTAATATATACTTTAAACGTTTTCCAAACTGTTGTGAAAGAAGGTACTGAGCCTATATTATTAGAAAAGAAGTCTTCTATCGCCATTGCTAACCCTTCTTTGAATACTGTATCCAGTAGTGAATAAGGAGGGAATCGCCAAGTGAACACTGGGATTGGTGGTGCATTATAATGGAGCACTAGTCGTACTGGGGAGTGGTCTGAATATGTACGCGGGAGATGCGCACAGGTGATTACCCGTGGTACTAGTCCCCCAGATATTAGCCAGAAGTCTATCCGGGTGTGGGTGTCGAAGATAGAGGAATAATGTGTGTAACCCCGCGCAGCAGGGGATCTATGTCTCCAAATGTCAATGAGCCCTTCTGTGTGCATAATATCCTGTATGGCCACTGCTGCAGCCGCTGGTCGTCTGGGTGGGCCTCGAGATCTGTCTAAGGTGGGATCCAATATGCAATTAAAGTTCCCCCCCCCAGATCTGAGGGATACTCCTCCATTGTACCAGTTTGTCAGCCAGTGAGCGGTAGAATTGTGGGTCGTCATGGTTCGGGCCATACACTCCCACTAATATGAATTTCAAATCTCCCTTTTTACAGAGGGCCACTGCAAACCTGCCTAGAGGGTCACTAATCAGGCCCGTCATTTCCACACCGGCCTTTTTGTCAATCCATAGCAGGACCCCTCTGGCGTGAGAAGTGAAGTCAGCTGAGTAGCATGTTCCCTGCAACCTCCGGTGTACCTCCCTGCTACGTACTGGGGTGAGATGTGTTTCTTGTAAGATTGCAATGGACATAGAGTGTCTCTTTAAGTAGGCACATATTTTTCTAACCTTCCTGTTATCATTGAGGCCACGTACATTCCATGTCATCAGTTGAAGAACCTGCGGTGCCGCACCCTCAGTGGCCATACTTTACGTGTAGCACCTGTACAAGACGGACCTCTATGCCTGCAGTACGCACTGTGCGGAAACAACACAAGAACTCGTAATCTAAACAGTCATCTGCACAAAACATACGAACATTCCCACCCACGCCACGATACCCCACAACAGTCGCGGCAGTATGCATTCCCCCCGCCCCTCCCGCTTCCCCAAACACAAACAAAACACCCCAAAAAAGCAAAGACGATTGTGTGATACACTTGGGGGTAGATGTTGCCATCTGTGTTACCTCTCTACGCCACCGCGTCGACTCACACATCTACAAATTGCATAAGTGAATATCACTGTGAGATGCAAATTGACCCAGTTAGTGCTTTCTAACAAAATACACCTATATCAGCCAGTCAGTTTTAGGATTCAGGAGTGTCAATCCGGACAATTTCAAACCCTGCACTCGGTCCTTACTATAACTTGGCATCGTTTACAACCTCGATACGGCTCGCTGCAGCAGTTACCCATAGTGTCTCGTGCTGCGTTGAGAGTCAGGCATCTCAGCATAGTTCATGTAGTCTTTCTTCTAGGTCTTGTTCGTCACGATTGCCTGGGGAATCCTCTGCGTGTGACTGCAAGGTGGTCGGCGAACTCCGCCTTTTGAGACGCTGGTCTTTGTCTTTGATGGCACGCATAACAGCTTTGGGATCCGTGAAAAAGATAACTTTCCCATCCATTTTGAGCCGTAACTTCGCTGGATAAAGCATACTGTACTCCAGATTCAGTTCTCGGAGCTTCTTTTTCGCAGGAATGAAGAGCCGCCTCACTTCCTGCACCTGTAATGTGAAATCGGGGAAGAGAGATATTTCCGATCCCTTGTGATGAAGAGATCCGAGCTCCCGCGCTTTTCGTAAGGCTGCGTCTCGATCTCTGTAGTTCAGTATTCGCGCGATGATTGGCCGAGGAGGTGCCCCTGGGACCGGCCTGGGCGCCAACGAGTGATGTGCGCGTTCTATGATAAATAACTCTGAGAAAGAGCTCCACCCCAGCAGTGTGATCAGAAGTTGCTCTACATACTGCTCCATGTTACCAGTGTTGGATGATTCGGCCACACCTAGAATGCGAACATTGTTTCTCCTTGATCGCGCTTCGAGATCTTCGGCCTTTAGCTGCAGCGCACGCAAGAGCTTGTCTCTCTCTTTGTTGGTCTCCGCGTCCGCACGTACCACATCTTCCAGATCCGACACACGCTGCTCTGCCGTGTCAAGTCGATCTCCATGTTTATCCAGCCGCTCTGACATTCGGTCCATGCGGAATGACAGAGCGTCAATCTTACTGTCTATTTTCGATAAACTTTGTTGGATAGTGCGGAACGCAAGTTTTACATCTATATCTGCTCCTGCTTCTGAATCTTCTGAGGCAGCATCCTGTTCCGTAGGCGCGGGGTCTCTAGATTTGGGAGTCTTGCGCAGGTCAAACTGCAGTTTGGCTGGAGCCTGTCTGTCTTGCCCATGGTGGGGGAATATGCTCAAAGCGAGAGTGCTACACAGAGTATTTTAGTGGCTCCAAGAAATACAGGCGGGGGGCCCAGCCCTACTGAGGATTAAGTGCAGTGTTAAGTCCCTGGGGCAATCGCCGCGCCCAAACAGCGGGCCCCACAAGATCCGCAGCAGTACCTTACGTGCGATCAGCAGATGCCGCACACCCAATGATGGCCGCACTGTTATGGTTTCTCCCACTCCTGCAAGGTGACTTCCGCTTGTAAAGTGCTGATTTACCGGTCAGCCTTTATAAATGACCCGTCGGTAGTCCGTTCTTGCTCCCAAGCACTGTGTGCCTGGACTACGCCGTTTTTGCGATCACAGGGGTATAAGCAACGTGTCTCTAATGCGGCAGTTCAGGCCCGGGTGCCGGTGCAGTGAATATTGCAAGGCCTCCTTAAGTCACCCCCGGCCTGGATATGGGTTCTGCTGCCGATACTGGCTTAGTGGGGGATCCCCCTCACACATGTCCTGCTTTTCACACATACGCGGGGCCTCTTACCAGCAGCGAGTCCTCAGCGCCATGTAGGCCGACAGCCGCCCCCAGGGAAACACACCGCATGAGTCTGGCTCACCTCTCGTCGTTACTCTCCTCCGGCCGCTGCATGCGTCTCTCGCCCTCAGTCGCGGCTCGCAACCAGCCCCGCGTCACACATCGATTCCGGAGTCCGCCACGTTTCCTCAGGGGGACGCCCACCTGGCTTCGCTGTTCCGTTGCGGCCTTTACCAGTGATCCGGGTCGATGGAAGGCTTCACCCCTCGCTGTGGCTGATATGTGTCACTGCCGGAAACCTCCGTTTCCCTGCACCGAATTGACTCGCGTTTGGAACAATAGATGGCGCTTAGTGATTGCGAGTCAAGGACATCTCTCTATCAGGGTATAAGTCGGAGCTATGCTAGGATTGTGGCGGATTAATGGTGGCGATCGAGGGAGCTGCACTAACTCGCGGCCATCTTGGAGTCAGTCAAGCTCCGTCCCCCCCAACCATAATCCTTTATTGTTATCATTGTGATGGGGTAGAGCGGGGACCAGTTTACTGAGTTGGCAACTTAAGACCATCAACTTGGAAGACCCGGCCTTCTGCGATACAATCGGTGAGGGGATTCGGATATACTTTGCTGAGAACGTGGGCTCGGCCTCATCCCTGCTCATGGAGTGGGAGGCATTTAAGCTTGTCATATAGGAGCAGTGCTTGTCTGAGTCCGCGGGGGTGTGACACACCCTTCTCTGTGATATCATTACCCATCAACAGGCCCTTAGAGACCTTGAGCGGAGGCGGCCGGAGAGACAAGACTTGCAGCCAGCGCTGTTGGAGGCATATGAGAGGGTGGCGGAGCATGTGCAGCGTCTTCGTTGTTTTGACTATAAGGCTTATATGGTTAGGACGCATGCCGAGGGTGACAAATCGGGCCCATTGTTAACTTGGCTGCCTAACTCCTCTAGGCACCCTGGAGGTGGTGACGCCTGGGGGGTCCAGCCTGTAAAAGCAGGGCAAAATTAATCAGGCCTTCGCTGATTACTATTCAAGCCTTTACATGGCTGGGGCAGCGCCTCAGTAACAGGGGGTCCGGGGATGGCTCACTGACCTCCCGCCCTCTCGCCTAGTGCAGGAGATTGTGGAGGGACTGGGAGAGGACATATCCGAGGTAGAAACCCAGGCTGAAGTCCGGCGGATGGCCAATGGGAAGGTGCTAGTGACAGATGGCCTCCCGTTGAATTTTATGCTTCCTAGCTCGATATTCTGCCCCCCCCCGCCTGACTGCAATGTACCAACAGGCACTCACGGCAGGGGTACTGCCCCCACCCTGAGAGAGGTGCTGATTATACCCCTGTTTAAACCGAGGAAGCCAGCTATTGATGTGACTGCGTAAAGGCCATTGTCCAAGCTGAATGTTGACTACAAATATTTTTGTGGGATCCTGGTACAGCGATTATTACGTCAATGACCGGGTTGATTCATGTCGACCAGTCAAGATTTATCCCTGGCCACTGCACAGCCCTTAATGTCCGACGGTTGTTGGCTATTTTGCGGGATGGCACTGTACTTCCAGAGTGAGCGGGATGCATGTTTGTGGATATCGAAAAGGTGTTTGATAGTGTAGGTTAGACCTTCCTGCATGCAGTTCTGCTCCAGACGGGTCTGGGCCAACTCTTTGTTGAATGGACCTTTCTGCTTTATACAAATCCGGTGGCGAGAGTTTGCACAGGCAGCACGATCTCTGTACACTGTGACATGGAGCGAGGTACCAAACACAGGTGCCCATTATCCCCCCTACTCTTCACCCTCGCGGTAAAACCCTTAGCAGGTAGGGCTCGCGGCGGGGGGTCATTACCCGTATTCTGCACCATGGGATTTCCCACTACATTTCACTTTATGGGGATGATATGGTACTCTACCTCCACGACCTGCGCACTGAACCTGTGAAGGCGGCATGATTCCTCCTAGATTTAGGTGAGGCCTCTGGCCTACGTGTGAACTGGCTCAAAAACAGCCTGTTTCCAATCCGAGGAGACAGGGTTGAGCATCCCAATCTGTGGAAAATGAGATGGGATTCACTAGTGGTGCGGTATCTGCTGATCCGAGTTTATCACATGCTCCACAAACTCTTGGAGGGTAATATAGGGAAGGCGTGATGGCCTTCTGATCGAGTGTGGGGTTCTGGAAGACCCTGCCCCATTCAGTGGCAGGCTGCATAGCGGTGGCCAAAATGGTGGCGTTGCCTCGCCTCCGCTACTATTTTGTGGTTCTTCCACTAGTGACACTGAGAACTTCATTTAGGGAACTGGACTTGATCCTAATTGATTTCATTTGGAACAAGGGCTGGCGACGGGTGGCATTGGCAAATTTGCAACAAGCTTCCTCGGATGGTGGATTGAATGTTCCTGATTTCGATTCTTATTACCTAGCGGTGCACCTGCAATGGTGTATGGGCTGGTTTCCAGGGTGGGGGATGCCTGGCATGTTAAGCTACTGGACCCCCTTGATGTGGCACAGTTGTGGTCCCTTCTGCATCGGCCGCAGAGGGCCCCCTGTGCAGGGCGGAATGACCCCTCGGTGCTCAAAATTTGCTGGCAGAGGATGCTCAGACATGTGCAAATACAAGCCCCGTATTTTCTGGAGATCCCTCTTCTGGCCCTTGTTGCGAAGTTTGAGGGTGTGGAGGAAGGACGTCTACAGGAATGGGAGGCATTGAGTCTCCACACCGTAGGCACGCTATATTTATGGACAGTATGTTGTGGCCATTTGAGGATCTGCTTGCTGACTTTGACCTTCTGGCTGGGCAGTTTCTACTCTGTGGTAGCCTGACTGTGGCGATACATAGAAACTGGGGGATAAGAGGAGCGGAGCCACAGCTACTCAGCAGCAGTCAATTCCTCAATGCTGCCACTGATACGTGACGACTGGTCTTGGGGTGTGTATTGTGCTCTGCGTGGGGACCTATGCTCTCCTCTTTCAGTGTTGGGTGAACAATAGGAAACTGACCTGGGCTCCCCCTGATGCATGGGGACTGGGCTAAGATGTGGGAGGTTGCACCCAAGATCTCTCGAAATGCTATTCTTAGGCTCATACACTTATGTCCTGCATTGAGCGTACCTAACGCCCCTAAAACTCAGCATTTATTTCCCACCGACCCCGTTGGACTGCCATGACTATCGTAGGGATATTCTCACATGCTTTGGTGCTGCCCGTGGTTGGTCTGTTATTGGTCCGAGGTGGTACACATGTTGGCGGAGGTTACGGAATGGTTGTTAACGCCCTTGCTTAAGCTCTGCCTGTTAGGCCTATTCTCCCACCCGGCCAAGCATAAAGTCACTAATCGGCTTATTGACCTGGCTTTAGCACGTACCAAACACCAGATTACAATACACTGGAAACGTTCAGAGGGGGCCCAGGCTGAGGGGTGGCGGGCGGATGTGCTATGCTGGGCTGCCTGGGAATGTGTGACGCTGCTGCAAGAGTTGGCCAGGGCAGAAGACCCATGGAGTTTGAATTGTGGGACATGATTATGGCTGATTTCCAGGGGGCAAGAATGAGAATATTGGAGATGCCTCTGGCTGGGAGGCCCGCTGGAGACGGAGCCCTTAGCGGGGGTCTGGTAGCAGAGGTTTGGTCCTAATTATCACCCCCACTGTTTGCACTGTCTTGATGAATACCTGGAGGGGGTTGACTGGCACAGAATGCATAAGGGGGGTTGGGTTGCCCAATTTTTTATCTACTGATTTACTTTCGGAAAGAGGGGGAGGGAGGTGGCACTACAGGCGGGGTGGTTTTTAGGTTGTTTGGTTGAATGGGTTGTTCATTGATTCTGCGGGAGGCCTTGGCTGGCGGTCCTGGATCCTTTTCTCTGTGAGCGAAGCACTGCCTAGTTACACTTACTGGACATACTGGTATTGCATGTGCACGTGATTACTAGATTTGTTATGCTATGTATTTGACCATGATATACCTATGCAGTTGGACTACACTGACAATTGCATTGTTGCTGTTTACATATATGATGGGGAACCAACAATATTGATGTAAGTTAAACGACAATAAAACTCAGTTTAAAAATAAAATGATGGAAACTCCAGCAGAGAATAAGGATGATCATTAAGAGCACTGCACTATATAGCAAGGTCAAACCAGATAGACAAAAACCAGTTTGTACTGGCCTTTACCTCCCAATTTACTCAAGTTGGTAAAGAGGAGTCATAATGAGCAGTAACATCATTGTTCTTGTTATTTCCACCTATGTATCTACAAAATTACCACCATATTTTCACTGGTAGCAATGGGAAATGGCAATTGTAAACGATTAATGCATTTTGTGATCTTGTTTTAACATATCGCTGATATGGTACAACTACTTCTCACAGTTAGTTTTACAACTCAAGTGTAAACATGTGTAAACAGTAATAGGGTCAGAAATATATGATCTCAAAAGAAAGTAACATCATGGGAAATAGATTGTCTCCATCTTGCATTTGAAAGTTCACTCAAAAATCACTGGAAAAGCCACCATCTTGGGGAAGGTTATATATAAGGATTGCCATGCCTACATCTTCAGTAATATGGCATCTTGCAAGTACAAGAAGAAGAATCCAATGCTTGAAATCCTTCTTCCTTTGTGAGCTTCCAGATCCTGACAACCTCTTTTCAAGGCTACTGTTTTACACAAGCCGCAGAACCCCTCTCTGTGTAAACATGAAAACACCAGTGGGTTCTGAATGGCAAAGAGAGATATTCTTTCCCTTGTGCTGAGCAGGGGAGCCAAGGATGCGCTTCCTCACCACGCAGTGAGCATGGAAACCTGGAACACATTTTCTTCTTATAACTGCATGCCACTGCTTCTAGTAAGTTCCAGGCACAGATGTAACATTCAGTCAGTTACAAGTGGGAAACCTATGAATTTTATGGCAAGACTGAAGCTCTTCTTTGCTCCTAATCTTCATTTAGGGCTTCATTTACAAGAAATTGACGCATCGGCATTGATGCGTCAGTTTCCTTGCACGTGCGCCAAATGTCCTTGCGACACCCTGGATGTGTTGTATTTACAAGACATTGCTCAATAGCGCAAGGATTTAACAGATGCATCAGAAATTCTGACACATCTGTTGGCGCAAAAGTGACACATAGCTGGAGTTGGATGAAAAACTGACGCAAATCCAGCAATGTGTCAGAACACATAGGCGAGCCCCATTGTAAAAGCCCTGTATCAATACGTACGCCTGGTCTGAGCAGGCGTAAGGATTTTGACACAGTCATGTCGTAGAGTGATGCAGTGAAATATTGTGCATTTCACTGCACCACTTCTATGTTGCTTTTTTGCGTGGGAACGCCTACCCTGCATACATTATACCTGGCGCAGGTATAATGTGATGCAGGGCTCTACAAACTGACACACTGCACCCAATGCATCAGTTTGTAGATATGGAGCAGTGTGGCGTACTGATTGCGCCGCTGCTGCATCAACAAAAAAAGTGACGCAGCGGAGGCGGAAGAGGCTTGTAAATAAGCCCCTTACTTTTTTACCTAGGAGTCACGTTTTAAAAGGCTACACATCCCATTAACTCATAAGGGTGTAATTAATCAAGTAAAAGCAGCACAAACGACCCAATGGATACAGATGGAAACCCATGAATGTCAAGCGAGCAACAACACCAATTCCTGCTCGCAGAGATAATAGGTACATTTGCTAATACTGCATTCTCAAAGGAATTTTAAAAATCATGTATTTGGTTTGAGTTAATGCAGTGTTTTGCTGGATGCACTGCATTTTTTAGACTATGTGGTCCAGCACTCTTGATTGTTCAGGAATTCTTTACCCTGACTCTGGGATGCAACTGGCAGGGAGTGAAAGGAGCTATTCTTCCCCTGATGTTTGGCCCTTGTCTAGTCTGGGGAGCTTGACCCCAAGGGAGTCTGTTTGACTGCGGTGAGAGGGCTGAGGACCGAAACCTGCGGACACTGAAGTCGAAACCTGCGGACATTGGAGTGACGAAACATATTGCAGGCTTGAGACCTGCACTGTCACCCATGTGTGCAATTGCTCAGTGCACTTCAATCTGTTTGGCTCCAGGAAGCAAATAACAGATCACCTGGAAACAGTTCACCACATTACATTTTGGGATTACTGTGGCCACATATCGTGACTCGTACAAGAATCATTTTGGGTCAATTTACTAGGATGTCATTTGATTGCATATTTCAAAATAAAAATAATTGAAACGTTTATAACGCCAAGAAGCCTAGGCATTGCTACACTGTGCCCTCGGAAAACAGTATAAAAAATAAAGAATGCATTGGAATCTAGCGAAAACAAAGTCATTATTTTTCCTTCGTTAGCCATCTTCTATAATTAATTGATTCATTGGGCCATTGAGAGGGCTCCATCTAAAAGCCGGTGCTCAGACACGGCAAACTACCATGAAGGGGCGATTATTTCTCAGCGCCACCGAGGTCACGCGATTTAAATGTGCTCAAATTCAGACGCACACTGGAGACGTGTTTGCCGCAGCATTTAATGCGCTCAAGCTAAAATCTGGCAAGGTGACGTGAATTAGGGGGACAGCGACAAATGTAATGCAACAAATATGATTTTTATCAAAGCTTTTCTTCCAACACAGGCGCGCAGTCACTGCTCTGCTCTGAGGAAGCGGGGAGCAGAAGTCTACCGTGTTAGGGCAAGAGCTATGATGGCATGGCGATTATACAGGACCAGAGAAAAACAAGCGAAAGGGAACAGAACATAAAAGTGAAAAGTGGACGGTAACGGATAGCAATGTGACTGCAAGGCGGTACTTTCCAGAGCCGCGCGCTGCCTACTTCTGGCTTCACAGACACGCATCCGGTACCTGCTGGCCATGGTCCACCATCCCTCCTGCCGTTGACCGACCACGGTCCTTGCACCTCCTCCGGCTAGTTCTCCACTCCCGAGAGTTTTTCATCCCTTAAACGTCTAAGAACTCTTCCAGAAAACCTGACACCTTCGGCAGCAGTTCGTGACGTAACATTTAACACCCTCCTGCTTATCCCGGGCGCGCCAGTTAACTTCCCCAGACCCCTTGCTCCATCCTGACTAATCCCAGGGCATAAACGGACCATCCGGAGATTAGAGCCCCGGGGGAGGTGCCTGGAATGTCCCCGCTCTGCAGTGATAAGAAGTACTTGTGGGCAATTCACACCAGGCCGCCCAGTCTGCAAGGGTTGACGCACATTTTGCTAACGTTACATAAACTCTTAGGGGCTCGCTTATTTACAAGGCCCTTGCGCCACTTTTGCGTCATTTTTAACATGGGAAAAGTGACGCAAAAGTGGCGCAAGGGGCTTGTAAATCGGCCCCTTACTGTTTAACAATCCTTGAGTAGTCTCCGTGTAATCATTTTTGTGCCACACAAACGGTGATTAACTGTTTCACCAATCCTTTTTAACAATACCTCCGGTCGCAATTTGCGCCTGTATACGGTTTGGATTTGCATTTACATAGTGCTTACTAGCCCTGACGAGGCATTTTGTTTCAACTGAAATTTAAACCATTTTAAGAACGGTAAATTATCATGATGAGACTTCCTTTCATTACCCTGTCCAAGGTAGGACCGGCCTATAGGCAGAGCAACTGGAATTATGCGGTTTAGCGTCCGTGGCCTTTTTTCCCCGCATAATTATGGATTTGCCGCAGTTGCCATATAATCCTTCACCTGCTGCATAATCTGTAAATTTTAACAAAAAAAATGTTACTAGCTCATACGGATCAAAAGTTACTAAATCATAGCAACGCGAGTTGCTGCTCAGTAAAAAGCCCTTCGCAAATGTTGACTTGTCATCTTTCTGTTGCTTATTGCTGTATTGGGGTGTCAAGCTGGTGCTAATGAGGTGAAACCTTGCCTCAAATAGTGTTAATATGTGAAAAAAGGTCAAAGTAATAAGGTAATACTATCACAAAACCTGCTGCGTCATGCCACATAATTTGCCTTTTCTTGCCGCATAATTTGGTAAACCCTGCTACATAATTTAGTCCTTCCCTGCCGCATAATTCCGGTGGGCCATTCTATAGGTAAATCTGGCAGTGCCCGAAAGCGCTGCTCTCACAGATCAGTGTAGAGGATGTTTTTTTGGTGGTCTGTCGGCCTATTTTGTGGTCTGATGGGCCGGTTTTTACTGGAGATTTCTCTGATATTGCCACAAACATTGCCTGCAGCAAGCACAAATTAATGCAGTCTCCTATACCCTGCAGAACAGCTTATCTTTACAAATTTAAAAACTACTCTGATTTGGAAATGTGGGCCACTTTTTAAGCTGAGTTGCTAATGGGGGCCACTTTTAATTTGGTGGCCCGGACTATTTTGAGTGGGAGTCTGACTCGATCTCTGTCCCAGAGCTACTCAAACCTAAAACAAATGTGTGAAAATACTGCAAAATCAAAGTGATGAAGTTAACTTTACCCATAATTTTCTGTCATGTTAGTCTGTTTTCGCTTTTAATCACTGTGATGGACAACTAGGCTGCAGGGCAGGGTCTTGTTCAACACAAAAAGACTCACAGTAAAGGGCATTTTTGCCAGAGCTTTACAACCATTTCAGACAGCATACTGCACAAGAACGTGGTTTGCTAATATTTGTTTTGCCAGGATTTCCTTTGTTCATGTAGTTTACAGGTTTTATGATACTTTTAGAGTCCTGGTTGGAAGATTTTAAGCTGGAGGATCGATTTGCTAGTGTTACTGTTGTGTTCCAAGATTGAAGGGGATCATTTGCTACTTTTGTCAGACTCCGGGGGAAGTGATGGTCACAGACTAGTCTTGCCCCGGGGTGCTTCGTGCTGACAGGCACAGGACAGGGTGGTATAGGTTAATTCAGGGGAAAGAGCGGGTAATTAGGGTACTTTATAGGTGTCAGGAAGGGGGTGTCCGTCCTCTTCCTGACTTCTGGCACCACTGGGAGGGAGCAATTTTAAGCAGGATGGGAGAAGTATTGCCTGAAGGTCTGGTGTGCACCTGCCATTTTAGATCGGGCGAGGCGGGCTATGTCGGCGCCGAACATCGCGGTCATGCTGGCAGTGCTCCATACTCTGGGTGCGGCAGGTAGGGCCGACCTACTCAGGCCTGGTGTGCTTGACCAGGCCTGGCTCGGCATGTGGCACCTGACTCACTCTGCGTCAGGTGGGATTGCCATTGCCGTGGCTGCCTGCATTCCAGAGCCGGAGGCCAGGACAAAAGCAGAGGTTGGTGATGCAGCCTCCCTGCGTGCCTGAACTCAGAGGCCATGGAGCAGCTCTCAGGGAATGAGAGCAGGGGGCCGGAGCCTGCTGCTATGGCCACCACACCTACGCACATACTGGTTCAGGGTGTGCTTTTTGGCAATGAGCCCCTAGCGACCGAAAGGCCTTTGGACCTGTCTGCCAGGCCCCTTCCTGGGGATACTATGGCACTGGGGCCTGGCCAAAAGGTCCTGCCTCTAAAAAATGTCAGATTTGTTGAGGCTGGGCCCTGCCACAAAGTGATGGGGGAGAGGGACCCCACCATAGTTGCTGCATGATGGCCTTGCGGGATGTCTGGGGCCCCAGGCTACCCCTGCCAGTAAATGGCAAAGGGTGGATATTGAAGCACACATTTGTGAACAGCGCCTGCTCATCCAGGAGACGAAGGAGCGCTGGGCACGGATGTGCAAGGCCAGGTAGTCTTGATTTTAGCTCTGGCCCTGCAGACGGGGAGCCACGGGTTTTGGGTGAGGGTAGTCTGGTTCGAGGAGCTGTGGGTCCTGGGTTGGATGGGCATTGGTTATGGGTGCCAGAGGGTCAGGAGCAAAACCCAGGTTGGTGAGGGGCCAGTGCGGCTCGGGAGCCCGGTGGTGGACTGGACCCCCCAGGTTGGCACAGCCTGGCGGGGGATGGGACCTCAAGACTGGCAAGTGAGCCTGGTAGACAGTTGGCAATGCCAGCGGGCGCATGAAGGCCCTGGATGTTGGCCCAAAGCAGCAGGGGGGTCTGCAACAGCCTTCCCTCCGACGAAGGCTCATTCACACAGAGACCGGGTGGAACAACCACCTATGAATGAGTGTGACGTAACTGTGCAGCTGAGAGGGAGAATGGCGTGTGGGACTGAGTGTGTGGCTGCCACAGGTGAGGATGAGCTGGTCCTTGACTATGATGAGACCAGTGATGAATGGGAAGAAGGTGAGCTGCGTGATCATGAGAATGTGAGGATGCCACTGGGAGGCCCAAAAGGAAGGAACAGGCGAGGTTTGTGTTTTCCAGAAGTCAATTGCGGACAAGGGGAGTTCCACAGACAAAGGGGCTTGGAATAACAGCAGACTTTGCAAGGAGAAGAGAGACGTTGGTGCCTTGCCGGCAGTTATGGGTGATTGATGGGTGGTGTGGGACACTGAGAACACATGGGCCGGGGGTAAAACGTGCAGGTCTGTGGGTGTGGGTGATGGTGCTGTGGAAGAGGAAAGGGTTCTTGCGAAGGGCGCTTCAGCGGCGACAGCAACAGCCAAACGGGTGGGTAGCGACATGAAGGTGGAGGGTAAAGGGGTTCGGATTGGCGACACTGATGGGCACGTGGGGGCTGGTGGGGAGGATGGGACTGTGAAAGATAAGCACAAGAAAAGGTTACCATATATGGTTTGTTGATGCCACTGGGGTCCCATCTATCTGACAAGACTAAGAATAGGATTTGGAAACAAGAGTACATCAACATTTTCAAACTACTGCACAGGGAGATTCAGGTGAAGGAAGGGTCTAAAGAAGAGAAGTGGGAGTTGACTAGGAGGCCCAGGGTTCCTATAAACATGGAGAATTGGGGGTCAGCATTTCTGATTAATGCCAGTATCTATTGTGGGCGACACATTGACAGGGCAATTGTGTTGCTCAAGTACATGGACATCATTCGTAAAGCCCAAATGCACTTTGGGGAATATGCCTAGCTTAGTTACAATGAGGGATTCAGTGCACGGGTGAGCCGTAATGGTGATAAGCCTTGGGGGAGGTGGATTCTGAATTATGGATGCAATGGTTGACGTCCACTCAATCCACAGCCTCTACGCATACCACAAGTGGCCTGGAGGTTACCCTTTGGTCTTTTCAGACCTGCCTGCTCTACAGGGAGTGGGTTATGCTCATAAGCCAACTGGACCCAGCGTTGGTGCGTGTTGGAACTTCAAAATGGGGTTTTGCTCCCGACACCCATGCAAATTCAAGCATGAATGTTCCAAGTGCGGGGGGCAGCACCCCCTCACATAGTGTTTCACACTGACCTGCCCTGTGGAGCAATGGAAGGCATCCAGAGGAGGGGAGCAACAGTATCATTCTGGGCCAAAAGGCCCCTACATCAATTAAGGTGGAGGCCATGTTACCATGGCTCTCCATGTACAGAGAGGCAGCATTGCTTTTGGAATGGGGTTTCACGGAGGGTTTTCGGGTAGGGTACCAGGGTCCTAGGGGTCGCAGGTGGGCAGACAACTTGAAGTCAGCCAGAGGACACCCTCAGGTGGTAGCGACAAAATTAGAAAAAGAGGTAGCTAAAGGTAGGGTGGCGGGCCCCTTCTTTGAGTGGCCCTTGACAGATTTGATCATTTCCCCACTGGGTGTGGGGGTGGGGTAATTCAGGATGATCCACCACTTATCTTGACCGGAGGGCGTTTAGGTCAATGACTTCATTGTAGAAGAAGATATCAGAGTGCTATATGCCTCTATGAACGATGTCATTTGCCTAGTGAGGAACTGTGAGCAAGGGGCCAAACTAACGAAGTGTGACAAAATCTGCCCTTTGGTTACTGCCCATACACCCTCCTGATTTTTCGTTGCTCGGTAGGCAATTTGGGGGTGCCATCTATGTGGACAAGGTCTTGCCTATGGGTTGTGCCATTTCGTGTGCATTGTTTGAGACATTTAGCACATTTTTGCATTGGTTTTTCATCAAAGGGAGTGGCAATCAGGAGGTGTCTCACTATGTGGATGACTCCTTGTTTCTAGGCAGGAGAGCTTCCGGGACTTGCCTTAGGGCGCTTCAGTAATTTAAGTCTTTGACTCTGGCTTTCGGGGTGTCTTTGGCTCCCTAGAAGATGGAGGGTTCTAGTGAGGTCTTGACATTCCTGGGGATTGAGTTGGACTCTGTGCAAAGGATGGCGCACCTGCCATGGGCGAAAGTGATGGAGATACAGGGTTTCCTTGCTGAAGTGATTGGGGAGCGGAAGGTTGAGCTGAGGGCGGTGCAGAAGCTTCTTGGTTTTCTGAACTTTGCATGCAGAGTGGTGAGAGCGGGTCGGACTTTTTGCAGACGTCTCAGCATGGCCATGTTGGGGGCGGTGCTGCCACATCGCAGAGTGCAGATATCTTTTGCTTTCTGGTCTGACCTTTGCATATGGCGAACCTTCTTGGATGATTTCAATGGTATGTCTTTGAGCTTTTTAGAGGAGAAAACAGTGTGGCGGGTCCAAATTTTTCCTGATGCAGCAGGAGTTCTGGGCTTTGTCTGTTCTGGGATGGGAGGTGGTGTGCAGAGCAATGGCTGGAGCACTGGTTGAGTCAGGAACTAGGCATCGCTTTCCTTGAGTTTTTTCCATTGTTGGTGGCATTGCCAGTGTGGGGCAGCGAAATGATGAACAGGTATTGTTCCATGTGGACAACATGATGGTGGTTCAACTGGTGAACAAGCAGAGAGCGAGGGACTTCAGAATGTTGACGCTGCTGTGGAGATTCATGCTGGTATGCTTGCGGCTAAATGTGACTAAACTTTTTCCTGGTGCCAGCAATGATATAGACGACTCCTTATCTTGTTCGTAGTGGCAACATTTCTTTTGGTTGGCGCCAGGAGGGGAGGAGTTCAAGACACCATTGCCTGCAGACATCTGGGCCTTAGGGGAGTGAAAGTAGTGGGTCTGGTCAAGAGATCGCTGACTGAGTCCACCAGGAGGAGCTACCGGCTGGCATGGAGCGAGTTTGTGAAGTTTGCGGGTCAATCACCAGAGGATTTGATGCTGGATCATCAGGAAATTGAAGGGGGAGTGTTGCATTTTGTTTTTTCTTGTATTGACAAAGGTTTATCGCCCACAACCTTTGCAGGTATGTTGGCAGGGATTTCGTTCTATGGCAAGCTGTATTGTGGTTTTGACCCTGCCAAAGATAAGAATCTGGGCAGTGTTTTAAAAGGGTGTTGCAGAGAGAGGGGTGCAAGGAGGGTGGCATTGCGGGAAGCAATTACATTTGAGCTGTTGCAGGATTTGTTGGCTGTTCTTCCCCTTTTTTGTTATAATAGCTTTGAAGTCGCGGTGTTTCGACTATGCATGATCTGGATGTTTTTTGGAGGCTTTCGAGTGTCAGAGCTTTTGGGGTCCACTCGAGCTGTGGGGGTGTTGCATGAGGAGTTGCGTTTGGGTTAGGGAAGGATGGGCATCTGGCTGCATCAATTCAAGATCGATCAGACGGGCAACGGTAAGTGGGCATGGCTGTGCGCAGGAGGTAGTCTCGAGGATTGTTCTGTGTGGGAATGGCACAGTTTCCAGGAGTGGCCAGGTCGGGGGCAACCGGTGTTTTTTGTCATGAAGACAGCAGCAGGGTTACTGCTTTCCAGCTGTTAGCAGTGTTGCGCATGGCATTGCATAGGCTAGATAGGGACCCGGCCGGTTTTGGCACACATTCTTTCTGGATTGGGGCGGCGACAGCAGCTGCGCATTTGGAATGGACTTGGAAACGGATTTGACAGATTGGTAGGTGGAGTTCGAGGTGCTGTGAGCATTATGTGCGGAAGTGATTGGGTTTCTAGGTGGGATGTGGGGGTTGGGGAAGGTTTACCAGAGCTAATTACCTTTTTTTCTACTGCAGGGTGCATTAAGGGTCCAGGAAATAAGACGGTGGCCTAGATTGTTGGACATTTCTTTGTGCACTGGGCAGTGAAGCATGCAGACCAGCAAGTGTATGGATAAAATCTGTGACTACAGAGCATTCGGCATGAGGTGCTAGGGTGCGGTAAGGGGGGGGATGTGCTGGGGTACTTTGTTGCCAAGGCTGACTAAGCTGGTCACGCAAAGGGACTGCCCGGACATGCCCCTGATCCATCTGGGTGAGAATAACTTGGTTCAATTGTTGGGTTTGACACTGCTTCAACATATGCAGAGGGACTTGGAGGCAATCAAAAGGGAACCTGTTTGGTATGGACTGAGTTTGTACCATGCAGAGTCTGGAGGGGGTCTTTGAAACATGCTACAAGTGATAAAGCTCGGAGGAAGCTTAACGGCGCAATGATGGTTTTCTGCATGGCGAATGACTTCAAGGTTATAGCTCATGGAGGCATTAAGAAAGAGGAGCAGTGTCTTTTCAGGGAGGACGGGGTGCACCTTTCACACTTGGGGAACACGTATGACATGATTGAGTTGCGGGATGTGATGAGCACATTGTGGAATGAGTCGATTTGCTGCAGGAGAACATATCACTGATTTGCAAAATGTGTGCGAGACGGGCCAGGAAAACACCCTAAGGGGTTTTCGTGGTTGGTTGTATTTTGGGGAGGGGTGAGTCACATGCAGGCATATCCACCCCTAGGGGGTAGAAGGAAGCACAGGTGACTGAAAGTGGTGAGCGGGATGCAAGCAACGATCAGGAGAAAGATCTTCATTGGAGAATGTTTGGTAGGGAAGGTTAGGGAGTGACTATGTATATGGAATGAAGTCAGTGAGTGAAAGGGTGGAAGAATGCAGCAAAGGATTTAGGCTTTGAAATGGAAAGTGTTGTGAAGTGTGAATGGTGCACGGAGGAATGGAACTGTCATATTTATTGTCATTTTGTTGTTGTTTTTTTTGGGAGTTTTATATAGCGCAAACTAGACCCGAAGGTATCAGAGTGCTTTACATGAGCACTAGTTACGTTACAGAAGGACACATTCATTTTTGTTAGGCACAGGGAGATTAAGTGATTTGCCCAGAATCACAGAATGTTGAGCGTCCCTGCCGAGACTCGAACCCGGTTCCCTAGCTCCGAGGTCGACCGCCCTAGCCATTAGGCCACATTCTCTCCCTCATATTTATGAAGTTTGAGGTATTGTTGATGTTAATAAAGTTGAATAACCCTGTCTGAATAAATGGCCTTTTACGCTAAAAACAACGTGGCATGTGGTTATTGCACAATGTCAGCCTCCAGGGGAAGTGAAAGTCACAGACTAGTCTTTCCCCAAGGTGCTTCGTGCTGATAGGCACAGGACAGGGTGGGATAGGTTAATTCAGGGGGAAGGGGTGGGTAATTAGGGTACTATATAGGTGTCAGCAAGGGCGTGTCCAGCCTCTTCCTGACTTCTTGCACCACCAGGAAGGAGCAATTTTAAGCAGGAATGCCCACCCACCCTACATGTTGTGGGATTGTGGTGGTGTGGCTTTTTTCTACAGCGTTTTGACAATTTAGGGCAGGCTGCAGAGCGTAGACTGTATTTTTGAGGGTGGTGAGTTACATGCGGGCATATCCACCCCTAGGGGGAGTAGGAAGGAAGCACAGGTGACTGTAAGCCGTGAGCGGGATGTGACAATCAAGGTAAAGGTCTTCATTTGAGGATGTTTGGTAGAGCAAGTGAGAGTGTGACTGGGTATATGGGATGAGGTCAGTGAGTGAAAGGGGAAGAATGAAGCAAATGATCTGGGCTTTGGGATGGAAAGTTGTGTGAGGAGTAATGGTGCAGGGAGGAATGGAACTGTCATGTTTATTGTCATATTTATGAAGTTTGATGTATTGTTAATGTTAAAAATTTTGAATAAATGTTGCACCTCTGTCCTAATAAATGGTCTTTTACGCTAAAGTAACAACGTGGCATGTAGTTATTGCAAGATTAAAATACTTATGAGTAATTCACATTAGTTGGTAAATGTCTGTATTCCCACCCAGTTTTTCTTTATGACTGTATTACAAACAAATGGAAAATGACAGTGGTAATTCTACACCCATAGTTGCCAAGTTATCAGGTTGCTTAGGTGTGACATTTCTGTGTTTTAGGTGTCTTATGTGAAACATTTGAATGAGTGGCACTTTATCATGAGTAGGAAATAGCAGTTATATCCTTGCAATGAGATACATTTCAAAAGTGACTTTTTTGTGTGCAAGTTAATGGTTTGGAAATTCACTCAGAATACCAATGAAAGAATGTGTATACTTGTTAAGGTCTGGGAAATATAAGTCAGAATTGCATACTGCACTTCAACTGACCAATGCCACTGCTGACCAGTCTGATGCACTTGAACCAGGGGACATTTCTGTACTTCTCAGAAAGCATGTCTCTAGACGCACAAGAAGAGAAGACAAGCCAGGGACTACAACTTGCTAACAGTGTGTCTGGCCCACGTTGGCGCGGATCATGTTGCAGCAGCACTGCAGAACTGACCTCAGTGCAGCACTAAGTGCACAAAAGCTGTAAAGTACTCTCAGTGCAGAGCTGCTTCTGCTCTTAACATTCTATGCACCATGCCAAACGGCTGGTTCACTCTGCAGCCGCGGTCAGACTGGGATAGGTGATGGGTCCGGGCACCAACCACCAAACGTAAAGTGGTGCTAATTAGCGAATCAGAGAGCTACAAACGAGGTCCACATTTGCAAATCAAAAGTGTTCTGAACTGGTAAAGACTGGTAAAGACACACTGTATAGATGTTTTATAAGGTACGGGAGACTGCATGCATTTGTGCTTGCTGCAGGCAATGTCAGTGGCAATATCAGGGAAATCAGTAGTAAAAAAAAAGGCCCACCAGACCATAAAACAGGTCTACAAACAGCCAAAAAACGGCCCACACACTGGCATGTCAGAGTAGCCCCTCGGGCACTGCCAGACTGCCACATAGGCCAATTTGACCCTCTAAGACTGCAGCAGTGAGAGGCTGTGAGTGCTACTGCCTGTAATCATCATCCCAGGGCCATGTGGCGCCACCCTGCCTGGGTGGCCAGATGGAAATGTCAACCTACGAGACTTTGCATTTCTTAAGAGACCGCAGACTTATCAGAGAACAGTAGGAGAAGGATCAGCATATATGCGCTGGATCAGAATATACCAGATGAGAGGATAAGGAGGGCCTAGAGGCAGCCTCCTCTATTGTAGTGCAACCGTTTATACGGCAGCACCAATCACCCCGATTGCCTGGGTTAGCACACATGCTGGCTGTGTGCAACCACCACTCCGAGAGCTGCAGCGCCTTATCTCATGTATGAGAGGAGCTAACTTTGTATGCGTGACAAAGCATTTTAGCGTAGTTAAGAGGACACTAGAACTAAAATGTGTTACACTAACCCACACTGCGTGGTACTTGGCAGGCCTGTACAGTATAGAAAATAAACACATATTTACAGTTCCTCAAGAGACTCTTAAACACTCTGGGGTAACCTGAAAAATAATGCTTTCCAAAAGCTGCAGGAAACAAGCGCCAAAACACAACTGCCTTTTTGTAAGGAACACTGCACACATGGGTACGTTGCAGAGATCTGATCTTGCAACGATTAATGCTTAATATGATTATAGGTGTCACAGCAGCATGAGCATGTGGTTCAGCAAGTGTTACCTAACGGGAAAACTCAAGTTTGTGCTAATATACGTTACTCTTCTTTGGGACACATGGAAAGTGAACATCACTCGAATCTGCTGCAGAAAAAGCGAAAATCTTGACCAGGTGTGCGAAGGCTAACCGAAGTGAGCATCCTGGGGGATAAGCTTAGAACTTATCTTACTGAGGAGCAGCTCAACTCCACCCTCAACCGCGACACCCCCACAGCCGAAACCGACGCCAAACTCGCAGCCAGGGAACTTCACACATGGATCTCCAACTGCGCAGACAAGCTCGCCCGCTATGCAACTCCGACAGACAGCGCCCCAGGAAAGCCACCTGGTTCACCGCCGACCTCTAAGAAGCCAGAGGCACTTGCAGACGCCTCGAGAAGAACTGAAGAAACTGCAAGACACCTGAAAACCACAGCACCTACAAGAACGCCATGACGGAATACCATCAACGCATCAGAACCACCAAAAGAACCTTCATCCCCAACAAGATCCTCGCCAACTCCAAGGAACTCTTCAGCGTCATCCAGGAATTCACCAAGCCTCCCAGCGAAACCACGGACATCACCCCCTCCCAGGACCTCTGCGACAAACTCGGAACTTACTTCCATGTGAAAATCAAGAACCTCTACGACAACTTTAATGACCAAACACCTGACCCCGCAACCACCCCGCCCTCCGGCAATGCCAGCCAGCCCACTATCTCCTTCTGGACACCGGTCACGACCGAAGAAACCGACTCAACCATGAAGGGCATCCACTCAGGGGCCTCCACAGAGCCTTGCCCACCGTCCATCTACCACAGAGCCACCACCTCCATCGCACCAGAACTGCGACACACCATCAACTCCACCTTCAAGACTGGCACCTTCCCCGACAACTGGAAACGCACAGAAGTCAGGCCCCTGCTTAAGATGGCCTCAGCAGATCCCACGGACCTCAAGAACTACCTGCCCGTCTCTCTCCTCCCCTTCGCAGCAAAAGTCGCTGAGAAGACCATCAACGCACAGCTAACAAGGTTCATCGAAGACAACTCCATCCTCGACCCCTCCCAATTTGGATTCCGCAGCAACCACAGCACAGAGACCGCCCTACTCGCCGCCACTGACGACATCCGCACCATCCTCGACCAAGGCCACACCGCAGCCCTGATCCTACTCGACCTGTCAGCAGCATTCGACACCGTCTCCCACCGCACACTCTCCGCCAGACTACACGGCGCCGCATACTAGGAACCGCCCTCAACTGGATCCGCTTGTTCCTCACCGGCAGAAGCCAAAGAATCAGACTGCCACCCTTCCTCTCCAAACCCACGGAAATCAAATGCGGAATACCCCAGGTATCATCGCTCAGCCCAACCCTCTTCAACATCTACATGGCCCGCCTCACAGCCATCGTCAGACAGCACGGCCTCAGCATAGTATCCTATGCCGATGACACCCAGCTCATCCTCTCCCTCACCAAGGACCCCACCACCACCAGACTCAACTTCCAGGAAGGAATGCAGGAAGTCGCATCCTGGATGAGCAACAGCTGCCTGAAACTCAACTCAGAGAAGAGAGAAGTCCTCGTCACCACCCCGTCAGCATGGAACAATACCTGGTGGCCCACCGTTCGGCAGCCCTCCAACCCCCACGGACCACGCCAGAAACCTCGGCATCATACTTGACTCCTCCCTCTCCATGGACCTACAGGTCAACGCCGTCGCTTCCAGCTGCTTCCACACCCTCCGCATTCTCCGTAAGACCTTCAAATGGATCCCCCCTGAGTCATGGAAGACAGTCACACACGCACTGATAACCAGCAGACTGGACTACGGAAACGCCCTCTACGCCGGCATGAACAAGTCTCTACTCCGCAAGCTCCAGACGATACAGAACACCCCAGCCAGACTCGTCCTCGGCATCCCCCGAAACGAGCACATCAGTGAACACCTAAGGAACCTCCACTGGCTCCCCGTCGAGAAGAGAGTCACTTTCAAGATACTCACAAACGCCTACAAATGGCTCCACAACACCGGACCCCAATACCTCAATGAGAGAATCGCCTTCCACGTACCCAAAAGAGACCTCCGATCCACCAACCTCGCCCCCGCTGAAACCCCCCGCATCCGCAGAGCCAGAACAGGGGGAAGAATCTTGTCCTACATCGCGGCCAAGACCTGGAACGAGCTCCCGATCAACATCAGACGCGCCCCCTCCCTGAGCACCTTCAGAAAGGCCCTCAAGACCTGGCTCTTCGACTGAACGGAACTGCCGACCCGCCCCCCCCCCCAGCACCTTGAGACTCTCACGGGTGAGTAGTGCGCTTACAATTCCCTGATTGATTGATTGATCTTAAAGGTAAGAATTAGTCCTAAAACTTAGTGCATTCAGTACACTGTTAACACATTCTTAATCTCACTGCACCCTCTTCAGCACGGGCATAGCACTGACTGTGCTACTCGCTGCTCATACCACAACATTCTGCAGCCTCTGGAACCACCTAAAGATAGAGGAGGGCAGGCCACACCTTGAGACACTGTCAGATAATGTGATTGCTGTTCAGCGTCCCATGCTAGAACATGCCATGAAAGAATGAAGTGCACATGCAGACCAGGCTCACCTCCTCCATTCAGGAGCATCCCCAAAAGATAAGTAATGCACTGTGCCAGCACTGCCAGCTTTAGAGTCCAACCCTCAACAGAATCTCAGCATTTAATAACCTGGTGCTCCCACGAATCACCTCTTTACAGGAGTACTGCCATGCCTTGGATAATGGGCTCCGATGTGAAAGCCACCTCTCCAAGTTTCAGCAAGTTCAGAGCATGGGGCCTCATTTAGAGATGAATGCTGACTGAAAATCTGCTGATCTGTGAAGAAAGTGCTGGTAGAGGATTTTCAGCCAGTGGATATTTATGTCTGCCATATCACCAGTGAAGAATGCTCCTACAGCGATTCACCCCTTCCTTGACTATTACTAGTTAACTAGGTAGAAGTCCCCTTGTTGCCTGATTAATCTTTGGTGAGAGGCATTACAACCACATCATACCAGCCCTGACCACCTTACTTTTGTTGTTTCCAATGAAGGTTAAATCACAATTCAAAATCCTTTTCCTAGTGCTGAAGCACCGCATGGTTGTACTCCTAATTATCTCAACAACAACCTTGCTATCTAGGCACTAGAGGCCAGCCTTCCTGACCTCATTCAGTACCCACTAAGCCAAGCACAGGAAATTCAGTGGTTAATCCATGCATGTTCTTCAAGGGATGACAATTTGTAACACCTTACAGGCACAGCTCATTCCCAAATGTGGCCTCCTGGGGTTATGGAAAGGATTGAAAAGTTCCCTCGTTTGCTGCACAAATGACTAAGAGAGAAAGTGGCACTGCATATTGACCCCCGTGCCATATTCAGTATAGGGCGTGCTGCCCTAGTTTGACCCATGGTGTACCTTTAACTGGAAGTGCGAGGCTCAGACCTGATCAATGCACCCTAGTACAGATAATGCACTGCTACAAGGGCATCTGTAAACATGCACTTGCCATGGCAGCAGTAAAAGGCAACGTGGTGCTTGAAGCAGTCGGTCCATCTTTCACTTTGTAGGCAGCAATGTGACCTGAATTTCGAAGGGGGAGAGAAATCACCCTGTAGGTGGGTGCAGTGAGTGACTGCACCTGCCTGCAGGGAATGTCTGTGGTGTCCATGGAACCCTTTTTACCACTTTCAAAGATCGCACAATCTGTGGCTAAAATACAGAGGATCCTGTTTTATCACTGACTGGCCTGTATGTTTGAGGCAAATTCTGGCACCATCTAATAAAAAATCCCTATGCTTTTTCAAGGCTTTGGTGAACCAAAGTGTCAGTGCATCAGGTTGATCACAACTGCAAAATTAACCACCAAGCACAGGCCAAATTGATATTATGCAGCACACTCACTACTGCTTGAGAAATGTGGCTCATGACAGAAAGAAGCCATATTATGCTAAACCTATTACTGAAATACATTGTTCCCAAAGAGAGGTCATTCAAATGCACAAATTCAGTCTGCGAGAGGCTTTGAAGTTAGTCTTTATTGTTTCTCAGGATTTGTGCAATAGACCTTGTTGGACTTGGCCCTTTTTGGCAGGTTCACCCCTAAACTTTTTGCCTTGTCTGTAACCTGGTGTTGGTGATTTTAGGCCTCTGAGCACTTTGGCACTTTGGTCCAGTGGAAAGTGCGTGCGCTCTCTGTGTACTTGTGGTGAGATTGGCCTGCCCTCCCATAGGAATGCATGGGGGATAAGTGTGTCCATGTTAATTCCTGGTATGAGAGGAGCAGTGTGGTCAAGTCTGGTATGTATGAATTTGTGAGAATAAATGCTGCGCAATGGTGTGCGCAGATTTATTGTGACTGGTGTAGAAATGCCACTTTTAGAAGTTGGCATTTATGTGTGCTCTGTGTCTGCCTGCCTGATGTGAATTGCATGTCTGGCTTGTGAGTGACAGGGGCTGGGAGGTGTGTGTGGCTCCAGGAGGGGCAGGGTGAGTCAGCGCAGGGCTGAATAGGGAGATCTGCATGTAGATGGGAGGGAGGAGTTGCACCTGGGACCTGAATAGGACTGTGCCTTCCCTCCACAATGCTGGCTCCGCCCCCTGTGGTGCGTCTAATCACTGAGCCCCCACCTGACAAAGGAGAGAGGTGCTGAGCAAAACAAAGTGCTCCAAAGCTCCCCCAAACCAGTTGCGTCTGGTATCCCCAAGCCCTGTGCTGTGACACAATGGGATTTAGTGTATAAAAAGAGGGGCTGTGACCCCATGAGATGGTTCAGTTCAGTTCCTGTCCTGTTCCTACACCTGCGGGGCGTGCTGCTGCTGGGGCCCAGGCGGACCTGCCAGGAGGGCTGCCTCCCTGGGCCCAGCATGGCCCCCTTTCTCCCTAAAGACCTGGAAGAACTTTTCTGCTGGACTTTTGCTGCATTTTTAGCACACTGGGAGCGCTGTGCTTTAAATTAATTAATTGTCCCCAGAAAAGGAGCGCGAGGGCTCCGCAGCGCTGAGCTGCCCGTCAGTGAGAGGGAATCCCGGTGCAGGGATTCCCCGTGCTCCATGATCAAGCGGGAGCCCACCCCGCGTATTTTTGTATTTAATGGTGGGAGCCCACCCCACATGGCCGCTTTGGGTTTATTTATGCGGGTGCCCACCCCGCATTTATGATTTAAATTACCGAAGCGGGAGCCCACCCCGCCGGTTTGTGCCCCCCTGCGTGAGGCCGCCGCCGAGAAACGCGAAAACAGGAAGCCAGGCACCAGCGCCTGACTGTGGGCGGGGCCTGCCAGGAGGAGTGCGGCCGGAAGCTGAAGGACATGCCTAACGGAGGACGGGAGCCTACCCCGCCTCCGCGAGCACCGCGGCAAAGTCCCGGGTCCCAGGAGGGGGGCCCGGGTGAAGGGGTGAAGAGGCCGGCATGTGTGGTGACGCGGGGCTCCCATGCGTGAGGGAGAGTCCCGCGGTGGCGGCCAAAGAAAAGAGAAGTCCCGGGTCCCAGGAGGGGGCCCGGGTGAAGCGCGGAGACCAGCCAGGCGGGGCTCCTGTGCGGGAGACGGAGCCCCGCGTGTTGCTGCGCCGCAGAGACCGAGAGAAGTGAGGCCGGTCCCGCAGCAGAGAAGAGAGTCCTGCCTTCCCGCCCAGCACCGAGAGCGGCACCAGTGAGTCCCGGTGAGTGGAGCTGGGGAGAGGGGGTATGTTGGGGCACGCTATCGGTGCCTGCCCCCATTGTGCTTCCCCCAGTCACCGTGTCTGTGCTGGGCATGTTTGTTTTAGAGCCTGCGTGGCTCCAACGGGTGGCATGTTTGTTTTAGAGCCTGCGTAGCTCCAACGATGGCCTATGATGGTGTAGAGAGCCCCAGAGCTGGGCCTCTTTCATTGTTCACAGTTGCCCCGCTTGACAGTGGGCAACTGCAACGTTTTGGGGGCATTTGTTTGTAGAGAGTCCCAGAGAGGGGCTCAGGCGGCACAGGGAGTGCCAGTGATGTTCCCAGCTGCCCAGCAATTAGTGGGCAGCTGCTACGTTTAGGCTGGTGCATTGGCACACCGAATTAGAGGGCACAGTGAGTGCCCGGCCTATATTTTTGTTCACAGCTGCCCAGCAAGTAGTGGGCAGCTGCCTCGTTTAGGCCAGCGCAGAGTGCGCACCCTTGACTTTCCGCTGCCTTGGCAGCCCGCCCTGACATTGGGACATTGGGCATTTGAGCCCCTGTGGAAGGCCAGTTGGCCTGGGGGCAGGTTGGTGACATTGGTAGAGCGCCAGGCTCTACAGGATTGCGTAATGTACTTATGCCTACTCTGAATGTTGCCAAGAATGATTTAGGCCCATTGCGTAATGTGTTTATGCTAATGAGGTTTGGGCCTAATGTGGGTTTATGTCTAATGCTAATAGTATAATGCTTGGGTCATTATAGTACCAGTAGTTACTGGTTGTGTTTTATATTTGCATTCACTTACCTGGTCTGATGGTTCTGACCGTGGCCCGATTGGCCTGGTCCTGTATATAATTCCCCTGTGAATATTGCCCGTGCCAGTTGGCACAGTGTAAATATGTGATTACGTTTCTAATGTGTTTTATGATAATACAAAGGCTATTTTTTATATAACCTTGTGTGGAGTTCCTTTTGTAGTGTGCCTAGTGTGTTGCTGCTGTGTGTGTGTGTTGCGCAAACGCTTTACACATTGCCTCCGGGATAGGCCTGACTGCTCGTGCCAAGCTACCAAGGGGGTGAGCAGGGGTTATCTTGGGTGTGTAACTCCCTTGCCCTGACTAGAGTGGTGGTTTCTGCCTGGCTTTGGCGCAAGCCTTAGCCAACCAGAAATCCCATTTCTTACAGACCTTTATCGTAGTTTGTGAATAAAATTACCAGCTTCTCTGCTGCCCATTCCTTGTGGTCAGTCACACTGGAATTCTTATCGATACTTCACTCAAGTCAAGTCAAGATACGCTTTATTCGATTAAAATATATGTAATCATAAAAGCACAAAACATATCAAAAACGACATACATACAACAATGTAAAAACTTTAAAATGCAATAACAACCAATATTTTTTTTTCGAACTGATCTATTGGTATAACAAAGGTTAAAATGTTACTATTAATACCATAGTCTCACATCAATATACAACCCTATCATGAGTAAACTAGTAATCAGTTAAAATTAAGTCGGGCCGTGCATTGTTTTCCTGGTTCTGACCACCCCTTTCAAATATTTTGCGATGTGATCAGTAACAATTTCATCATCCAGAATCGACAACTTAAGGAAAGCAGGTCGACAGAGTCTCAAGCCTTGCAGTTTCAAATGAGGCAAGATCCACCTTTTCCTGAGTGAGGTGTAAAATTTGCAGAAAAATATGATGTGGATTGTTGACTGTGCTGCAATGTCATCACAGGGGCACGGGCAAAGAGAGCGCGACCAATTATTTGGCTGGGGAAAGGTAACTAGATTATGAAAGTTGCCTAGGCGTAAACGCGTCAATAATAACCTATCCTAATTACCATGAATAAATAATAAATAAGGTTGTATCCCCGCCTTAGTCAAAAGTAATTTATTGGCCCGAACCGATGGTTTCATAATATTAGAGGATAGCCTGATAGACTCTAAGTGATTTAAACATAATTCCTTCAGGTCCCTTCTCGTGAGACAGGACAGGGCAGGGTCTCAGGATTGTCAAAAAACTTCACTCAAAGGATCCAGAACTGGATACTTCTGAAATAGTTATAATGAATGCATCCTTAAGACGTAACAGCAGGTCACATGAAGATTATTTGCTGTAAAACCATATGTGCTCAGGCTCACATGAGATATTGGTTCTCAGTTGTGTGTTTAAACACTTAAAACAACAGTTGTGTGTTGCATGCTTTGAGGCTTCGGGTGCATTACATGGTATGGCTGTGGGGTCTTACCATGGAATACACTCGCAAAAACTGTCTTCGGTCCAGTCAGGCTCCTTTGAACAACCCTAAGCTCAACAGTGGTGCAGTGTGTATCAATGGCTACGAGCAACAAGGAACTTTGTGTAAAGCATTTAACAGAACTAAATATTGAAATAAGAAAGCCACACAACATGATAGAAACACAACACCAATTTAAAAAAATAGATGATATGTTTAGGAATTTTTAGAGTCCTTGATGAGCAAAATCCACTGGAGGGTTCTGGAGATACAGAGTTTTAAAGATTTTATCACTTATAATTTCAACCCGAAACAAGCATTGGTTACCAAAATGTTTGGAAACTTTGTGTGACCAAATCCAACAGGATGAAGGTCTGGGGGACCAATGGAGTAGATTTGGACAGTTACTTAGCCACCGAAGCATTTTCCAGTCCAATTCCAAACTTTATGGAATGACCGCCATAGAGTTTAATGGAGTGGTCCTGATACTGAGGATAGAGGAGGAAAAGATGCTCAAAGATGCTACGGTTACAGTGCGGTCGACGGGGGTGCCCTTGTGGTGATTCCTCGGTCCACAGGTTGTGTGGGGCGACTTTGGCCACAGAAGTCGGGGTCACTCGAAGTCCTCTTTGAAACCCTGGAAGGCCAGCTGTGGCTGGGCTATTGGTCTCCGTACACTGCGGTCCTTGCGAAATCCTTTAGTGGGGACTAATGCTAGTGTCCCTCTTGGGTGGCCAATTTGAACTCTGATGACACTCCTGGGTCCAGCGGACTCGGGTGCAACTTTTGGCCATCGAGGATCTGTCTCCTGAGGCACCCAGCGGCAGTCAGCGGCAATTTCTTCGAGTGGCTATCAACTCACCAGTTTGGGCTTCTTCAGCTTTAATGTCCTGGGGCTTTTCCAGTAGGCCAACAAACTGACCCTTGGAGTTACTGCTTCGGTCTAGGGCTGTGGAGTGACTTTTCCCCAAGTTAGGAGCCACAGACACTGTCCTAACTTCACTAGCCCAAAAGTGCAGCAGTTGCAGTCCAAAAGACGGTGCAGCGTCTCTTTGTGCAATAGGGCAGTCCTTGTTCAGTCCCTGTTCCAATTCAGACATGATCTGAGGTTCAGCATGCCAGGGGTGCCATATTTAATCCAGGAAAGTGGCTCAAGTGGACAACATGATCACTAGCCAATGAGCTACCAGATCCCCTCCCCCGTGATGATGATTTTCCAGCAATGTGTGGCATTTGGCAACCCCAGAGTGCCCTATTATGGCCACTGTCAACATATCTAAATCTCTCCTCGACTGTGAGGCCCACCCTAGAGGTGTGGCTACCTGGGGGCTACACGCCCACGGTAAAACCAGTTTGGACACTTGTCTTCCCTTATTAGCCCTGTCTCTAGCCACACTACCTAAACAAAGGGCATCCCCTCTGGAGTATTATCGCTATTTGCCCACCAAAGGTGGCCTCACCTTTGAAGCTCGCATTTTGGGCTAACACCCTGAGTGACTTCCTGCAAGGGAGAGGTGACATCACTCCCTGCAGTGGGCTGCTATTGTTGTGAAGCCACAAGAGTCATTCACACGACTCCCCAGGCGGACAGAAAGCTGTCTGTGGGCCAGCACCCATGTGAGGCCACTGGACCAGCTGGGTCACAGAGTGGCAACTTTCTAAAAGTTGCTTTACTTTAATAGTAACATTAAACTCACCCTGGGCATCAGGTCGGGTCTAATGCCACAATGAATTCGATACCTTAAAGTATCCAGCTAAGCAGTCCCATTCAGAAGTTAGACAGGCTGGGGTGCCAGCCTGTAACTCTGTATTAGTGAATAGGGCTACTACCTTTTCCAAAGCAAAACAACAGTTTGAGGGGTTTTTCTGCAAATACATATATAAACATACATGTCCCACTTAATAATATATAGCTCCCTGCCTTAGGGCTCTATAGGTCTTCCTGAGTGGAGACTTAGTTATATTGTTAAGGGAAAGGGTGGATTTGCCATTAATAGTAATTGCAAAGTTGAACTGGCAGTGTGACAACTGCCCTTCTAGTCTGCAGTGGCAGGCTGGGAGTCATTTTGTACTTTGTCACACACAGGGTGGCAGAATCAGTGCTGCAGCCCTGGGTGGACCTTCTATCTTACATGCCCTTTGTACCCTGGGTGCCACATACTAGGGACTTATAAGTAAGTCAGTCCTTGCCAATTAGGGATAGCCAATTCAACATACTTTGTAATAGGTAAGAACATTGGCACTCTGGTTAGCAGGCCTTAGTGAACTCTCAGAGTTGAAAAACCAGCAGCTAGTAGTTCAAATGGGGTCAAAAAGTGGGGGGGGGGCCTACAAAAAGCCTGTATTCATACATCTGCCATTCTATGTCCTTGGGTATTTCCTTCATTTGTGTGTTTTGTGTCCTCAACAAATGGAAGATGCTAATAGTGAGTTGTCATACAGGCTTGTATTACTTTTTGTTGAGAGGTAGTGCTGGTCATACCTTTCCCCAAATATTTTTGCTGGAGAAAACCCACCATTATCATTTACAAACTTGCATTCTTTTTCTCCATTCACCTGTTACATTTAACATGACATAGGCTTGGGATTCCCTGCTAAGACAATCCTCTGCTGACACAATACTATTCTGCTCCAAAAGGTCTCATAGTCTGTAGGATGATTCCTTTTGGCAAAGACTTTGGAGAAGAAGATAGGATTCTTTTTGGCCATTCCTCAAAGATAGCAACTCTAGGACTCGTGTCTTGGTACTAGTCCTTCCTCAGCTCGATGGAGGCAGACACATGTTAGGCAGCCTCCTAATGTCCCACCTAGCACCCTTGAAAAGCTTTTTTAACTGCACTAGTTTGATTTTTTAAAGGTTTTTCTAAAATTTGTTAGACTCACCCAATATTTGGAGAACTTCTTTGTCAACCCTTACCCATGAATCATCCTCAAGAGCTGCTGCATCATCTACAAGGCAGTCACCTAGAACACTTGAGCCAACGTTACATTAAAACTCAAACCTGCAACAGCAGCATTGCTAAACTAATGCCCAGAAAATGGAAGAAAAGGAAAACCAGACAAAGGCTTTTCTTGCTATGCTCCAAGTCTTTAGAATATTATCCCAACCAAAATCTGTCATGCACTCTCTCTCTCCTTCATTTCAGGAACGCATTAAATGACCCTACTTTTTAAAAGAGTAAAAGAGTACCTCACCACCAAATGACCAAATGACCAAGTGGCTACAAAAGTGCAAAAAGTCTGTCTGCAGGTGATGGAGAGCATCTGCCCCTTCACATGCCACATACTGCTATCCCTTTACTCTTCTCCTTATCCCAGCCACTGACAGGCCAAACCACCCTGCCCCTTTGGATCCAATAATTCCTCACCCTTCCACTATTTTTTCCTTTCTACTAACCAGCAATGCAAACCATTCTTTTGAAACTACATTCATAAAGTACATTTTCTAAGCTACATACACATGTATGTCACAGTCACACAGGCCAGACAGAAAACCAAAAGCAGCCTAGGCAAAAATTTCCAAACCAGCCTGTTAGAAATGGGGATCTCCAGTTGGCCGCGGCTGGCGCCGAGGTCCAAATAGGGATCCTTCTTCCTAAGTCAGAGTAAGGGGCTACACCCTTTGATAACCCCTGCTCATACCTGTGGTAACGTAGCACGAGCAGACAGGCCTATCTCAGAGGCAGTGTGTGAAGCATTTATGACCATACACAATAACACAGGAGAGACGCTACAAACGGACACCACAAGTAGTTATAGAAAAATAGTTATCTTTATATAGACTGAACACGAGGCTAAAAGCACTCAAGGAGCCACAATGCACACAATTACAGATTCACTTCAAAAGCAATAAAGGCACTCGAAACGGGGGTGGAACGGACTTAGTTCGGGGCCGGGGTCCACGCGACCCGGTGATGCACAATGTACCTGAGATGTAAAGGGGCACGACACGCAGCCTCACAAGGAAGCCGCGGTGATGACAGGCGGACTCGCAACCGCCACAGCTCCCGGCTGTAGCAGTCCGCAGCGTGCACTCACGATAATCCTGGGACGGGGCTTAAAGGCGGGCACCCAGCGGTACCCGCAGGTGGTAACAAGATCCTGGAAGTGGTGACTAGTGCGGGCACTCAGCGGCACAGCTCCTCAGCTGCAGCGGCCCACAATAGCGATAGCGATGATTCTCGTAGGATGGCAAATGCGGGCACTCAGCGGCACAGCTCCTCAGCTGCAGCGGCCCACAATAGCGTTAGCGATGATTTCCGTAGGATGACAAATGCGGGCACTCAGCGGCACAGCTCCTCAGCTGCAGCGGCCCACAATAGCGAAAGCGATGATTTTCGTAGGATGGCAAATGCGGGCCCTCAGCGGCACAGCTCCTCAGCTGCAGCGGCCCACAATAGTGATAGCGATGATTTCCGTAGGATGGCAAATGCGGGCACTCCGGGGCACAGCTCCTCAGCTGTAGCGGCCCACAACAGCGATAGTGATGATTTCCGTAGGATGGCAAATGCGGGCACTCAGCGGCACAGCTCCTCAGCTGCAGCGGCCCACAATAGCGATAGCGATGATTTCCGTAGGATGGCAAATGCGGGCACTCAGCGGCACAGCTCCTCAGCTGCAGCGGCCCGCGATAGCGATGATTTTCGTAGGATGGCAAATGCGGGCACTCAGCGGCACAGCTCCTCAGCTGCAGCGGCCCACAATAGCGATAGCGATGATTTTCGTAGGATGGCAAATGAGGGCACTCAGCGGCACAGCTCCTCAGCTGCAGCGGCCCACAACAGCGATAGCGATGATTTTCGTAGGATGGCAAATGCGGGCACTCAGCGGCACAGCTCCTCAGCTGCAGCGGCCCACAATAGCGATAGCGACTTTCAGCCCGCGTTCCCCGCAGTAGAACCAGAGGCTCTGGAATTCTCAACAGAGGCCTCACCTGCGGGTAGAATCCCCCTCAAATAGGAATCCAGATGGCTGATGGGTGAAGTCTAATGTCCCTGAGACTTCAACAGGAGGCGAGCTCAAATCAGGCCCTTGGGTAGTTGCTTCAGCAAGATGGATGAAAGTTTCAAAGTCCTTTCCCTCTAGTTACACGGACAGAGGTTCGTCTTGGCATCCAGAAGTAAAACACTCCTGGGGGTTTTCGCGCACATCTTTATACCCCCCTCGCCTTTGTTCTCTAAAAAGTCACAAGTCACTGAACCCAGTCAGAACGAGTTCGGGGAGGTCCTGGGGGCACGTTGTTTACGAGGCGGCATCCTGCCCTTTTGGAGAGGGGTCTGCCATCAGACGCACCGTGGGAGGGGGAGCCATCATTCACCTTGCCAGGCGCAGCCCTGCTCAGATCAAAGGGTCACCCCTCCCCATACTCCAGCTGCAGATCCCTCTACTCGACCCAGGTCGGGTTCAGCCTACCCTGTCCCTCCAAAACCAGACGGCCAATACACATAACAGCAGAGCACACTGGAAGACTTAGGCAAGAAAATACCCACTTTCCCAAAGTGGTATTTTCAGACACAGAATATAGAAATAACCCTCACTAAAAGATGTACTTTAATATTCTGAGCTCAGGCATACTAAATTCGACTTTCCACTTTACAAGCTGCTTCTGTGGGTGGCGCAATCAGCGCTGCAGGCCCACCAGCAGCATTCGGTCTACCAGCCCTGGGCACGCACGGTGCACTATACTAGAGACTAACAGGTAAACCAAATGAGCCAATTATGGGAACATCAATTCATACAGTCAATTTACCATAGGGAGCATTTGCGCTGTGGCACGGAATGGCCGTGGCACAGCGCCCAGAGCATCTAACACCAGCAAACACAGAGGAGACCAAAAAGCGAGAAATGGAGGGGAGACCCACGCCAATGGTGCCAGGTCTAACACAGCCCTACACTGCAGAAGGCAGCATGTAGAATTGGTTCAAGGAGCATGGTTGGGGGATGGCAGTCCACCCTTCTCTGTTTGCAGCTCACCAGGGAAATGCCAGAGTGGTGGAAAGGCCAGGCTGTCCTTGTCCTTATTGCTTCTGACAGTCCCTTTCATTCTTAGTCCCCTGCTATGAATTGAACTATTTACTTTTCTGAAACAGATATGTTCCACCTATTACTGATTCCATACTCACCCACATTCCACCTAGAGAGACATTGCTGTTCTTCCAGTTTTCCTTGCTTTCACTCGGTGATGGTGTGAATGATCCCAGGACAGGGTTTACTCTTCTAGCCAACCAGTGAGACGAATTGCTGCCTATGTCTTTGTATCTGTCATTCAATGTGAGCCCAACTTACTTGTAAACATCCACTGCTCCCGTTTTATGACCATTTTAGGACCTACTTTTTTCTTTCTTTTTCAGCACTCTACACAGTGATCGTGCTTTTACCAGCTCTGTCTCCTCCCACCCGCCCTTATGCCCTGTCCACAGATCACCCCCTCCCCTGTCACTGCTTTTCCCTTCGTTGCTGCTTTCTGTCTCCTCACCTCCAGTCTCTGCTTGCTCCCTTGCACCTCCCGGTGCTTGCACTGTCCACAAATCACTCCCTCCACTACCCCACCAGTGCTTTACACCCCCATTGTAGTCTGTTTCGTTCTAGTGAGTGGTGGTCTTCTGCATTTTAATGTTTAGTGTATAGCTGACATGCTGATTGGAGTATGTGTTCACGGCTATTGTTACTTGGCACACGTGTAGTCTCTTTTTATTTTCTGCATGTGTGGGTACTAGGTGTGTGTGCATGTTTACACCAAATTTGGTCATTTGGCTATGGTGTTAATAGCTGGAAAATCAGACCTCAAGTGAATCAGGTATGCATTATCACAGGGCATGTCAGAGCTTCTAAAGTGCCTGTGTCTTCTGCTGTAGTTGCATAGCCACATTTCTCCTTTGCAAAATGATTGAATTGTTCGGGTCTCACCTTGTTGCTTCTCATTTCATAGGGTGGGACTCTATTTCTTAAAATTTCTCCAGTCGGGACACTTTCTTACTTTTTCCGCATTAACCGGTGAAGTGTTTCCATGCGCCTTTTTTGCTTAACTTGAAATCTCTTCAAGGGAGCCAGGTTGAGTCTTGATGTCATCAAGGTCTGCCTGACCCTCGGTGTCCATGGTAAAAGTAGTCCTTTTAATGTGGTTGATGATGCAATGTATTTCCTCATGTTCAATACTGTAAACCAGCCAAACACTGTGAATCTTTCTGTTTTATTTGTGCAGTTTTATATAGCACCAACACCACTCGAAGGTATTGGAGTGCTTAACATTAGCACCAGTTACTATTTTTTGTGCAGTTTTATACACCACCAACACCACCAGAAGGTATTGGAGTGCTTTACATTAGCACCAGTTCCTTTCGACAAGGACACATTTATTTTTGTAGGCACGGAGAGATTAAGTGATTTGCTCAGAACCAAGGATGTTAAGCCGATGGCGAAACTCAAACCAGGTTTCCCAGCTCCATAGTCAGCAGCTGTGGCCATTACACCACACCCTCTCCAAAAGGATGCCACATCATCTCCCTAGGCTCGGCCTTAGTTCTACATTTTATGATTACGGCCAAATCACTCAATTTCCCCATGGCAGCCCGCATTTGCTGTTGGTTGCCTGTCCAGCTCCCTCCTGCTGCTGCTTGCCCCGCTGCACTCCCTTGCACAGATCCCTTCCTCCCAAACTCCTTTTCACATTTTTTTATATGCTGTTTTAATATAGTGCCAACACCACCCAAAGGTATTACAGTAATTTACATTAACACCAGTTACTTTTCAAGAGGACAGCGTACACTTAGGCAAATCACTTAATCTCCCTGTGGCAGCACGCATTTGCTGTTGGTTGCCCGTGAGCCACCCCTTGTTGCTGTTTGCCCATGCTGAACTCCTGTTGCACAGATCCCCTCTACCCCCAGATCCCCACCTCCCCCAACTATGATTTTCACATGTTTTTTTGTGTGCAGTTTTATGTGGAACCAACACCACCGAAGCTATTGGAGCGCTTTACATCAGCACCAGTTACTTTTTTGTGTGCAGTTTTATATAGTGCCAAAGACCACCCAAAGGTATTAGAGCACTTTACATTAGCAACAGTTACTTTACACAAGTACACATTCATTTTTGTAGGGACGTGGAGCTTAATTGATTTGCCCAGAATCAAGCATGTTAAGCAGACACCGTAACTCAAACTTGGTTTCCCGGCTCCATATTTGGCAGCTCTGGCCCTTACGCCACATCCTCTCCCAAAAGGATGCCACATTGTCTCCCTAGCCTTAGACTCAGTTCCACATTTTGTGATTAAAGGCAAATCACTTAATCTCCACATGACTGCCCACATTTGCTGTTGGTTGCCCGTCCACCTTTCATCTGTCGCTGTTTGCCCCCGCTAAACTCAGTTGCACAGATCCCCTCATCCACTAATCTGTTTTTCACATTTTTTTGTGCAGTTTTATGTAGCACTGACACCACCCAGAGGTATTCGAGCGCTTTACATAAGCAGCAGTTTATTTTTTGTTTGCAATTTTTTATAGCGCCTACACCACCAGAAGGTATTGGAGTGCTTTACATTATCACCAGTTACTTTACACAAGGACACACTCATTTTTGTAGGTATGTGATTTTCCAAAAATCAAGGATGTTAAGCCGATGCCAAAACTTGAACTTGGTTTACCAGCTCCGCCCCCTACACCACATTCTCTCCCTAGCCTAGACGTCAGTTCCACATTTTGTGATTACGGATAAATCACTCAATCTCCCTGTTTCTAAACGCAAGCATTGGCAAAGCCAGTAGGTTTCGTCTGTGCGAAATCTATTGTTTTTAGGTCTTGACTAGACAGCCAATGCACTGTCTTGAAGAGACGTGTTGTGTTCTATCTGTGGGCTTACAGGCTGCCCATCTTCTACCACTAGTAAACTTCAGCGTCGCTCTCATTTTCTTAAATGCCACTCGTCATGGCATGGAGCATCATGCCCTCTTCTTGAATTTGGCCCGCTCGTAGCGCATGAACTAAGTACATGTCTCATTATACTGCTCTCGGTTTGCGCAGCTATTTTTTCTTTGTTTTCGAACACTCCATAGGAGTACTTGTGTTTTCAGGCTGTCTCCCTTATACACATACACATATACCACAAAAATGCATGCGTGTGTACATATATGAATGCATTTCTTAAAAAGTTGGTAAAACATGAACAGCACTTGTCTATTTATTTATTTTTTTGCATCATGCAATGGTATTGGAGCACTCGCTCCATCCTCCGTCTTGCCATAGCGTGAACACGAGCCAATGGTATTGGAGTGCTTTAAGTGCTCACCAGTTACATTCCGCAATGACCAATTCATTTTTGACGTTGATCCTTCTTCAATGAGGATTTTTTTGCCCCTTCATTGTTGCTTCCTCCCTCCCTCTCTCATTGCTACTTGCCCATCTCCTCATCCCCTCCTGCTTCCCTTCTTGACCTGTCCCCCAATTACCTCCCTCATCAATGATGATTTAAAAAAAATATTTGTATGATCCCATGGTATTGGACCGCTCGTTCCATCCTCTGTCTTGCCATAGTCTCCCTTGTACACATACACACATACAACTGAAATGCATGCATGTGTACATAAACAAATGCATTTCTTAAAAAGTTGTTAAAACATGAACAGCACTTGTTTTTTTGTTTTTTTTGCACGATCCGATGGTATTGGAGCGCTCACTCCGTCCTCTGTCTTGCCACAGCGAACATGAGCTGATGGTATTGGAGAGCTTTAAGTGCTCACCAGTTACAGTCCACAATGACACATTCATTTTTGTCACTGATCCTGCTTCAATTAAGGTATTTTTTCCCCCTTCATTGTTGCTTCCTCCCACCATCTCCAGTTGTTGCTTGCCCATCTCCCCATCTCCACATCCCCTCCTACTTCCCTGCTTGACCCACCCCCCCACTACCTCCCTTATCGCTACTGCTTTTGTTTTTTATTTTTTTTGCACAATCCAATGGTATTGGAGCTCTTGTTCCGTCCACTATCTTGCCATAGTGCTAACACAAGCCAATGGTATTGGAGCGCTTTAAGTCCTCACCAGCTACATTACACAATGACACATTCATTATTGCACAAAGGGGAAAGCGTATGCGATTTGCCCAAAATCATGAACTGTTCAGCCGACACCGAGATCCAAACCTGGTTGCCCAAATCCCCAGTTCCTCTGTTAGCAGCTATGGCCGTTATGCCACATCCTCACTTCCGTTCAAAGCTCCTCAACTGTTTCTCACTATCACTTTCACATTTGTTCAGCATACCCCGTCAACACTAAACAAGCATTGGCAAAGCCAATAGGTCTCTGAAACGCCCGAGCTATTGGCCTAGTCAATGTGAATGAATTATAGCGATGTTGTCTAGCAGCACATCTGCTGTTCAGCATGGCTGAAAGTCACTGAAAAAAGCGCTATGGTGCAACCAGTGCAGGCCACGTCATAGCGCTTTTTCATGTTTGTAGGGGCAGGACAATAAACCCAACATGGGGGACGAAGAGACTAGGCGTCGGCTCAACATCCTGTGTTTCTGGGCTTTCAGTGGCTTTCAGCCATGCTGAACACCAGATGTGCTGCTAGACAACATGGCTAAAAGACATTTATATTGACAAGGCTAATAGCTCGGACAGGTCAGAGACCTATTGGCTTTGCCAATGCTTGTTGAATTGTTACCTCTATACATGCAGTATGTCTGTAGCTGCAGTCTAATGCGTTCTGTATAAACTCCAGTAGCTACAGTTGCTCCAAATGTATGGAACTGTGTAACCTTCAAGCTTTCTGACCCCAGTTTAGTGGCTGGGCAACCGCTGTGGTGACCAGAACCTGCCACATACATGTTTCTAATTAACAGAATCAGGGACCGGGACAGAAAATAGGCCGACATAAATGTGGTCCCCATTACCAAATCAGATAGCTATAAAAGTGACCTGCATTTGCAAATCAGAACAGTTTTGAACTTGTAAAATCTTGCTGTATATGGGTTTTGCAAGGTATGGGAGATTGTATGCGTTTATGCTTGCTGCAGGCAATGTTTGTGGTACTATCAGGGAAATCAACAGCTAACACCAGAACATAAAACAGGCCCACAAACAACCCAAAAAAACTCTCACCCATTGACCTGACAGACAAGCCCTTCGATCACTGCCTGATTACCCTACAGGCCAGTCCGACCATGAGCAGAATACAGCAGTCTCTGCCTGCTAAATTTAATTACAGGAACTCAACCTATTGTGTGTGAACCTCAGTTTGTACTTCAAGTTTTTTATTACGGTACCAATTTTAGTGGCCTTTCTTTGCAGTTATTATGGTTTTACAAACATCTCTTTTAATACTGGAATACCATACAATAACATGACATTTTAAAGATGACCTGCTTATGGCATCATAAAACGTTTAAACTTCTCAACTTGCCCATTTTTAGGTCTCGCCTAGCGTTGGAGCGCGCATGCGCTCCTCGCTCTGCGAGGCTTCTTGTAATCAAGCCAATTTCAGAAGTGGAGTCTAGGCTCCGCCCCTTCTTTCCATTGGCTGGCGTCATCGTCTATGGTAAACGCTTGCTTCCTATTGAGAATGAGGCTTGTTAGTCCCTCCTTGTTACCGCCCTGTCTCCTTTTGGGACGGCCCATCAGGACTGGATCTTTTACTTGTGGCCTGACACGGTCTCCTTCATAAGTCGGGAAGCACTCTTTTAATTTTACTTTCAGCGCGGTCCTCTTCGGCCGTGCTTGTTTCTTTATTTAATTATTTTCTCACAACGGCTCTCTGCGAGCGGGGCGGGATTACAGGGCCTTGTTTCCTCTGGTATTCAAACGCACATTGCTGAAGCGACCTGTTACGCAATAGAAAATAGTGTTTCGCGGCCATGGAGAGTGATACTTCGGGGCAATGTTCTGCACCGTTTTGTGCCTTCGGAAGCAACCCCTGAATAGTTGCAGGTAACAAATGGTGTTGCGTATAATAAGAGGTGGCTTGAAAGGAGCCACGCCAGTCTGGACCTCTTAACAAACCGAACGCCACGTCTTCCTGGAAAGCAACGCGTCTTAGACTCGGCGCGAGCGCTCTCGCGCGCTGGGCACGTCCCTTTCTGCTCCACACAAAGTTTCCTTGACACTGATCCAAGCCTATCTGTTAAACACTAGGGTCATTATCTTGACCAACAGAGCCACATTAATTATTAGTCTATTTGAAAACTGAACCAGCTCAGCCCCTGGGGGTTAATTGTAGAAGTCAGAATTTGACTTGCCAAGTTACACTTACTAGTGGCACTGACTTTAGTCTTGTGTGTGCGATTTTCTCAGTTGACCAAGGGCTAATTAATGCAATGATTAATTGTTGTTTTCAGCATTTATCGAAACGGTTCTTTCTTTTCCAGAGCAGTTAACCCTTCGTTGGCAGATGCGCATCCCTCATTGACAATATGCCGTTCTTGCGCGCAAAGAGGTATCTTTACCCATGTTCACTGTGGTGGCTTCCTCCGTCTCTGAAAGGCAGTAGCAGTCGTGGCACATGCTCTACAATTGAGTTTATTGTAACAGGTCTTTAGGCTGCACTGTTGCCGGTGTGTGTCAGGATGCGTTTGCCTGGCACTCCTCGATAAGTACGATAAAACAAAGGGAGGACGTTGGACTTTTAAAAGAGAAGAAAACAATTCATGGACGCAAACGAGAAAAGGCAACAACTGCAGATGAGGCGGAAGTTGAGACTTCGTTGTTTTAGGCAGATACGTGTGTCAAAAATTAAGGCATGTGCTTTGATGTGGGATGATCGGTGCACTGGGGTATTGTGCAGTACTAGGAGGGTCCCGTCTCAGACACCCAGACAGACTTCCAGGGCGCAGATGACAGGTGGTTGCGTGCTGTCTCTCAGGACACTGAGCGCCGTGCTACGACCCCCATCCCTGGGTTGCATGAGTGTTTCTCCTCTTGACATTCTGTGTGATCCTCGGCAAATTAATCCAACTCCCTACGCTTCCTTTCAATTACATATCCTTCATAGATAATGATTTATTTTTGTATAAGGCAGAGCAATCCTAACAGACACACTTTGCTTAGCAACGTTCTATTCATAGCTATTACGGTAGTACAGTTTGTGTAGTAATAAGCAGTTGGGTGACGTGCTTGAGGGTAATGGATGAGATAAGAGACGTGGGAGCATTGACGTCATTTAGAAGTAGCCAGGGGTCGCATCTGCGACCCCTGACTTATCCCTTGGGACCACTAGCTTCAAAGGTGGTAAAATCGGTGCCAGGAACACGGGGAGGCGCGTCCTTATGGACATCGGTTGGGGCTCCAATCTAATTGTTTTTTGTCATTTTTTATTACACTACTTGTGAATAACAATATTCACTAGTAGTGTGATAAAAAACGGAGTGAAATTAGTTGGAATATGACCCTCCCTGTTAGCTGAAGTAAGTAACAAATGCTTTTAAATGTATGTTGTGTGCATGCATGCAGGTGAGTGTGTTTATATAAGAGAGAGTGTGTGTATTAGTGATTGTGAATGTATGTATAAGCATGTGTGTGGGAGTGAACGTAAAGGTCCAATAGCATGTGATGTCACTTCCGCTACCCTAGCCTTTTGGTGAACTGAAGTCCATGCATGGGAGGTAAATCAAACACATCAAACATAACAAGCATTTCCAATGCAATAGGTCTCACATTTGCGAGAGTTTGAGCTGTTGGCATTGTAAATGACAATGCCTTTTATTTACGTGTTGGTTTTTTAAAACATAAATAAAGGCATTGCCATTTACAATGCCAATAGCTTAAACTCTCGCAAATGCGAGACCTATTGCATTGCAAATGCTTGTTATAGCAACCAGCACTGTACTGGAATTAGATGTGCATACCATTGTGCTTCGTTTAACTTGTCATGATCGACATTGAAGCTTTGTGATCATTGCGGATTGGGCTCCAATCTCAGCCACTCGAGAGTCGTGCCATGCGTCAGACTCACTCTGAAGCATCCCATGCATCATTAGTGCTCAGAAAGTAACTCAGCATTCATCTGATACATTGGGCAGGTGCTTCTCAAACCTGCGTCCTGATGATGACCCTGTCTAAATTGTATGTTTAGGGGCCAAACGTTCACTTGACACAATTATAGTGTACTGTTTTAATTTGGATTTTGGAGCATTTCACTCTTTGTCGGATTTTATAACAACTATTTGTGCATCCTGGATCAGTCACTATTTAATGTGCATAGATTGTATAGCACCAACTCACTTTACATTCACTTAATTTCACTTTCACTGCGTTGTTGCCGCCATTTGGGATCACCTCTTTACTTACAAATTGATTGAAGTATAAAACTGCAATGATTTTTTCTTTTTGTTAAAAATTAAAATAAAACTGTCCATATTAAGAAATGGAACCAATCTCTTGATGGTCTAAATTACTCTCTCCAAGATAGGAGAAGATCACACTTCCCCCTTTAGAAGGATGAAAGGCTGTCTTTGCTGAGATTTGAACCTGCGTGGTGTAAATTTCCAACATACCTCAAAATTGTAAATTAAACCAATGTGCAATTACATAGTTTACGGACTCTACTCTACTGTGTGAGAAATTAGGCAGGTTATTCTCGAGGTTTGTGGATGTACTGTAGCAAAAAGTGCTCAGCAGTACATGCATCATTCTTAAGTGATTTTTAAGGCTCTAAATTGGGTTATGGGATGGTGAAATCTTGGGCTGTTTAAATCTGTATGAAAAGCAATTGCAGCTTTAGCTGAAGCTCCGAGCCCTTGCTTGCTGAAACAGCAGCAATTATTTAAGGCCCTTCTCATATTTTTCAGAACCACAATTTAAAAAGCTCACTTGAAAGTGGTTGTATTTTACATGAACGTCTGTAATAGGTGCTATAAGGCCGCTGCTTAGCATTTCATACCCGTGTACAAAAAATAATGAGCACCATTATTTTGGTGCCTGACCCAGAAACATGTTAAGCAGATTCAGGTCTGCCACCCCGCGGAATATAAATATATATGAAAAAGAATTCATGAGTTGGCCCCTTGTTCTTTTTCTGCCTTCAGCATTCCTGAGAGCCGCACAGCTTCCGCAGGCTGGAGCGCTTTGTGGTTGTCCCATCATTTACCGATGCTACCTGATTTGAACGGCTGACTTTGCCTCTGAAGGCCTGTTCCGAAAGGAGGCAGGGTTCAGGCTGCGGCAGTGGCAGGCTTGGTGCGAGAGAGACTGCCTAAAGGGATGAGATGTTGGGAGGGAGGCAACTTCCGACTGTACATCATTGAGAGGAGGGTGTCGTTTCTATTTGAAGCTGTTCCTCAGAATGAATGCGCAGGTTAGTTTTATTAAATATCCGAGTATGTGGATGGAAACTGGGTACTCGCAAACCTTGGGCTTCCTGCAGAATTGCTGATTTTAAGGCCAGGTGGTGGTGACAGGAGAGAGATCTCTGAAGAAGACGTAATTCCGTGGTCTGAGAAGAAGTGTTTTCAGCAGTCATTACTTGCAGTCACATACCCGTGCCATGTCGTCGCGACTCCACACTTTACAACACGGTGTATAATAATGTTGTGCAGATCCTCTTATGAACATAGAGGTCCCGACGCACAGAGCTATTTATTTGCGTATGTATGCCAAATTTACGTCAGCAAGTAGCTTTTTTTAACAAGTGCCAAACTACTTTTGCAATTCACAAATGGTGTGTTTTTCGCCCTCGTGAAAGGTTTCATGTGTGTAAACGTGTTCCTTTGGGAGGGTAGTGAGTATGCTTAACAGGGCAGGGGTGCTCTGGAAGTTTCTGAAACCACACAAACTTACATATTTTTTAGTGTGTGTACAAACTTCTCTCTGAGCTCTTTCTACCTTGGAAATGGTCGGAGAGTTCCTCATGTCAATGACAGGACAAAATCCTTTGCCAGCGGGGAGAAAGGAAGGGAAACATGCCGATGCTGGTGGGTGTTTAGGGTGAAGGCGTTTAGCCACAGAAACAAACATTTTCCTCAAAAAGGAAAAAAAAAGACGTTTAGCAGGCGCATTTGGTATGATATGAACACTTCTGTTTTCACTAAGAAAACCGAAACTTTCCAGAACTATGCCAGCAAAGGTGCAACTTGTGCAGGTTTCCAAATGTATGTGCAAGGCACTTCACTTTTAACTGCATAAGGAAGGATTAGCCTGGCCGCAGGAGAACACCAAATGCTCCTTTATCGTGTTTCTCACCATGTCTGAGTCTTCTTTTAAGGCTTGTACTCAACCTCTCTTGGAGGGAAAGTTAAGTGATGCTAAGTCTCACCCTTAAAGGACGTTGCTTCTTCTCAGCTATCTTGTTCAGCGAGCTGCTGGGAGGCGGACAGGGCTGTTGGGGCAGGCATCTGCATTCAGTCCACTCAACAAATGGCACCGGGGTCAAACTTGCTTGGTCTTGAGGACTGAATTGGTACATCCTTGTCATTTTACTCACTGAAAGTCTCCTGGCATGGGCACCTATTTCACTGCTACTTTATGGGTCAAACCAAACTTGCCCAAGGCCATAGGAGCTGCCATATTCGAAAACACTACACGCCTCTAAAAGCAAACTTAGAGAAAACAATTCTCAAATAATCACAACCACGGATAAAGACATCAAAATATCAAAGAGACACATTCAGCAGTCAAAGTCTCTATACTGTTGAGATGAAAGAGAATTAGGTTTCAGGAAGTAAAAAGGATGTCTGTTGGAATAGGATAGACCCCAACATCAGTGCCTACTTTGTAAATAATGAAGTGCCAGGGCCCTCGTCAGGAGGCCACTGCTGCTTGCACCACCCATTGCCCCTGGCCGCGCTGCCAAAGGCAGTACCAACACAACTACTAATCCGCAAAGTCATACAAGTGGGATAATTCAGACTATTCCAGGCCCCCCAAAGCTATAAGAAAGGCTTGGGGAACAGGTATTAGTTATTTTCAATATATAATGAAGTAATACACAACATCTGTTATGCCCATCTGTAAATTAGACAAACAGCGCCACCATATGGCAGGCTGTCATAAGTGCCTGTATTGACAATTTAGTGGCAATTAAGTGCCAGTGCCGAGCACCGGATACCACTGGCTCAAATTAGGCACTGCCGTGCACGGTAAAAAAGTATGTACCCCTACACTGGGTGACCGACTGCATGTAAAATTGAAATCCTGCCTTTTAGCTTGGCCCTGCAATCTCACTAATCTAGCGTGTGTGCTGAGGCTTGGGCCTGTTCATAGTAACACGAGGTCCAGAACCTATTCTTTGACTTGTAGGGGGGCACCAAGCGTGTCTCTAGAATGACAGGGGACTACGGGCCATGTCTTGGGGTAATCACATAAAGCTGTAGTGGCACTGTACTGAATTTTTGGGAATCATTAGTATGACCAAACCATTTTTTCTGTCTCAAATTTAAAGGAAGCCTATTGACCGCCCCTCATGTAAAAACACACTTTAATATGAACCCTAGGTCCTTGTGCTTACATTCTGTGTGTATGTCAAGCATGTGTTTGTGCAGCGGATGTGAAGCACATGTGCGATACTAAGACTCTGTGTTGAGAATCTCAGTACTGGGACCACCGACACCAATTCTGGATGGTCAGCAAATTATCCTGAGCACCAGAAAATGTACGAAGAAAGTATATTCAGTTCTTCTTGTTTCCAGTTTGGTTTATTTCCAACAAAACTTCTTCAGAAACCACAGTCTCTCGTCTTCAGAAACCACAGAATGTTCTTCATATAGCCACAGCCAACACATGTTTCGTCAGAGTTGATGAGTATACATCACTGACTTCATCAGGGCTATAAGTCAAATTGACATCATGAGTCTAAGCTCCTACTGGAATATCTTGTAATACTCCATGATTGACAACATATATTGAAATACTATTTGTCACTATAGTGACAAATAGCGTTTCAATATATGTATATATCTCTTCCTTCCTTTATTATCTAGAAGATAACACATTGACGTTTGGATCTTTTGTGATTTTTCAGAAAGGTGAGCCCAGTTGTCAATCATGGAACTGAATGCACAAATTACTCACTGGGTTATATAGGGAACTATGTTCAGCATGCATTTCACGTTTATGTTGTTTTGCATGCTGTATCTTCTTCCATACACAGAGGTTGCAAATAGATTTTTTTAAATCACTTGAGGATTACCTTCCGTACCAGATGACTTTGGTTTTCATTTTTGCACTTATAACTTCCCTCCTTCATTTTGTATGACATGTGGTTAATGATTCTCACAATTTAAAAATCTGTCTAAGATAACTACGCACCAGGGTGCCTAGGTGACGGAGTATTACAAGATATTCCAGTAGGAGCTTAGACTCATGATGTCTATTTGACTTATAGCCCTGATGAAGTCAGTGATGTATACTCATCAACTCTGACGAAACACGTGTTGGCTGTGGCTATATGAAGAACATTCTGTGGTTTCTGAGGACTAGAGACTGTGGTTTCTGAAGAAGTTTTGTTGGAAATAAACCAAACTGAAAACAAGAAGAACTGGATATACTTTCTTCGTACATTTTCTGGTGCTCAGGATAATTTGTTGACTGTTTTTGGACTGGATGTTTCCAGGCCACATATGTGGGCAATAGTGCCAGCCCTCTTCCTTGGAGCACCAAAGTAGAGACTTGTTACATTTGACTGTGGGGGAATAGTAGAAAAGTTTGCGCAAAAGGCCCTGCCGCATTCTAGTTTAATACTATCAATTCTGGATGGCCCCTGGTTTAGTCTGGCACAAAGTAAAGGGTGGATATAGTGAAAGTGTATTGTCTGAAAGTGTATTGTCTGCACTCCTGTAGCTGGAGGGTGGAAACCTAGAGACTGAAGTTAGGGAGGATTGATATAGGGATACCCTTAGAAATTCAATGAGGTCCTTGTTAGCAGAGGACTGCAGATTAGTTCTCTGTAAGCACTGTCTTTTGGTGAATGGTAGCTTTGGGGTGTTGGGCTCCAATGTCTGTTGTTCAAGATGAGGACGTTTCTAGGTTCCCCACTTTATATTGAGTGCAGAATCATGTCAAGTCCTGATAGGCTTTTTGATGGTCCTCATTAATCACTTGGCTTCTCCGTTATTCAGAATTCAATGCGATATGATTTTGATGTGACAAATGCGAAAGGAAGTCAGGTCATCCATAAACTATTGTCCTCGAAAGGGGGGTCACTGGCAGTGTTCAGTACTTTGACTGGCCAATGAGTACCTAACACTTTTTCAAACTTGAGAATTACCTGTTCTGCAGAAGTGGTGGGTGGTCAGTATCTCAACTTCTGGAGATTTTGAATATTCGCAGGTGTCTCCCATCAGGAAAACTTCCAAAATTGGGACTCCTGCATACTTAAGTATATGGTGAAATATCCTTAGTGTTCATGTGTGTCAGCTGATCAGGACCAGTGACTTATAGTGGGTGCAAACTTTCACCATGGTCTCCATCAACTTGTCAAGCTAAGGGAGTAGGCAAAAAAATAAAATACTCCTTTGAATCTGGAGCAGCATAATTTAGACTTCGCACTCTACATATATTTTATTCACATGTTGTTAGAAATTGGGTCTCTAGTTGGTAGAGGTTTGCACCCTGTCCAAGTATGGACCCCAATCCTAGTCAGAGTAAGCTAGATACACACTTTTAAATTAACCTGTGCTCATCCTCTGGTAGCTTGGCACAGAGCAGGCATGCTTAACTTAAGAGGCAATGCATAAAGTATTTGTGCAACACACACACAGTAACACAAGTAAAACACCACAAAAAGACTCCACACAGGTTTAGAAAACTAGAGAATATTTATCTGAGTAAAACAAGACCAAAATGAAAAAAATCCAAATCAGTAGAAGACGAGATATGAATTAAGAAAACAATATGCAAAAACAGTGCTTGGAAGTAAATCACGCTAAAAGATTACTTGAGGTCATGAGGGACCGGGGTAAATCCAAAGTTCAAGGAGACCGCAATGGAGGGCAGGCTGACTATGAGACTCACGCAGGTCCCACTGAAACAGTACCTTGGATGGAGCAAAGCATTGATGCGGAGGGCACGATGTGTTGATCTTTTCCAAACAGTTGGGTCACTGCGTCGTCGTCCAGCTACATTGAAATGCAAGCACTGCATCGTTGTCGAGCTGCACAGAGCATCGTTGTCGGGCCGCGCAGGCTGTAGAACCACTGTCCTCAAACAGCTTACGCGTTGAAGGGTGATGCATTGGTTCCGACTGGTGCAGTGGTAATGATGTTTTGGTTTTGTAGAAAAACAGCTGCAGAAACCCACCTCTGAGGCCCAGAACTGGAGGAGGCACCTCAGGCAAGGATAGGACTCACAGATGGCAAAGTCCAGAAGCACCAGTAAGATTATAGGAAGTCTTTTGTGTCCCTGGGACTTCAATAAACAAGAGGCAAGCCAGCAAGCCCTTGGAGTCACTCTGGGTTCAAGTGAGACGGGTCCAGTCCTTGTCTTCAGCAGGGCAAAGATCAGGCGGCAGCAGGACAGCTCAGCAAAGCAGAAAAGCAGTTCCACAAAACAGTCAGTCCAGGCAAAGTGGCAATCCTTACAGCAAAGCAGTTTTTACGACAGCAGAGTTTTTCCCAGGTCCAGTAATGCACTGATTTGGTAGGGTCAGAGTCCCAGTACTTATACCCAAATGTGCCTTTGAAGTGGGGGTGACTTCAAAGCAGCTTCTTGAAGTGCACAGGTCCCCTTCCATCCCAGCCCTGTCTGTCAGGCTATCTGTGGGAGGTAATCAGTCCTTTGAATGGGAACAGGACACAGCCTATTCAGATGTAAATGGGAGCTCCCTCTCCCCCGTCCTGACCAGGAAAGCCATCAGAATGCAGATGAATGCAGATGAGTGCAGATGAGTCCTCTGTCACACCCAATCTCCTGTGTTTGTGGCTGTCTAGAGGGAAAGTGAAGTTGTCACCCAGCCCAGACATGTATTGGAGACAGGCTGCAGGCACAGAGAGCAAAGTTAAGAGCAGAGAAATGTCCACTTTCTAAAAGTGGCATTTGTAAAATAGTAATTTCAAATCCAACTTTACCACTAAAGAGGATTTATCATTACCATTCCAAATATATGAAACATGATTTAGCTATTCCTTTCTAACCAGGAATTACAACTTAAGTGTTTTAAGGAATTCCCAATGCTAGCCTATAGAGAGGAGTAGGCCTCACAGTAGTGAAAAATAATTAAGCTGTTTGTCACTACCAGGACATACAAACGATACCAGTACATGTCCTTACTTTCATTTACAAAGAACCCTGCTACCTAGGCCCTACCTTAGGGATGACGTTCGTGTAATAAAAGGGGAGCTTCAAGCTTGGCAAGTAGTTTTAATTGCCTAGATGAAGTGGCAGTAAACTGCACACACAGGCCCTGCAGTGACAGGCCTGAGACAGGTTTGAAAGGCTACTTCTGTGGGTAGCACAATCAGTGCTGCAGGACCAATAGTAGCATTTAATTTACAGTCCCTGGGTATATGGTATACCACTTTAGAAGGGACTTACATGTAAATCAAATATGCCAAACAGGTGTAAACCAATTATACCATGTTAAGGGGAGAAAGGACATGCACGTTACACTGGTGAGCAGTGGTAAAGTGCCCAGAGTCCTAAAGCCAACAAAAAGGTCAGTAAAATAGGAGGAGAAAGGCAAAAAGTTTGAGGTAACCCTGCTAAAAGGACCATTTCCAACACATGTTATCATATATCCAATGTGCCTTAACTGATTAACTTGTGTGTTTTACATTTATGCATTCTCATATGACATTGTTATCCTCATTTAGAAGTCACAATGTAGTGGAGTGGATAAATAACACATGTATTTACCCTATTGAATATTCATGATAATAATTATGACCACTTGCTTTCTTATGGTTAATAACATTATAATGTGCTTACATTTTGATTCTCAAGCTAACTTAGCTTGACTTTAAGCCTTAGCCAAATGCTGTACATTTTGAGACTGTCAGTAAGCTGCTTGTTCATTTCTTTGCTGGTGTGTTATCAGGTACCTTGTAAACTAGAGAAAGGCTCATTATTCTGTACTAGACTGATATCAAGGCATGACTATCAGAAGCTGGCATAAGGATGGTGAAAAAATGATTAGAGGAGACTTCTGTACCCGGTGTAGCAGGAGGATGCAACACTCAAGAATAAGCAAATGTGTATCTAATTGTGCTGGGATGGGAACTTAGGGATGCTACCTGTTCCTGGTGAACGTCGCCTCGTGACTGGTTCTGAACGTGGGAACGAGATATGGATGTTCTGGGACTTTCGATTGTGCTTTTAATTAGTGTTCCATACCAGTTAGAGAGTTGACCATTGCCTGACTTTGAAGAGAGCAAATCTCTTTACCTCCGATTTGCCAGAGTGTGAGGCTTCATGCTAAACACTTTTTCTACTTTCTGAACGTCTTCTGACACCTTCCTCCTTTACCCTTTAGAAATCCCATTTGTACTTTCACTTCTCAATTTAGTTAGAACTAGCTTCTATATGGAGCATTTACCCTGGGCAGTCTGCATTGTTTACAGGCTGTTTTTTTTCCATTTTGTACTTTATAATATCTTGACTTAGGGCGTGTGAACACCTTAACATTTTCTCTTTAATTATATTTTTGATTAACCTTTGAAAGCTTGAAGAGTGTAATGAATTAATAATCTGAAAATAAACCTTCAATGTTGTTGTTATTATAGATTTGTATTTATTATTGAAAATGACATTGGCTTCTGAATGCTACCTCTACCTAAACACTTTGAGTCGACTACCAAATGTCCATATGACCTGTGGGGGAGTCTGTTCGGTGACTACATCAAGAGATTGAGGTTCAGAGACCCCCAATTCATCAAACCGCAGGACAAAACATGAATGAACAAAGCATGCAATGCTAACACTTTCTAGAAGTTTCCCTGTAAATGTCCCCTTGAGTAAAGTCTTCTTGCCTCTTCCTTTCTTGTCTTAATTTCTGGATATAAATCATAGCAGTTTGATTTGTTTTCCACTGGTGTCAGGCTGATGCTTTAATCCAGTTGAATAATTCCTAAAGTCATCATCAGGACTAATTTTGTATGCTGTCATTAGTGGTGGTTTGGGAAATAAGTCTGTGTGAGGGACAGTAATGATAAAAGTTAATTGGAAATTGAGGTTAGTCCTAAAAGATCCCTAATTGCCCATAATCTAGCATCTGGTGATAAAAGAGGGATAAGGGTGGTGAATCATAGCATTTGTGTCAGTCACCAACATTAGAAGATGGAAGAGGGTAGATACTTTCCCCTTGGGAATAAGAAACATATATGAGTTTACAGAAAACATATAATACATTTGTGTTAGGTTCAAACATGAGTGATGCATTAGCAATAAAAAGTGATAGCACGACTGAAATGCATAGTTTTATTTAGAGAGAAGTGGTGAATTAATTAGCATGAAAAATGACAGGACAAGAGAACTGTCGCTGATTATATGAGCAGAGCAGCATAGCCATAAATGTCTGAAGAATTAAAAAGTGTAAGTCAATTATTTTAAGGAACAATTTACTTGACTGTGTCCCCACAAAGAATCTCAAGACTAAGATTACTAATTGTATCTGGCTCCTCAGTGTGTTGGCATGCAGGACCATCACTATCCATGTTGTTTGATCAAATAAAACCAGATGGCATGCACCTGTAGGCTGAAGCCCTCACCATGCATTCACCACCTGCGATAATTGCTGTGGCAAAAATTTGAAGTTAAAAAGAGTTGGAGGGGAGTGTCAAGTTGTCCACAAAACCGAAGAACATTCTCTTTGTGACTAGAAAAGAATTAGAAATCAGAACACAAAAATATACTATCTATTCTAAACTGTTAAAAGGACTATCAGATTTTGCTCATGACACTTGACAACAGTCCCAGAGAATACCATTCTTGGATATGTGGGTTGTGAATTACCATGGTGTGAGTTCACTATGCGAGGCAACATAATGGTCTGACCTCCCAAGTGGTTGAAAGGTGCTTAGAATGAAGCAATCACGAATCAAGATGCATCTCAATAGGTAAGCAAAGGGATAAGTGATGTTAATCCCAAAAAATTGTAGTATCAAATGGTTGTATTCCTGTCTGAGTTGGGGGTGAGGCCGAGATAATGTACAGTGTGTGCAGTGATGATAATTATACAGCACTGTGAGAAATGGAGGTCTCTAGTTGGCAATGGTTTCTACCTTTGTCCAAGTAGGGACCCTTCCTTCTAGTCAGGATAAGGGAGTTACACTCCTAAAATAACCACGGCTCACCCCCTTGGTAGCTTGGCACGAGCAGTCAGGCTTATCTCAGTGGCAGTGTGTAAAGTATTTGCATATAACCAACAGTAATACAGTGAAGACACTACAAAAGGACACCAAACCAGTTTAGAAAAATATCCAATATTTTTATATATCCAATACAAGACCAAAACGACAAATGTCCAACATACAGTACTTTAAAAATATGCACTTTGCAAGAAACCTTAAAATTGCAGAAACATCTCAAAAACACAGTTCTTCCGAGTCGGTAGCTCCGTCCGGGGCTACTGCGATGCTGAAAATAACAGAGTCTAATAGTTCCAGCCGACCACGTCGGTACGGGCCAGCTAAAGCGTGGACAGACTCTTGAACAGTAACTTTTTCGTTGCGGCTGGCACGTCGGTGCGAGCCTGTCTTGGCAATCATCGCGGTTGCGTTGCAAAATGGAAGTGGTGCAGGGTGCGGTGCCCTCACGATGCGGTGCAGACAGCGGCTCGGTGACAATTGTCCAGACGGCATTGGTGAGACCAAGCCTTACGGTGCAGGTGAGGCGGTGCTCGATGCGGTGCTGGCAGGTTGCGGTGCAGGCGACAGAGCTGGTTAGTGGGAGCTGGCGTCGATCGGCCCAGATGACTGCCTGGGATGAGGCGGTGCATCGTGAAACTTACGAGCGATGCCCCCAACCACGTTGCGGTCATGAGTGTCGAAGTCAGCAGGCAGTGACAGCATCGGTGAGACCAGGGTGGCAAAGTGAAGCGAGGCAGTGCGGATCGCAGTGCCCACAGGTCAGGGTGCAAGCAGCGGCTCAGTGTTGGCAGCGTTGGTCATCGACGCCGGTGAGACCAGGGTTGCGGTGCGAGATGCGGCGGTGCCTTCCGTGGGGCCTTAAGGACACAGAGCCAGCGACGGAGTCAGTGATGTAGTCGGTTGCTTTTCCCTTCTCTATGGCAACTGAAACAGCGGTTCCAGAAGCGGTACCCAGAGGTTGGTGAAACCTTTGCAGTCCCTGAGACTTCAGTACAGGAGGCAAGCTCTACTTCAGGCAAGGAAATCTCCTCCCACTAATCTAAATGCAGCCCAGGTCTATTCAGCCCAGCCCTGACTCATCCAGGAAAGGCGGGACGCACCTCGACCCCCCCAGTGGCTGTCTGAAGAGAATGCACATCCCCAACCCTGTCACTCCAAAGCCAGACAGACAATCCACAACCCCAGCAGAGGCACACAGGATGGCTAAGCAAGAAAATACCTACTTTCTAAAAGTGGTATTTTCAAACACAGGACATAAAAATCATCTTTACTGAAAGATGCATTTTTATATTCTGAGTTCAGGCATACTAAACTCCATCTTTCTATCTTGTCCCAATGGGAAGTTATATTTATCAGATGCTCTAAATAACCTCCCATTCTATCGTATGGGACAGATAACCTTTCCATAGTCAAAAACGAAATGCACTGTAATTCACTACCAGGACATGCCACACACACCAGTACATGTCCTACCTTTAACATACACAGCACCCTGCCCACAGGGGTAACTTGGGCCTACCTTAGGGGTGACTTATATGTAAGAAAAGGGAAGATTAGGGCCTGGCAAGTGGGTGCACTTGCCAGGTCGACATGGCAATTACAAACTGTGCGCAGACCCTGCAGTGGCAGGTCTGTGATACCTTTTCAGGGCTACTCATGTGGGTGGCACAATCAGTGCTGCAGGCCAACTAGTAGCATTTGATTTACAGGCCCTGGCACACACAGTGCACTTTACTAGGGGATTATCAGTAAATCAAATATGCCAATCATGGAAACACCAGTCCATAATGACAATTTACAACAGGAGCACTTGCACTTTAACACTGAACAGCAGTGAGAAAGTGCGCAGAGACATTAACCAGCAAAAACAGTCTCAAAACCGGGAGGTCAAAAAGACAGGGGAAACACGCCAAAAGATGCCAAGTCTAACAAGCAAATATATTTTATAGACAAACGTAACACAGTGTGTCAAGCCAGTTCTAGATATGGCAATTGTAAACATGGATCTGACTCAATATTAATAACAAAAATACAAAAAAACAACATTAATTTGTTAAGTTCAAACTTTCTATTGTAAAACTGAAATTAATTGTGATATATAAGGTTGCATGAAGTCAGGTATACACGTTTAGATACAATGAATCATGAATCCACATGTACAAGGGACAGTTGGTTCGTAAAAAATGTTCACTTTGAAGTGCTAGAGTTCCTCTCCTCCATAGCATTAAGCCCACACTCAGTGGAGGTTAACCTTTCAATCCATAGACTAAGGGTAATGGTATTGTGATAGGTGTCCTAACTACATCCATGACTTGGAATTGAAAATTGTTCTCACTGTGATTATGTTCAATAAAGTGGCTACCACTAGTGATTTAAACGACTGTACTGCTGCATAATGCAAATTAGGCCTTCTTAGAAGCTCTATACAACCATTCATTCTTTACATTTTTGTGACATTTTAGTTAGAATGTGTTGTTATTTTGTAACAATTGGCATACACTACATGTACCATTTACCTTATTTGTAGTTGCCTATGACTACTGATAATTCACATTTTATAGTGATGGTGGTTTTGATAGGTAAAAGTCTGTAGTCCTTTACTAAGTGCTCTTTAAGGTTTTTAGCCCTTTTGATGGAGAGGGTTGGGTCTTCAAATTCAACCTCTCCATATGTGCCAATGGGTTTTAATGGTTTTTCTCACACTGCCCCAGGCTGGGTTGAATGCAGAAATGCAATTCACTTTCTCTTGTGAAGCAGGCATTTTCCTTTGGGACAAGGGTAGTCTCTTGGGCAGTATCAAGCTGTCTGTATGGCATGTTATCAATATCTTAGGGTACCCCTGTCTTCTAGTTTGTAACCCAGTATGTTTACCTGACAGAAGTAGTCTTCCTTAAGTTTGCAGTTTTGTCATACCCCGAGTAACTATCTATAAAGGAGATTTTCCCTCAGGGTTCCAACGTTGCAACACTAATATTGAAGAAATGAATTCCTCTCTGTAGTTTTGTAGAAATGACAGCTACATAATTTACCATACTCTGTTTTCACTGTGAGATCAAAGTAGTTCACTGGTGTGTAAAATGAAAGCCACTGTTGCAGACGTTCAGCCATGTCAAATAATCATCTAGATGCTTCGCATTAGCTTCCCAAATTAGAAAGATGATATATACCTAAGCCACAGACGTATGTTAGTATGTAATGGGTTAGACTCAGGGTAAACGTATTTCTCCTTAATATTTGCCATGTAGAGACATGCCAGGTTCAGTGCCAATGAAACACCCATGCACGCCCCTTTGATCAGTAAGACAAATTCAACTAAGAAACTCAAGCTGTTCTTTAAAAGGTCTAAACTTGTTGCCATAATCTGGTCACTTTTTAAGTGCCAGTCTCTCAAAGGTAATGATTTCTTCCGGTAAAGCACGGGGAGACTGAATAAAAAGATGGTGGACCAAGACTAATCTGGCACTTAACTGGAGCCACTTTATTTTTCCTGGACCATGAGGGGGTAATTTGGGCACAAATCAACCCGAGGGTAAACTAAGGTCATGTGTGGGCACCATAAGCAAATTCAAAGCCCAGGATGCTTGAAGTAGATCTTTCATCACATTTACATATCCTGGTCCTGGGCCAGGCTTGCAAGTTATGGAATCAGAAGGCCAGCAGGGATGCCAGGCAACAAGGATAGCATATAGGTGAGGGTGCACACATCCATCCAGACACTGATAGTTAACTTCAGGTCACCAACAACAATGCTTCATCTTCTTCAAGAAACAAATATAAATCACTCCACCACAAAAACTGTTAATACAGACTAAGGCGGCCAGTCATATTTTTCATCATTTTAATGTGCTATCACTATGAAAAATGAATTGTTGTGCTGTGCTAAAAGAACACACGAGCCGTGGTATCCCAAATCCTGGCAGTCTACTTTGAAGAAAGAGCTGACAAAGGAGATGGTGATTGAGTGGAGATATTCACCATTTGCTAAGGTCCATAAAATTCATTAAAGCCTTCTACCTTCCCCTCTTAAAAAATGTATCGGACTGATTTTTGAACGTCTCCGGCTGCAATATGCCTCTTTCTGCTCTAAATTGCACTTTGATTGTTTCAATTGGGAAACTAACAAAAATTTATTTTTTTCTGATGCGGGATGTAAAATGCTTGTTTCTGAGATAGCTCAAGGCTTCTGAAGAAAGGGATTGAGCTGGAGTTGAATCATGTGCTTTGAATCACACTTTATCGAAAAATTATGTTTTTGCAGGGGTCATTTGTATGTGTGTCTGAATGTGTGCGTGTGCATGTATGCATGTCTCACAACCACTAACTTCAGCAGTTCTCTTCAGCACATGACCCTCAATTGTAGACGTGGAAGGTAGTATGGGTTTGGGGACACAGAACTCAACAATGCACCCATCAATCCACCAGTAGTTACATTGTGCACCAAGAAGAACAATTGATGGACAGAATGCAGAACAATGTCATACATTCACCCCAGTACAGAGATCTGGGCCTAAATCCATCATTTTTTTGCTCACCATGCCATTCCAGTATGGACCCAGCCATATGCAAATCAGTCTTGACCATGCACCCAATGGGAACAGTCCAGCCCGAACTGCCAGTCCAGGTCCTCCCTCGACTGGAAACAAGCATTGCTTCTGTTACATTGTGCACCAACATTTGATTTTTTTATTACTTATCTTTTATCTCATAACAGATGAGTGTGTTATTATTAAAAGATTACAGGCACAAGAGAGCACAGAATGCTACTCTAAAGTGACATTACAATGCTAAAACAATAAACTCCCTTATGAATCTATAATGCATGAATGGGGAATAGCAGGTTCAAGCTTAACATGGATATAGCATTTGATTAGGCTCTCTCTCTCCACAAGTTGATGTGCATCTGGCCAGTCTCTGTGAGATTCTACTAAAATACATCTTTGTAGGATTTAAAACAGTATAGCAACTTAGTCTTCTTATCAGGCTATAAAACAGTTTAATAACAATCCACCTTTATAGGTCTATTAACGTAACACTGATTTTTCACAATAAATGCGTTAGACTACTGCCTTTGTCATACTTTTTCATAATAAGCACATCAGATCTATGTTATGTTATGTTATGGCACTGTACAAAACATTTCCTAGTGAACCAATCAGGCCTATAGCCTCTATCACTGGTTAGTCACTGTGAGAAACTGAGTTAATGGTTGAGGGTGGTGGAACACCTACTCAGGCAACAACCACAATTATTGTCAGGGTGAACCACAAAAATCCCTACATTAACCTATGTTTAACACTCTGATAGCTTGACAAAAAAGCAGTCAGGCTTAATTTAGAGGCACTGTGTTAAGTATACGTGCTGCCCAAAAACAGTAATAAAGTGATGACACAACACAAGAAAAATCCCACATCAATTTGGACTAATAGAGTAAAATGCAATAAATAAAATGAGACCAAAATGACAAAAATCCACGCCGTAGAACTGGAGAGATGCAATTCTAAAAGTTTAAGCAAAAATAGCGCCAAGAAGCAGAAAGTGCCAACTGTGGGTATCTGCTCTCGCTAGACTGTGACAAAGTCACAAGTTCAGGCCAACTGCGATGGAGTGTGGGCCAAACATAGGGACCAGGTTAGTCTGGCTGAAAAGGTTACCTTCTCAAAGTCTGCTACACAGAGTTCAAAACATCAGGATTTCACAGAATGAGCTCAACTGATGCCAGCCAACTGTCTAGGGAGGTACCTCTTGGGGCTCAGGAACCCACTCCAGCTAAGGCCAGCAGGGCTCAGGCAGGTTCATTTGCAGGTCTAAGGAGGTCCAGTTGCAGGTCCATGCAGAGCCAGTTGCTGCAGGTCAGCTGGGCAGTTTCAGGAAGGCCTCTGGAGCTTTTTGTGTCCCTGTAGTTCTGAACAGGAGGTAAGCCAACTGACCCTTAGAGTCACTCTGGTAGTCCTGGGTTTGAAGAGACGGTCCCCCCTCCTTCAAGCAGCAAGGCAGGCCTCAGTCATCAGGGAAGTCCTCTAAGAAAGAAGGCAAGGCTCAAGCAGCATGGCAGCCATCTAGTAGCAACAGGTCAGTCCTCTGAGAAACAAGGCAGGCCTCAAGCAGCAGGGCAGTCCTCTGAAGAACAAGGCAGTCCTTCTGGGGGTCCTTCCCAGGTCCAGGATGAACTGAAGAGTTGGTTGAGGGTCCACTATTTATACCTGGTCCCAGCTTTGAAGTAGAAGAAACCTCTGGAGTCCCTCCTCCCCCACACTGATGGTTCTGGAATTTATTTCGTCCGTAGCCAGGTCCCAAGATGTGTGGGATGACAGAAGCCTTGTGTCCAGTTACTTGGGAGTGTGCTGTCGCATCTCCTTTGAAATGTAAGTGGGGCAGGGAACATCTCCGCCTCTTCCATTTTGTCAGGATCGCCCTCTCCCAGATACACCCACATCCTATTGTTCACTGTCTGGGGCCCAATATGCATTGCTGATCAGGAAGCAATAAACAGGCCCAGGCAGATTGAAACTCCTAGAAGGCCTCAGAAAGTTTAGGGCAGGAAAATATCAACTTTCAAAAAGTGGGATTTTCAAAATTGTAATTTAAAATACAACTTTACCATTAAAGATGATTTTAAATTACAATTCATTTGAGTCCAAACAGGACATTTCTACCTGCTCCCACTCAAATGTTAGCACTTATTAAATGTAATAAGATTATGCTATGGGAGAGATAGACCTCATAGTAGTAAAACAAAAACATATTTAGGAGTTTTTCACTACCAGGACATGTAAAACTCAAATGTACATGTCCAGCTTTTTAAATACAGTGCACCCTGACCTATGTGCTATTGAGGGCCTACCAAAGGGGTGACATAAATGTATTAAAAAGGGAGGTTTAGGCCTGGGAAAAGTTTTATTTTGCAGGTCGAATTGGCAGTTTAAAACTGCACACAGGCTGCAATGGCAGGCCCGAGTCATGTTTTGTTATGTTAAGTTAATTGTATTTATATAGCGCATTAATGCCCTAGGGCGTCTAAGCGCTGTTTGTTTCAGTTGCGAATGTGAGCACGACTGCCGGCAGAGTTACCATGATTTAAACAGCCAGGTCTTTATAGCTTTCCTAAAAGAAAAAAGGTTGGGTTCATTTTTAATGGTTAGAGGGAGTGTGTTCCATATTTTGGTTGCTTCCATCACAATGCTCCTTCCACCCCATCTAGTTTTTTAAAATCTTTTTATTATTATATTATAATTTAATTTTTTTAATCTGGGTTTTAAAGGGTTACTTAAATGGGAGGCACAATAAGGGTGCTGCAGGCTCACTAGTAGCATTTAATTTACAGGCCCTGGGTACCCATGGTACCATTTTACGGAGGACTTGTAAGTAAATTAAATATGCCAATTTGGTGAAAGTCAATTTCGCCATGCTTTGGGGGGAGAGTACAATCACTTTAGAACTTGTTAGCTGTAAAGTGCACAGAGTCCTAAAAGCCAACAATAACAATTTCAGAAAACAGGAGGGGAGAAGCCAAAAACAAGTTTGAGGTTGACCCTGCAGAGAGGACCAAGTCCAACAGTCACCAACTCAGGCCTACTGTATTAAGCATAAGATTCCTACAAGACAACCGTCAAGCATACAATCATAAAACACACATAAATACAAAATTACAGTCAGTAAAGAATCCAACGTTCTTATGAGGGGCTAACAAGGATTATCACAGTCTAAATCTTATAACCCCCAACTTTGGTAACAACATACCTCCTGATAGGATTTAACACAGTTTAATATCAATATAAGCTTCAATGCTTATTGGCTTTAACATATGCATTCATATTAAACATACTATGCATATTGCCTTTGTCATAAATTGTAATCATGCATGTAACTGTGATCACTGAATTGGCACCATAACCAACTCAATCATGTTGTGATGAGCATATGATTTCCCACAAAGTCTGTATAAAGTTTATGGAAAAAATTGTGAGATGGCACTTATCTGTCTGCCAATTACTCTACAGTTTAACACACACCTCCATCATTTTCCAGATCCTAGTCTATTAAAATAATGCTGAAGTAATGATGGCCACAGAACCATGAGCAACGAATAACTTAACTTTGTTACTTCATTCATTGATTCATTCTCACCCAGCTAACCATGCACATTTCTAGAAAGCCTTCTTGAGAGAATATGAAACCTTTTAAAGTACTAGCAGTCTCTTCTGGAGTCTTCCTGCTTATTCACTTTTAGTAAAATATATTTTTTAATACTTTTATCTGTAACATCTGTGAATAATGCCCATGATAGTTTGCCCCATGGATTTCTTTAGAAATAGTGATTCTGGCTTAAATGTTCCACTGTCCATATAGCATAAGAAGCTAATTGCATAAAGATGACAAGCTTTTCGCTTGGACAATGTCTGTGCGTCAATTCCAAGGCTGTCTGCAGTTTGCAGATACAGGTAAAGAGCAAGTTACAGATCGGCACATATGGAGCATGCTGGCTACACAGTAGTAAACCATTTGTTTATGCCCTGATTGTTATGTGCAGACAATCTCTCCTGGTCACATACTAGCATTTTGGTTCCTTTTTTGAAATGTGTTGACTTATTTCAAATCAACTTAAATCACAAGTGTCCTACATGGGTACAGGAGGGTGCATTTGCCGATTTTTGATGACTTTTAATTTAGTTGCATTTATATTAACTGTATGTGAACATACGGTATGGAGATATCCTGAAAGACCTTTTCTTGACATATAGGAAAAAGATTAGAGCACACATAGAATCAGTTACAAAAGTAACCATGGAATGTATGATAGGCACGTAGTTCGGTGCATCAATTTCAAGATGGTGGCTCCTGAACCACCTCACCATATATTCGGATGGCTTATCTTGGCCTGACACTATACTGAACATCAGCTATTTACTGAACCTACATCCTTTATACTGGAGTGCTTTCACTCATACTTCTTTCAGCTTCTACTACCCCCAACATACCATTCTGCTTGACAGATGAAATATTTAATTTTGTACGTTCAATAAATCAACAATATGTAAACAACTGCTATAACAGTGTATATGAACAAATAACCATTTTTCTTTAAGCTATAATTGATATTCGACCTACCGTTTGTTCCCAGCCTTAATAAAGTCAGACAGGACGAAACGCGTGTCAGCAGCCCTGATCGTTTTATGTAATCAACTGTTCTTCCACAATGACTTCGTAAGTGTGACCACCTGCAATGAAGAAAAAATAAATTGAAATTGATGCACCAAACTATATGCCAATCATAAATTTCATTATTACATTTGTAACAAATTCTATGTGTGACTCAAACTTTTTCTCATGTTTAGAGTGGACCCATAATTTTTAGGGATCCCACACACAACACCTAAGGTAGCAGGGTGTTCGATTTGTTCAGGGGACCACTGTTTTATTTGTTGAGATTTAATTTCAATTGCTATGGTACCAGTTTCTCCCTTTATTAATGTCACGAACTTGCAATAGAATGTGCAACTAGTTTTTCGTCCTTCCTGGACATATTTTGGATACCCATGCTTGGGCCTTTCCAAAATGTGCAGAGTGCTAGCATGTGAAACCAGTTTGAAAAGTTTGAGAAGTGAAGTTGTACAACACAAACAGCCTTGTTAAAAGGGTGAGAGAAGCGTATGTTCACAGGGCTAAAGAAACACTTCTACATAGATCTCAAATGTGCTTATCGAGCCCTGTAGTGACGTTTTCCTGGACAATGACAGTGTGTAGGATGGAGTCTTAGGTCTGCCAGGTAGCAACCCCACCATGCAGCAGGAATAAGTCAGACACCTCCTAATTCCACTTGGTTTGCACTGGAGACCAAATGTACTAACTTTTCGCATAACACAGCTCAGCAACCAAAGCACTGTACCACATTGCGTGAAAGGGATAAAACAGAACACCACTGTATCTACTAAGATATGGTGCTGTTGCTCTCTCCCATAGTGGAGCACTTTAGGCTCCCTTGTGCCAACGCACACACCCTTGCACTTTAGTGAAAGGGTGAGTGTGTGGTGTCAAGCATAGGTTTTGTACTGGAAGGGGCAAAGAGTTAGTAAATCTGGGCCTGGTTTTCAGTACTCCCACAGGTGCTTTCACCTGATTAGGAAATATGTAATATCCTATATCTAGGCAGAACCTCATGGTGACTGGATCCTCATGACTCTTCATCTGTAGGATCAAGAGTTGCAGTTATATTTTGCCCTTTGGACTGCAGCCTTCAGAGGACCAAACACATGAAAGCACAGGAGTGTCTCAATTTGTAGGAATTGGCTATAGGCGCTTTAGCTGTCTGTTTTTAGGTCTCGCCTTCACACACAGAAAACTATTGTTTCAAATACATGACTTCGAGTGGGCACTGGGTCAGCCCATAGCTCATGATTGGATGGCTTCGTAGTGTATCTTAGGCCTCTGTTCTTGATTTGATGGCTTTCCTGCCTATTTTTGTGTTGGTCCCATCAATGAGCATTTCTGATTTCACAATGTTCCTATTGGAGGGGTTGTATCCTTCCACTGCACTATTTTCACACTCAAAAGTAGTCAGAATCATCACACCTTAAATTATTGTGGCATGCATACACTGTAAAGAGAAAGCAATGATTGTTTTTCATTATAGCAGGTTGTTTTTATCTAGACTCACGTATGATTGTGAGGCTGACTTTAGAATCGTGTGTTGTTCTTTTGTGTTGGTTTGGATGCTGCCAGGGCCACATCACTTACATGACTGTATGCTGTGTAGGAAAGTAGGATCTACTTCTTATGGTTACCCCCACTTTTTGCTTGATGTCTCACTGTTTTTGACTAGTCTGGCTGGGATCCTGCTAATCAGGACCCCAGCCTATCTGCTTTCTCCCTTAAATTGACATACATATACTTTGGTACACTCCAGATTGGATACTGGGGTACCCTTATAAGTCCCTAGGATATGGTACACCATGTACCCAGGGCACAGGTACCCCAGAAGCCTCCCATGGGCTGAAGCATATATTATGCCACCCATGAGAGGCCATACAAAATGGAACTCTAAGTCTGCTACTGCAGCCTATGTAAGCTGGTCCTTGCACCACTTACTTTAGATATAGGTTCACTATATCTAATGGTCACTACACTTAAAACTTATAAGTCACCCCTATAGCAGGCCTTAACAATCCTGAAGGCAGGGTGCTGGGTTTTATGTGAGAGGGTGCCCCTGCATGAGCAGAGCCCCTCTGCAGCCTTCGGAGACCATTCTCCCGGGTTGTATGTGACTCAGCCGGACATATAGGTAGAGGTGCATTATAACCTCGCGGTAAATGCTATCTCGAAAACGGCTGCATAGAAACATATCGAGTTTGGTGTCAAACACCTTGGAATCATACCTCCACACAAGTAACTGGTGTGGGAGGTATGATTCCACCCTTCAGAAGCGAGCTTCGTGGGGTCACCGGTCTACCCGATAACAGCCTTCTCGACCCCGACAGCACAAAATGGATGCTGCCAGTCAGAGACACATTTCTGCCCTCCTGCTGCTGAACCAAGCTCGAGCAGAGGAAGGCAGCACAATAGGCATCCTGTCACAGGGAGGTGTGACCACCTCCCAGACAGGGTTTAGTGTATTGGGGCTGGGTGGGTGCACTCTGAGAGTGCCTGAAAGTCTGCACTGGGGGCACATTTGGTGTCCCTGTGCATAGTCCAGCTCAAACCAGTTCTGGGAGCCTTTGGCTCCTGCTCCGGCGCGAAACTGGACAAAGGACATGGGTGTAGCCACCCCTCTGTCCTGCCTCTCCCCTAGGAGGGTCCCCTGAATCTGTCCAACCCTCTCCCGTGGGTATAAAATAGGTTACCTGGCTACAGGACATTGGATTTTACGTGGACAAGATTCTACAAAGAAGAAACCACTGACCTTCGACCGTCTGGACACCTGGACTTCGCTGGACCTAGACTGGGCTTGACTTCGTCCCCCTTTCCGTCCAAAGCTTAGTTTGTGCCGTGACTGCATACAGGCTCCGTGCAGGACCTGTGGGGCACTTAAGACAACAGAAGAATATCCCTTGGAGTGAAGGAGTCACTCCCCTGCTTCGCAGGCACCTAAAGTGCAACTGACCGGTAGCTGCTCCTGAGCTCCTGCGGCCTCTGAAGATTTTAGCAACACAGGAGGTGGGTTCCTAAAGGTCCCTGAGGTCGATCTGCCCTCTCACCGAGTTTGAGACCAGTATCCCTTGTGGGGGCTGCGTAACCCGAACCCCTGTTCACCGCGTCCATTTGCAAGTGCATATGCTTGTTGGCAATTCCTGAGCTTGTGCATTGGACCCCGTGTGGTCCTGACCCTGTGCAGTATTTGCACCAAAGAACTCCGGCCTCCTCATACCTTGTGCTCCGTGGGCTGGTCCTTTGCAGACTTGCTCGAGGCCCCCTCGCGACTCCTGGTCCTTCGGCCTGTGGATCCCCCTGAGGGTCATCTTGATTGTTCTTGGGCTTTCCTGGTTGCTCCAGATGTGCCCTGACTCTCCATTGCTTGGAGAGTCCCCTGGACCTTGCTGGTCTACACCGTAACCTGTTTGTCCTTCCTGCATGGGTTGCTGTTGCCAGGGCTTGTTGGTGCTCCCGCCGGACACCGACCACTCAGCACTCGACATCCTTCGTGGGACAGCTCATCTCCGGCTCCTGGTCATCCTCGATGTCTCCTGGTCCTCGTGGCTGCAGAGTCAAGCATCCCTTCTTCGCACCTGAAGCACCCGACATCGGTGGGCATTCGTCTCCCGAGCCCCTGGTCACTCTGAAGTGACCCAGACTCTGTCCCCTCTGCTTTCAGGTTCCTTCCATCCAGAATCCAGGCTTAGATTCCTCCGGACCCTTTTCACCTTCACGGCAGCAGTACTTCTTCACTTCCTTCCATAGAGAACGACGAGAGTTTCCGACGCCACTTCAGACCTATGCACCCGGCTTCCCTGGGTTAGGTAACTCTGATACTACGGTGTCCACGGGTGGGGTGGCTCTTTAAACTCTTAAGTTCCGAAGGGTTTGCTCGAAGTCCTCCTAGAAGGGTCCTTAAACTTTAACTTTGCAACCGCGACTTTCCCATAGAGTTGTACGGAGCACGCGGTCGTGTTTCCTCACTGCACCCGTCTTCCGTGGGTCTCCTGTGTCATCACCTTGGGTGGTTCCTTGGGGTCCCAGTGATTCTACGTGCTCTAGGCACTGTGTCTAGTCAAGTCGTGATTGTTATACCACTATTTTAGTATATGGTTCGGTCTCCCCCTGGAGCCCGCTGTGTATTGTGCTACTTACAACTGTTCTATTGATCCAGTATTGTGTGCTTTGTGTTCTATTCTCTATAGAGGATAGTAGAGAGTGTTATATTAATAAATACATATTTTTATATAACTACTGTGTGGTTCTCCTTCATTTAGTCATTCAGGAGGTGATATTCTGGTAAAACAAGCTGCTTTTCATTCCTTCAAGATTAAGCCTGAAGGCTGCTCTCCATAGCTACCACTAGGACAGCTTTCATAAAAGTTATCTTTGACCTCATACATCATAAGGGTCGTGTGGATTGGTACAGGGTGCCCACTTTGACTAGTGGACAGCATATACCAAGCCACCTTCTCACACTGCAAATGTTCGTTATGTGTCCCATTACCGCGCAGATGTCTGACTTTTGTTGTGCGTGGGTGTTCATAAAAGAATACGAAAAAGTGAAGGGTTGAATTCAAGAATTATTCCCAGCCACTGGTAGTTACTTGGGCTGCAACCAGTCCCTCATTTGTTTGCCCACCATACCATATCAGACAGGAACCAGGCATGTGCAAATCACCATTTGTCCTGCTCCAATGGAAACATCCAGCCTGTCCTGCCAGACCCCATCTAAACTGGAACACAAGCAATCCCTGAACAGTTTTGGTCTACTTGACGAGGGTCAACAGGGAGCAATGTGCTTCCAGTGGCACCCTGAGCACGCGATTGTGGTGGTGCCATCATTACCTTGTTTGCTGTTGTGTGTTACATCCCGCTACCTCTGAGCAGGTAAGGACAACACATACTTTCTTTTCTGCCTTTAGTGTAACAAACGCTGTTGATGAAGCTTCCTGACTGAAGGTATTAATTTGTGTGAGATTACTTGTAAGGATCCGCAAAAATACTAGGGTGGGTGTTTGTGTGCATATTCCTCTTAACTCCTACGTCTGTAAATTACAAGTGCTCAATCCCCATACATGTTCAGATTAACATTTTCATTGCATAACTAAATTATTATGTTCTTTTTAAGAATTGATACTTCATTTCAAGATGGCCATTCCAGTGGGAGTTTTTTGATGGTTGAGACTTTGCATGCTAGCCGTGCTTCTCTTTCTACTTCAGGCCTTAGCACTCTCTCTGCCCAGACACTGGAAAGCATGATACTGTGTCTGCTCTGTTAATGTTTCTGTGAATGTCTTGGGTCCGTATTCGTACAGCTGAAATGGAGAAAAGTTGAGGCTTTCCTGCGCGGAGATGCTTTGATGCCACACACCTTTACCATACAAACAGAACAACTCAGGGCTTTAAGTGGGATGAAGAAACTGGAGGGTCTCTCAAAAGAGCGGTGGCCAATGTAATTAAGGGCGTGACTTAAAAACATGTAAGATAACTATCTGTACTTAGCAGAGTGTGCGCCCGATTGGTTTGCTGCTTCTGTCATTGCAATCACATATATAATACAAGTAGCAGTACACCAACAACAAGCCAAGACTATAGCTTTGTTGTATATAATCTGAAAATCCTTAAATTCTGAAGTGATGAGACTGTGAAATAACTATACCGAGTCGATTTGAAGTTGCATCGAAGGCAGTGAAGCGTGGCACTGCTGCAGTTAAGTTTTTTTTCCGTCCTGAAAGTGAGGGCAAAAACGGAGACCCCGATGGGGACCCGTCTCAACAACTGCTTTTTACAACTGCCTGGTGCTGAGGACCGATAGGACCCGGCCCACTTAAAACCCTGGAAGTACTGAACAAATAAAGCCCTCCCCCGTAAAGGAAGGATGCGTGTTTGTATGTGTGCGCATCTGGCGTAGGCATGCTTGGACCACCGAATCCTTCTCTCCTCTTTGACTAATGCAGACAGTGCCCATGTGCCCCTGTGTCGTTCGCGTCCTCTTTTTTACTGATCAGCATTTTCGATGCTGGTACACAGGACCATGCCATTGATGGCAAAAGAAAACTTCAGGTCCCTGGCTGCAATATGGTCTTTTCCAAAAGGCTAGAACTGCAAAAATATTTCACACTTGACATGAGGGCATGAGCTACTTAACCTGAAAAACAGCATACTGTTTCAGTAGGTGTATAGTGCCGTGTGCCCTTACACCAGAAAAGTGTGCATGTGAAACCTTATGTGTTGCATCTGGTTTTGGAAAGTAATTATTCTGTGCTCCAGATTAGAACTCGTGATGAAATCGCTATGGTGTGAGTAATTGTTGTTTGAATTACCTCTTTGGCTGTAGAGCTACTTTCAGTGTCTATGGGTGCCTGGGAAATAATTGTTTATGTGAGTATAAGCAAGCATGCTTCATGAAATCTACCAGTAGATAAGGTAAAGCACAGGACAAGCCACTCTTCTCCTCTCTCTGATACATCGGTCGCAACCATTGTAATGTGCAGATTGTCACATGTGCAAGATTTTGTTTCGACTGCTTTCAGTGAATTCTTAATCTTGTGGTTAGACTCTAAGGTGTTACGTTCCATGAGGTTGAGATTTAATATTATCTCAGAAATTATTTTATGACACAGGACTTCTTCTCGGTTGGATGGTGTGCAAGCTTGACCTGCAGTAGCGTGTTTTTCATACTTGTTGATCTCAGAATTCCTGCCCAGCAATGCTTTATGATTAAAGGTGCTTGACACAAACCATGTGTGGATTGTGGGGATTCTCGTGTTGGGAGATCCATCTCTTTAGACTTAGAGGAAACGTGTTTGTCTCATCCATCACCTGGTTCAGTTTTTGTAAGATAGCTGGCTTTCTAGTCGCTTCCTTTGGCAATGGCTTTTTGAAATTCATTTGAAATGAATCTCTGGGAAACAGCCTTTACAATGTGGCATTTACCACACAATGCCTTTACTACAAATTGTTTACCACGCAATGCCTTTACCACGCATTGCCTTTACCACACAGGTCTTTACCATGCATATGCCTTTAACATGCATGCCTTTAGAACGAAATGGTAAGTATATATCAGTTAAGTCTATCTATCTATCTATCTATTAGGGATTAGGGTAAGGGTGTTTTAAAGGTTTATGGGTGGGTAAGGGTGTTTTTAGGGTTTAGGGATGGGTAAGGGTATTGGGTGGTAAGGGTGATTTTAGGGTTTTTGGGGTGGGTAAGCATGTTAGGTGGTAGGGGTGTGTTTAGGGTTTTTGGGGTGGGTGAGATTAGGGGTTGAAAAGGGAATATATATATTATATATATATTATATAAATATATACATACACATATATATAATATATATATATATATATACACACACACATATATATATATACACATATATATATATATACACATATATATATATCCACAAGAAAACTGCTCACACAGTGAAGCGCCCATTCGAAGTTTAAGGTTTCACCTTTATTGAATTCAACTGGCAGCTACGAGTCCAGCGCACAGACACAAGCAGGGTCTCTTCAAGCCTTTTGCCGACGCGTTTCTGGAGACATTTCTCCCTTCCTCATGGCTGGCTATGGAGGAGAGAACCAGCTGCCTTACATTTTCATGCTTGTAACAAGGTGCATAGTCCCTCCCTCTGGGGCGTGTTGCTAAGTGGCATTCTGGTTCTTGTAGTAAAGGGTAAGTATAATCCATAGTGGTTTTGGCAGCTGTCACTCAACCTTCCCAAATTAAAATCCATTGGGTTGCTCTTACCTCATTGCGCCGAACGCGTTGCTTTTCTTATGCCAGATTGAAAGGTAACATCGTTCCTGTGTGGTGTCCTGTACTGAGAACATCCGGACCTGCACCGTCAGCAGGGGGGCAGCTTCATGACCGGAGCGGGCCACTAAATATCCACAAAAAAACTGCTCACACAGTGAAGCGCCCACTCGACGTTTAAGGTTTCACCTTTATTGAATTCAACTGGCAGCTACGAGTCCAGCGCACAGACACAAGCAGGGTCTCTTCAAGCCTTTTGCCGACGCGTTTCTGGAGACATTTCTCCCTTCATCATGGCTGGATATATATATATATATATATATATATATATATATATATATATATATATACACCAGACGTAGAAAGTTGTTAAATTGTAGTGCTTTATTTAAAATTGATGGCTCATAGTCTACTTCAGGCTAATGCCTGACATGACGCGTTTCGACCGTTACAATCTCGGTCTTGATCACATGACGCGCCGCACCATGTTCATCATTTAAATAGTGAACAACACCCTCTAGTGTCTAAAACCAATGTGCAATGTTCATAGATATAGATGACAGACTGTTGGTGCATGCTCTAAAAACATATAATAATGGTATATTTTATACATATATATCACTCGTATAGAAAGTGAAATTATAAAAGGGTATAGAATTGATTTCATAAAAATTAATTAGTTTTAAATACATATGTTCATTTAGTCAATTTAACCCTTTTTAATTCTGGTCGCCTCTAATGGCGTGTGCAAGTTGCTTTATTGTGTTGGATATGTGTGACAAATCACTAAATATATCTTGTTCTAAAGTGCAAGCGCTCACTTATTGATTATACAAAAAATTGTATTATTAATGTCTACACATCATAATAGGCAACTCATCTTATCCATATAATTCATTGTATGTTCTAAAGTGCAAGTGCTATATGTATTGTCAATGATGAAACCTCTATTGGTAGCATGTATTTTCACCACAGAACAATCTATAAAGGTTGAAGTATATCTTATATGTTTCATTTTTTTGAAATTATTCAAGTACAAATGCTTTGAATGTAGCCCATAACCCTAAAGTGCTGTAAATTAAAGTGCTACACAGTTGTCCACATCAGTGGAACTACACATTTGATTGCAAAGCTGCCCAGGAGGTCATAACTGAACATCATCAGTGATAATAAAGTGCTAGTGCATTTATAAGTATAAGGATGTCAAACAATATTAATCATATTTAGCAATCTCTTAATGATAATGAATAACAAAGGATATATTGACTGTTGATAGGGTAATGAAATCTCCTCATATGTCTTCATTTAAGCAAGTGATGTATTGGACTTAATACATACTCTATTTTCTTCTCTTCTCATGTATAGGGGTCGTTGGGTCTTATAGTATCACAGGTTGGATGTTAAAGGAAATTGTGTAGGTCCTCACTTGTATTTAATCCATTAGCCATTTTAGTATCCAGTTCTAGAACGAACTGCGATTCTAGCTGTCGTAGGCGTTTATCTCTATTGCCTCCAAGTCTAGAGGGTGGAACTGCCGCTATAACAAAGTATTTGAGCTCATTGAGATTATTATGGTGTACTAATTTTAAATGTCGGGCCACAGGGTAATTAGGATCTGACGTTACCACTGCCCTCAGATGTTGTAATATTCTATTGAAGACTTGAAGTTTAGTACTACCTACATACTTGAGTCCGCACGTGCATTCTAAGATGTAAACTGCATACTCTGTGCGGCATGTATAGTGGCCATTTATTTGGATAGGTGTTGAACTGAACGCTGTTTTATATTCAGTAGTGGATACTCCGAGCTTACAAGCTTGGCATGAGCTACACTTAAAGAACCCTGTTCTATTAGACAGCCAAGTTTGTGCTGGAATAAATTCTGGACTGCTCTTCACTAATGTATCCCTCATCGATGGTGCTCGTCTGAATGTGATTGACGGTTGTTCTGGGAGGATTTGATTTAATGTTATGTCAGTTAAGACTATTGGCCAGTGAGAGTTAATGATGTGCCTAATTTGTTTTTCTTGCCTACTAAATGTGGTAATCATTCTAATTTCCTATGTGTTCTCCCCTATTTTACTGGTGAGGGGTGTGGGGATTTTAGTGACATCTACTTTAGGCGTTAAGCATTCCTCTCTGGTTAGAGAGTTTGCTTTGGTAAGGGCTTTCTGTAATTCAATAGGTTTGTATCCTCGTGCAGCGAAACGTTGGACTGCTTGTTGTTGGCATTGTACAAGATCTGCGTTGGAACTGCAGATTCGGCGTATTCTTAAAAATTCCCGGTAGGGAATACTGCGGATTAAGTGTCTAGGATGTGCACTATTGGCATGGAGAATCAAATTTCCAGCCGTTACTTTACGATGGAGTGTATCACTTTGTTGCTTAAATACACCTGCACATCCAAAAATTCTACACTTTGACCGCTGATTTGTGCCGTGAATTGCAAGTTCAATTTGTTGTTATTGATAGAGGAAACAAATGTTTCTGCTTGTGCCTTAGTGCCCTTCCATATTACACTACATCATCGATGTATCTCCACCATTGTTGAACATGAGTATCCCACATGATCTTATGTTGTACCTTGAGGACATGCTCCTCCCACCAGCCCACATGTAAACATGCGTAGCTAGGGGAGAAGCATGCCCCCATAGCCACACCTCTCAATTGTTGGTATACATCCCTATTAAATAGGAAATAGTTATTGTTTAAACACAGCTCAATCATAGAAATGATCATACAATTATGCTCATACAAATGTATAGATCTTTGATCAAGATAGTATTTTACAGCTGCGATCCCATCTTTGTGGTGAATACTTGTATAGAGAAATGTTATGTCTATCACTATGAACAGATAGTCTTGGCCCCATTCTATTTCCTTTATTTTCCTCAAGAAGTCACCGGTATCTTTAATGAAAGATGGTAAGTTGATTACAAACTCTTGTAGAAAAAAGTCCACGTATTTAGACATGGATTCAAGTAAACTCTTCTTGGCAGAAATAATCGGCCTTCCCGGAATTGGTGTGGTATTTTTGTGGACTTTCGGGATAAAGTAAAGGACAGGCGTAATGGGCTATTCATTTTTCAAAAAGTTCATTTCGTTTTTTTAGAGTAGCCCTGTTCGTTTCCATTGTGCTAGATGCTGGAATATTATATCTTTCACTTTACGAAGATCTTGTATTGAAGCTTTTCTATAACACTCCCTGTTGTTTAAGTGTCGACCGGCTTCCTCCAGGTATTGTTGTCTCGGCCATAGGACAATGTTACCGCCCTTATCCGCCCTGTTGATTATAATTTCTTTGTTGTTCCCTAGTTTCTTCATCAGGCTGTGATAGTGTATATGTGGATATTTTCTATGGCGTACTTGCCGTTTGGTGTTTTCATTAAGTTTCTTTAATTCATCTACAACTCTGTCGCCGAAAACGTCGATAGCATCCTTCGGCATCATGGGAACAAATGTAGATACTGGGCGGAAAGGACTAAGTGCCGCTCTATTGGTATTTACCCCGGCCATAGACAAGTCCTGTTGTGTTGAGTTTGAGGAATCGTTATTGTCATTCGCTAGGGAGTGTAGTAGCCTTAGTGTAGTGATATCGGTTGCCTGTAAATTGATATCAGTTTCCTTTGGGGTTATATTGTCCGTGGTGTTACCGGTACAGTTTTATAGTTGATGGAATTTTATAAGTTTTAATTTTCAAATAAATTTATACACATCAACTCGTGATTGGTTGTATTTTAAGTTACTCTCCGGACAATAAGTAGGTCCAAAGGATAATAGTTGCGACTCAGCAGCAGTTAGAACAGTGTCCGTTAGATAAATTACGGTGGTGTCTTGTGGCTCATTTAGTGTCTCCACTTTTTGGCCTGTGCCCCTCTGTTTGTATTGCTGTTTAGATTTCCTCCGCCTCTCCCTCCTGCGTTGGTTCCTCCTTCTCCTTGTTTCAATTGAGGGTTCCGTGGACGTAGGGTTTGGCGCCGATCTAGTCTTAAAAAATTAATCTCCTCTGCTGGTGTGAGGTTGATTGATATTGTTTCTGGATAAGCTGTTGTCAGTTCCCTACCGTCTTCGGAATCACTGTTACTTGTGATAGAACTTGCTTCTGATTCTGACATTGGAGTGTTATTGCCTTCCTGTGTTGTTTTTTGAACATTGGGTAATTTGGATGTTAATGCTTGTCTTTTGAATGTTTCAAATTTCTTTGAAAACGCGAATACTCTTCCTGTTTCATAATCATTTTTGTCGCGCGCGATTTGTAGATTTTTCTTGTTTTTGTTTCTTCATTTTTTTATCCTTTCTGCAATTTCCGCGCGACCTTTAGATATTAAATCCTTATGTTCTGATCCTTTGAGTAATCCATTGATTCTTTCTATTTCTTTAAGAGTTGTGTCTCTGTCAATCTCAGCGTATTTGATGAGGATTAGTACCATGTTCATTGAAGCTTGAAAGTTGTTTTGCGCCCACTCTTTTAGCATTAGGGGGTTGGGGTTCTCAAACGTGGGCGCTATTAACACTCTTAACCCCCTAGGTACTCTGTTTACATCTCTATGTTTTTCCAGTGACTTCTTTCCCACCATTTGGTGAGTTCAGTTTTGAGGAGTTTTTCTAGCATTTTTAATAGACTTTTCACATCATTATTCATTGCTTTGTTAATTTGGCTATCCTGCTCTCTTTGAATCACTGGGAGGTTCAGGAATAACTCTTCAGCTGCAGCTTCGCGTTCTCGCAGTGTGTCGATAGTAGACATTATGAAATTTGCCTTGATATGCACTTCGCTGTAAGGCGCTTACCCACTTTTTAAGCCACCTTAATTATCGATACGTCAAATCTCTCCACCCGCTATAAATCTTGATTTGGATGTCAGCCCAGCTTACCAGACAAAATCGTCCGTTCCCTCAGGTCCTCCGACCACTCGGGCGCCGCCTATTCTTCGCTGGAGCTGCCGTATTCCGACTCTGTGTTCCGTGATTAGCAGGGGGTGGACTCGACTTGTACTCCTTCCGAGTCAGTTGCTTCGCTTCCGCGATGCCGGCTGCACGTCGGTTCGCCGCCGCTAACAGAGAGAGGGTCCATAATTCCGGAGACAGCCTTATTCCGGAGACTTTGAATGAACAAAAACAATCCTGGTCCACCGCTTTCTTGATGGAACCTTCCAGGTACAGACCACCAGATGTAGAAAGTTGTTAAATTGTAGTGCTTTATTTAAAATTGATGGCTCATAGTCTACTTCAGGCTAATGCCTGACATGACGCGTTTCGACCGTTACAATCTCGGTCTTGATCACATGACGCGCCGCCCCATGTTCATCATTTAAATAGTGAACAACACCCTCTAGTGTCTAAACCCAATGTGCTATGTTCATAGATATAGATGACAGACTGTTGGTGCAGGCTCTAAAAACATATAATAATGGTATCTTTAATACATATATATCACTCGTATAGAAAGTGAAATTATAAAAGGGTATAGAATTGATTTCATAAAAATTAATTAGTTTTAAATACATATGTTCATTTAGTCAATTTAACCCTTTTTAATTCTGGTATATATATATATATATATATATATATATATATATATATATATATATATATATATATATATGTAGCACACAACAAGATGCTGGACGGAGTGCTGAAACTTTTCAACCACTCACCCCAAGTCAAGAGATCTGGGTTTAATCCATTGTTCTTTTGCTCACTATGCCAACCCAATTTGGAACCAGCCATATGCAAATCAGTCTTGACCCTGCTCCTCATGGGAACAGTCCAGCCCGAACTGCCACGCCAGGTCCTCCCTGGACCGGAAACAAGCATTCTTGGACCGGTTTCGGGGTATCACCCCTCATCAGCCAGGCTAGCTTGAATCCAGTGGCACAGCGAGCAAGGAACCGACGTCTGGGCATATCCTTGTCTACTTAGACTTAAACTGGAATGGCATGGTGAGCAAAAAAACAATGGATTTAGATCCAGATCAGTGAATGGGGGTGAGTGATTGAAAAGTTTCAGCACTCCGTCCATCATCTGGTTGTGTTTACTATATATGTAGCCTACCATGAGCAACTGGTTAGTGGCCAGTCGAGGGTCTAGAAAATGCAGCAACTTCAGGGCATGTGAGTATGGGACAAAAAATAAATATTACAATATCCCTATGGAGAGTACACCACAGACCATAAAGGGAGCATATATACATAAGACTGGCCATGCAGTGTATATATGAGAGTGTCCATGTGAGTTCAAATATGTGGGCAGCATGAAACATCAGGTGCACCTTTTGCTTACTACAACATGTAAGGGCCATCAAACACCATGATAAAACGTACTCGGTGGCCAAACATTTTGCAGAAGTCCATGGCAACAGGGATATGGATTTGCGGTATTATGTTATCGATGTTGTACCCATGACCATGAGGGGAGGGGATAGAGACATCACTGATGACATCTCAAATGACATAACTGATTACATCATCCAGTGAGTGTTAGTATTTTGTAAAGGTTTCTGAGACTTAATGATACATACAAAGCTACTAGAAAGTTAGATTACTATACTTTCTGTACTACTTATGAGTAATCCTACTTCTAACATATGTGAGTGGCTGTGTGACTGTGTGTATCCGTGTGTGAGTGGCTACCTGAGTGACTGTATGGGTGTGTGAGTAGTTGTTCTGGTGTGTGAGTGGGTGCATGAGTGATTGTTTGGGGTTGTGAGAGGGTGTGTGGTTCTATGGGTCTGTAACAGGGTGTGTGTGTGTGGATGTATGCGTGGATGTATGCGTGGATGTATGAGTGGCTGTTTGGGTGACTGAGTGGCTGTGTGAGTGGCTGTTTGAGTGAGTGACTGGGTGTGTGAGTGTCTGTATGGGTGAGTGAGTGGCTGTATGAGTGGGTGTTTAGTTAAGTGAGTTGGTGTGTGAGTGGCCGTATTGGAGAGAGTGTCTGTGAATGGCTGTATGGGTGAGGGTGTGGCTGTATGAGTGGGTGTTTAGTTAAGTGAGTTGGTGTGTGAGTGGCTGTATTGGAGAGAGTGTCTTTGAGTGGCTGTATGGGCGAGTGAACAGGTGTGTGAAAGGTTGTATGGATGTGTGAATGGGTATGTAAGTGGTTGTGTGGGTGTGTGAGTGGTTGTATGGGTGAGTGAGTAGCTGTTTTGAGAGGCTGTATGGGTGAGTGAGTGGGTGTGTGATTGGCTGTATAGGTGAATAAGTGGGTGTCTGAATGAGTGTGTGGCTGTGAGTGGCTATATGGGTGAGTGAGTGGTTGTGTGAGTAGCTGTATGGGTGAGTGAGTGGTTGTCTGAGTGGCTATATTAGTGAGTGAGTGGATGTATGAGCGGCTCTATTGAAGAGTGAGTGGGTGTGTGAGTAGTTGTGTGGATCTGTGAATGGGTATTTGAGTGATTGTGTAGGTGTGTGAGTGGGTGTATGAGAGTATGTATGGGGGTTTTGAGTGTGTGTAAGTGGTTCTGTGATGTCGTTTGAGATGATCTCAGTGATGTCACTGAACATGTCATGAGTGATGTAATATGTGAGGTCATAAGCAGTGCATTGCAGGGGTGTGAGTTATAGTTAGCTCAGGTAACTACAACTGCTGAGTTTCACTGGTTTTGTATGAGTGAAATCTGAGCATAACTATAACGTCCCTGTAACCTTTGGTTTTATCAGTGAATTTTTATGGTTCTTTTAATTCTATTTCCTAACTATAACATCCATGTAATCTCTGTTTTTAGTGGATTTCTTTGTTTAAAAAAAAATGTTTCTTTGCTGTAACTGGTCACCTTTAAGAGTAGGTGTGTGAGTGGCTGTATAGGTCAGTGAGAGGGTGTGTGAATGGCTGTATGGCTCTGTGAGTGAGTCTGTGAGCGGATTTGTGAGTGTCTGTGTGGGTCTGTGAGTGGGTGTATTGGTCAGTGCATGGGTGTGTGAGTGGCTGTATGGGTCTGTGAGTGAGTCTGTGATTGGATTTGTGAGTGTCTGTGCGGGTCTGTGAGTGGGTGTGTGAGTAACTGTATGGGTTGGTGCCTGCATGTGTAAGTAGCTGTATGGGTCTGAGAGTGGGTGTGTGAATGTCATAGTGGGTGTGTGAGTGGGCGTGGGAGTGTGTCTGTAGGTCTGTTAGTCTGTGTGTTAATGCCTTTGCGGATCTGTGAGATTGTGTGCGAGTGCCTGTGTGGGACTGTGAGTGAGTCTCTGTGGGCCTGTGAGTGGGTCTGTGAGTGCCTGTGTGGGTCTGTGAGTGGGTCTGTGAGTGCCTTTGTGGGTCTATGAGTAGGTGTGTGAGTGCATGTGTATGTCTGTGAGTAGTTGTGTGAGTGGCTTCTGTGAAATGAGCATCAGAACCATAATGGAACCTAATTTTTTCCAAGAAGAGTCCACAGTTTTGCTGAAAATGTCGACTCAACTGGAATACTTTCTACTGGTTAATTACGAAGTGCTACCTCGTTGGGTAAATATCTAGTGCATATTCTACACTACAGCTGCGTAAAGGACCATGAGATAATGTCTCCAGTAACCTTGTGTGCATTTGATTTCAGCAATGTGGTTGTTCCTGCAGCATCTTCATCCGCAAATCTGTGATAACCTGAATCCTTGCCAAGAAAAGAGGACGAGACTACAAAGAGGTGAATATCCATCAAACAGAGGTACTTTGTTTTTAACTATATGAAGTGCTTGTTTGTTTGGTGGCGATGTCCTCGTATTCCTTTGCATGAAGAACGCATCACCTAAATCAGCAGGAAACGCGCTCTGGACCTTTTGATAAGCTGTCCATGAACGTGAGAAAATAGCGGGAAGACCTTTGCAAACTACTAAGAAAAACAAGGCGAGGCCATAGGAGCGGAGTTTGCAGATGATATTGGGCATTTGTATACTCAGGGTAATTTAAAGAGAACACCATGCTCTTTTGTTTTAATATTTTGAAAGGGGAAGGGGGGCCGTGTGGTCCCTCTCCCCAGGCTGATTTCGGACCTGGGGACCCCGTCCTGGGCCACAAATTAAGGGGAGGAGGGGGGCCACTTGGGCCTTCTCCCCAAGCCGATTTTGGGCTCCGGGGACCCTATCTCCTGGGGCCTGGCCTTTTCATGCTGGAGGCCCTGGAGCCAACCCAGGGCACCCAGTCTCCAGTGTTGGGGACCATGGGCGAGCCTTAATGCCCCAGTGGTCCCTGCCAGCTCCCTGCCTCCAGCGGGAGCCGGCATTACTTCCACACATAGGCAGCAGCCAAAAATGTTGCTCCCTGCATGTGGGAGCAATTATTTCATCTGCTTTCCTGCCCACTGTCAGAAGAAAGCTCTGCTCCTAGTGAGCAGGAACAGTTTTCCTTCTCCTGCCCACTGGGAGTAGAGCTACTGCTTGCTCTCGCTTGACGGAAGCTGTCATAGCTCCGCCAAGCGAGAGCAAATCGATATGCCCTGGGGTGGGCACCCCAGGACATAGGGAGCAGGCCCTGGGAGGGTGGTGGTCCCAAGTGCCTTTAAAGGCTCCAGGAGGGGGGCCGCATTGCCCCCTCCTTTTTTTTGTACAGGACCAGCCCTAGGGAGTTGGTGGCCCCCAGGTCTGAATATGGGCTGGGGGGGGGGGGGTGCCACACAGCCCCTCCCCTTTTTTTGTATATTTATGGCCCGGGGAGGTGGTGATCCCCGGAGCCGTCAAGGGGTAATGAGGTGGGTCAGCGCAAGCCCCTCTACTTTTCAATTAACAAGCCCCGGGGAGTTGGTGGTCCCCAGGGCTCTTTGAGCCAAAGGAGGGGGGGTTCACACCGCCTCACTCCTACATATTATTAAGGCCCCAGGGAGGTGGTTCTCCCTGGGGCACTGTGAAGTGCACTGAGGGGGCTGCATGCACCCCCCTCTATTTCAAATATAAATATTCATGCCCCCTGGATCTGGCCCCCCCGGGGGCACAACGAGAATCAATCGCTGAGATCGCGCTTGGCTCTTTAAAAATGTTGCCACAAATTAGTCGTGAAATCGTGGCAAAATTGCACAAAATGTTTTTTTTGCCCTGGCAGGGTCCCTGGGGGACCCCAGCACCAGGGCTAGGGGTCAGGGTATTCCTACCTTGTCCCCTTCCGGCCTTCGACACGGTCAATCACCAATTGTTGATAGCAAGACTCAGAGAGAATGGGGTGACTGGAACTTTACTTAAATGGCTTGAGTCTTTTTTAACAGGTTGGTTGTTTCAAGTTTTCGAGGACGATGCCACCTCAGAATGGATGCCGCTGCAGTGTGGGGTTCCTCAGGGCTCCTCCCTGAGCCCCACACTTTTTAATGTTTACATGCGCCCTTTGGCTGAGGTGGTTGAGCCTTTTGGGGTCAAGATCGTCACGTATGCTGATGATACTCAGCTTATTGTGTCCCTCAAGCTTCTAGACAACAATAAGTCTATGCTGGCCAATTGTTTGGAAAAGGTTTCAGCATGGATGGACTCTTCTTTCCTAAAGCTGAATGCTGCTAAAACTGAACTGATGTTTTTAGGTAAGACTACCAACTTGGAGAGCGGCGCACTATGGCCTAAATGTCTAGGGGCTATGCCCCCCCCTAAAGATCAAATAAAAAGTCTTGGAGTTTGGCTGGACCATAACTTGAACTTTAGGGTACAGGCTAATAGGGTGGCAGGTACCCGCTATGGAATCTTGAAAATGATTAGGAGGATTTTGCCCCTCCTGCCTTTTAACGCTAGGAAACTGCTGGTACAAGCCCTTATTCTCTCGAGACTTGATTATGCCAATGTGCTCTCATCTTGGTTCCCCTGTTCGACCATAAAGAAACTTCAAACAGTTCAAAACTGTGCAGCTCGACTCCTTATGCAGGCCAACAATAGGGAGTCTGCCAAACCTTATATTAATTCTTTGCATTGGCTGCCAGTAGCCGAAAGAATCCAATTTAAGGCCCTTTGTATCGCCCATAAATCAATGTCGGATAGTGCTCCTCCAATTCTCCGATCCATTATTTCCCCGTATCTTCCTAAAAGATCCCTTCGTTCTGAGAAAAAACATCTTGCTAATGTCCCTAGAGTTAACCGAGCCAGGAGCGGTGGCCGTCTATTCTCTGTTATCGCTGCAAAATGCTGGAATCAGCTACCAGATCATATTCGGCTTGAGGCCAACCACCTTTTATTTTGTAAACGTTTAAAGACTTTTCTGTTCTCCTGATTTTTCCGATTTTCACGGTTTGGGCTCTGTCTTTAGCGCTGGGAAGCCTCTGGTAGCCATGCGCTTTATAAGTGTCTACTCATTCATTCATTCACAATGGCTGCCAACACTTCCTGGTCGAAGTGTCGGCAGCCAATCAGATCTCTGCATGAGAAACAAACACTGCCCAGTAAGGGTGTTGGAGGGAAGTGTCTCCCTGGCAACATCGCACTCTAGGACACTCCAGTACCACCTTGTTAAGTTCTGTGTTAGGCTACTTGTTACCACTGGTTATATTAAAATATTAAACTGAATGATTACCCTGCACTGGAAGTCATTAGTTAATTTGCGTGAAGGGCTTTCATGATAATAAAGGCCCGCTTTCCACAAGAGTGCAGCTTCTTAAGGCAGCAAACGTGATGTTATGCCAAATGTCTGCCAGACAACATTTATTAGCAAGAGGTGTAAGCAAAAGAGCACAGTCTTGAGCATTTATTAGCTTTAAGCTTCAACTGAAGTTTTTAGATTCCACTCTCCTCCATTCAGTGTTGTAACAGCTTTATTGAACATTTCAAAGGGCATTATTGCTGCGTAATTGCCCTTCACCTCCCTTATGTGCCATCGTCTTAATAGTGATAAACATAAGTGTGACACACAAGTGGTGCACAATTGTCTCATGATAATGTGCTCTAGAATGTTTATTAATGCTAATATATTCAATATAATCTAAAATGTCTTGTCCCATGAGTGTGTCATGGAATATTATGTAACCGTGCCAGTGGTGTGTGAAACAGGCATTATCATGATGTGCAATTCTCTCAGATGTTCTGAGCTCACAGAAATCTGTGCCTGAACACTACTGCCATGTACCCGTCCATACTAGTGCTACATGGCACGGAACATGGTGAAATGACAGTAGACCCAGCTGCTTCACATCCGGGTAGCAGCCACCAGCTTCTGTGAATCTCGGAACTGTTTCTCTGGTAAAGATGGCTCCCACATACCAAATGACTGCTTGTAGTTGTATAACCTGTGAAGTTTGTTCCTGCACGCCCTGTGAAAGTGTGTAGTCAGTGCTTAATTTGAGCAGGTGGTTTCCGGTGCTCGGCACAGGCACTTAATTGTCAACACCAGATCTTATGACAGCTGCCACATGTTGGCGCTGTTTGTGTAATATAAAGACGAGCGCAACACCAGTTGTTTAGTAACCAAATAGACATTAAAACAACTAATAGCTACCTCCCAAGCCATTCTTATAGCTTTGGGGGGCCTCGAACAGTCTGCATTGTCACACTTGAAGCAGTGTGAGAGCTAGTAGTTGTGTATGTACTGTCATTGGCAGCGCTGGCAGTGGCAATCGGTGGTGCAAGCTGGGGTGGCCTCCTGACTAGGGCCTGGGACTTTTTTTTTTACAAATTAAGCACTGTGTGCAAGGTCACATTATCTGTGACAGTTTGTAGGTTTGTAGTTACACATCATATGAAAAATTGTAAGTTGCACACTCCATGGAAGCTTATTGTCACACACCCTGTACTTTGCATGTAGGGACTTGCAGTTTTCTCTTTTTCCTATCTTACAGAATGAGCATGATACAAATCCCAGCGTGCAAAGTACACCTGGATTAAAAAACACAAAATAGAACTTTGTGACCATGTGGGCTGCTACCTCATTGCGCTACTAGAGTTTGAGGAGCTCCAGAGCAGTTGTAACCTTCCATTGCAGGTACTTTGGAGTAGTTTCAAGATCTTTTCAGAGGTTCTCATTGCTCAAAATGGTGTAATTTCTGATATTTACCTCTTTCCATGGACTTCATTGCTTGGTTTTATTCATGTGAGTGTCACTCTAAGTGCCACACCTTTGGTCGTTGAGTGTCACTCATAAGTAAATGGAAACCATGGAAATGCCATAAGTAAGTATTCAGAAAACTTACCAGCTATGGAACATGAACCACACATATAGGCAAAACTGTATTTTATGAGGATTAGCTGTGAGTTAGTGCTTTTTACTAGGTTAGTGCCCTTCCATTTCTGGTGTTTTACAGCACTTTAAAAAAATCTTCTTAGAGTTTCTCTTTGTTCCAATTAGTGTAATTTCTGATATTTATATGTTTCCCTCTTCATTGCTCGATTTTGCTTGCCAGAAAGTGTCACTCATAGTCGTTGAATGCCACTCATAATTACACTGAAATTATGAAAATATCACACATAATCAATCTGAAGCCTTGGCAGCCAGGTAAGCACATGTGCATGTATGTGACAAACCGAACAAAGGCATAATTCTACTCTGTGCAAGGCACATTGCATCATGGCCTTAATTTGAAAACAGATTAGAGGCTGACAATAGTCATAAACTTCTACATAAGGAACATTAGTGAGTGGTGTAAGGAAGGGACAGAATACATACCAGAGCTAGCACAACAAAGGTATGACCAGAAAATATGCTTCCTGAGTAAAGATGGACTGGCAGCACCAATACAAGGCTTTTCACAGTTACAGGCGATAACATTTTGGCGTTCGAAAGTCTCCTTTCCCCTTGTAACAAGGTCTCTGTTGAGGCACTGGGTACACGTTGGTGTCTGGTAACCGTTTCTGGTTGGACCATAAGACAGCAGCCTCCTGATGAGAGGCCTTAATGAAGCACCGGCCATCTGCACTGACCGCAATGGACTGCCATCTGCTGGCAGCCAGGCAGGAGCTGGGACTCAAAAGACCACTCTTAAGACAATTCTCGCGTCAGGCACTCAAGCAGGCACCTGCGGCTATGGCAGGACATTCATGGTACTCCCTCGAACCCCTTCCATGTGGGGGCCTGAAAAGCATGGTCAGCACACACACTTGGTTAAGTTCTGATCGCTTTGTGTAAAGAAAATACGGACAGTAAACCTGCAGCCAAAGCGCATTATTTATGAAACTATTATTGCATGTCATACCTTCTGTAACAAGGTAGCCAAGGGGCAACAGATGTTTTGCTGAAGGTGGAATAGAATCACGTAAAAGCGAAGCCGTGAAGCATAATACAAAGCTGTTAGCTAACAGCAGTCATATTGAAAGACCCTCGAGAAGAAGCACATCTCCTGCGAGTCTGCCGAGTACGCAAGCTCGGGTGCAGTTTTACCAAGCATCACAACTCGCAGGTGAGGTTACCGAGGACCCACAATGATTCCAGCACCTTGACACGTTCATTTGTTAAACAAAAAATCGACAACGTTTGCAGGTGTGCCTGTCGTCTAAAAGCAGTCCAAGCAGCCACACTGCACGTTCTTCCTTCCAGAAGGACAACGTCACTTTATAGGTTGTGGGCAGAACTAGCATTGAAAACCCCTTTGCAAGGTGTTCTTAATAATTAGAACTGCACTAGGCTTTTAACTTTGAGATGTTTGGTCGAGGCCACACAGTAAATGGCTCCCTGTCTACACATTGCCATTCAACTTTCTTTTCAATAAGGAACTGTTAGAAATTGGATCTCTGGTTGGCTAAGGCTTGCGCCAAAGCCAGGCAGAGACCACCACTCTAGTCAGGGCAAGGGAGTTACACGCCGAAGATAACCCCTGCTCACCCGCTTGGTAGCTTGGCACGAGCAGTCAGGCTTATCCCGGAGGCAATGTGTAAAGCGTTTGCGCACGCACACAGCAACAACATACCAGGCACGCCACAAAAGGAACTCCACACAAGGTTATATCAAAAATAGCCTTTGTATTCTCATAACACATTAGAATAGTAATCACATAATATACATTGTGCCACCTGGCACTAGGTAATATCTACAAGGGATTATGTACACCTGACAGGGCCAACTGGACCACTGTCAGAACTATCACAAAGAGAACATATTAAATGTAGAACATATCATAAGCGTAGAACACAACCAGTCACTACTGGCAAACACTGTACTCAGCATCATCCTGTAACATAAACCACATTATGCACAGTATCACATTTAGGCGTGAAATACATTCTGCGCCAACCTCACCAGCATAAACACATTATGCAATCATCTCATAAGTCTAAACGCATTGGACAATAACCTCCTAAGCATAACTCACATTAGGGGCATAACTCACAGTAGAGAATAATCTCACTAGCATAAACCACAGTATGCAAATAACCTCATACATAAACCACAGTTAGAGGCGTAAAACTGGGTGCGTAAATCATAGTACATGAGTCACATTTCCTAGCACCACATAAATCACATAAGGGCCTGGCGCCCTATGAACCGCACAGTCCCCCTGGCCACTTGCCTTCTCAAAGGGGCTCAAATGCCCTATGTCCCAAATGTCAGGGCTGCTGCCAAGGCAGCGGAATCCAAAGTGCGCCATCGCGCTGGGGAAAAGGAGTGCATCTCACTCCTATCTCTCTCAAAGATGCCCCCAAAGAACTGTTGGCCTAAACGTGGCAGCTGACGCTACTTGCCGTGCAGCTGTGACTCAAATAAAGGCCTGGGCACTCACTATGCCCTCTGAGCCATATGCAAACGTGGCAGCTGCCCGCGCTGGTGCGGCGCAGCTGGGAACAACTCAAGTGAAGGGGCCCTGCCACCTCTGTGCCTCTTCAAATCAACTTGCCCCATCGTTGCAGTTGCCCACTGTCAAGCGGGGCAACTGTGACCATCTCTGCAAGGAGGCCCGGCACCACGGTGCCCTCTGGGCCCCCACGGGGCTTTTAAATAAGCTTGCCCCCATGTTGGAGCGGCCCGCTCTCTGCGGGACCGCCCAGGCACTAACAATGTGCCTCGAAATGCCCCCAAGTCACTGGGGCCCTCGGGGCCTATAACTAAATAAGAACGGCCCCCTCGGGCGGGTCCGCTCAATACCAGTACCGCCACTATGCCTCCACCGGCACTACCACGGCGCACCTGGAGCCCCCACTGGGACTCCTAACTAAACAAATGCTGCCTCCCGATCAGCCCCACTCACCGGTCTGCGGGGCAGGCTCTCCTCACCCGGGCCCCCTCCTGGGACCCGGGACTTCCCTCACGCTGGCCGCAGCTTCTCCTGCACGTGGGACTTCCCTTCACTCACGGGAGCCCCGCGCTGCCATCGGCGGCCTCGGCCGCCTCTCCTCTTCACCCGGGCCCCCTCCTGGGACCCGGGACTTCCATGCGGAGCCCACGAGGCTCCGGACGCCTCCCGTTTCTTCTCCTGTCGCCGGGGCTCCCAACCGCTCACGGGAGCCCCGCTCTGCTCCACCACTCCGGCACCTCTTCCGGTCCTGCCGCAGGCCCCGCCCAGTGTCAGGCGAACTCTGCCTGGCTTCCGGGTCGCTTGCGGCGGCGATTTCTGTTTCTTCTTGGCGGCAATGAGGGGTAGGCTCCATCTTAAGCAGACAACGAGGGGTGGGCACCCACATTAAAAATAAACCTAAAGCGGCCATGTGGGGTGGGCACCCACTATTTAAATAACAAAATAAGCGGGGTGGGCACCCGCCGCTTTGGGCATCACGGGGGAATTCCTCACGCCGGGATTCCTTCCATCCGGACGAGCAGCTCAGCGCTGCAGAGCCCTCGTACTCCTTCTCTCGGGGGATTTTAGCATATAGCGCTCACGAGGCGCTTAGGAGCCACAGCTCCAGCAAAAGGTCTCTCAGGTCGCAAAATGCAGCAAAAGGTCCCTGGGGCATAGCTGGGCCCAGGGAGGCAAGCCCACATGGCGGTTCCTCCCGGGCCCCAGCAGCAGCACGCCCCAGCAGGATCAGGAACAGCACCAGAAGAGAGAACTGAACAATTTCATGGGGTCACAGCCCCTCTACTTATACCACTCATTCCTTTGTCTGTAGAGCAGGGCATGGGGGAACCAGATGCAACTGGTTCAGGGGGGATTTGGAGCACTTTGTTTTCCCAGCTCCTCTTCCCCTTTGTCAGGTGGGGGCTAGGTGATCAGACACACCACAGGGGGCGGAGCCAGCATTGTACAGGGCAGGCACACTCCTATTCAGAGTCAGAGGATTACTCCTCCCACTACTCCCAGCCCAGGTGTCCTATTCAGCCCAGCGCTGACTCACCCTGCCCCTCCTGGAGCCACACACACCTCCCAGCCCCTGTCACTCACAAGCCAGACATGCAATTCACATCAGGCAGGCAGACACACAGCACACAGAAATGCCAACTTCTAAAAGTGGCATTTCTCCACCAGTCATCATAAATCTGCGCACACCATTGCGCAGCATTTATTCTCACGAGTTCATACAACTAAACTCGACCCTGCTGCTCCTCTCATACTAGGAATTACCACGGACACACTCATCCCCAATGCATTCCTATCGGAGGGCAGGCCAACTTCACCAAATGTACACAGAGAGCGCACGCACTTTCCACTGGACCACAGTGCGAAAGTGCCCAGAGGCCTAAAACCACCAACACCATGTCAGAACTTAAGGCAAAAAGTTTAGGGGTGAACCTGCCAAAAAGGGCCAAGTCCAACAGGAACGCAGAACACATTCAATTTCTGGGATACAAGACAATTACGTTCCTTTTTTCACTTAAGGACTGAAGCCAATTGGAAGTGGAAAGGTTAGTCGGTGAATCAGTGTATCAGACTGTTTTTGTCAGTATGAAGGTCCAATAAAAACTCAGTATATTTCACTGGAAGCAAGTTTCAGACTCATATTTTAATTATCAACAGCATTTACCAAAAGGATGTCAAAGATTATGTAAGGGGTCTTAGCATAGACACATTTGATTAGAGGGGTGCTTCACATTGCCCTCTTGAGTAGTATTTTACTTTCGCTCATGCTAAGTTAGCTGCACCAAGCAAGATGACTCCACAGTGGGCTATTGCAGGATGTAGGGTCGATATCCCAAGCTCGGTCAAAAAGGACAACCCCCTCAGAATCTGGGAAAAAAGGCTGATGAGACTCTCCCGCACCCAATTAAAAGTACATCTCCCCGCAAGAAAAGTTATATTTCAACCCTTTCCAAAGTCCACCTACATCTGATGTGCTATACAGTTGCTGCCACAAGGTTAGAATCTGGCACCACCCACATACACTGTGTGGTGCCCTGCTCGAGTTTCTCAGCCAAGGTGGATACATCGAGGGCAGAAAATGAGCAGAAACACCTAGTTGCATAATGTTTAGAAAATCTTCTCCTGAGATACACAGGGCCTTGGCCGCTGGTGGCTCATTGGGCCCTTGTAAGAACATTAATTGACATCTCTTCTTACGCTGGTAACATCAATAGCTTCATATGGCTGCACATTTCCTTATGCCACATTTTTATCACAGAGAAAATATCGCAGTTTCATTGTGTTAGAACGGCAGTGAGTGAAATACGTAACTGCTACCACATGTCGTAGTAAGAAAAGCCACTGGCTTATATTTTCCATTTGAAGCACATCATCCTCTACTAACAAATGCAGATAAAAATCAACAGTTATATTTTCAATACTGCATGGTCACACTTGCCAAATTACTAAATATGGTCTTTTGTAAACACTGTAGTTGCAACCCCTTCCTAACAAGAATGTCTAGCCATTAAGGTCGTTTCCCATTTGTGCGGAATGGGCCGCAGTTGTCGACTGCAACAATAAAAAAAAAACAAGCATTGGCATAGCCAATAGGTCTCGCCGTTGGGACCTTATAAGTGTTTAGCCATGCAGCACATTATCACCCACCGGGCAGATTTCTGTAATGGAACTAGTACTTATGTAAAGTGCTTTGATACCTTCATTCGCGCTACATAATGCAAAAAATAAAAAGGAATGAAAGGAGAAGTGCTTGCAGATTTCTGAGGTGGGGGAGCGAAAAGATAAGTTAAGATTGCATTATATAATGCCAGTACCAAATCAGAAAGTGAGCACAGTAGAGAAAATCAGGAGCCGAATTGAAAGGAGGCGAAAGTGAGTTATCCCAGTGTGCAAGTGAAGGCGGGGCTGGAGTATGCTGCATCTTGGTGCCGAGTAACAGATGTTTATTGCCAACCAAATGAATGTTAATTAGTTCGTCGGCCTCTAGTAGGATGAAAGGCTGAGCAGACGCGCTGGGGTTCGAACCTGCGGTTGTGAGGTCAAACATAAGATTAATAGGGTGCTTACCTTAAAGTTAAGATTACATTATATAATGCCAGTACCAAATCAGAAAGCGAGCACAGTAGAGAAAATCAGGAGCCAAATTGAAAGTAGGCGAAAGTGAGTTATCCTACTGTGCAAGTGAAGGCGGGGCTGGAGTATGCTGCATCTTGGTGCCGAGTAACAGATGTTTATTGCCAACCAAATGAATGTTAATTAGTTCGTCGGCCTCTAGTAGGATGAAAGGCTGAGCAGACGCGCTGGGGTTCGAACCTGCGGTTGTGAGGTCAAACATAAGATTAATAGGGTGGAAGCATCAGCCCACTGAGCTAACAGAATCGGCTTGGACCAGAGCGGACCGGGCAGGCTAACTGAGTCTGGCTTATTGTCGGTATTTTCGTGCTGCTGGTGTTTCTAGAGAAGCAGTGGCTGAAATGCAAGGTTTTCACGTTCAACCGGACACTGCAGACTGGAGTCATTTGAAAGTAGTGTGGATGGACATATTAAGCTTATTTGTAATTTCCCATGAGGCTCTGGCCAAGGCCCGCTCATTAGACGGTGCTGACGATTCCACTGAAAAGTAAGATTTCACCGTAATTGATTTTGTTTCTGTTCCTTTGCGTTTTAGAGAAAATGAAAGCGCACTCTTGTGGAGGTGGGGTGGAGGGGACGCGCCTTCTAATGAATGCGGCAAGGTCTGGAAATGAAACCTGACCCAAAACAGATGGCAGCCTGCGCGCTGCTGCTGCTGGCTCCCGAGAGCAAAACGCTCTGGGAGTAAACATTTCCCGAAAAGCAAAGAATGGCGCGAGAGAGAAGCAGGGGCGAGTGAGCATGGCAGCGCGGCGAACGCGCTAATTAAAAACAGATGGTGACATGACCCCGAACAGATGGCGCCCCTGCTCGTAACCGCAAGCCGTAGGCCGTGGGCGGATACATTCCCTGGGAAAGGTGGGACATGCACCCGCCTTTTCCCAATTGCGTGCTGTCTTTTTATAAAGACGCAAGCAAAGCCCAATAGAAAAAATGCTAAAAAAAAACACACGCACGAGCGTGTGAAAAGTCCAGAGTGATTCCCAGAGGTAATTTTCCTAGAGCAGCGCATGCGCGCTGCGCTAGGCTCGACCTAAAAAGGCCCATCCCAGTAGCAAATACAAGCGTTTGGAACCAGTGCCAAAATAGATGTTTTCATAGTGCTTCTCTAAGTTTGATAAACATGCAGTGACAGACAGCTGCACCATTTGTCCCGATCCCACAGAACTAGGGGACAGACCTGGGACTAGGTGAGGGAAGGTGACATAAATCTCCCTTGTTCATCTCTGTTTACTTCCTCCGTCGAATTCCCACTAGTTCTGAGCTAGTGCCTAATGCGGGAAGGTTCCCTGCAGTAATCCTGTCTCTCCACTCTTGTTGCTTTCCATAACCCACTGAGGGAAAGTCAGTTAACTTGTCTAATAGAGGCTGATTCTTGAGCAATATTTGACCTTCTAATCTAATTACCTTGCCGGATATTTGGCTGACCCTGAGCTAGAGACATCTGGCTTTCTACCCCACAAGGCCCCTACAATATCCTTCCCAGAAGACAATGTACACTCTGTCTAACAGTAAGTGTTCCTTGCTACTAATCTTAATTCTTCTGTTGCAGTTCGCCAAAAAAGGGCGGCAATGAAATCATACTTTAGAGGGATTTTACATCGTGCCTCTCGAAGACAAAACAGAGGTATTTTCTTACATTAGACTTCATATATACTGCGTAGACCTCACACACCGCATTTACTCAAATGCAAATAAAGTAACAATATTTACCAATTAGTATTAAATTAAACTTTCCAACCTGAAAGGCTAGCCCGTCCACTCTAGCTCGTTTAACTGTAACCCTGGTAAACTGGTAAGTGAGTGAAGAATTAAGATATTCAAGTAATACGAAATAATAAAACATTCACTGAGGCATACAGGTTAGTGGAGGATCAGATAAAATGGCAGAATTCATTTTGAATCTATTTTTTTTTTTCGGGATGCTAACAGTAACGTAGCTAGTGTTTCAAGGGCCCTAGTGTAAGGAAGGAAATTGGTTTTGTGACTGTTGTTTGAATTATAAAATACAGCAATAATCATGCCCCAGTGCACCGGCTCCACCAAGCTGGATGCCCAAGTAAAGCTAAAAACCAAGTTCTGCATGTTTACTGTACCTATGACAATACAGTATTCATTTAGCTTGGTGGTGCTTATGTCTCTCCAAATACATTTAATTAATAAATTCTTCAGGTTTAACATCCATGACCCTTCTATTTGTGGACTTGAAGGAACAGGGTTTGTAGCCCTAGCTTCCATTATGAGTTCAGTGGTAAAAACACTAAACTTGAAAAGGGTGAATACTGATTCCATGGGGTTCAGTAAACAACACATCTGTTAAGTAACACTGATGTAAGTTTTTACCATGTGCTGTGGAACTGTTATTTCCCACGTGTTAAATACTTAAGGCCCGATTCCGATCTCGCTAGGAAAGCCCTCCGTACGACTCGGATCTGGATGGCTTTCCGAGCGAAACGTGCTCCGGGAGTCCGAACGAGCGAATACTATGCAGCCGCATGCTTACGGACTCGGTTCGCTCGGACTCCCATTGAACTCTATGGGAGCCGGTGTACAGACGCGTACACAGGCTCCCATAGCAAAAAGGGGTGGGTGGGGAAAAGCGTACACCCTGTGGCGGGCACCCCATGGTGCCCGCCACACTGTGCATGCCTAGATCGGGGGGACCCATGGGCACACGCCCGTGACAGATTCGGAGGGCCCCTGGTGAAGGGGGGCCTGCTATGGCCCCCCAAAGTATGAATCCGACAGCCGTTTCATCTCGCTGAGACCGAGGCGAAGCGGCTGTCTGAATTGTGCATCAAACTCGCTCGGTCGGAATTCGGCTCCATAGCGCGGCACGATTCGGCTACGAACGAGTTGTATGGACAGGTTTGGGTCCTGGAAACGATTCGGTCGACGCGTACGCGATCTTCGCATCATACTTGGTCGTTCAGACCTGTGTACGATTCGGTCGTAAACAAGGGCTATGAATCGGATCCGGGAAAGCCAAATCCGATTCGGAGGCCTCGCACTGACATCGGAATCGGGCCCTAAATGTGTGTTATTTAAAGCAAATGGTAAATACCACACCCAATAAATAGCACATGCACAAAACATCAGGAAGTGCCCATTTTCAGGCATAGGACATTCCTAGAGTGAGGAATGAATCCCCAGAGAACAGAAACAGTCAGAACAACACATAAAAGGACCCTAGGACACCTCAAAAGTACATAAAAAACTCCTTTCTGGGAGTGTGCAGGCATTCATTTTGAGTGGACAAAGCACTTTGAAACAAGACAAATAGAATCCATTGCCAACTTCTGCTATCACTCAGTCATCACAAGTAGAAACCTGCCAGACTCTTTCATCATGGATCCAGCCAGGGAAAGGAAGTACAAGTTTACAGATCCTGAGCTGAAGGTCCTGGCCAAGGAGGTGGTAAGACACCATGACCGTCTAATGTGCAATCTCATGCTGAAGAGGCCACCAAAACAAACAAAAGCAGGCCTGTGGAAGGAGACAATGGACCCAAATAATACTGAATCAACATATCCACATGATGTTGAGAACATTAAAAACAGGTTCCAAACCTTGAAATTTTAAGTACTTAAGCAAGTTACCAATTTCTCAACATCTTAAACAGTTGCATTGGCTGCCAGTGCGCAAACGTATTCAATTTAGAACTCTAGTCTTGGCACACAGATATATATTATGACACTGGGACGAAGTATCTAAGCAAAATATTTCAGCATTATAATCCGAACAGGGATCTCAGAACTAGTAAGAGCAGCTTTTTAAGATGTCTACATTTAGATTAAAAAGAGTGAGAGGTAAATATTTCTTGTTTGTAGCAGCAGTCATGGAACGAGCTTCCCCCATCTTTATGCATGATCAATGATGAATCTCATTTCAGAAAACTTTTAAAGAGTTAGCTATTTACTTCCTCATACTGGTGTCAGAATGAACAGTCTACCTTGCTAATTACTTTTAATGCCAGGACGCCCATTTAGGCAACTGTTTGCGCTGTATAAATACAGTCATTCATTCATTCCTTCATCCATCGTGCAGAGTAACCAATGTAATTGGTTGCACATTTTCACATTGATTTGTGTATGTGATGTCATGGGAGCTAACAACTCTCTGATGGTACTGGTGACATGTATTGAGATTGCACTGCAACAATCATAATGCATTGTAATATTGATGATGAAGGGTCTGCCCAGTACTTTTAGGGTGATGTGCTACCACAGTATGACTAATGTTGCTTTTCGTCAGGATCATGAATGAATTAATGTACGGGCATTTATAAAGCGCATGACATTGTGGTTTCATCCACAGCACCTAACATAGCAGTTCAGTATTAGGGGTGGGCGGACTTCATGGAGTTGCACTACGTGGAATTCCTCGGCGTTGCATAAAAACTCCATGGAATCCCGTGGAGTTCCGCTCCGCACTACGTACAAGCTTAGAGAGAGTGAAGCCTCCGCCCACAACAGACCGCCCCTCCAAACACAGCCTCGCTCTTGCAAGGTCATTCTCGTCTATCGTTCACAGTGTTGTGTAGGTGTTTTTACAGTACAACACCATAATGCTACGCCCTTTCTTCCCATACCGGTTTGGTCTTGCTTGAGCTAAGGGAGGCATTGATGCTGCAGGAATGCTCCTGCATCAGGGTGAAGTTTAGTGCCTGTGTTTCCGTGAAGCATCGCCACTATCCAAGCAGCGTGACAATGCAAACATCCAGCAATCGAGGTTTTCTTGTCTGTGTAAGGGGCATGGTCCCCGGCTGGCACAGACAACGGCCAATGTCTCTAGAGGAGGAGGCATGGAGGCGGCAGCACGTGCCCTCATGTGATAGCGCAGCAAATCATTATAATTATTTAAAGTACAAAATAAAACAGACTGTCTATGTCCCACTAAACTACAGAAATAGAGGAAGCCCAATTCACCCAGAACAGCAAAATGTAAAAATCCGTCAGCAGTTGGATATAAACAGGATCCAGAAATAAACAGAGACATATACCCAGGCGTTCACATGAAGCAATTGCACATCTATCCCTACAGAATATCACCTTCCGAAACATCTGACCTGTGAGCAAGTTATGCAGAAAGCTTTGTTCTAGTTTGTTGAGCTATAGTATGTTAAGAGAGACTGTTAGACTTGGCTTTTTCAGCGGGTATACCCCCAGACTTTTTTCTTTTTGACCTCCTGTTTTTGACACTGTTCTTGTTGGTTTTAGGACTCTGGGCACTTTACTAATGCTATTCAGTGTTTGGCTTATTTGATTTACCTTTAAGTCCCTAGTATAGTGCACTGTGTGTGCCCAGGGCCTTTAAATCAAATGCTGCTAGTGGGCCAGCAGCACTGATTGTGTCACTCACACAAGCAGCCCTTCAAAGGGTTCTCAGACCTGCCACTGCAGTGTCTGTGCACAGTTATAACTGCCATATCGACTTGGCAAGTGCACCCACTTGCCAAGCTCTAACCTTCCCTTTTCTTACATATAAAACACCCCTCAGGTAGGCCCAAGATAACCCTGTGAGCAGAGTGCAGTGCATGCGAAAGGGAGGACATGTACTGGTGTCTGTGACATGTCCTGATAGTGAAATACAGTGTATTTCGGTTTTTTAAGTATGGAATGGCTATCTGTCCCATAGAATAGAATGGGAGGTACTTTGTAACATCTTACAAGTATATCTTCCCATTAGGACAAGATAGAGAAATGTAGTTCAGTATGAAGCAGGGTCCCGTTTTACCATATAAAAATCCCCCATGCAGAATCCTGCTCTGCTCAGGCAGCATGAAACCCACATATAGGCCCCACCAGTCAGAACTTAAGAAGTGTGTTAACGTGACCATTTTATCTCAAACATTTAGTAGGTTCCATAACAGTTCACACCTCTTTAGATACATACACACATAGGCCCAAGCTCACTATCCCTTTTGTCATTTTCAATAAATAAAATCTACCAGGCCCCATTGATCTTAAAAACTTATTTCTGTCATGTACAGCAATGCGAGGCAGCCCAGCCAACCACGGAAATTTTCCACAGCTGCAAGAATAGCTCAGATAACACGTAGGCAAGGTTCGGCTGGTACATCTTGGTCTTTCACAAGCAATGTTTGCAATATTTTTAGTTAAGTAACTTTCCAAGCTTGCTCAAGCGACACCAACCGACGGCTGTCTGGCTGCCTGGCATAGAAATAATGTAAGAAATATTAATTTCCGAGCATCGCAAGTTAAAAGTTATCTTTTTTTAGGTATTTACGGTAAGAGCACTGACCACCTGCAAAAAGCCCCTGTTTTACCATGATACCACTTCTCTGTTCTCTCACAACTTTCCGAAGTTACAGTAAGCGTGCGGTCAAGGGCCCACGTCAAGAACCCACGTCAGACGTGGGTAGAAGTTCTGCATTTTTCCATATAAAAGGTTTTCACCCAGGTCCAGGCCCTGAACTCCTACTATAGTGCTCAGCACTTGAGTTCCCGGTCGACCGATCTATCTAGGGCCTAGAAGCCTATTCGGAGGTGGTAATGCTCTTCTTTGATTACCAGCCTTTTGGCTTTGTCAGCCCCTCTAATTTAACTCATCCACACCAAAGTCATTGCATTTATTCTAGATTAAAGTGTGTAGCCTTGGATGATTCTTGCTCTCTTATTTAAGATCTGCCTTCTAGGCACTGGCCTATTCATCATCTTTACATTCAGGGTTGTCCCTTAGGCAGCTGTGCATTAAATGATATCTGCACAGGTATTTTTGCTCCATTTTAAACCACTGATTTATAACATGTTGATGCTTTATTTCATCCTGCCCATGTGTTGATGGGCAACATTTAAATTGAACTGCTTTCTGTGTTTCTGAATTGCTTAATAAAGTGTCACTGTATTTCACACCGCTGTTCCTTTATTTCTCAAGAGAACGAGCAGAGCGCAGGTCTTGCTCTCGTGAGCTGGTAAGCCATGTGTGACCACTGCAGTGTCTCTCCATTTACCCTCGAACAGCTGACGACCATGAAGGTCTCGTGCGGATGGTTCCTCTGCAGCGTGGACCTGGGACACACCTGCGACTACCCATGGCCTCTCCCCGCCTCTCCCCACCACCAGCCGGGTAAGTCAGGGACACTTTTTTCCCCTGCCTTTCCTCCGGTCTCTGGTGTGTGTGGTCCGGTGGATTGAGCCCTCCGGGGTGTCGCCGTGCCACTCCCTGGTCCCCTGTAGTTTCTGTCGTGCCACGACCACCGCCCTCTTCCCTCTGTGTGGTTAGTCGCACCTCGAGGGGGTTTTCCAGCTCTTACCGTTCTGCTCTCATTGACTTCGTCTTGGTTTTTCCTCCTACTTGGTTTCTCTTGGCGTTTCTCAGTATTGCTTTGTGGTGCTCTTGGCTTTCATTTGTGTTATGTTTAGGTTATGTTCTTTATTTGCAGAAATGATGGTGTATACATGGGTTTGGCGTTTTGAGGTTTGAGTCCTGGGCACGCCAGTATTTGTCTTCCTTTAGAGGTAAGGGGGTCCTTGGCGCTGCTTAACAGTGTCTAAACGCCTCACAGGTTTGAGTCCTGCGCCTGCACGTGGCTGGCCGAATTCTGACCCAGGCTGGGAATCCTTAATACTGTCCGCGTTGCCTAAATTCTGACACAGGGCTTTTACGTCCTTGACACTGTGCACAGGTGGCACACGTGTCTGAATTATTGTTGACTCCAGGGTGGGGTCCTCCTGCATTGTGCTATTTAAGGTGTGCTCTCCGTCTTCTCACTAGTTTTCGCTCCTGCGCAGGTGCACTGTCTTCTCTGCGCCATGCTGTATGTCAGTGGTTACATTTTATAGTGTTTTACACATCATTATATTTCGGTTTGTCGGTTGTCCTCTACATAATTTGTTGATTTCTTGTGTTTCCTATTTGATCCATGGCTCTTCACCCCTCCCCTGCCCCTCCCCGTTTGGTCTCTCATGTGTATTTTTTGATAGGGTGCTCTTTTAAATGCGCCTTTGTTTTTTCTGGTTTCTTTTCGGTGCTTTCACGCCTTCTTTTTTCTCCCTTTCTGCCGTGTCCTTTTCCTTCTCTTACGATTCCATTCTGCGTGGCTTGGGTGTCTTCTTGTTGTTATTTTTTCGGTTCGTGTCTGTCTCTGCCAGGCGCACCTCTCGGGTTTTCTCTGCGCCGTTCCAATTTGAGGAAGTGCCTCTCTCGGAGACACTCTCCCCTTCGCAGCTTCACCTCGCCCCTCCCTGCTCTGTCCTCAGCAGCTGCACTTCGCCTCTCCGTCAATAGGTCCGCGTTTAGTATTGTGTTCACACATGATTTGGCGTCTGCATATCCTTGATGGAATGTTTGTTTATTTATTGTCCATTGTTTCTGTTTTTTGTGCTTCTGTTCCTTTTTATGTCTCTGTTTGCCCTGCGGCCCCCGCTGCAGTTGCCTCCCAGCCCCGCCCCATCTGTTGCTGCCCTGCCAACTCCACGGTCACTAGCCTTGTCTTTCCTCCTTAGCAGCAGTCCCGCTAGGTAGTTGTTCACTTACCCTATTTGCACTTTGCACCTTCATTGCGCTTTTTTTTTTCCTGTCCCTCACACTTTGTGCCTCCCATTTGTCCAAGCCAATTGGTAGCCAAAGGGGGGTGGAGTTGTATCTCCGTTCCTCCTGTCAGTTCCCTTACCCCCTCCATCTATCTGATTCTTCCAACACTTCCACTTTACAATTCAGATTGTGATTATTCCGTGTTCACATGTTTTATTTTGTGTAGTATCAAGGCCGGTGGCTTGTACACCGATTTAATATCTGTATTTGATCTGTTTTAGCGAGACAAGAATAGCTAGGACTGCAAATGTATTTTTAAACATGCAAGTTGAGAGTCCTTGAGTTCACCGTGAATATTATTGTTATATTTGTATATTCTGTCTTCAAAGCATTACGTGTTGCTAAAGTCTCATCATCATTCGATGGCGATGAGACCCTGCTAGTTAGAATACCAAGCAAGAAATTAAATAAATAAATAATTATAGTGGCGCAGTATCACAGTTAATATTACATTTACATTTACGGTCCCATAAGTAGCTAGACTCCCTGATTAGCTAAAGCACACAAAGACACCCCCTGCTCCATGTTATGACGGTAGGTTATAAATGCTTTGAAATACATTGTTACGTTTAACTGGAAACACAGGCCTACAATTCCTGTTAATAAAAAAATTAGGAATTACACAAATAGGCTCGCGAGTGGAAGGAAGTACTTAAGAGGAGAACATTGGAACGGAGCCAAAGGGCTACCACTCGGTTTACGTTGTTGATGAGCACTGGGAAGGCTCACAAACGTAATGATTGATAACTACCAGGAAAAATAGACATATAGATGCAGTTATACTGCAGGCAACATGCAAGGTGTTGCACCCCACGTGCAGCCGCAACACAAGGCAATTAAGACCCAAATAATTTACTCCTACCTGCGTCCAATTCAACAGCCCAGGCAGTGAAAAGTGCCACCTCTTCAGGCACGAGCAGGTAGCCCGAATACAAGAACAGATCCAGGAAGTACAGCTACAGAACACACACAGTTGGAGTTAGCTAGTAGCAAAGATTTTGAAATTGTGTCTCGTGGCCAATGAAGTTAGTGACATTGGACTAAGAGCAACATACATATCGTAGCAGATGGTAATTATTAGAGAGAAGAGAGGAGACAAGGAGACAAATTGATGGAATGGAATGCACACTAACTACACCCATTTTTTAATAAATGATAAAGTAAAAGAAGTTTATGAAAGATGTAAAGTCCCCAAAATTCACATTTCAACAAATTCACCTTTAAAATAAATAAGATGCTTCCATTGGCTAACAAGTGCGGGACTAATGGGGGGAGTAGAGAAGATGAAGTGCCAAGAAACGGGAGAGCGGTACCATGAGAAAGGAGGGCGAGGTAGTGCACATTGGGGTCCACCTCTGAAACTGGACAAATTAGGAGAATAATTTGCAAGCACCAAATGAGACACCACTTGTACTTGTCTGATGGAAGATGTTTTGTGGCTCCCAGTGAATAGAAAAGACTGAAATTGCATTTCATCTAATGGTATATTAACAGCCCTGTCCTTCTCAAAGAAAATGTACTGCTACCCAAAGAAGGTTAAAGGTCAGTTATTGCCTGGACATTAGAAAGTGTAGAAACAAATTAATGAAGGCCACACCACCAACTTCCATGGGAAATTAGAGCTATTTTACCTTTGATACAAATACACAGATTAATTCAGCTATATACAACAATAATATGATAAAAAAAAATAGGTCCAATACAATTATTATAGGCCTTTAGGAGAAAAGACTAGAATATACGGCGTTTACACAACATGCATGACACACAGAGAACGTGCGTGAGCCTGTGTTTGACTTCATGGTCACAAGTTCAGATGCTACCAGGTCTACTTAGCATTTTATCATTCTGAAGTGAATAGATGTGGGGTCTGATCAACCCTTCATCATTCTGAGGTGGATGAAATGAGTACCATTGAGTTGAGGGAACAATAAGGATCTGCTGTTTAGCGTCAAAATACCATTCTAAGTGAACGTGTGCTTAAAACAAAAAAAAGACATGTTCTGTCAAATTAGGCTCTATTTAGCATTTACGTCGTATAATTAAAAACAACACATGCTTTTTTGAAGTTACGAGGTATTGAAGGGTTAAAGGATTTCTCTTGGGCTGCCGTTATATTAACGCTGGCCGCAGAGTCTGGGCGTTGAGCCAGGCCAGAAAGACACAATGCAATAGCTTCCTGTGGGTACGAACGAACAGGAAATTAAAATATATGTATATATCTGTATACAGTTAGCAGAACATGGAGAGCTGTGTGAATGGAATAACAGTTTTAAAAAAAGAAAATAATAGTTTTAGTGTATGAGTTTCCAGTTTAGTACAACAGATTATGTCGAGTGCGTTGTGAACACTTTTTAAGTTTTAAGGAATGAATTAAGAGAGACTGATTCTCTTCTCCACCATGGCAGACATGCCTATATTGAACAAAGCTAGAAAAGAGGAACATGAGAAATAAAACGTCTAAGATCACACAATTTGGTAAAGGGGGGAGCCGAGATTAAATACAGGGTTTCAGGTCTCACATTATGAAGTTTAGTAACTGGAGATATATATATATATATATATATATATATATATATATATATATATATATATCCACATGAAAATCCAAGAGTGTCCAGTCACACCGGAACTACACAAGGACACAGACTCCACAGCAGTTGAAGTGGCAAGGTGTTTATTAATTAACCATCATTGTCCAAAGACGCGTTTCGGCCGCCAGACATGTGGCCTTGTTCACATAGTGCACTGCAAGTGAAGGTGATCTATATATACATGGTGAGTAAGCAGTAGTCTTTCTACAGTGGTATTCGTTCAGATAAGCACTTTACAACATGATGTGGCACTTTTACTGCAGTATCATTGCTTTACTGCAGTGTCATATTACTGTAATCTAAGTGCTGACCAATGACTGCATACATGGTGCTATAATGATATGGAGGTTGAAGGCATCTGTAATGTCATTCTCCTAAAGGCTAGCGCTGGTGTGGTAACTCGTGCTCGCTCTTGCCATTGCAAATATTACAGAGTTGGAAAATCCAAAGTAGCTGCGAGCTTGTGAGTATAAAATGTATCCTAAAACTTAGGATAAAGTATTTAATCAGTCGCGCAAGTCGCATAACTAAATTTGATTGACCATCAAATCGGCCAGCCCGTATTAAGTATTAAAATGCGGGGCTGATATATATATATATATATATATTATCTACTGGCGGTCGCCAGTAGATAGTTATAGTTACAACCTATTATCCATAGGAAATCCGCGACATTCTATTTGAAATAACTCTCTTGCCGGTTGACGTATCTTCGCAAAATTTTCAAACTTTATGGCCCGCTCCGGTCCGCTCCTACCCTGAAAGTCTCGGGGGATTCGTCAAGCGGGGGCCGAGAAAAAAGGGGGTCCCAAAACGCGTTTTCCCCATGCAATTTTCCATAGGAAACTTTAGACACGGCTACAGCCCGAACTGCTGAACGGAATTACACCAAATTTGGCAAAGAGGTAGTTCTTGGTTCAGAAAGAACCCTTTTTGTTAAATGGTGTAAATCCGTTCAGTAGTTGCTGAGAAAATGAAAAGTAAAAAAGATAGTGATATCTAGGGCCGCGGATCCTCCCGAGCACGAGCTTTATGTTAATTGGCTGTCAACACTCCAAACCAGGAAGTGTTGGCAGCCATTTTATCCCTCGGTAGAACCGAGGGACAGAAACAAGTGCGCAAAGCACACAAAGGGGGCAGGGTAGAAACACCCTGACCCCCTAGGTCTGCTCAGGGGGTCCCACAAGGACCCCCTGGGCAAAAAAAATAAAAAAATTTTTTAAAAATCGGCAGGATGCGCTCAGGGAGCGCGAACCCTGCCGAAAAAACGCGCTTCGATGTTAATTGGCCCCCGGGTGGGCCAAGTCCCGGGGGCATGCTGGGGGGGGGTTAATTTTATGTGTGGGGGGCCTCTAAGGGCCCCCCAAGCCCCGGGGACCACCACCCCCCGGGGCTTTTTGTATAATGGTGCGGGAGGGCTCTGAGCCCTCCCGCAGCCCCGGGGACCGCCACCTCCCCGGGGCTTCTTTTTTTATTTAAAAAAAACCTGTGTGGGGGGGCTCCAGCCCCCCCACACGCCCCGGGGACCACCACCTCCCCGGGGCACTAAGAAAAATTTAAATGGGGGTCCGTTTTGGACCCCCAGAGCCCCGGGGACCACCACCTCCCCGGGGCTTTCAAAATGTAGGGAGGGGGCCGCGCGGCCCCCTCCTGGAGCCCTTGATGGCCCTGGGGACCACCACCCCCCAGGGCCGGCTCCTGCAGTGTCCGGGGTGTCCGGGGTGCCTACCCCCGGGACACTGCTGTTTGCAATGACAGGACGGGAGCCTCGCGGCTCCCGTCCTGTCATTGCAAACTTGCTTTGGATATTGGAAGAGAGAGCAGGAAACCTGCTCTCTCTTCCAATATCCAAAGCCGATGCTTTCCACATGGGGAGCTGCATCTTAGCAGCTCCCCATGTGTAAAGCAATGCCGGCTCCCGTAGGGTAGGACACGGGGAGCCGGCGGGACTGTGGGGGCTTGGGGACCCCCACAGTCCCCAACGAGAGGCCAGGCCCCGGGGGATGGGGTCCCCGGGGCCATAAGTGGCCCGGGAGGGGGGCCACGCAGCCCCCCTCCCCAAAGGAAAAAAAATTAAAAAAAAAAAAAAAAGTGCAAGGCCGGCCCCGGGAGATGGGGTCCCCGGGGCCTTAAATGGCCTGAGGAGGGGGGCCACGCAGCCCCCCTCCAAATAAAAAAAAAAGAGGCCATGCCCCGGGGGATGGGGTCCCCGGGGCCAATACAGGCCCAGGGAAGGGGGGCCACGCGGCCCCCTTCCCGTTTTTTTTTTTTTATTTTAATTAAAAAAAAAGGGGAAAGGCCCTGGGGGATGGGGTCCCCAGGGCCTAAAAATAGGAAAAAGGAAGGGGGGCCACACAGCCCCCCTTCAGGGGAAAAAAAAAAAAAAAACAAAAAAAAAACGATCGGGCCGTAGGCCCCGCCCCCTTCCTTCACCACTCTGCAAACGCGCCCCCTGGCGCGTTTGCAGAGGGGAACGAATTCCCCTTGAATACTGGGGGTCCCTGGGGGCCAACTAGCCCACCAGGAACCTCCAGTATGCGCCAGGGAGCTGCCTTGCAGAGAGGTGTACAGAGGCCACGCCCCTTTTACACCTCTCTGCAACGCAGCTCTATGGCGCTTTGGAGGTATATGGTGGGCTAGTTGCACCCCAGGGACCCTCAGGATTCAAGGGGAGTTAATCCCCCGACTTAAAACGCGCCACGGGGCGCGTTTGCACAGTGGTGAAGGGAGGGGCGGGGCTTCAGGTGACATGTGTGCAAACAGGCCCCGTGGCGCGTTTTAAGATGGGGAATTAAATCCTCTTCAATCCTGAGGGTCCGTGGGGGCCAACTAGCCCAACAGGTACGTCCAGAAAGCGCCACAGAGCTGCGTTGCAGAGAGGTGTAAAAAGGGGTGTGGCCTCTGTAAATGTCTCTGCAACGCAGCCCCCTGGCGCATACTGGAGGTTCCTGGTGGGCTAGTTGGCCCGTAGGGACCCTCATGATTCAAGGGGACTTAATCCCCCAACTTAAAACGCGCCACGGGGCGCGTTTGCACAGATGTCACCTCAGGCCCCGCCCCTCCCTTCACCATTGTGCAAATATTCCTCTAAAATCAGCCGAAATACGAATTCCGATTTACTCACCTGTTATCAGGAGAGACCTCAGTGCTGCATCTTTCAGCCCAGTACTGATCCTCAAAAGTAATTTTAACCGTACTTACCAGTAACTTGAATTTCCTTCCATAGGATATCATTGCCTGCTTTTTGCTGAAAAAGTTTCTAAGTGTTGATTTTTTAAACATACAAATATTCCTCTAAAATCAGCCGAAATCCGAATTCTGATTTACTCACCTGTTATCAGGAGAGACCTCAGTGCTGCATCTTTCAGCCCAGTATTGGTCCTGAAAAGTAATTTTAACCGTACTTACCGGTAACTTGAATTTCCTTCATAGGCTAACATTGACTGGTTTCACTTGGAAATTCTTCTAAGTGTGGAGTTTTGGAACTTTAAAATATTCCTCTAAAATCAGCCGTAATACGAATTCCGATTTACTCACCTGTTATCAGGAGAGACCTCAGTGCTGCATCTTTCAGCCCAGTACTGATCCTCAAAAGTAATTTTAACCGTACTTACCAGTAACTTGAATTTCCTTCCATAGGATATCATTGCCTGCTTTTTGCTGAAAAAGTTTCTAAGTGTTGATTTTTGAAACATACAAATATTCCTCTAAAATCAGCCGAAATCCGAATTCTGATTTACTCACCTGTTATCAGGAGAGACCTCAGTGCTGCATCTTTCAGCCCAGTACTGGTCCTGAAAAGTAATTTTAACCGTACTTACCGGTAACTTGAATTTCCTTCATAGGCTAACATTGACTGGTTTCACTTGGAAATTCTTCTAAGTGTGGAGTTTTGGAACTTTAAAATATTCCTCTAAAATCAGCCGAAATACGAATTCCGATTTACTCACCTGTTATCAGGAGAGACCTCAGTGCTGCATCTTTCAGCCCAGTACTGATCCTCAAAAGTAATTTTAACCGTACTTACCAGTAACTTGAATTTCCTTCCATAGGATATCATTGCCTGCTTTTTGCTGAAAAAGTTTCTAAGTGTTGATTTTTGAAACATACAAATATTCCTCTAAAATCAGCCGAAATCCGAATTCTGATTTACTCACCTGTTATCAGGAGAGACCTCAGTGCTGCATCTTTCAGCCCAGTACTGGTCCTGAAAAGTAATTTTAACCGTACTTACCGGTAACTTGAATTTCCTTCATAGGCTAACATTGACTGGTTTCACTTGGAAATTCTTCTAAGTGTGGAGTTTTGGAACTTTAAAATATTCCTCTAAAATCAGCCTAAATACGAATTCCGATTTACTCACCTGTTATCAGGAGAGACCTCAGTGCTGCATCTTTCAGCCCAGTACTGATCCTCAAAAGTAATTTTAACCGTACTTACCGGTAACTTGAATTTCCTTCATAGGCTAACATTGACTGGTTTCACTTGGAAATTCTTCTAAGTGTGGAGTTTTGGAACTTTAAAATATTCCTCTAAAATCAGCCGAAATCCGAATTCTGATTTACTCACCTGTTATCAGGAGAGACCTCAGTGCTGCATCTTTCAGCCCAGTACTGATCCTCAAAAGTAATTTTAACCGTACTTACCAGTAACTTGAATTTCCTTCCATAGGAATCCATTGTCTGGTTTTCAGCAGAAAAGTTTCAATGTGTCGATTTTCACAAACTACAAATATTCCTAAAAAATCGCCTGTATGACTTAAACGCATTCTTTCAACTGTTTACAGGAGATGCACCAGTGCTGGATCCAAGATCCAACACTGAGTAAGAAAAAGTAACGATAACAGTTTTTAACTTCTAAGTGAATTTCCTTCCATAGGATAACATTGGTGATTCTATGAGAAAAAGTTTCTAAGTGTGAACTTTTAAAGTACAATAATATTCCTTAAAAATCACGACTGTAACCAAAACGCTTTTACTCAACTGTTTACAGGAGATGTCCCAGGACTGAATCTAGGATCCAGTAATGTGGTTAGAAAAGTAATCCATAAAGTAACTAATTGCATTTAACTAGAAATTCACATTGAGCTGAATGTTGCATTGTGTTTGAAAATGTGTTGCCCATTGCAACAACTGTAACTACTGTACTTAAAAGTCTATTGCCTATGTGCAAAGTAATTAAACTAAAGTAATTCATTCTGAGAAAGTATTTTTTGTAATGTAATGTATAATGTAATTACAATGTAATTTAAAAAATAAAATATGTAAAAAAAAATTGTTTCTAAAAAATTTGGAAATCAGTATGAAAAAAATGTATATAACAATTAATACATTTAAAAATTGTCATTTACAAAACCTTTGAAATTCACTGAAAAAACTGTAGGTTTCAGACATGTTATAGTTACAAATTAGCATTTAAAAAACCTATGAAATTCACTGAAAAAACCATAGGTTTCAGGGACGTTATAGTTACAAATTAGCATTTAAAAAACCTTTGAAATTCACTGAAAAAACCATAGGTTTTAGGGACAGTTATGGTTAGTTGGACATTGCACTCGTACAAAACCCGTGAAATTCCCCCGTTATAGTTAGTCCAGCTAACTATAACTCGCGCCCCACAATGCACTGCTGATGACGTCACATATTACATCACTCATGACATGGTCAGTGACATCACTGATGACATCACTGATGACATCTCAAATGACATCACTGATGACATCATCCACGTGATAATCTGATGCACCTCCTCACACCCTAATATAACCTTTGATACACCCACTCTAAATTACAGACTGCCATTCGCAAAACCATAGACACTCCAACACCAATAACTACACACCCACTCACTGATTCTTAGGTCTACGCACACATCCACTCACTCACCCGTACAGTCACTCATACTTACGGTCACTCAGTACAGGACTATCATATGCACTCATACTCCTATATAGACACTCAAACACCGCCACTCATCCATAGAGGTACTCACACACCTAGTCAGTCATGCAAATAATTAAACACACTACCATTTACTCACCTATACAGTTATACACACACCAGCTCACTTACTCATACAAATAGTAGCACATTCTTACGCTCTTATACAATCACTGATACAAGCACACACTCATCCATACAGCCACTATCACAATCACTCACTCTCGCTTATAGCTATTTATATACTCCAACACACATATATACTGCCTTTCACATATGTAGTTACTCACACATGTACCACTGGGACATACATTCACTCACTAACACACTCTTACACACACTTACCCACCCATACAGTCTATCACAGTTGCACTCTTGAAACCATCCACCCAGTGAATCACCCACTCACACATCTATGCACAGAGTTGCACACACCCCTCCCACACAAACACTCAGGCACCCATACAGATACTCAGACAAGCATTCAATAACTCATATAGACACTCATGTAGCTATTCACAAACACATGCAGCCACTTACACAGCAACAGACAGACGGATACAGACATTCACCCAGTTTAGTCACTAACCCATGCATTCAGTAAGATACGTTAAATCACTCACTTATAGAGTCAGTCACGCACCTACTAAATCATCCATACAGACACTTACACACCTACTCATTCTTCAATACGTCTTTTCCTATATATATAAAAAATATATAAACTTTACAGAAACACACAGTCACTGGATGATGTCATTTGAGATGTCATCAGTGATGTCATCAGTGATGTAACTGACCATGTCATGAGTGATGTAATATGTGACGTCATCAGCAGTGCATTGCGGGGGCGCGAGTTATAGTTAGCTGGACTAACTATAACGGGGGAATTTCACGGGTTTTGTACGAGTGCAATGTCCAACTAACTATAACTGTCCCTAAAACCTATGGTTTTTTCAGTGAATTTCAAAGGTTTTTTAAATGCTAATTTGTAACTATAACGTCCCTGAAACCTATGGTTTTTTCAGTGAATTTCAAAGGTTTTTTAAATGCTAATTTGTAACTATAACATGTCTGAAACCTACAGTTTTTTCAGTGAATATATATATATATATATATATATATACTTCGTTCCTCTATGACCACTGTACTGAAGACACACTACTGACTGGCAACATCTTTGCCTGGCATCAGTTTAAAGAGTTGTGCTGGGTTGAAGTGGTGGTGAAGAAAATTGTGTTTTTTTTGTGGCAGCAGGAAAGCAAAATAGTTTTTTTCACTACGTGCATCACCACTGCTTGAGGTAAAGTCAGCTGAGTGTGCATGGATATATAAATATACGCATGTCCTTCAGTGACACATTTTTCAGAGAGTGTTGTTTGGCCACTAAAAGTAGCTGGGGTATCACCAACAGGGGACGGTGTGTATGATGCAACTGATCCCAGCTTATTTGTTCAGTTGCGGCAACAAGAGCAGACTGTTGGTAAAGAATGAGCCTATACAGATATTGTCCGCTTTTGGCATAAAGTACATGTAATAACTCAGGGTTTCCAACAATGTTTAGCAGGTCATTTAGCAGGTCTAGTGGCTCAGGGTCTGTGTCCACAGCCAGCCATCATGCTATAAATATCATCTGCAGTGCCAAGTTGTGTATATTTCAAAGGTGGGGACCACATTCCCCAGGCATGTATTGGGTGCATTACCTTTTCTATGGAGAGAGTGAGACATCACTTATGCTGAGGGCAGATCAGCTCTGACAAGATAGGCCTTAGATTTTGGAAGGAATAGCACGGGGTGGACAAACAGGCGTGCTGTGAAAAATAAAAGAGTATAAGTAACACAATTGTTTTAATGATTGATACTCTGCCCAAAGGGGACAGCAGTAGCATTGTCCAGAATATGTTCCACCATCGAATTCCAGACACACATCTATCTAGATTGCCACCCTTCAACTTTTCCTCTATGAAATAAATTTGGATTCCTCGATATTTAAAAGTTTCCAGACATATGATGGGTGGTGTTCAGTATCAGGATTTATCACAATTGCCTTTGAGGCCAGGCCCTACTACCAAAATTCCAGCAATAACAAGATTAGTGGGGATACGCGTGTTATTGGGTCCCTAAGAATAGGCAAGGCATCATCTGTACCTTATCATGCATGTACTTAGTATGGGTGACAGCAGACACCTCTGTCTGGAGGTCCCACTGGGGCCCCTGAAAATATGTCCTCCAGTTGAATACACCCTACCAGGTACGAACACTGGCCATCCATAGTATATATAACAACTAGATCTAGAGCAATAAGAGGCCAGGAAGCCCTGTCTGTGTCAGTACCACAAAAAGTTAGGGCCACACCAATGTGTTGAACGTTTTTTATGGTGTTAAATTCAGCAGGTAATAAGTATAACTCCGGAGCATTTCCGCCTACTGGCTGGTCTATAGTGAGGTGCACCGCCTGCACCTCTAGATTTCAATTAAGTAAAGCTGCTTGTTCAGCAGTGGTGGTCTATATTGGGTTAGACATTCTGTAATGCATACTTTGTTTGTAAGGCGAGAAAACAAGTTGCCCTGTACAAATTCTGATAGGGAGTTGAGATGATTTGTTTATATCCATCTGTGTGGTCACTAAATGGCCTTCTAGTGCTCGTATAGCACAGATAGGTCTACTTGATGTCTCATATTAATTAAAACAAAATGCCAAAAGATAGCTTGCTGTATCACCCTCATTATATTGGCACGTGATGTATGTGTGATACAGACACTGTAACTTTTATATCAAATCTTAATTCACTGGTGTTCTAAGTTGTGACACTTAGAGGCCATCCTAACACAGGGGCACTATGAGTATAGCTGTGTGGCAGGAGGGAAGGAATAAGTTGTGGGATATGTGCAGCTCTGTGCAGCATACAAAATATGAGACAACGACCAGAGATCCGTAGGAATAGATTACCACAGATAGCAGCCAAAACGACTATTAGGGTCATCCCTGCGTCTCTAAGAAGTGTATTGGATTTCCTGTCTTCGGGATGTTTGCATAGATAGGCTCAATGTTATTGTTTTCATCACCTCTTGTCTGGTTGGAAATAACATTTAAATAGGAAAGATTTGTCAAACAAAACAAGTTGTGCATTGACAAAGCCAAAAGGCTGACCAACAATTTCAGACCTACTGGCTTTACCAATGCTTGTTTATTTTTATGTTGCAAAGAAATGGTACCTACCTTATTCCAGTAGTTTACCGAGCATTCTGAGAGCAGTATCTATAGCTTCACATTGCTAAATATTGAAAACGTGTGTACACATTTTTATACTCTAACAACTGTCAGTAGTGTAGTCTGAGCTTACAACATTTACTTAGAGCGCTCACCCTATTAATAAAGCCTTTGCATTAATGATCAATAAATACAAGTTTGGACAGCATTAACATATGTACGAAATATTACCTTCACTGCAGACTATGCCTTTCCCTGATCCATAATGTGGTACTGTAAACTGACAGCCAAAGGGTTTGTAGGCTGTAGGGGGTTGGGCCTACTTGTCCCAAGGACAAAATATGCATGAAAACTTGTTGCCCTTGACCTCAAACAATATGTCCTGGGCGTGGGGCTATAGGAATTCCACATCCCTGGGCACAGTTTGACAACTATGAGTGTTTTGATTCCTAAAGGTGTTACTGTAACAGAGATTTTCATCTGTTTGCGCTGTTGGGACAAGCCATAGTACAATGTTTTAAGTCTTCTTTTGCTTCTGGAGATAATGAATTTCTTTTTAAGGTATTGTACAGGGATTGCAATATAATTTTTAGGTTCTTTCCTTCATTTGGAGTCCCCTCCTTACCTCAGCTGGCCAACAAATGCAGCGTGCACCATTAATAGCTCAACTATTGCTAGACATGTTGCTACCAAAGTTTCAATTGTAGAATGTGCTGCACACACCTCCTCCAAGGACTATGTATCAATTGGTAAATAATTTATTGATGCAGATGTATAAAAAGGAATAGCATTAACTGGTTGTGAGTACACAATGGTTCAGATTGCTTCTACTACACATGAGATCATGATATAAAGATAAAGGATGATGATATGTACTATGACCCTAAGTATATTATTGGAAGGGCTGGGTGGAAGCAAAGGAAGAAGGGAACAGGGGAGGATGTATGCAAAAAGAAAAGGAATACGGTTAGGCCCAAATGGAAAAATATGTTTACCAACGATAATGCTTGGTCCCATGGCCCGTCTTTTTCATGGTTCATCACTTGTAGGACGTGATGGGAAGATCAGACTGTTTTCCTAATGCTGTATTTCCACTGCCCCAGGCCACTTCATTTCCCCACATTAAATGGACTTCATCAACATGCCCCCTACTCAAACTACAAGTACGTGTTGGTTATTGTGTGCGTGATCAGCAAATGGACTGAGGCATGCCAATACAAGAACAGCAATACACAAACTATTGCCAAATGCCTCCTGAAAGAGTTCATACCGCGCTTTAAAGTACCTATGCTTTTGGGTTCTGACAATGGACCGGCGTTCATCTCACATGTGATTGAGGGGTTGTGCAAGGGGCAAGGAGCCACACAGAAAATAGATGTGTTCCACGGAAACTACCAAGTGGGAATGGTATCCCAAGCTCATCCTGAAGGGTTGCACGTGCTGCACAGCAGAGAAAGGAAGAGTGTGAAAGCGGGCCCCAAGGATACATCACCTAAAGAATACCCCAACCCCTCAGTCTACAAGTTGTGACAACGAGACATCTTTACCTTTTTCATCGCTTTGTTTTCCTCATATCGAATGTGCCTAAGTAATAGAAGTGCTAGTAACCTCTCAAATTACTTGAAGATAGGCACCAACGGTTACTTTTTCTGTTTACAGGTATCATCTCTGAGGCTCTACCTTATTCCTCAGCAGACTTTTTTGAAAAGAATAAAAGTACAGCAGAAGATAAGACATTCTTCCAACTAGTCACACTAGCCACACGTACCAACGATTGGAACAATGCCTCAAGACTTTCAGAACAATTAGAGTAAATGATCATGGGTGCTGCTAGCAACATTGACCCCCATTGCTGCCATTATAATGACTACGCTCCTTAAAATGTGTTGTGATCACAGTATTATACCTGAGATACTGCTTAAATGACACAGAGCTATTGTACCAAAGTGAATAAATAGCCATTGATAAAGAAGGGACAGGGGGACAGTTGACAGGGCAGGATGTTACACACCGGCCTACAGACACAGAAAACAGCATGTGTTACAATGTCATACCTGTCTCCAAATACGTGGGCTGTGTCCTAATGTACAATATGCTCTTCAGTCAGCACACCATGTCCGCAGTTGCACCTCCCGAGAATAGCAGAATTAGCAAAGGGACAGCAAGGATAGAACAGGAACTGTGAGTAACTTAGCACTTATAGAAGTTGAAGAAGTGACAACAATGGGACTACACTAAGTGCAAGAATTTTGTTCAAAAGAATGAACAAGAGGAGGGAGATGAAGCAGGGTCCCGTTTTACCATATAAAAATCCCCCATGCAGAATCCTGCTCTGCTCAGGCAGCATGAAACCCACATATAGGCCCCACCAGTCAGAACTTAAGAAGTGTGTTAACGTGACCATTTTATCTCAAACATTTAGTAGGTTCCATAACAGTTCACACCTCTTTAGATACATACACACATAGGCCCAAGCTCACTATCCCTTTTGTCATTTTCAATAAATAAAATCTACCAGGCCCCATTGATCTTAAAAACTTATTTCTGTCATGTACAGCAGTGCGAGGCAGCCCGGCCAACCACGGAAATTTTCCACAGCTGCAAGAATAGCTCAGATAACACGTAGGCAAGGTTCGGCTGGTACATCTTGGTCTTTCACAAGCAATGTTTGCAATATTTTTAGTTAAGTAACTTTCCAAGCTTGCTCAAGCGACACCAACCGACGGCTGCCTGGCATAGAAATAATGTAAGAAATATTAATTTCCGAGCATCGCAAGTTAAAAGTTATCTTTTTTTAGGTATTTACGGTAAGAGCACTGACCACCTGCAAAAAGCCCCTGTTTTACCATGATACCACTTCTCTGTTCTCTCACAACTTTCCGAAGTTACAGTAAGCGTGCGGTCAAGGGCCCACGTCAAGAACCCACGTCAGACGTGGGTAGAAGTTCTGCATTTTTCCATATAAAAGGTTTTCACCCAGGTCCAGGCCCTGAACTCCTACTATAGTGCTCAGCACTTGAGTTCCCGGTCGACCGATCTATCTAGGGCCTAGAAGCCTATTCTGAGGTGGTAATGCTCTTCTTTGATTACCAGCCTTTTGGCTTTGTCAGCCCCTCTAATTTAACTCATCCACACCAAAGTCATTGCATTTATTCTAGCTTAAAGTGTGTAGCCTTGGATGATTCTTGCTCTCTTATTTAAGATCTGCCTTCTAGGCACTGGCCTATTCATCATCTTTACATTCAGGGTTGTCCCTTAGGCAGCTGTGCATTAAATGATATCTGCACAGGTATTTTTGCTCCATTTTAAACCACTGATTTATAACATGTTGATGCTTTATTTCATCCTGCCCATGTGTTGATGGGCAACATTTAAATTGAACTGCTTTCTGTGTTTCTGAATTGCTTAATAAAGTGTCACTGTATTTCACACCGCTGTTCCTTTATTTCTCAAGAGAACGAGCAGAGCGCAGGTCTTGCTCTCGTGAGCTGGTAAGCCATGTGTGACCTCTGCAGTGTCTCTCCATTTACCCTCGAACAAGTATGCCTGAACTCAGAATGAAGAAATGCATCTTTTAGTAAAGATGATTTTTATGTTCTGTGTTGGAAAATACCACTTTTAGAAAGTAGGTAGTTTCTTTGCTTAGCCATCCTGTGTGCCTCTGCTGGGTTGTGGATTGACTGTCTGGCTTTGTAGTGACAGGGGCTGGGGATGTACATTTTCTTCAGACAGCCACTGGGGGTCGTGGTGTGTCCTGCCTTTCCTGGAGGAGTCAGGGCTGGGCTGAATAGACCTGGACTGCATTTAGAGTAGTGGGAGGAGATTTCCTTACACCTGAATAGGCCTGGTCTGCTTTGGACAATGCTGTCTCCACCTCCTGCCAGGAAGCTGGACCAGAGAGGACAGAACTGGTTCGGGCTGAGCACAGACACTCTCTGCCCAAAAGAACAAAGAGAAACTGAGTATAAATATTGGGGCCCAGACCCCAGAACTTTAGAGCTTACTTGGATCAAGCAACCTGCCAAGAAGAAGAGCTGGAAGAACTGCCAGGAGGAGTACTGCCCCTTTGCTGTGTTGTTGCTTTGCTGGGTTGGCCTGCAGTTGCTGCTTCTGCCATGGGCAGTGAGAGGACTGAACTGAACTTTCTTCACTTGTCGCTGAGTATCTCCAAGGGCTTGACATAGAGCTTGCCTCCTATTCATGAAGTCTCAGGGACAGCAAACAATTCACTTACTTCTGGCTACAGCCTCTGGAACTGTGGGTTTCAGTTGCCACAGAGGGGGAAAGCAGCTGACACCGTCACCGACACTGCTGCGGGCTCCGTGTCCTGAAGGCACCGCAGAGGGCACCACCGCACTATGAACCGCAACCCTGGTCTCACCAACGACGATGACCGTCGCCGCGACTGAGCCGCTGCTTGCACCGCGACCTGTGGGCCGCACTCTGCACCACAGCCCTGGTCTCACCGACGTCTCTGGACGACCGCCACCGAGCCGTTGCCTGCACCGTGACTTGAGGGCACTGCTCGCCGCACCGTTACGTTTCACATCGCAACCGTGGCGGTTGCCACGACCGGCCCACACCAACGCGGTCGACTGAAACCAAAAGGTACAGTTTACAAGTCTGCAGACACTAATGCCGGTCCGCACTGTCGTGGTCAGCCGGAACTGTTGGATTCTGTTGTTTTCAGCACTGCAGTAGCCCTGGACGGAGCTACCGGCCTTTAAGGGACTGCATTTTAAAGTCATTCTTGCAAAGTGCATATTGTTGGTCTTTTTATCGTTTTGGTCTTGTTTGCACAGATAAATATTGGCTATTTTTCTAGAACTGGTGTGGTGTCCTTTTGTAGTGTTTTCACTGTATTACTGTTGTTTATGTGCAAATGCTTCACACACTGCCTCTGACATAAGCCTGACTGCTCGTGCCAAGCTACCAAGGGGGTGAGCAGGGGTTATTTCAGTAGTATATCCCTCTTATCCTGACTAGGAAGAAGGGTGTCTACTTGGACAGGGTAACAACCTGCCAACTAGAGACCCTCATTTCTAACAGAGACCTACATAGCTCAGTACTGCCATTGGTATGAAATCGTAGCACTGTGTATACATGCAAATGTCACCCCTGCTGCTTATTGTGCCCAGTGAGTGTCCTGCCGCGTTTACTCTGCATCCGTTGCACTAAGCCATGTGAAGGTTTATTGTGGCGGTCATGTGAATATGTCCCTTCATTGTTATCAGCTGCACACTGTATTACATGATCCCCATCGAATGTCCTGCACAGCGCTGCTGGAGCATAGGCCCATGAAAGCTCATTGCACCCAGTACACAACACCATGTATTATACAGCAGTAATTGCTTGCACATAAATATTAGAGCAGTAATAACTCACGGCCAGCGGTAATATAAAGGTGTCAGGTCCTGGCTGGAGATCAGCGGCGGCGGGTACCCCTAATGATGCATGCCGGCTCTTAAGGATGCTCTGCAAGCTGATCACTTTGGGAGAAAAAGCAATGAATAGCAACCAGGCTGCAGGGTTGTGTTTACCTGCAACATGAGGACCACCGGCTTGTGACGGACCCTGTGTGCGCTGCTACGATGACTCCTCCTCTTCAAGGAGGCTTTCCTTTTGGGAGGAATGCGTCTCTCCAACCCCCAGCTCTCCTTTGTGCACAACAACATACATTAAGCACATGCATCAAAATAGGTGATCTCACCTACTTGCAACTAAGGGGACCACCTGCTGGCTATTTTACACGGACCACCTGTAAACTCAGCCAATATCCATTGTCCGTTATTGATCTTTTTCTGGACTACATCTGCCCTAAATGCGGGGTTTCCGGGTTGTATTACAGCCAATCACATGGCTGAACATATTCTGGAAGATGTTAGCGAGCAGGAGGGTTTTGTAACGTGTAAAGTCACCTAGGATTAGAGCATCATTGGCACTTTAGCCAATCTCAGAGCGCAGTACTGGATTTTGAGGTGCTTATTGGCTGTGAAGTCTGTACATGCCTCTGCAGTTTGTAAACAAGGGGTGGGCAGTGGGGCAAACTCCGCCACGCAGCGGACTCAGAGTTTTTTGCAAAATTCCGTGCTCCCAGAAGAGCGTGGAGTCACAAAATTCCTCAAACTCCACCCACAGAGCAGATTTAACCGTCCACCCCTATTCAGTATACACAGATTTACAACAAATAGCTTTTTCACATAAATAGTGTGCTTCATTTTACGGTTTCAGCACACTTGTTCCTCTCTATATGAGGACACAAGGTGAGCTTGAGTGCAGTCAATTGATCCTAGGATGTCAGGAAATCGTGCTGTAGCACAGATTTATTTTTTCTGGTATTAATTGTGTGGGTTTCCAAGGGGAACTGTATATGTTGCTCACTTACTCTCCGCAAAGCATCCATCACTTAGCAGAGTATTTTGCTAAAGGTTGACTGACAAATGTATTGCACCAATCCTACTGTCTGCTGAGTTATGCCTGTTGCAAATAATTTTAGCCCTGCTAATATTTTCAGGAAGGGAAGATGGAACTCTAATTTGGGCTCTAGGGTATCTGTAACAATGAAAATATGTTTTGTATGGTGCCCATATCCAGCCTGTGTGTCCTCTTGATCGCATTTTGACTCATGTTTATAGGTTCCAGCCTTACTCTGTCAATCATGGCTCTCACCCTGTGCTGCTGCGCCATTTGAGGTCAATGGATGGTGACCTAGTTTCGATCCTCATGCTGCATGTTTTGTTGTAGCAGAACATAGATTTGGCACAGCATGATATAGAGGTCTAGCAGTGCTGCATCCATGACGGTGTACTGCAGAATGGAAGTGTGAGCTGTTACTGGTTCTTCCAGAGGCATAGGATCTGATGTTTTTCGAAAACAGAGTGAGTTTGTACTGTTGAGGTGGGCACAGAGAGTAGCGTTGTTACAAGGGCCTAACCCGGGCACATAACACCCACTCCTCATACTAAGGGTCGACCTAAAAGCTATCTAAAAAGCAGCAGGCAAAATAAAAGAATACAATTTATAAAATCTAATACCATTCTAGATTTGCCAAAAAGAACTCTCTAAAAGAAATGTCTCAAAAGCATACAGTTTCAAAGAAAAAGCATAAAAAAAGTCAAGGTGACAAGAAGTAAAATGAGAGAGAAATGAGTGAAAAAGTCATCATTTTTGTTTAATTTTGTTTAAAAACAGGCCAAATGGCTCCCACCAAATGGAATAGCCAATTGTTTCTGAGTTCTGAGTGGTAGTCGCAACATTGCTGTTGCCAGCAACCGCAGATGACGTTCCCAGAGGTGCACCTCGATGTAGGTTTATGGAGCAAAGGTCGTTCCATCCAGTTCCCACAGCAGCCACTGAGGGAGGGACCACATCCTGTAAGAGTACCGCAGAACAGGTATCAAGTTCACTAGAAGCCAAAGCATCCCAGGGTGGCTCGAAGAATGCGTTCAGCAGCAAAGGAATATGATTGGGACAACTGTACCCATGGGCCTTCAAAGGGTCCATCGGTTTCTCAATGTCCAATGGCTCAACCAATTGCGATCCGAGGCAGAAACCTAGTACGCATTCATGGCTGCAAAGCAGGCAGCAAAATACAGGTTGTACGCAGTGAGGCCAAACAGGCATGAACGACAAGAACCAATGCTCATTCAGTTCTCGAAGCTGAGGTGTGCCGAAGCAGTGTATCATGCACTCACTGCATTGTAGCACAGGCAGTACTGTCTCTATTCTGGTTTGAACTGGAAAGTCAATTGTGGAGCAGGAAAATTAAAATAAGAATTCCTGCTACAAGTAGTAGGACAAACGGAAGACCTCCAAAAATGCCTCCTAGTATGGAGTGTATAAATTATGGTATAACTCCAAAAAATGTCTGAAGGGTGCTAATCAATCCAGAGCCAATACATTTAAAAAGTACGCTTTTCCCTTTGTATCAGACATGTTAAAGATACGGTGGACCAGTTCCCCAAAATAAAGTGGGAAGTCATCATGTAGTGGCATGTGTATCTTGGACGAAGACCTCACAACCTGGAGATCAGACGTCTCTTTGGCAGATGTTAAGGCCACATCCTTTGGAAAAAGCATGGCTTTCAGTTTGCTCAGAGAATCAAAGCGTATGTCGGAGACATTTATTGAAGGCCATAGCGTTGCCTCCCTAACTTTGTGGCCAGTGGAAACGATACTTGTGTGCAACATGTAACTATGGAATTAACCTTCACAAGATAAGCAATGTCTGGCTCCATTCCACAGCAGCCTTGATTGTTCAGCATTAAATAACTCCCATTAGAGAGCTACTTGAAAACTGGAGGAATCACACCAGTTGGAGAGCCCTTCAGATAAAAGGACAAATTTGCAACCGACGCATTACAAGCCCATGCAATGAAATGTCCTTGCATACTAAGGACCCGTTTAAAGCACTCTCACAGTCGGAATCGCTGAGAAAAACGTCTGTGTCCCCATTCCTGCATCTGATCTTGAAAGGCAATTCACAGTATTTATGCACAAATCCGTCCCCTAATGCTTCGTACCTGCCTATCTGGTGTTATTGTAGATATTTGAATTGGAATGTCGTGACTGGTAGGGTAATGTATCCATGGATTATCCAATCCATGGAAGGAGTTTTGGCAACGGTGAACGGTAACTGGTCTAATTTTTCAGTGTGCAATATGGTATATTTTGCAGCTCTCCGTGCAATTAATATCCGTCGTTTAGTTAGAGCGTATGAAGAAAACAGATTAGTGGTGTTAATATAACGCCACAGCACGTGGCCATAATGTAAGGTTTGAAGTGTCCAGCTCAATAACACAATGAACCTAAGTTGTGACTATCTGTGTTGTAAGATAGGCATGTCCTGCTGCATAATGTCAATTGCAGATGATACTATGTTGCCCAATGAATATATCCTAGATGATAACGAGCTCATACCCTTATTAACCACTGCCAAAGCCTTTTCTAGATTAACCCTATCAATCTCGTGCAGCCTTTCAGCAGCTTTCTGTTAAGAGACTTTCCACAGTTCATTAAATATGGCACATAAGAAGCACTTTTGACTTGGGTTCCGGGGACCTAACAAGAAATCCCTGAGATCCAGGCCATCTGAAAGAAGTGTTGTTTCACCTGAGACAGTGTCGAGGTCTTTAGCCACTCAAGGCACAACTTCCCAACACTGTATGAGGTCACCACCCCAGAGTATTCAGATTGTACTTACTGTTGGTCAGGTCTATTGATCTTAAACCCTTTAGCATCACCCACGAACCTGGACTGACACCCATTAGTGTCTATAGGCCAAACCAACCATCCCTTCCAATTGGGGTCTGATGAATTGTAAGAGCCATTGCGTAGCATGGCATCTAGTGGATCCTCACTGTAACGTGTGTAGTGCTGCCAGTGAAAAGTGAAAATGTGGGAATTTGTGGTGTATTTAAATCCCTTATCTTGGCTATCACAAGACATGATGTTTGTTGCACAGTTTTGTTGAGGAAAATCATTTGCTGTGGTTTAGGCATGCTCTAAACAAGCCCTCAGTTCCCTGAACCTGCAAATCTTTTGTCCCCCAAACAGATTTTGGATATACTGTGTCTTTCCAAAAGTTGAAACCCTGTACAGACAGCTGGAAAAGAAAAGAAGCAGAGTATATCAGATTGGTGTTTGCTAGCATATTTATCTTTGCAGGTATAGGTGCAAGCCTGTAGAAGTATGAGGCTGGGTCTGATGTGTCAAAGCCAGAAATAAACTTCTGTGCAAATGTTTTTGAGCTACCTTTTGGTGTTGTTGGGCAGTGCTCCCATTGGGGATAATTATAAATGGCACGCGGGATGCTTGCTTTATGCAGAAAATGGTGACCATAATGTTGATAACAGAATATATCGCTGCAATTAAATGTACCATCATAAAATTCATCAGAAGAAAATGCAGCCAATTGCTCTAGGTCTTCTAGCAATTTATGCACTGTATCAATGTTCCAATCATCAGAAACAGTACTAGAGATGATGATATCATTTAATGAAATTTTAAACAAATATGGAATTTGTAGAAGTTCAGTAGGACCATACACATCATACGATACCCTGTTCCACACTATTCCTTTGGGAACTGGAACTGCTGAAATGTTCACCAGGGAGAGATCTCTTTGTTCAAGGTGTGATGATGCATGTGGTTTCAATACCAAGTTCAAAGTTGGACTGCAGAGCGTTCTGGGAGACAATGTCTGTTCAGAAGCAGGAAAAAGACAGTCACCAAACCAATCCAGAGGACCATGAATAGTAACTCAATTGTAATTCAACGGTGCAACCAAGGAGTAACAAGGTATGTCTTTTTCACCCAAAGATAGAGAGCACTCAGTTGTAGCTTGAAAGGGAGGGGCGGTGGCTGTAGAATCTCAGGTTCAGTTGAATCCAATGAGAAGTTGTCGTAGTTCACAAAGTAATCCTAAGCAGTTTGGTCTATGTTTGGCAGATCAGCAGATTTTATAGAACCGGGAGATGACTCAATCTGTGGCATATTGACGTAAATCTGGCTGTCATCCAGTTTTCTTATTGAAATTTGTGTTTCGTACTAGTCGATTGTACAGTTGTAGTAGTTGAAAAAGGGAGAAGAAATACTTAATTGTTGTTTACTGTTTCATGTTGGAGAGAGGAATCTTCTTTGGTTGTCAAAGCTTCCATCCCTACCTCCTGAGTGGTAGCGAGAGGAGAGCGGTGGCTATCCAGGGGTCCATGTGGCTTACTGTTGAGAATCGGCCACATAATGTGGATTGATCAGATCAATTGAGACAAACCTTTTGTCTTGTCTGCCGGCAATGGGCGTAAGAAGTACAGTTCTTGTACCTTCGACAGCCAGGACAGGTGTAAGCTCTCTGTAGGCTGGCCCAAACTCTTTTTTGTCCACAATTTTTCCTCCGACCAGTTCCCCGATCTTCAGGATCCAGCCCAGTCTTGCCGGTACAGCCTTTACTTCACCGGTGGCGGTGCATTTTACTTGGATGTTGCTTTGTTCGTCCCAGAATTCATTTAGTTCCTGTAAAACAGCCAGACATTCATTGATGTCAAACGGTGTGTCTGCCGCCACTGTGCCAACATTATCGAGATCTGGGACCTACATTCTTACCCCAAACAGAATTTCATATGGAGTCAACTACCCAGGGATGTTCTTGGCATTTTGTTAAGTGCCCTCTGGACCCCATATAGGTGATCGACCCAACTGCAACCTGAGCCTAGTACCCTTGCTGTGAAAGACTGCTTTAAGTCACAGTTTTTCCTCTCAACTACAGAATTTCTCTCAGGATGATAGAGGGAGGAGTACCGCAAGGGCTCAACCAAACTTCCCATGGCTTCGTTGTAAGCCCGAGAGCTAAATGCCGGACTCTGGTCGGAATGTAGAGTGCCAATTGCATATGTCCCAATGAAGACTTGCAAGTCTTTGATAACAGTTCAGCGTCAGCTGACCACTGTGGCCATACCCACAGAAAACTAGAACATGAATCCTCTGTCACCAAGATGTACATGTAAGCCCCGTCAGATTGTAAGGGGCTTCAGTAGTCCAAATAGACACAAGCGAGAGACTTGTTTAAAATCAATAGAGGTGTCTGTGGTGGACGTGATATGGTTGAGCCCTTCATCTGCTGGCAGATGTCACATTCAAGGACAAAGCCCTTGGTCTGCTTAGTAAGACTGTGTTTACCCTGAGCTAGTGCTCTCTCTCTCTCTCTCTCACTACAGCATTCTGTGCCGCTCTGAGAATCTTCTCAGTTGGTGCAAAATGCATTTCAGCATTCATGCACAAATGTGATTTGTATACAATAGGTCCTGTATCACCTTCGTTGAATGTGATCCAAATGTATCCGGTAGATGCAGCAACTATGCGGATCACCAGATTTTTTGTGTTTGCAGGCGTGTGTAAATGTTTGGAAGTTATATCAGCTTGTACGGAACGCAAAATGTTTGTGTGTTCCTGTGTCCAATGTGTGCTTGAAAAGCCTGGTCTTATTAAATCATAGAATGGTTTTACATGTTCTGTGTAATCCAAAATTTATGTTCTGCCAATATTCAAAAATCCTAAAATGGATTGTAATCTTTTCAGAGTCGTTGAAGGTTGGAGCAACGCACATTTTTCTAAAAAGTGGGTCGCTTGGCTTCTGCCTTCACTCAACAACTCATATCCCCCAAAAATTATATGTAATGTGACATGACATTGAGATGGGCAATTTTAGATTTTTTTAAATTAAATTTGTAGCTCAGGTTAGCAAACCCCAAAACTATGCGGTCTGCTCTGTCCAAGTGTTCCATTAATTCATTGTCTGTCAGATATATATAGTCAACGTAGGACAATGCCTCCTCATCAAAATTTTGAAGTAACTCCATTACTCTAGCTGAAAACAGGACAGGGCTATACTTATACCCCTGGGGCAATCCACAAAATTGCCTCTGTGATCCTAGCGCTGGGAATGCTGTCAAATATCTGCTTCCAGCCGCTATATTTTGGCAGAAAAATCCATTTGAGAAATCTAATGTTGTTTTGTCTTTCTTCTGCACAATGTTATTCATTAGTATGGCACTGGGTCCATTTTGTACTGCAAATGTGTGAGTAGATGTGTTTAAATTTCTATAGTCTAATACTGCATGGCATGAATATTCCGGTTTCATTACGGGAAACAAGGCATTATTCATTGATGAAGTGCAATTTTCTATTATACCTTGGTATTCAAGTTGTTCCAGAATTTCCCTAACTTGTTTTTAAGCTTCATGTTTTATTGGGTATTGTCTTTGGGGTTGCGGAGTTGATTTTAGCGGGATCTTGTGATGAGGTGACTCATCATCCCACCCCACATGATTGCGACATATTGCTGGAGCTAGTGCTAACGCCCACTCCTTGGCATAAGAATTTTTTCTGATTCTGGAACGCGGTCAGAGAAAGCCAGTAAAATAACCGTTTCCCCGTTTGGGTATTCCATTATGAACTCAGGTGGCCAGTCTTTTTCAGCCAAAAGAATATCATGACCATACATCAGGTTCTCCCAAAAGAGAGCCTTGATATTCCTGGGATGCCCCCCTCCAATTGGAGCGTAATTTTGTATAAACGAAGGGGAACACTTACCCTGGTATCAGGTGTTTCCACTGTGATATGTTCACTCAGCACTACTGCAGCCAGATAATCCATCAGGTTCCGGCGAGCTATTGTGATTTCTGCCGCGCTATCCCGCATCATCACTACTCATTCCCCATTCAGAAGCAGAGTCCTCAATACTCTGGGCATGCCTGATTTTAATTACGGCCACCTTTTTCTTTTTGAATTGAGGTTTAAGTGTCTTTTGTTTTTCTTCTTTATTAAAAAAGTAGTCAGACGAGCCTTGTGATTCCTTCTTCGGCTTTACGTGCTCTTCCGACCTGCAGTCTGACTGACCACCTCTCTCCGAACGTGTATCAGATGACTCCTGAAAGGAATGAGAGGAACGTGTATCAGTATACTGATACCTCTCAGGCTTCCTAATGTTATCACGGTTTCTGAGATTATATATTTTTTCTGTGGCTTCCTGCTGAGGAGACCCACCCGTGACTTTTGCTTGTCTTTATTTTCTTGTTTATTATCCCACTTCTTCTTAGTCGAAGAATTGAGTGCTGGCTTAGAGTTATCCTTTTCAGAATTACTCTTGAAATGTGGTTTCCTAGGTCTGGCTCCCAAATTATGTCTATGTAAGGTACCATAGGTTTCTTCAATACTTTTTGGTATTTCCCTCTCCTGCTGTGGAAGAGTGAAATCCCTCAAGCATTGACGTATAGCCAATGCATCTGCCTCCCCTTTTATGTTACTTAACATAATAGTGGATAATGCTGCAAAATTGCCCTTCAGTTTCATCCCTAAGTCCAGTGCAGGTGCTACCCCATACTCATTCATAAGCTGCTTCAGTACATCAGGTAAAACAGCCAGTGAAGGGGTATCATGTGTTCTGTATAAACGGCAGCGAAGACTGTACCCCAAGTAACGCAGTCGTCCACTGGGGTAGCCATCTCCATCGACAAGCAGAGAGTCAGTATTCTGTGTTTTTCCGGCGAGTCCGTATGGGGAAATACTGCTTAAAGCTGGCTCATTTTTTGTGACATCCAGAACGGAATTTCCTCCTGACTGGTGGGAATCTTTCCCACAATGGCATTCAGTGTTTGTGAGATCATACCAGTAGTAGCCAATTGTGGCTGTGCAGCTTGAGCAGTCCGCACAGTATTTAGTGTAAGTGTTTGCATTATGAACTGTGTGAGATATCTGTAAATTTTTACTAAATTTCTGTATAGTGTACGCATTTCTGCTGCAGTCAGATTAGCAGTGTCTGGATGTGGAGTGTATGTAGCTAAGACCGGCCATGTCGCTCCTTCATTACTGAGCAGACCGAGTCTCGCACTTTCTGTTGTGTGTGGGAGGGTGCCTTTAAACCAATTAATATGTTCTTAGTAAGATAGAGGAATCTCTATGTCTTCATATGGAGTGTATTCCTCTGGTGTTTCACCCTCAATGTAGGTATGAAACAACTGTGTACGAGCATCCGCAGCTGTGAATTTAACCCAGGAATAGAATACCTCTGTCCTGAATGATCTGTGTCCCTCAACCACGAAGGTAATGTCTCCATCTGTAGCAGGGAGACCAACATTTAATAGTTTTAGAGTAACTGCAAGTCTGCATTTCTCTGCTATGTTTAATGCCCCTTTTACTTCCTCATCAGCCATTGTTTTAAAATGTTTGGAAGAAAAAGGAAATTAGTAAATGAATTGTGCAGATAGGGTAACACAATTTCTGGGAAGTATTTCCTTCAAGCTTGAATAACCTACAGCCACTACATTGGGGTTTACGTACTCAGCAGAGGTGGATTTCCCTATCACTACGAATGTCTCCGGTTTGGAGGTACGTAGGAGTATCTGAGAAAGCACGATTGAGCTACTCAGGTGAACCGTAAAGTGAGAACCCAACCAACGTTGGCGGCACCATTTCATGTAGTTCCCATTAATCCATAGGACCTGCATGTTTGTGAACAACATAAACTTTGGGTGAGGTGCCTAGACTGATCCGATGCATCCCTGAAGTATATGTTGGCCTAGAGACCAGCTAGCTCACAGTGCCACCAGAAGCCCCCCTAACCCAAACAGGGACGGAATGGTTTCTGACAACAATTAAACATGACAACCCTTGTCACATCAGGGATGTGTTAACCGAACTAGAACCCTTTCACCCAGTCACTTGTGCACTCTTGTTCTCAGAGAAATATACAGAGAATACACAATGGGACGTTTTCAATATATTTATTGAACCAGCGTTATTCTTGTATAGAATGCATGTGCTGCGATAATCAGGAGACAGAAGCATATGAAGCATATGAAAATTATTACAAGCACCAAAATAGTGAATCAGATATAGTTCCACCATGGTGCTAAAACAGTGTATAAATGCAGGCATATATGACAAACTGGTTATCAGGTGTATTCCTACTATGCAATCCCTACTGTATGCAAGTCTAGAGTATGTGTAGGTTTATGTGTCTAGATCCAAAAATTCCTCTACAGGATTATCCAATCCCATTACCTGGTGGGAAAGAATGTAGGACCCTGTCTTGGTCACGAACTGGACACCCCTCACGGAGATGTTAGGGAATTGCTTGCCGAAGCCTCAGCATGCAGGGACCCCTCAACGTCACCTGAAGTGTCTCCTCTGCTAACTCCTGGAAATGCTTCTTTATTTATAATAAAAAGCATCCTTGCGATGTATATGCAGATTAGTGCTGTTATGGGTATGCAGATAGCCCTGTTGTCCCGTTGATGAAGATAGAACGACATTTGCACAACGTGTGCAAAGGCCTTGTATTCAGTGTTTGAGGCATCATGATAATGTTGCGCGAAGCTAGGTGTGCAAACAAAAGCAGTTTCAGACAAACGTATCCAACATTGTCACATACGCAAATATGTGCAAAAAGTCACAGTAAAATGTTATTGTGCAGAAAGAGGACAATGTGAGAAAATGTGCAGCATTGCTAAATGGGCCTAACCCGGGCACATAACAGTGGCTGACCAAAGAGGAATTCAGAGACTTGCTGAAGGAAAGAATCACACAACATTTTGAAACCAACATTGGGTCAGTAAACTTTCTTGTTATCCTATACGAATCCCTCAAACTGGTAGCAAGATAGGTTATATCAATAAAATTAAACATGACAATGCTGTAAAATTCCCTGGTTCGAGACAACCCTCCTTGATCTGCAAGACATTTGCTGCATTGTTGCTATCAGACGAGAACTTCCAAGAGCTGGGCCTCACAAAATATAATTACTAACAATGCCTTAGAGAGGAGTCAAAGGGGATTTGGAGTGCCTAACATAGCAGAGTATGTCAACATAGGGGCAAGGCGGGGAAAATCCTATATTGCTTAAGTCGGAGCGACTAGTTGAGTAGGCATGTTTGTGGTGACAATGGAACGTTTATAATCAAAGGCAATAGCTCAGTAATTTGCTAAACACTATTGGAAGCTCTACCATCTTTATAACTGTTTTTCCTGTAAACAGACTTTCACATGAATAGTGAGATGCCTTGAAAAGCAATCTGTTTGTGGTGGAAATCTCCAAAGTCTTCACCTAGATCGCCACAGGGAAAAACCCTGGGCTGTGATGATTTTTCAGTGGCATTTTCTAAATGTTTCTTGAGATCTTTTGCCCAGCCTATGCTCGAGTTGATAGAGTGGAGAACTCCCTCAAGACAGGTCTGAGGCAGTCATTGTTAAGCTTCTTAAGGGGGGCCCACCGCCAAACTGGTGTACTTCAAAAAGACCTATTTCGCTCATTAGTGCGGACCGAAGATCCTAGCCAAATCTCTGATTAATCGCTTGTTAACAGTCATACAAAATCTTATCCATTGTGATCAAAGAACATTTGTGACACAATAATCCATACATCATAATATTAGATGCTTAATGCTTCACCTGATTAGCCGCCCTTTCTTTGGCTATACTCCTAAATGACTTTTAAACAGCATTCAACCTTCATTTGAAGTTTATTTTATTCCTGTACCAGAAATGATCATTTATGTCTGTCTCATGTACAAGGGACTCAAAAATTGAGTAAGAATCAATGGAAGGCTCTCTGACTCATTACCCATCGGGTGGGGCAGCTTGCAGGAATTTCCACTTTCACCTTTTCTTATTGTACTAGGGATTGAGCCACTATCAGCAAAGCTTCATCTGGATAAGGTAGTGACAGTCTTTAGAATGGACCCTGGAACCGGAAGAAAAAGTATCTTTATACACTGACATTCTTGTCGTTTCCACCCGAGTCACCCCAGCAGTCAGGCCAGAGGCTGGAACGGTTTGTAAATGAGTATGGCATGTTCTCTGGCACTTTGGCCAATTTCGTGACGTCAAATATTTTTCCTGTGAAACTAGTGGCAAATGTGGAGGAATGGGGCCACACTGCCTTTCCAGGTTAACACTATGCAGCTTTAAAAATCTGGGGAGCTATATTGACAGAGAATGAGCCACAGACTGGGCATATAATATTCTTCCTGTCTTCAAAAGGCTGAAAACAACCCTACAGCACAGGAGTCCAAAATCTCTATCGGGGATGGGAAAAGAGGCACTTGTTAAAATGGTGCCCTTGTACATCCTTGAGATCTTCACATTTCAGACCCCATATTCCTTCTTTAAATGCATCATCTCTTGACTGGTAGAGGTCTTGCGGAAATGCAGCAATTACAGATGGTCACCGGCTAGGTGTTACAGATCATCATTTGATGGGGTGGGCATGGCAGACTTTACTTTATACCACTGTGCAGCATACATGAAGTTATTAGTGACTGGCTATATGGCTCAGATTCTGATCTGACACATATAACAAAGCTTTGGGCCTTGGAAAAAAATCATCCTTGCACATTCTATTTGGAAGAAGATACTCTACAGACACCTCTCTGGCCTCCAAAGTGGTCGGCGAGGTTTGCGGAGTTGCAATATTGCGGATGCAATGAAAGGGAAGCTTACTAAGGAGACTCTGCTGCACGACTCACGTAGGCGACTGTCTTATCAAGATTCGAAGGATGGGATAGACATGGGAACTCTATATTTGTGGCAGTAGTAGCTCAAGATATACTTTTCTGATCTCCACGAAGGGCTCAGCCTTCTCCAGAACTAATTCTAGTTTGCACACATTGATCCAACATACCCACTCCCTTAACCAATCCCCTTGACGCAACACTTACTACATCTATGAAGGCCGGGGGTAATATGATGATTGAAAATATCCAAAGTTTATAGGTCACTAGTGATAAACTCACAAAACTTTCCACAGTCTTCTGCAGGCTTGGCAGACTGACATAGGTCCCATTAAAGATGCCTTATGCCCTCTTTGGAGACTGGCGTATCATCGAGATACTCGCTCATTCAAATTGATTACTTATATCAAATCTATTACACAAGACACTGAATATGGCAAACGAATTCAGATTCTTCTCTTACAAGTCTCAAATGTCACAGAGAAGAATGGAATTTTCTCTATATTGTCTGGGGATACAGAAACATCTGTACTTTCTTGGCGGTGCAGGTCCTCGCTGAAGAATTTTATCACCACATCGTACTCACTTCTCACACTGTAATGTTAAACATTTTAGATAAAGTGGGTCATAATAGGGGAAGGTTTTTATAAACTTGTGCCTTTTGCTTGCAAAAAATCTATATTGAACAATGTTGGCAACAGGAGGCCCTAGATTGAATAAATGAATGAAAAACGAATAGTGCGCGCAGCTACTCCAGGGAATTTCCCGGCACTTAGCCTGGTCAAACGTGAGGCCAGTATAGATACTTGTAGGCTACTGGAAGCACCAATATATGAGGCACATGGATGACCACAAAACACCCTAACATTTGGGAATAATGGCTGCAAAATTGAGGCATTTTAGACACAGGAAGCTCATGTCTGTGATGCATAGTGTGGGTAAAAATATTCATGGCTTTTTATGTATGTGCCAGATTCTCTAATGTTGTATACAGAATGAATAAAACACTTGAAGGGCCAATTTTGTGATGTTTTGCTTGCTTGCTTGACTACTGTAAAACACCAATAAAAAAATGTTTTATAACAAAATAAAACAATGGTAAAGAAATTATTGGCCTATACAGCTTTTGTTGTTCACAACGGACTATGCAAATTGAGGGGGTGGGGGGGTGGGGGGGGCATCAGCTAAAGAAGGTTTTTAGAGTGTGGATCAACAAAGCAGGGTCACCCCAACTGTTATTTAGTCACTTACTTTCCTTTTTGCTGAACCCTATTTTTGCTGTTATTGAACTCTGTACACTTTACCCCTGCTAACCATTGGTAATCTGCCTGTGCCCCTTCATGTTACAACTGGTATCCACATGAATGGCATATTTAACTTACCTATAAGTCCCTAGTATATGGTACCTGGGTGTGCCCAGGGCGTGTACGTTAAATGTCCAAAGTGAACTAAAGCACCCATTGTGCCATCCACTATAGTGACAATGTAAATATGACCTTGGGCCTGCCACTAGTAGCCTAGCAGTGCAGGTTTTAACCTCAAATTGGACCTCCATAAATTCCTCTTTTGACAGGCCCAAACCTTCCTTTTACGTATTAAGTCACCCCAGAGTATTCCTTTATGCCCATAAAGCAAAAGACACACATATGATGGACGGAATGCAGACCAAATCAAACATTCACCCCCAGAGATCTGGGTTAAATCCATCGTACTTTTGCTCACCATGCCACCCCAGTTTAGACCCAGCCATATGCAAATCAGTCTTGACCCTATTCCTCATCAGTCCAGTGAATGTTTGACATTGTGCAGCAATCTTTCTATCAATTGTTCTTCTTTTTTCATTAATGTCTATGAAGGCAGGGTGCATGGTATTTAAAAGTAGGACATGGAAAAGTTTAATGTTAAACATGTTCTTACTGTGAAAAAGCCCTCAAAACTATTTTCACTACAGCAGATTTGGTTGTTTTATAGGAAACCACTGGAATGCAATACTAAATACTAATCCTGTATCTCAGGAGTGAGACTAGCTGGAAAAATAATGAAATAACTATTTTTAATAGTAACTAAAAATCCAATGCAGTGGTGTAATCGGATTTGTTCTAAATACTATGGAAAAGTAATTTCTGAAAAGTTACCTTCACTCCACCTGAAGGCCTTGAAAGCTAAATCAGCATTTTGTTCTGCCACTTTGGCCAGCCAGTAATTAGCATTTAGATTGGTGTGAATGAGGCATGAACTTACTGATAGGAGCAAAATAGGCGCTTTTGAACTTGACAGAAAATGCAGTGAGGGCTGGAGGATCCTTTTTTGACATTAAAGTGTCAAGTGCTGCTTAAATGTCACATTCTGCTTGACAGGACTGCTGGGGTTTTTCATTTGACACTTGGGGCGTACTTCAAAGAGGCCCCCCTTGTTACATGCAAATGTTAGCTAAAAACTGGGCTGGGTCCTTTCTGTTGTCTTCCTAGCCAGTTAGGCCTTCAGTATCACAGCCTGTTTGACATGTCTGCTAAGTTTACATATAGGGCCTGATTCACACAGGTAAACTTTAGTTTTACTAACACAAATTTTACGACTGCGGAGGCTTTGCACATAAAAAGTAGGCCAGTCCTTTATTTTTATGTGCGTTGTCTCCTCAGTTGTAAACTTACTATAAGTTAAACAAAACTCCCATTTATGAATACTAAAAAATAGTGAACTTATACAAAAGTGTAAGTTTACCTTTGTGAATATTTTTGTCCAATCTTTTTATGTGTGGCGTCTCCGCAGTCGTAAAATTAGTATTAGTAAAACTAAACTTGTAGTTTGTGAATACCCAAAAAATAGTCCACATACACAGAAGTGTAAATTTATCTTTGTGAATCCAGGCCCTTATCATTTGGAGCACAATTTAAAGAAGGGAAACAAAATGCCATAAAATGTGTATGTATTCACTGTCTAGTTGCAAAAAGCTAGGCTTTGGTATACCATACTTCTATCTCTGAGGTTGTTCTGGGTACAGGGACAGCAGTAAACTGGATTTAGGTGTTAGATGTGGAGGGACACTGGGATTACCATAGTACAACCACCACACACCCAACCAGCCCTCAGAAACCAAGTTTAGTGTTGCCAAAGACTTCAGCCATCTTGAAAACACCCGAAGGGGGTAGGGTTAGCCCCTGGAACCTTAACCATACTGGTTAGGGCATCCCCATGGATCATTCCTACTCACTAGCTTGTGCCAGGCATAAATAGTGGCATCTCCAGGCACCCACTTCAGAACTCTCCTGGAGCTGTGGAAGATAAGAAGAGAACTGAACCTGTTGTCTGAGTCCTGAGAATCTCTCTGGTCCCCCTTCTTGGATTTCTGTAATCTTGGAGTCATTAAATTAATTACATTTTACTCTATTTTCCAATTCGTTTTGGGATTTTTATTGATTTGTATTTCGACTTTATTACTGTTTTAGTACTGCAAAAAAAACTTTAAGCAATGCTCTAAGTTAAGCCTGTCTGCTCTGTGCCATAGCTGCCTGAGGGCTGAGCTCAGGGTAATTTTATAACTTTAAGGGTTCACCCTGACAAGGATTGTGGTTATTATCCCCCTCAACTAATACCCAACATTTTTTGCAATCTCCAAATGGACAAACTTGCAACCCTCAGCCGTTACGTTGTCAGTAGCATCATCCAGGAAGCACAAGGCCATCTGCACCCAGTTCCCATAGTAGGGACATAATGATTATCAGTGTTGGAAGGAGTGTTTTTTAGCATATCCTGTAGCCTAACTACAGGGCCTAGAATTTCTAGGCGATGGTCATGGCATTGCTTTAAGACATGCTCTGTGTCCTTCCTCATTTCATCCTATACCTCAGGAGAAAGATGACCAGATTAGGATCAAATTCAGGAGCAAGGCAGGATTTATTTGTAATCGCTGGCATTGAGCAGTCCACCTACATAGTAGTTCTTGGCCCTTGTCTAAAGGGCAGGCAAGCCACTTATTGGTAAACTGGGAGATTTGCGGATTGGGGGAACACTACCTGGACCTGTGCTGGGCCACAGGGGTTGCCATCAAGGCCTAGGAAGTTGTAGGATGAAAGAATGAGGGAAGCATCATTGGGTTCACAAACCAGTAGGGCTGTCAGTGGATCCTCATCAGAAGTAGGCATGTCTTCTGCAGTGAGAAACTCCTGTGTGACGGCCTGCATGACACCTCGTTAGAGGTATTAAGCACTATATAAATAAAATTTCAATTCATTGTTGCAGCGCTGTACCTATAATATTTTTTCACTAAAGGGTAACAGTGCAGGCTGTGCATTGCCGTGGCAAGTCTGTGATAGGCCAAATGCAAGAAAATAAACTACCTCCACTCCCCAAAGCCCCTGGTTTAGTAGTAAAGGATTGCCATTAGTTGGGTTGGGGTGGAGGGGTACCTTCATAACTTTGGTGCTACTGCATCTACTGCACTAATTGTAGTTACGACCCTAAGCCTCGGGGACACGCAGAGACCTTGCACGTTGAAATTCGAGGGGCTAGCACCTCACCCAGAAAAGGGTTGTAAACATTCTGCCTAGGGGAACCTCTTTAAAGTTCCCCGGTTTTATGTAGCCTGTGGAAGCAGTCTGAAGGTGGGGCAGGGAGAGACTCCTACAACTCTTCCTAAGCTGTTGCTTTCAGGACAGCATTTCACCAGTTTGCTTTTTGATTTGGGTTGGGGAGGAGGAAGAGACGTTGTCTTTTCATATCAGTCTGTGATCTGAACTTAATTTTCTGAGACTTAATAATTTGTATAGCAGTGCAAAGTAATAGCAATAGCATGTAGTATTTCACTACATCAGTGTGTTTAAAGGCAGAATGTTAACTTTGTAATGTTAAAATATTTGAATGGCAAATTATTAACCTGATGATGTTGAACATGTGCAGTTTCTTTAGTTGAAATTCCAGTTGATTATTTCCAAATTATTTCTACCATATTTTTGGGGATATTCCATAATTTTCATTGGAGAATCACAATTGATTCCATAGTTCTTTTGGAACCTGTTATTTGTGTTTAATGGTATTGCCCTCTGTTGTTTTTTTAACTAGTAGGATTGCCTATGTGTTTTGAATGGGTATACACACTCTAATTCCCAACATTTTATACTGTGTAATTGCATTCTCTAGAAACTATTTGTAGCAGGTTAATTGAAACCTGCACCATTTACCTTGAAAGGCTACGGTATGTTTATCAAAATGTGTATACAAATTCGAGTTGGCAATGTGAAACAATAATGTAATCTCTATATAGGCCTGTGTCGATTAAAATGTGACATTCATAGACTGATGAAATATTGGATAAGATAATTAGTATGGATAGCTAATGACCTGAAGCTTTAAATTATCAAGCCCACCTCTGAGATATAACATTTTGGAAAATGCAAGGGTTTTAACCAGTAAACATTGAACATTGACATTTTAACTATGTTTTAAGCATTCGGGAAGGGTTTGTTTGGCTGTCTTCTTAAATTTTACCTGATAAACACTGATGCTGTTAATTTTTTAATTTCTGCAAGCACACTTCAGACTTAATTGTGAGGGTCGGTCCAGGGCCCTCAAGGTGAGTCGACCCAGAGGGACTGCTCCCAGTTTGCAGAGGCTAGGCCCGGGGAAATCGGCCTTGTTTACAGTGAGCCTGGGGTCATTGGGCTGGCCTCTTTTCCGACCTAATCCTCGCAAGATATCAATGGAACTATCAATTGCATTATTTGCCCATCATTACACCCAGGTTTCTGCAATCTGGTCTCTGACCTCATAAACCGCGCTGTTCCATGTACAGCACTACGTGTCTAAGAAATCCCTGCTACAACAAAAATGTTATTTCAAATGTACCGCTGTACTAATTGAAGCTAGGTCGGCATGTAACCTTAAGAAAACGAGTGTGCTGTGAGCTGAACCTTAGCAGAGAGTAAACTGCATGGAGGAGAATGATGGAGGGGCACAGTACCCTGCATGGAGAGCAGAGAAAGGAGATAGAGCACCAGGCCAGCCACTAACGTGAGGAAAAAATTGAGACAGAGCTTCCCTTAGAAACTCAAAGAGGGCCTTGTTGGAAGGCTCTGATAACTTGTTTGACTCACCCCTGAAGGTTTGGTGCATAGTGTGAGGGGTGGGACTGCAGTTTCTATTATTCAAGTGAGGAAGTTTCTAGGCAGGGCCTTTCCTTTGTGTGTCTGATTACTGCTACATGAATGTTGAATGGCAACCAGATGCAAATCCTCACACTTCATTGTGCCTATATTGTGGGTGCTCCAGATTAGACATAGCCCTTGTTCTACCTGCCCTGAGAAGCATTACCTTACACTAATTCACTAAAACAGCTGTTCTCCTTCATCCCACCCTGATCATCAGAAGGAACCAGGAGGCGCATCTCTAGTACAAACATTTAAAGTACAACATTCCTGTTCTGTGTTTTTCTTCCATCAGATTTTATAGGAAAACAACACCATACTTATTTTATTTCTATTTACTCACAGGTGATGGTAGTGTGTGTTGTGTACTCAGTGGTGTTCTCGTGGCTAACAATGATATTGCAACACATGCAAAGTATGTGATTTCTTTCTACCGGTTTGCATTCTGTCTCAATAAGTCCCCACAACATTCCTAAAATTATGCATGAAAACTGACTTTGACTTAAAACTTTCAATCCTTGACTCATCTTCTTTCAGATGACTCTCTCCTTTGTTTTCATCCTCTGCATGCCTCCTCTCACTGAGCGTAGCCTACCCTAAGTCACATGCATGTTTGTCTTAAGCATCATTATTGTATCCTTACAAATTGCCCACCTCTCCTTTCTCCTTTAAAATTCATACCACTGAAACCTAACAATACCTAATCTACTATAGCACATCTATTAATCTCATCAATCAATGCATGAATTCACATACCCCATACCACAGCTAACTCTCAATAACTTAATCTACCACATAGAAACTGGAGCAAATGCATGGCATGGATTCTTTAAGAGCACAAGACTAATCACAATAACTAACAATGACCCCAAAAAAATACTAACCCTGAGTCCTGGAGCAGCATGCTGCCAAGCATAATATGCTCTACTACCTCTTACGGGGTAGTAAGTGATATATAAATGCAGTTACAATACAATGCAACATATACCACTCCTGCCTCATACTAATACCAATTCCATAACACTCAGTGGTTGGTCAGTCAATTTTAGTTCATACAGATTTCCTCATACTGCTTGACACTCTCACAGAGAACAAAACTGCTATGGGTCATATCCATCACCCAGTACTGACCTGTCCCCAGCATTAAACCACCTGTCAACAACTTAACCAGCATGGAATAATTTAAGATATCTGTCACATGCTGCTGGCCAAAGAAGGACTTTAATTTAGTCCACCACTGTGGGTCCCAACTCGCTACAGACTATGACTGCTTTTGACTTCTCACCATGGCAATCAGATATGGGATGATAGTAACAATGTCCATCCCAGCAGATCTGTGATCCGCTCCCTCCAACCTATGCCTGCTCAGGATAATACATTTTAAACTTTGACTAAGATATCAGAGAATGGACAATCCAGTGCACAAAACCGCTCAGTGGCCTATGAAAATAGGAAATATCATAAGAGACCTGAAGAGCTGCTCAAAGCTGCCAGCTTACTGAAAACCATGAACTACGCACCTATCCCTCACACTTCTTCATCCATCACACTGCTAAGCCCTGCATCCCTTAACACAATAACCGCACCTCGGTTGTCATCACACACAACATGGAAACATTTTCCACATAGGATCAAAACAAAGACAATATCCTTCCACCCACACACCCTACTTGATGTAGTGTGCTACCCATGTAGGCATGCGCTTCAGAGCACCACCTAGGAGTTGTAAGTGCCATATAAATGCTGCAATACAATACAATATAAAGGTAAACACAGAGCCTCAAATGCGCTTGCTTCTGTCAGGATGAATCGAAAAGGAGGGCCGCTAATTACTTACCATGTTTAGGTACGATCATCTACTATTGACAGAAATGGCTATAGTATTGGAAGGAAATCAACCTTCCAAATGTGCCTGCCTTTGTATTGGTGTAAAAGTAGAAACATTCCTATGGTTTCGGCCATTGTTTTACCTTTGATGTTAAATCCTTCATTTTAGCTGATTGAGGACAATGATAAGAAATTCAAACACAATCTAATTCTAACTTGACATTGGCGTATCTCACTAAAATTAAAATTGGTCTTTAGTACTTGCCGTCATCAAATGCAGTTGATGTAGCGGAAGCGGGTGGGGAATAATAACATCACTTACCATCCACACCAAACACTATAATAACTACGATAACATAACTATAATGTCGGGCCCATAAGACATTATTTCTCTGATAACTGTAACAAAGGTGCTCCGACGGATCTTTGGTAGAGTTAAAAGGGACTGTGTATTTGAAACCACGGAAATGCTATTTCCCCATGAGGACCTAGAATGAAGGAAATACGCTAAACAACATAAACCATATCATTAGGCAATATTTATCTAACTCATGAATAAAGACAAACACCTTTCTTTGATTGTCTCTTTGTTATTTTGATTAATGAATGGTCAATCACAAAAGTCCAAATAGAATGACACCATTTAGTTCGCAAATGTTACAGAATATCACAATACCGCATAACAGATTCAAATCACAAGAACAGATTCATCAAGAATAGAGGAGTGAGAATAAGAGAAGTACACAGTAGCAGTGAAAATACTTCACCTAAGAACGGAAATTCTAATGCTCAGCGAACATTAGTAGGAAACTATGCCTACGGCCGTTAGGAATAGCGGAGGCAGCACCATCAGCCGATGATGTGCAAAGTCTCAAGGGAAATGTTCAATAGTTCCGCAGGATTGCCAGCCAGAGTATCAGGAATCAGCAAGGCATGCAGCATACCACAAACGCAGGACAAGTCCCCTGAAATCTTGAGAACAAGCCGAAGAGCACCTTCCCACGAAGGTCTTTATACATTGCTACTTTCCTTCCTTGGTTAATTTGTTGCACTCTCTTCTTTCTACAAACATTTTCATTGGCTAAACACGATGGTGTGGTGGTCTTCTAACAATGACCTATCCACAACTTCTGAACACTCTTTGTCTAATACATTATACAACTTCCTTTGGAGAAAGTGGAAATAACATAGTTACAAATGTATTTTATTAATGAAGCAGTAACTTTTCAAACATCCTTCTACTCTCACTCAAACAGGAAAGAACGTAATATTTTCAGACAGAATTAGGCTAATATCTACGCTCTAGGAAACAACTCGTAACATATGAAGGTCTGCAGCTAAGGACAGCATTGTGTTACAAATCACGGGACAGGAGTACGTGAACACATTCCCTAATATTCTGAGGCCTACATTTACTATACAAAAGAGAGAATTAATTCTAAAGAAAAAACCTACACTATACTTTCACAAAGAATAATGCATTTTCCCTTGTCGTTTTAATTTCTGCAGTAAGGGAGACAGAATGACATGCATTAGAAAATACATGTAAACTATATTAATTTCATTTAGTCGTCACTGTGTTTTTATTTGTCTAACTAAAATAGAGCATATTATCGTGCCTTTGCACATTTCTCACGTTGTACACTAATTTTGTTAACATTAGTAGTTATCGTTTTTCAAACATTAGTATTTATTTCACACCAACAGGTGGAATTCATTGAGCAGATTTTATTACAAAAACCATGCTCCATCACAGTTCTGGTACAAAGTGAACATATCACAGAAGAGCAAAAGCATTAAAAGACGCTTTAACATGATTGATATGGTGCTCACCCAGGGAAGCAATGAACACACTATTCATAAAGGGAAACGCTAGACTATAATATATGTGTGTTTTTTTAGAAAAAAAAGGCCAACCCACTTCATAGCAGCTTTATTGGGGATAACTACTTTGGTTTTAGGGCTCTGACAAAGTTTAAAATTTTCTTTAAAAGTGCTTGAATGGCGCTCTGCCTGCCCGGAAAGTCTGTATTGATGTCATGTGGGTCTTGACCCCCAAGTGATTCAATGCCTTTGACATGGGAGACTAGATGACCCTGGGGCAAGAGCTCAGCTGTTATTTTTAGAGGTTCCTTGTGGGCAATGTATCTCTCAAACTCTCACTGGGACATTAGTAAATTCAATAAATAGGCCAAACGATGGTATCTGGATTACGGACTTTGTTGGGGGCCTTAGAAACCATTTCTTAAATATTTCTACCATGTAGTTTTTAATCTCAATCTTTTCTTTCTAGTATTGTTGCAAAGTCTATTAGGTTTTTAAGATTTGATATAGAATACTAACTGCTGTATGATATATTTATGAAAGATTATGATTAACCCTTGGCTGTCCTACTGTCCTCCAGACATATTTTCTTCACAAGAAACAGCTGGAAACAACAAATTAACTATCTGATATGTACTTTAAAAAGTCATGTTGGACTTGCTTTGGCACTGGTGCAAAATGCAGAAGAAAGTTCCAGATTTGACACATTGTGCTATAGCCAAAATGAACCCTTTCATTTTGTGAATCTCTGACAATACATACGCATTCATCTCTGCTGTTCGTCAAGGACCGGATCTAGCGAGGCAACAGATGTTTAAGTTTATGGTGATCAGATTTTTAAAACGAAAAATCTTTACATTCCACAAACATAGAAGAAGGACTACAATCCTGCATCCACCTAGGAGAATAGAATGACCTAATTGACTACACTTCCCAACATAGAAAACATAGACAATGAGGCACTTAGGGTTATTTAAATTCAACGTTTATACAGAGTATCATCTACGTTAAATAAATTACTTTGTGATAAGAGCTGCTAACTAGTCCTGCACCGGAAGACATAAAAAATATTCTCCGTTTGTGTTCAGTCAAGCTTGTACAAAAGCTAGGACATGTTCTGAATTTACTGAAATGAACTAGAGTATATGATAAAAAACCTGGCAAATCTGGGAAGCCTGGCTGCCCTATTTAATCAGCCTATTGTGGTGGGGAGCTGGAGTTTAATTATCTTCACTCGTTTCAGTTCAGTTAGGATTACAGTATTCCAGAGAAGTTTTAAGCCATGGGCAAAGTGGGTTCTGGCCCAAGGCCCCAGACTTTCAGGGGGCCCCTTGATAGAGCCAGCTCTGTTCTCCAGACATTTTGCCCTTATGACCCTGAATAATTCTTAAACAGATTTCTTTACAGGCCGTTTTCCTTTAATTTGGCTGATCTGTGAGGCTATTACAGACATATGTTTATTTTTCATGCAACATTCATAAAAAAGTTCTTTTTAGACCAAAACAGAACCTCACACATGAGAAATTGGAGGGTGTCAGGTCACAGAGATTATTTGCAGTAATATTAGTGAGCTGCTGCTGTGTTACAATAATCAAAACACACATCACTATCCCTGAATAGTAGATGTAAACACATTTAGAATTTGGACAAGTGTTCCTGTGCACTTTTAGTGACCTGGTCAAAGATGTCATGAAACAGCTGAAATTAGATCATTAATTCAAAGCTGTTCCGAACAGGGAGCCCCTAAATACGTTTGGCCCAGGGCCCCCAAAATCCTTAAGATGTACCTGCACTGTTCTCAAAAGTGATATTCTGATGGCTAACACAGTGAATTGACTCACAATTGAAAATATATTTACGGATAAAAAACTGTCAGAGTTAGGAAGGAGAAGTGAAAGATGTGCTCTGATAAATGGGGGATTTTAGATTTTAAAAAACAACTGAAAATGACGATCATTGAAAAATGTAACTGTTTAGATCATGATCTACTCCTCCTAGGGTGATACATATCCAGAAGTGTTTATTGAGAAATGGCACATTTGTCTCCAGTGAAAACATTTTCGTGTGTCTGCTATGCAGAACTGATATTTCATTCTATTGTTTCCCTAGTAACAGATATTCATTCCTTCAATCACTTCAAAATATGATTGTTCTTACATTCCTAATACTCAGTACATTTAATATGCCATGCACTTCTACCCAATTATTGATTATCCTCTATATACATCTAACACTTTTTTCACTTTCATTCAATTATACTACATGGCTGTTGGCCATGTGTTATATCCTGCAATTATAAACAAAGGAAACTCTCCTAATGAGTGACTTGCATTAAATTCACCATCTTCTCAATTGGATTGTTGTTTGTAGTGATGTCATGCCAATAAACCAGAAGAATTATGAACATCTTTCTGGGCGGAAAGTCTGTTTTTTTAGAAACCGGCATCCTCCACAGAATTTTAGAGGAGTCCAGAACTAGATTTGAAGATGTTATCTCAACCAATGAAACTAAAGGTATTTCCAATGAGCTGAAGAATGCCAAAACACTGTGCCTGAAAGTTTGCCAAATGTACACCACAGAGTGCTGAGATCACTAGTGATTTTATATCTGAGATCAATTAGCAGCTCACCTACTCAAAAAGGGAATGGACCAGAATTCTCAGGACAAGTTACTATTTTTGTAATCCATGAAGCATGCAGGAACCCAGTGCACATATCCTGCACAACAATTTTAAATGAGTGCTCCCTAACTACCTATTCACATGTTGAACATCATCATTAAACCCCAAATGAAATGGTAAAACTAGTGGGATGCTGAAAGTTAATCACTTTTTCGACAAGTGCTCAAACAAATCTCAATTGGACTTGGTGAGTATTTAAATGATATTAGTGCATATAAAGCTTTTTTTGATAAGCATATTTTAACATTTATTGGGAACTTATAAGGATGAGATTCATTACATGGTCAGGCTCAATTAATGGGCAACAAGTCAGACTTGAGGTAGATTATAAAACCATCACAACAATACTTATTAAGAAGCTAACTCTGTAAGAACATTATTAATTCACCCTGTCACAAAGGCTTTGTACCAAGCAGTGCATCTAGCAGCTCTGACAGAATACATGGCCACTTCAGTACACATTGCACAAGCTCACCACTTACCTCCTCCTACAATTGTAATAGATGAATGAAGCAAATTTAAAAGGAAGGGCATGGTAAATGTATGCAATGCACTTGAAAAATGTGAATTTTTGAGATAAACCTACTGATGAAATGAAACTTAAGTACATTTTGACTAGAGCGTTAGATTTGAAGAATGTACAAACCCTACCTACTTTAGATCAAGAGAGGAATGCCACTGGGATAACAATTTGTCTTTGAAATGTTTATTTAACAATTGTCAGAGAAAACCATTCCACATAAGCAAACTGCTCTACTTAATTTAGAGATTTGTCTTATAAAAAGCATTGTGTAGTGTGCCGATGATTCAATAATATTAGCGTTTAATTTAAAGAAGACCATGAGTGTGGGAGACTTTGGAAAAGCAGTTCTATAAAAGCAGGATAAAATTAACATCCTCAATACTGAATTTAATGATATTGGGGGCTCTAGCGGAAGGGAACAATAGTAAAATATAAAGATAATTTACATTTGAATTAAAGTAAACCATTAATGCTAACACATAATTAGCAAAGGAAATGGGAAATAATGGCACCTTTAACAGGTATTAGAGGACAGGCAAGGTACACTTTATCATCTTACCAACATTTAAATTTGTCACCGTAAATCGTATTTTCCAAAGAAAGTTATTAAAAAATTTAAAGTCTGATAAGCAGCTCTGGTCTTAAAGCAAAAGCTTCTAAACTGTAATGAAATGGTGAAATAAGACCTATGGATAAGAGAGGTTGTGCTTCGTCTGACATATACAGTTTTAAGTTGGGCAATGCAATGAAGACAGAGACAGAGGATGAATGATACTGGGAACTTTAATCGAGGATCAAAGCCCCTGATCCAGTTGAAGTGTACATTTTAAAATTTGTGTATTAGGTGCTTTAAAAACGGTAATGCATAAAACTGTTTCAAATATGTCAAGACAGGGAATGACATCTGGACATTTTGGCACTCCCGAGTTTCTTCCGATCGCAGTACATTAAAGTATCCCCAGCACCACCTCTTGTGGTGCTGGGGATGGTGCTGGTGCATTAGCAATCCATTTATTTGGTGCTGGTGCATTAGCAATCCATTTATTTCTTGTGGGACTTGCGCAAATCAAGAGTTATCTGAAAAATGTTAAATCTTCACTTTTCATTATATTCAAGGCTAGTTAAAATTCCCTTGAGCAGGTTCAAGTATTTTCAATTTTCCAACACCACTCGGTATTCAGCCAGGAGAATCAGTGTCAATTATCATGAGTCTATTGAGCATGGCAAGTCTTACTAGTGTAGGTATTTGCTGATCACTTAAATAAAAAAATCATGGTCATCCACAGCTGTTTGGGGAGGAAAAATGGTAGTGGAATTACAGATGAGGTTTGTGAAGCAAATATATGGAGTCGTAAAATATGGAACATTTCAGGAACACCATTTATTTGTGCTCTTTGTTTGTGCTAACTTGATATTAGCTTCCTTCAGCTAAGAACAACAAACTCAATAAGAATATGGAAGTAAGATGTCCATGTTGTGAACGTTTGGAAGATGATGCAATGCACCTTTGTGTTCTTTTTCTTTTTTTTACACTTAAAAAAATGTGTTTATTTAGACCATAGTCTAAAAACATGATCATAAATACATCCTAAAATCATAACTAATGAAAGAATGATAAACAAAATGCATCTCAATGTACGTACAAAATTTAAAAGACGATCAATTAATATAAAGTCTTGTGCCACCCTCTTGATCTCTTACAATTTGTCTGGCAGCCCTTTCAGAGACTCCCATATTGCATTTAAAACTCTCCGTATTGCACATACCACATTTAAAAATCTCATGTCTATCAACAGGCAGAGGGCTTGACCCTGATTAGTAATCTTATAAGTAGTAAAAACAGGTTTTAAGTACTCTTTTCATTCATCTAGAAACCACAGACAATCCAATAAAGTATGCAACCCACTACATTTTACTTTCAGTCCACAAGTACACAAGCCCTACTCATCGCTCATTGCTGCTTTGATCTTCCTATCTGCGTAACATGGGTTTGGCCAGACCCTAAATTTTAGTGTTCCTAAGCTTGGGACTTGGCAGGGCCTCAATATATGGGAACACATCATCATTGCTCAAGGCTTTAACCAAAAACTGGGTTTACAGTTTACTTCCTAGATAGTGCAGGTCATCCTCTCTCGCACTTTTGCTTATATTGGCGCATAGCTCCTGCTTGGGGATTGGTTGCCCTATCTTCCACTGATCAGGCACTAATGACAATTTAACACAAAGTTTCCCTAGCATGCATCTAACAAGGGACGCCTAGTTCAGTTCGCTTTTCTCTATCTCCATTTTACAGAGGTGTGATATTTAAGGCTTACTGTTGGAAAACGAGGCAGTATCTGTGAGGCCTGCACAAATAACATGTCACATTTGTCCTTCACTGGGAACCAAACACCCTAGTGTAGCGCCTGTCTCGCAGAGGGTAGCGTTGCAGAGCAGTCTAAGGCTTACTCAAGGGAGGTGGTGTGGGCTAGTAATCGCCATTACAGGTGCGCAGAAATAACACTCAATAATTGATTGTCCAGTCTGTACTTTGCTTTATAAAAGTAAGAGTACATTTATTATATACACACACACTACTTAATACTATGCACCAATTTACAAATATACATAAGCTGTTGGAATTACTTTGTGACATTGCATAACATCTCCACCCCTCCCGCAGGGGGGGTGTGGTCTAGTACCACCACTCCCATGTATGCACATCATCTTGCCCCCTAATGCAGTGGGTTGACACAACCTGGAGCGAGGGCCTTGCCAACTGGCACCATCCCAGTGGCGACCCCCCCCCCCATCATCTCAACAAGCATTAAAAATAGGTACACCTGCCCTGGGGACACATAACCCTGACTGAGCATCTCATACTGACCATACAGTATGCAGCTCTACATCCTGTGGCTAACAGTCTGGGTTGTTCCTCCCCTAACGCAGTACCAAGAACACATGTTTGGGCATCACTTTAAATGAGGTACTTATCATAGATGATAACAATTACAATGCATTTCAATCACAGCCTCTAAAAGGCATCACAGGTAAAATCACAGGATTACGCAAATCCAGCCAGACACCCTAGCAGGAATGTCCAGCAACATAACCCCATTTGGCTTATGACTCCACCTTACACAGGTACCTCACATTCCACGTGTGACTTACAGTCCCTCCAAAAGAAATAACATTGGTAAATGCACTTCTAGTGCAGTTGCCCCTCTTCACCTCCAGGGGATGTCCTTCTCCAGACATCCCTAGCACAGCCTTTCACACTTTGAGCCAATCCTTAAGGCACCCCCCAGCTGTAGAACAAAAGTTCCAGCCCCGGGGAAAGTAATTGCTGGCTGAGCCCTTGAGGGGTTATTCCTTACAAGTCCCCAGAGACTTAGAGAGGGGCTTCCCATTTTCGTGCTGGGGGAGACTGCGTTGCTCCTGCAGCTCCCCCGGCACCTGGTCACACATTTGGCGGCGACCCCGTCCTCCTGGGGCCACCACGAACCGAGAAAAAAGCTGCTTTTCTTTGCAGGCCGGTCCAGGCCTGCAAGGCATTATGGGGCGCTCTTCCCCAGCCCTGTGAATAATTGAACAGCGGCTCCCCTGCTGCTCGGGGAGAGCCGCTGACATCGTTGGCGGCCTCACACCACTGCGGATTCCCGCAGGGAGGGCCCGGTCCCACCCGGACCCCCAGGTGAGTCATGGCAGCTCACCCCCGGCTGCTCCGTCCGCCTCTTGCTCCTCTTCGCGGGGGCCCGGTCCCACCAGGGCACCCCGCATTTCCGTCGTCTGGGTAGGTGAGTGCAGCCCGGGGAGCCCACCCCCGGCTGCTCCAGCTGGCTCCCGGTCCGGCCCGCACCCTTGTGTGCGGCCGCGGGAGCCAGCGCTGCTCTTCTGGTCTGCCCGCTCCGGCGGGCAGACACAAGGCTTTTCCACAGCCTGGCGGGTTTTTGGGGGAGTGCGACGGCACTCCCCCCGCCTTCCCGCTGCCGCAGGGGAGTGCGGCTGCACTCCCCCCCACCTCCGCCATCGCTTCGGGGCCCGGAGATGGGGTCCCGGGCCCCTGGACCTCTTCACGGGGAGCGCGACGGCACTCCCCGACTTCTCTTCGCCCGCAAGGGGGGGTTGCGCGATGGCGTGCCCCTTTCCTCATTTTCGTCGGGGGCAAGAGTGGGCTCCTGGCACCCTGTCGGGGCATTTTCACAGGGAGAGCGACGGCGCTCCCCGACTTCGCTTCGGGGCCCGGAGTTGGGATCCCGGACCCCTCTCGCCAGTCCACGGGGGGGCGCGACGGCGCTCTCCGGTCACCCTTTTCGTCGGGGGCCAGGGTGGGCTCCTGGCACCCCTGTTGGGGCAGTTTTACAGGGAGCGCGATAGCGCTCCCCGGCTTATCTTCTTGTGGGGGCAGCCCCCGGGACCTGCCCCACCCCGGGGGCACCTTTAAGACCGGCGGCGGAGCCCCACGCGCTTCGTCGCCGATCTCAACAGAGGTCAAAGGTTGCCTACCTTCTGGGGGGCATATCTCAGCCCCCAGGGTACCGATCTGCACCATTTTTGCCTCCTCTTGCTCCTGGTGGCGCTCCCCAGCCACTGGGAGCCCTTTCTTTTGCCCTCTTGGTCTCCAGGAGGGTGAATGCAGCAGGGAGCGGTCTTCACTGGCTCCCCGCGCCAGCCTTTCACTTGGCTCTCTTCCTGGGCCTCTCTTCTAACTTTTTTTGTTTAAATATCTTTATTGGTATTTTCTGATTTTATCATAATTGGCATTACGATTTTACACAACATTTCCAAATGTCTACAGCAAAAATATAAAACACATGTAACGAATAGCAGTATATGTTACAGCAGAATGAGAGTATTACTGATATACTATTCTTTACTTACAGATACATATGTCGTGTGGGACACGTATTGTACTGTTCCAGTGTGCCATTGCTCACATGTATTGCTACATCATGTTTTATAAATCGTAATCATGTTCAGTTACATCGTGATTAGGACACAACCGATCAGAGCCAGCATCACAATACCTGAGATATATGCAATCCTAACATATAAATTAGTCTGTCGTTCGGACTTGAACATCATTGTATAAAAAGTAGCACATAATGGCAATATGAAATAGGAAGCCGCTGGAGGATACCAATAAGACATGTTTTTTAGAACATACAATCAAAACTAAAACTTATAATATAAAAACTGCCATCTATGAGTTATAAGTTGGGTCAATATTTACATAACTGAGTGTGAAAGTGTATTGTCAATACATCGCTGCCTAGTGGCTCGCTTAGCCGGGGAGTTAAATTAATGCGTGTATCCACATATAACTGTAAAACAGCAGTGGGCACCGCTATACCCAGAGGTGTGCAGGGTTTAGATAGTCACTCTTAATGAACCGGGAGACTTATGAATGTGTAAGTTCATGCACACCAAGGTGTACCAGTTCCGCTTAGCCATGCAGCAGGACACTACTGTCTCTATTGCAGTTCAGCGGATTGTGCATCATCATCCTCCACTGCATCACCGCGTTGAAGGGCGGTGAGTATATTGTCCCAGCCCTGCGCAATAGGATATTTGCGGAGCCCCGCCATCTCCTCCCTGTGCAGTGCCGTGCTCTCCGCCTGCGCCCGTATTATATGAGCGTTTCCAGCTAGCCACCTCTGGTGGGTCCGCATGTTTCCATTTCTTAGTTATTAGTCTTTTCGCAGTGATTAAACCCAAATCTCGGAATCTCGAGGTGACCTTATTGCTTTTTGATCTGGCATAAAGTCCTAGAAGGCAGATCTCCCATGACAGTGGCAGAGGTATGTTCGTGCATGTGGCAAGTGTTGTGACTACCTCCTGCCAATAATGTTGGAGGGATGCGCAAGCCCAGAGCATGTGAAGTAGGTCTGCATCCAGCTGCTGGCAGCGCAGGCACACAGAGGTGGCGATATGGAAATATCTGTTTATCTTGTCAGGGGAGAGATACGCCCTCTGTATGATGAATGTTTGTATGAGTTTGAACCTGGAGTTTCTCAGTATGTATCTGGAGCCTGCCAGTACAGCGTCCCATTCCTTATCAGCCCAGGGCCGGCCTCTATCTGTTTCCCAACTAACTCGGAGCCTTTGCATCGGTTTCAAAGTATGTGTAAGAAGCGCCTCTACCAACCAATGCACTACATGTGATCCCGCAGCCATTACATGCAGATATAGTAGTAATAAATGTGTCGGTGGTTCGGCTGTTATGTCCCCCCAGGCGGCCGACAGAGCTCTCAGGAGGGAAGTATGTAGGAGGAATTGGCCTGTCGGCAACTCAGCGTCCTCAACTAGCGTCTCGATTGTCAGTAGTACGCCGTCCCTGTATAGATCGCCCAGAGTGTCTAGTCCCGTAGCATGCCAGGTCGCCAGGGCTGTGTCTGATGTACCCAGTCTGCCCCTTGGTGTACCCAGCAACGGCAGGATCGGGGCATACAGAAGGGTCGCACGGGTGAGATATAAGCTCCTCTTGTAACATTGACGCGCCAGTCCCAAATGTAGTTGTTGTGGCCTTGGGAGTTTTGTGGCGGGGTGGAACAGATGACAGATTTGAGAGTGGGTCCAGGGCTGGTGCGCAGTCGCTGTGTCTTCCAGACACCTACCGTCAAGCCATTTCGTCGCCCATTGGAGTTGGGCAGCTAAATAATACAGTTCCATATTGGGGACAGCCAGCCCACCCTGACCAGTGGGAACGTACATTTTCCACAGAGCCACTCGCGGCCTCCCCTTATTCCATATTAAATCCCGAAATAACCGTTCTAACTCTCGAAAGATCTTGGACGGAATATAAAGTGGAAGATTTGAGAAATAGTACAGCAACTTGGGTAAAACAATCATTTTCAACAGAGTGATGCGACTCATGATGTTCAGAGGGAGTGTCTTCCAGAAGTGCATTTGAGCTCGGAGAGCCGAGATTGCCCTAACCAGATTGCCCTCTAATAAGTCATCGGGCATCCGATATATAAAAACACTGAGATATCTGAAGGTGGTGGGGTACCATGTAAGGGGCGAGCCGTTTAAAACTACAGCCTCCTCTGCTGTATCAGGACTGAATGGATAGATCCCCGATTTGGCCCAATTAACCTGGAGTCCAGATTTCTCCTCAAAGGTCCTAAGTATGTCCGCAATGGACGTCGGGATCGTGGTGACATCCCGAAGATATAATAGCAAATCATCCGCATACAAGGAAACGGCATGTAGCCCATCTCCTAACCGTATGCCCCACGCTTCCCCATCTCTCCGGAGCAGCATCGCCAGGGGCTCCATAGCAAGAGAGAACAGCAACGGGGACAAAGGACAGCCCTGAAACGTCCCGCGCCTTACTCTGATGGGGTCCGAGATCAATCCACCGGTGCGGACTCGAACAGTGGGACGTTGATATAATAGACAAATCATTTTTAAATAGTGCTCACCCAGTTCAAATTTGCCCAAAACTGCCGCCAGGTAAGGCCATTCTAGAGAATCAAAGGCTTTCTCCAGATCAAGAACCAAGCAACCCGATCGAGGCCAACTATGTGTTCCGTATTGCTGTACTCTGAAAAACCTACGGATATTAAGAGAAGTGCACCGGGCTGGAACAAATCCATTCTGGTCAGGGTGTACCAGTGTTTTTACTAAAGGAGAAAGACGCTTAGCCAATAGTGATGCAAAGATTTTATAGTCTGTATTAAGGAGCGCCAGCGGGCGATAGGAGCCCAGGAGGTCGGGATTTTTATCAGGTTTGAGGAGGGAGACTAGCAGGGCCTCGTTCTGTGTGGTGGTAAGGGTAGAGTCGTCAAGCGCAGTCTCGTACACTTTTACCAACTGCGGCACTAGAATGTGAGTGTATGCCTTGTAATATTCAGTTGGTAGACCATCGGGTCCAGGTGATTTCCCGTTGGACAGCGAAAAAATGCTGTCAAGGAGTTCCTCTGATTGGAGAGGGGCGTTTAGTTCTTCACTTTGGGTGCGTGTAGGTCTCGGTAAATCTAGGTCTTCCAGGTAAACCTGTACCTCTAGGGGCGTAGCTCATACACGTGACTTGTACAGATCCTTATAATGCGCTACAAATGCCTCATGGATATCTCGTTGCGTATAAGCAATTCCCCCGGTTGCCGTCCTCACCGATACTATTGGCGCTGATGACTCAGTCTGGCGGATAAGCCATGTAAGTAGCTTGCCTGCTATCACCCATGTGGTGCGTTCGTGCCGAGTGAGCGGCATAGTTTAGACATCTCAACCGTTCTAGTAGACGCGCATGTTCCTCTCTGTGTGCATCTAGCCGCCCTTGGGCTCCGTCTATAGCAGCTTGCTCACTAGTGGCTAGTTTCCGTTCTAAGGTGGTGAGTTCTTTTTCTAATTGCGCGCGCATACCTGCCTGTGTCCCCAAACAATGCCCCCTGACGACCACTTTAAGGGCGTCCCATTCCACCAATGGTGACGTGGCTGTGCCCGCATTTTCTTCGAAATATTGTGCCACTGTGGTGGCCAGTTGGTCTCGGAAAGGCGCGACGAGGAGAAATCCGGCTGGAGGCGCCACATTGGGATCGGCGGTATCTCAGCCTCCCATCGTAGCTCCATCACATGCGGATTGTGATCAGAATGTGTGCGTCCCATGTAGGAGGATGCAGGGATACATGGTAGGAGGTCAGACGACACCATGAAATGGTCTAAGCGCACATGGAGTCTATGGGCCCCAGAATAGTAGGACTACACCCTTTCCAGCGGGTTCCTGAACCGCCACACATCGGCAAAGGGCCATTGCTCAGCCCAGTGTGCCAACGCTTTCACAGCTGCATGCGTGGCCGTGCCAGGTAAGGGAGGAAAAGAGCGGTCCAGGGAGACATCCAGTACGCAGTTATAATCACCACCCAGGATCATAGGTGTATTATGCCATGTGGATAGTTTTTGCGATATCTGGTCTAAGAAGGCTGCCTGCTCAGTGTTGGGCGCATAAAGTGAAGCCAATACTACCGGTATACCATCCAGTACACCTTTAACTATAACATATCTGCCCTCCCCATCCACCATTGTGTCTGTCACCCGAAACGGAGTACCCGGTCTTACCCATATTAGTACACCGCGTGCGTAAGCAGAATAGCCTGTCGCTTACAATTGCCCCCTCCAACGTCTGTGGAGGCGTGTGACCTCTACTTGGGGCAGATGTCTCTCCTGAAGGAGTGCTATTTGTATGTGATGGCGTTTTAAATAGGAGTATATGAGGTAGTGGTGCGCCGGGCTATGGATCCCTCGCACATTCCAAGTTCCTATCTTGATGGGCGCCATAACCAATAAGTGTCAGGGGTGCAAGCGATCCCTTCCGACCTGAGGGTGGGAGAGGCTGGCAATGGACATGCGAAACCCATGTTGAAGCACAGTATCGTGCACGGATCGACTTCACAACAATCATACCCTTGCTGAATAATGATGGCATAATAAACATAAAAACAATTCACAATAAGAAATACCATGAGAGCAATTCTGCAACAGGCAATCGCCCAAACTTGTAGTACAATAGCGCACAACTAACGTCTGGGAGGACTATTGTGCACAGCAATATGGAAACTTGCTACGAATTACAACGGAGGAGGAAATAACCGTCATTAGCGGCTAAGTCCATCTCTGGCTAGACACTGGTAAAAACAGGGCCGCTGCTTGTTTGATATACATAATATTCCCATATAAGAAGGGGCCAGCAAGGGGAACATATCGGCAGGTCTGGTACCTGCCGCAGAATATCTACACCATCTCAGCTACTACATACAAATATTACAGCTCATGAACAGCATGCATAGTCTCTTATACTTGCGTGACCAATGGAACCTGGTGTCATTCGGCCAATGAGGGAGAGGAGAAACAGGTTGTTAATATATACACTCTTATGCAATATTATCAGAAGTCTGCGGGGTGACATGCGGCAACACACAGGAGCCCTGGGAAATAGGAAGGGTATCCGATAACTCGTCATCACTGGGCGGTCCTTGTAGGTCAGAGTCTGAGTTGGTATCTTCTGCCGGTGATCCGCTGATATTCGCCACTGCTTGCACCGCTTCCAGCTGTCCACTTTAATATCAGTGCGGGCGGTCGGCCAGATGTCTGCGAGGCCGGGGACTGCGATTTCCGTCGTCTTCTTCGGCGTCGCCGCAAAGGCGCTTCCGGTATCAACTCCCTCTGCCCCGTTTGTAATGAACCACGAGCTTCCAGCCATTCCTCTGCACTCTCCGGGGTGGTGAAAAAGTGAGTCTTGCCATTTGCGATGACCCTCAGTTTCGCAGGAAACAGCAGTGAGTACTTGAGGTCACACTGCCACAGGCGTCGCTTCACCGCAAGGTAAGAATGCCGCTGTTTCTGGACCTGGAAAGTGTAGTCCGGAAAAATCATGACTTTGTGGTTGTCTACTTGTATGTCTTGTAATTTACGAGTTTCTTGGAGGATGGCGTCTCTGTCTCTGTAATTCAATAGTCGGATTAGAAGTGGCCTCGGATTCGAGCCCGGGGGTGGGGGTTTGGCAGGCACCCTGTGAGCTCTCTCGACAACGAAGTGCGGGGACAGGGCCTCTCCCGGCAACAGCGACCGGATCCAGTCTTCTGCATAAGTCACAGCGTTTCTTCCCTCCACTCCCTCCGGAAGGCCCACAACGCGTACGTTATTGCGGCGGGCCCTGCCTTCAGCATCCTCAGCCCTGTCTTCCAAAAATTCCACTCTGTTTAGTAAATCACGAATGTTCTTTTCAGCAGCGGACACTCGTGGTGAGACCTCCGCAATGTCCCCTTCAGTGGCTGCAGTACGGTCTGCGAGTTTTCGGTGGTCGGCATGCAGCAACGTAAGATCCAGCGCCACCTTATCTATTTTACCTTCCAGGGAAGTGCGAATTTGATTCATCGTCTCTCCAAGCTTCTCAACTGCCGCTAACACTGCGTCAAGTTTGTGCGCCATGGGATCCGTCATCTCTGACCCCGCCATCTTATCTGCCTGTGCCCGAGTCTGAGGGTGAGGGGCTGTCGCACCCCCGGTGCCAATCTTCGTACGGCCCCCTCGTGACATGGGGTGGCAGGTAGTACAGGCTAAGCCGGATGTGGTACCTCTTGGACTTCTCTGGAGTGGCCCCCGGAATCTGCACCTACTATCTACATCGATCGAGGCCTAAAATGAATCAGACAGGGCAGACGTGCCAAGCCAGCTCCGCCTGCAGCCACACCACAGTCGCCCTGGCATAGTAGCAGCTGGGTGAACCCCGCAAGCACCCCATACGGTGCTGCGATCGCGGGGGGTCGGGCGTGACAGGTGTATCCTGCGCCAATGTGTGCCCGGTCTCAGGGCCGCAGCGTCCCAGCTAGTAGGCCCCAATGTGAAGAGCACGTGGTGTGGAGGACTGCACCAGGTCGGGGCACGTAGTTACTGGATATCGTCAGCAGTCCTATATTTGGGCCACTACAGGCGAGTAACACCGTCTTCCCCACACGGCAGGCAGCGGTTTATAATCCCCCAGGAGACCTAGTTACCACAGCGCAGCCAACCTCCAAAAGGAACACATGAGTCGGATCAGCACAGGCCCCGTGGATCATTGCGGATGAGTCAAGGGCATCTGCTCCACTGTTCTCCAAAGGCACAGTCCCTTGAATGGTGTTCTGGCGGTGCGGCTCGATGGGCAAATATAGCGCAGTCGTCCGAGCGTGAGCGTTGGGCAAACTACGGCCTCAGGAAAGTCTCAAAGTCCAGCGTGTCGTCTCTCGCCATGCAGCGGCAATAAAAGGAGAGAAGCTAGCTTCTGAGTGCGTCCGCTTTCGCCATCCACCGCCACACCGGGGTCTCACTGGGGAGCTGGGTACCTTCGCAGAGGGTAGCGGGTTTAGCGCTGAGTCTGCACCTTGATTTCCATCCGGGCCTGTAGGGTGGAGTCAGCCAACGCCACAACCCCTCGGCCGGCGGTTCCGCACGTAGCCGGGATCGTCACTGAGTTGGGTAGTGCCGGCTCCTTGCCGCTCCACAAGTCCGATCAGGCCAGACTTAGACTGTCCGCGGTGGCCGGCGGCTTACCCAGCGAGACAGGGCCTCTGCGTCTGGTGGTGCCTGGGGGGCGGGGCCAATCCCCGGCCTCACGTACCCCACCGTACCCAGCGCCGTGGAGCCTTCTTTGGCCAAGTCGCGAGTAGTGCTGTCCGCCCCCGGATTTCATAGTGTTCGGCACTTCGCTACCTCACCGGAACATCAGGGCCACCTCCAAGATAGTTTCAGCGAGCAGCGGTCTCCGCAGCCCGGTTATATTCGGAGTAATGGGGCCAGTGATGGGAGCCGAGGACGGAGCTCTACAGCAGCACGTCCGACTCCATTGCTGGCCAAGCCATGCCCCCCGTCTGGGCCTCTCTTCTAATTGCGCAGAGGCCCAGTCATCTGCTCACTGGTCCTCGACTCCCCCACAGGCGCAATCCAGGGTCCTGGGACAGTCAGATGGTTCTTCCTTCCAACTGCCCATGGCGCCAGGCTCCAGCACCAGTCTTTCACAGCAGACCACACCCCAGAGAGCTTCTCTTTCTGTGCTGTGCAAGACCTTTTAAAAGAATTTGGAGGGGGCTGGCAGGAAGTCTCTTCTTGCCCTATCAGGCCGCTACACCTCACCTCTCTACCCCTGCTCCCTCCTTCCTGCCCAGGCCTCTGGGTTTGTTCAAAATGGTGTCGTCCAGGGGTCTTATGCCACATGGTCTCTGAGAGCCCCTTCCCCCCTCGCTGCCTTCTCTCCAGAGCAGCTTGGTGCCGGGCACCAGGTGTCAGCTGCTGATGGATGAACCTGTAGCTCCACCCATCTTCTCTTTTTGGAGTGGAGGCTTTCGCCCTTGGAATGCTTGTTGTGCAGGGCTGGCTTGGGGAGGAAGGTCATTAATTCAGCCTGGCCGTGTCAGCCCCAGCCAGGCCCTGGTTATGAGCTGACTCAGAGAAATATGTCATTTCTGGATGACCCAAAAGCAGTACAAATATGACTTTGGACTCTGCAGAATAATTCTTCTCACATAGACTACAGTGGACTTTGGTGCGTGTCTGGAATTTGTAGGCCCTAGGAAAGTAAAACTAGCCCAGGTGCTCCCCATCCTCATAGGAGAATAATGGAATAAAAACAGTAAAGCACACTGACTTTCCCTCAAATGTTTCTTCCCATTGTAGAAAGCCTATTCCATGTCACCACCCAATTCTGCATAAGTCCTGCCACACCATTCACTTTGTAGCTGCTCCTGGGCCGCACACGCCAGGAATCTGTCCTGCGCAGCCCTTACACTTGTGCACACGCATGTACACACGTGTTTGCATGTAACCAGCCCAGTGCCCCTTACTCTGGCTGCAGAGCAGCGGCCTACTCGCGCCATATTGACACCGGTAAAATACACATGCAGTCCCTTTCATCATGAGTTCACTGTGGGTGAGTCCCAACTTATGAGGCTCTCCCATAGTAAAAGCTCAACAAATAGGTGTTCAAAAAGCAAAAAATCCGGGCGGCTCAGATGGTCAGAACCACCTTCTAACACTTACCTTCTCCATTCAATCTCTGCGACAATTTCAGCGTAGCTTGCAGCCCCTGGTAACTTCAGGCAGTAAGTTGGCATTCTGCCCTTATGGCCTGGATCATGGTTGATGGTGGAAGTGCAAGAAGCTGTTTCACACATTTACCCTCCTCAAGATTCCAAACCAATTTACCACCTAAGGTTAACTCTTCCACCCTGTATTGGAATTGGGGGTGAACCATTGCATTAGAGGCCAACATTATAGGGCATCAGGACGTCCCTCCATACTGCCGACTGAACTGTTTTAGGCCCCATACCGAGGATAATGCAGCTGATTTTAATGATTCTATGTGGTCTTTCCAGTTTAACTTAGTATCAAACAACATACCCAGGAATTTATATTTGTCAACCAGATCCACTTTATCCCCTACCAAGCGCCAATTAAAAACCCCCTTTCCTTTCCCCAGCACCATTATTTTGGTCTTATCCAAATTAACTGTAAGTTTTTTTCTTGAGCAATAATCGTGGAAGATATCCACTTTCATTTCCAGACCCAATTCCTTCATGTCCACTATTACCAGATCATTGGCATATAGTAGGCAAGAAATATAGGTCCCACCCATTTTGGGGTACAGGCCGCCAGTGTTGTGTAGCGTATTTGGTAGGTGGGACAAGAATAAATAAAACAATAGGGGAGCTAGAACACAGCCCTGCCGTAGGCCATTCTTTATCTGCATATTCTTTGATAAGGTCCCACAGGTATCTAAAATCACACAAGCCCAGTTCTGGCTGTGCAGTTCCTGAATAAGTGAAAGCAACACCTTGTTGATTCCGAGCCACCTTAGCATATACCACAGTAATTTATGATCGACCAAATCAAAGGCGTCCCGCAAATCAGCAAAGCAACAAAAAGATCTGCCTCGTAACTTGATTGTCTTCTTTACCATTGCCCATAAACTAAGGAAGTGCTCTATTGTTGCATGGCCTTCCTTAAGGCCACCTTGCTCTATCAGAACTACATTGTTTTGCTCTACCCATTTAGCCTAACAATATTTTGGAGAATACTTGCTCCCCAACATCTAGCAAACTAATTAGGCAATAATTCTTGGCCTGTGTGGCATCTTCCTTCTTATATATTGGCCTAAATATTGCCCCTTTCCAACTCTCAGGAAAGCATCCAGAGGCCAAAATGTTTTGGAAGATGACGTAAAAGAGAGCTTGCCCACCAGTCCACATTATTTTTTATTATAACTGCCAGTAGGTTGTCTGGGCCTGCTGCTTTAGGTAATTTGAGAGACGGGATGGTTTCTTTCATCTTCTGGAGCTAAAAATATGACTCGATATCCTCACCAACCTTAACAGTACTCTTCATGTTTTCATCTACACTGTTACTACCATATAGGTTACTCAAGCAGTTGATCCAATCATCTTCACCTACTAAACACCTCATTTCCCCCTGCCCATTCCCATCACACACTAGCCGCCAAAATGTCCTAATGTTATTTGTGCCTATCACTTCAAACATAGTTTGCCAATTTTTGTTTGTGTACTCCAATTTCCTTTTCCTCAGCTTATTTTTGTACTCGAGTTTTGCCAGGCGGAGGCTTTCCCTTGTTACCTTGTGCGCCTTTTCCTAAATATTCTTTCCCTATTTGGCATCCTTGGAATTTCTTCAGCATTGCTATTTGCCAAAATTCAGGTAAAGTATTTAGAGGGGTCTATTTCTGAAAACCTATTATCTATCATAGTCTGTATGTGTCAGAATAAAAGAGGCCACAGCTGGGTCTCTTTGGGTGCAGGTCAGAAATGGAAAGATGCTTTTTAATGTTCACATGCAAAAAATAAAATCTGAATGTCTGAACAGGGAGATGTGAGGTACTATAAGAGTGTCTTGATCAATGATAACACCCTATTTTTTTACAGATAGGATCAGAGTAAGATACCTACCAACAAATATGCCACATGCATGACCTGTGTTTTGAATAAACTCCCACTACTATTTACCTTTGGTTGTGGTTAGCTTAAATATAATGCTACCATACAATTGTTTAATACATTCATGCGATTATCAATGCAATTGGTTGTAGCTGACGATAATTTGCATATCATCAGTACCAATCGAATTGTAGATCTCAAACAATAGGAGGGGCAGTGAAAATCAACATAGAACACAACGGGAGACAGTTTCAGATAGTGGTATGCATAGTACAATGTTGATTACTGAAACCTGGGGTTAAAAAAAAGATGTTACACATTGGTGGGCAATGTTCACAAACCTATTTAAGGAGAGTGTGGCAATTTCACCTATATTGAAAACTACCAAAGAATTTCCTATAATCTGCAAGGTCACGAAGACCAGCTGGCAGTACAACCCACCACTCACTGCAAGAAGGGAAAATTGCTTGCAAGTGGTTGGGAGAGATCAAAGACAACATAATAAGACTGAGAATGTACCATCAAAACGCTATTAAAAACATATCTGAATAGGAAGAAATAGACCTGCAGTTAGATGCATCTTACGGACTCAGTGGTGGCTGTTTAGATACCAGCCTTATTCATATAAGGGCGGTGATGGACAAGGTCAGTGCAGCAGCCCTGATTCTCCTCGACCTATCAGCAGCTTTCGATACTGTGGATCACAGGTTGCTGATACAACGTCTGAGAGCACTAGGCATCAAGGATTCAGCCCTTGCGCTGCTCACTTCTTTTCTAGCAGACAGAACACAATCAGTAGCTCTGGATCAATTTCAATCGGCCCCTTATTCTCTGCCCTGTGGGGTTCCAGAGAGCTCTTCCCTCAGTCCAACTTTATTTAATATCTATGCGTCTGAGTTAGCGCCATTGATTCAAAACTTTGGCTTCACCCTGACTTCATACGCTGACGACACACAAATTGCGGTCTCAGCACTCAAATATGGACCATCTACCTCGCTACGTTTTCAAGACTGCATGCGGGAGATAAGTGCCTGGATGAGCTAGCACTGCTTAAAGCTTAAAGCTCATCTCTGAAAAAACGGAGGGAATAATAATCAGCAGCCTCTCGCCAGCTTGGTACTCCTCTTGGTGGCCGGGCGAGTTAGGTAATCTGCCTAAACAAGTAACTAAAGCTAAGAATTTGGGCGTGCTGATTGACAATAAATTGACATATGCAAATCAAACCAATGCAACAGTCTCCTTCTCCTTTTTTATAATTAGGGAAATAAAGTCAATTTTTCCTTATCTGCCAGACAATATTAGGAAGACCGTTATAATGGCATTAGTGTTATCAAAATTAGATTACTGTAATGGTCTTTATATGAATATCCAAAGTCAACACTTAAAAAAGCTGCAGATGGTACAAAATGTAGCCTCGAGTTTTGTTAGGTTAATCCAAATTTCAGTCTGTTTCAAAAGAAATTCAAAGACTGCATTGGCTTCTAGTGGGAAGCAGCATTAAGTTCAATGCCTTATGCCTTGCTTACAAAGCCTTAAATAATTTGGGCCCTGCCTTTCACAGAAATCTCTTTAACTGGTACCAGCCCCCCAGACTCCTACGCTCTGCTGAAGCCAAACTTATGGTTACTCCCAGATTTTAAAAAACTAACTGGGGTGGACAAATTCTGATTTACGGAACAGCTAAGCTGTGGAATACTCTTCCCCTGCATATTAGATCCTCGCCCTCACTGCTCTCCTTTAGGAAGGAACTCAAAACTTGGCTTTTCCAGAACTAGTTTCAGTCATGTTCTTCTGAGCTTAAGTGCCAAGACATCTCAGGGTATTCGTGCGCTTAATAAGTTACAATAACATAACATTCATGCTTTGATAATAATAGATGTGAGTAGGCCTGCGAGAAGTGAGAATTTAATAAGAGCTTGTATTTGAACATTGGAATCTGGATGTTTGGGTACTGCTTTAAAGATGGAGAGGCAAGCATACTTCAATAGGTAAAAATCATGAAGTTGATGGTAGACACATGTCTCAAATATTACTCCTTTGTAAGGTGGTGAGAGGTATTCATCAACTGTCAATCTTCAGTATGAATTTGCTTGTATTATCTTAGTGACTGAGTGCAATTTTAGATGCTAAGGTGAAGCAGGTTTACTGCCAAGAGGGGTCCTTTTCCACCCTCACTGTAGCTAACTTGCAGTCATCATTTTAGATTTTGGACAGTTACTTCTGAGGGGCTGCTGCTCCATGAATATGTTTTGTATAATGTTCCATATATTATTTTCTGATTAATGTTCAATAACTGGTTGTGCTGTTGGTAGGAGGTTCTGACTAATGGGGTCACATCAAGAGCACCACCTGTTCCTCCAGTGGTTCCTCTTTACTTTTGCTACTTGTAAACTAGATTTGGACCACTGGGCAGTTTCCCTTTCAGAGAATGGGGTAATTGACTTTAAGCAAAATCACTTTTCTAGGTGTGGACAACAACGTACCAGAGTTTAAGATCATCATGGCATCACCATGGATAAGTTTCATGGAGAATTGACATACAAAAACCTGCATAGATTTGATAGGGAAATGGAATTGCAATATGGCTGGCTTCTATCACAGTAATCCATGTATTGTGCTGAATAGCTTCCCTGATATTATATCTGAGGCTATTGGTGTAGTTTCTTCCACGTTTGCCCTCAAAACAGATTGTCTGACCTGTAGTGTATACAGATTGGCTAGGAAGTTGTGCATAGTGTGAAGCAGGGTCTATTTTTTATCATAGGGTACCCCAGGCCCGTTCTGCCCACACCTGAAGTATGAACCCCTTACATAGGCCCTGCCAGCCTAATTTGTAGGCCGTGTTAAATTGACCAAATGAGAGAGGGTCCAGTTTTACCATATAACAAATGCCCTGGGCCATCCTTGTCACTCAGTCAGTATGAACCCCTACGTAGGCCCTGCGGTCTTTCTGTAGGCCTTTTGTTAAATTGACAAGAGTTCTGCCATTTTTCTGAACAGCGGGCTCTAAGCCTGTCTGACTAAAAATCTCAGCCAGCTTCTCTCTGCGAGGCACACTACTCCAGACTGGATAGCCCCCACCCTACCCGTGTGCAAAGTTCACTGTCTCTCTCTCTATCCTGTCGACATATAGCACACCACATCCTGGGTCTGAACATGAGAACAGAGAAATTCCCACCACAAGGACGTCAGGCCAGGGTGATAGATGTGGCAACCAGGACATTGCTATATATTTTATTCCTTACATTACATATTTTCTGCTTGCCCTATGCAATTTACGACGAGCGCTTGGTCTGAGAATATAACCTTTCACCTAGTCTATGTTCCGCATTTAGTAAGATAGACACGACACTTCTGATGTTACAATAAGCACTTCTGCTTCAGATCCCAGCCTTGAAGGGTATAAAAAGAGAGCCCACGGAGTTCTCGTCGGACTACCCCACCCGTCTGTTGGTAGATGGCAGGCGGGTGTGGGTGCTCCCCAAGAGCTCTTGTTTTTTGTTTTATTAAGATACAATTTAACTTGCCAATATAATTGCTGTATATGCTATTTTGTCTCTAAATTGGTGTTTTCTTATTGAGAATTTAATGCTTATATTACACTTGCAAGGCTGCTTCCTTTTAGGTTTAAACATGAGTTTTCTCAGCAGCTTAGATCAAATGTGTTTTGCATTCTGAGAACATTTTCCTTGATTTAAATTATGTTTTTCATAATGCATTTATAAATGTGTCTTTGAGGTTTTCTGAAGTGTCTCTCTTCAAACGATTTCAATGCCTTCTGAGTCCTATTGAGAATTATATAATAATGCCTTCTGTTTGGTAAGACTCTCTATGAATGCGAGGTCACTATATTTTGTATTCTGTATTTTAAATGCCTTTTTCTTGAAGTTGCACCTTCTAAATAAATCTGTTAAACCTTTTGGCTTAGTTTCCATGGCTCACACATCTGTTTCCTTCATTTTAGTATGAGCGTTCCCACACACCCCGCCTCAAGTTAAGGTGCCCCTCTGCCCCTAAATCACTCCTTCGATCATTCCGTGAAGGTGCCCTGTGCCCCCTAAAACGCTCCCTCCAACATTTTGGTGCCGTGACTCGGATGGCAGCTCCAGCTGACAGGAGACCACTGGGACCCCGGACGCAGACTACCCTTCGTGCCTCTTTCCTGACTGAACCACAGAGAACAGCACTCGGGTAAGTTATTTTGGCTGCCTGATGTGCTGTGTCTTTCTGGGAGCAGCGGGTAGGGGCGCCCGTGTGACATCTGTGTTCCTTGTTTCAGTTTTCCTGTCTAACTGGTCTCGCTTATTTAAAGAACATCCCCAAGCTGAGGAAACGTGTGCGTAGTGGACTCTGAGCCAAAAAGTGACGTTAGGAAGTTGTTTGAATTATGTGTTTTTCTTTTTATGAATAGACTTACGTTGTTACTGTGCCTCTCTGAGAGCCAGAGAGGGGCCTCCGTCTAGAATTGACGGGGAAGGGAAGATTGCGTCTGGCATCTTCCAGTGTTCATTTGTGGGTTTGTTGTAAATAGATATGAGGTATACCTCTGTCCAGTTGTAAGGATCGACAGGGAAGGGAGGATTACTCTCAGTCAATAGTCCTGAGAAAGAAGACGAATCCCGTATCTGTCTAGCTAACAGAGTTACGATTTCCTCTTGAGTTACGGTTTCCTCTTGTGTGAAAGAGAAGAAAGTGGTTTCCCCGGGATGTGTTAGATATTATATTTTCGCTAGCTTAAGCATTGTTTTTTTTTTAGAGCTTACATTATGGGTTTTTTATTATTATATAAATATATTTTGTGCTACGGAGATAGAGTTTACGCCTGTGCAGGAAGGCAAGGAGTTTGCATGATGCAAATCTCAGCTATTTGCGGGCTCAGGAGCGGTTCCGAGTCCCGGATAAGACGTGCCACTCTACGTCTTGTGACTGGCACATGAGGATTTATGATAAACAAGTTATCAGACTTCCTCGGCTTTTGCGAGGGACTGTCAGTATATATTATATAATACATGAGTATTGTGTGATTATGGTTTGTGAACAAAACGCCTTCCCATGTGGTTTTCTGTTCTCTTCCTGTGTTAAAATGAAACGTAAAGACGTTTATTTACTGCTATGTTATTTTAAGACATCCTTCTGTACGCATTTAGGCCAGCAGAGGAGAATGCGCAAATATTTCTGTGGGTTTATATATATAGGTAGACATGTACATAATATGCTTCACATTTTGTATAATTGAAGTGCGATTATTTTATGGTTAAATCTTTTTTTATTGTGGTCTTTTTTTATCATGCATTATGGTTGTCTTTTTAACTAGAATTGTAACTGTTTTTTATATATGAAAGCTGTTGCCTTTTTGTGAATAAATAGTATTATATAGTTACCCCTTGCCCCCCCAGCCCCTGTCTGACCCATGTGGCGCAGCACCACATTTAATTAGCACAAGTCACTTTCAGATAACTGACCACGTAATGCACAACAACATACACCGAATTGTTGAAATAGTTCCTCACATTTATATTTTGAAGTATGTACTTGGCGACAGGAGGTTGCGTCTGGCGTCTCCCACTTTGTGCCGCAAATACGTGTATATGGGACTGCGTCTGGCAGCTCATATTTGTTTTGAATTTTGATTACTTATTTGGTGTAAATTGTATTGTTTGAACGTTTATTTCTGCCAACGCCTTTCAACCTCTTTCTCTTCATTGTAAAAAGTGTCCTTTGTTCTCCGCCTTTTTTAGTTACATGCAGTGTACTCTAATGGCTATACTCTATTTCCTTCTCTCGGTCTGCATTTTGCGTCTCTCCCTCTCTTATCTGGCTTATGGGCCTTTCTCATCTTTCTCTCACAGTGGTACCACAGGTTTTCATTACTGTTTAGCGAGATCTTATATATAGGAGTACTTCTCTCTTGTGCACTGCAGTGAGAAGTGATCAGCAGGAACATCTGGGTACGTGCCAAGCACAGCCACTTTAACTGAGACAGGTTCAATTAGAGACCACGCAACTGGTGCGCGGTGCATCCAGTGAATACTGTGTCTAGCTGTCAAGTAGCTGCCTTCACGACTCTTAATTACGTCTTTTTGAGCACGGTTTTAAATAGGCTCCCCTATTTTAACTCATTATACCCTGAATGAAGTACATTCAGTTCCTTGACCGTCACACCTCACGCTTCTCACCTCACCTTTCTGGCGTGCTTGGACTATTAGTAATGAATACTCTCGTCAAATGATAGACAAGCCACACAAAAGAAAAAGTGACATAATAAGGTGAGGTCAAGGACTGCCATCCCTTACCGCCCAGAGCACAATGATAGAAGATGTAATACCAGGTAAAATGGAGCTATTCCCTTTGGTATTTTTGGATCATAGGCTTAACATAGTACATACAATGTTCTATGGCTCACAATGTTAAAAGACTGAAAATGCCATCAATATAAGTAATATAGTTTCCTGGCAGAAAAGAAGATACTTTCAGTTTCAAATGCATATGAATATCTCTCTATTTGGATGACCAATTATAATTCACACTGAAGATTACACCAAATATTGCAGTACTGAGCAACCAAGTACAGAATAATTTACTCCTACCTGCGTCCAAATACAGCAGCAGCCGAGGCAGGCACAAGCGATAGCCCAAATGCTAGGGCAGATCCAGGAAGTACTGCCACAGAGCGCACACAGTTGGAGTTAGCTAATAGGAAAGATTTTGAAATTGTGTCTCGTGGCCGAGGTAGTTAGTGACACTAGATTTAGAGTAACGTAAATGTCGGAGCAGATGGTGGACATTAGACAGAAGATTGGAATTAGCAAGATAAGACTGTTCTCTCCCAATTTCATGCGCAGAACTAGGGAGAGAAGAGGGGAGATAAAGTGATGGAATGGAATGCAAGCTAGCTACACCCAATTTTCATCTTGGAAACAAAATATAGGTCCAATACATTATTGTAGGCCCTTGGGGCAAAAGTCTAGAATATACGGCGTTTACACAATGTGCATGACACACAGAGAACGTGAGCCTGTGTTTGACTTGATGGTCACAGGTTCATATGCTACTAGGTCTATTGAACATTTCATCCTTCTAAGGTGGATAGATGCGGGGCTGATCAACCCTTCATCATTCTGAGGTGGATGAAATGAGTACCATTGAGTTGGGGAACAATGAAGATCTGCTGTTTAGCGTCAAAATACCATTCTGAGTGAACGTGCGCTTTACAAGAAAGCCATGTTATTTTAAAATAAGCTATATATATTTTGCATATTACAATTAAAGACAACACATGTTTTTAGATATTAAGTGGTGCTGAAGGGTTAATAGATTTTTTCTTGGGCTGCCTTCAGAAGTAGCATTCCCGGCCGACCACAGATTCTGGGCGTTGAGCCAGGCAGGAAAGAGACTTCCTGTGGTTGGCAACGAACATGAGATTTAGATGAAAGATATGTATGTGTAAGAATACGTTGGGCTGTGGAAGTGAAGAAGAGAAATAAGTTGCCTAGAATCACACAATTTGGTAACGGGGGAAGCCGAGATAAAAAAAAAAAAAGTGTTTCAGGTTTCACGTTGTGCAGTTTAGTGACGGAGTATGTATGTGTCTATGTGAGAGGAGGTAAGGAATAAGTTGTGGGATATGCACAGCTGTGTGCAGCCTTCAACATATGAAACAACCAGAGATTCGTAGGAATAGATTACCACAGGTAGCCACCACACCAACTTCCTTCACACAGGCCCCAGTGCTAGGAAAATACAAAAGAATAAATAATACGTGCCGATATAAAGTAGATTTCAATGTTAAAGGATGGTATGCATGGAGTAAGCAATGCTTAGTATCGCAATATTGTCAGAATAATAGGTGTGGATTTAAAGAGGCCTTTTAAAAGCACAGTTGCAGACTTTAGAGGTGGTTGCATATATTTTGCAGTTCGAATACCATGAGTTTTTGTCTCCCTTAAATGTTTCTATCTCCTGGGAACTATTAGAGTACAATGTTTTGGTTCTTCTTTGTTTTTCGGAGTTAATTGAGGTTTCGAGATTTTGCAACATTATTATTATTAGGGTTTTCCCTGCGTCTCCAAGAAGTGTATTGGATTTCCTGTCTTCGGGATGTTTGCATAGATAAGCTCAATGTTATTGTTTTCATCACCTCTTGTCTGGTTAGAAATAAAATTTAAATAGGAAAGACTTGTCATGCCACAGGCTCAGGCCTACTACATTTTCCCACACGTTTGGATGACAGCTGGACCATGTGTTCATTATGATATTCAAGCAGCAGCAACTTTCAGCACAGCCTGAACAGGACTGCTTAAAAATAAAATAGGCAAAATAAGCACCACAATTGAGGGAAATAAATAAATAAATAATTTAAAGAAAGCAAAAATAGTTTATTGCCCATGGATCACTCTGTTTACACTCACAAATATTACAATGTTCTGACAACAACCTAACGCCCCATATCCTCCTCACTGAACAATTAATATATGTATAAGTCACATCAACTAGACCTAACAGTGACATTCAAATTATGAAAGAAGACATATATTTGTATAAGTTAACACGCACTACGAAGTTTCTGTCTTCTCAAGCATTCAGGTGGAAGAAGAAGGGCCCTATCATTCCTGAGCTCCGACCTATCAGTCCTGGAACACAGATTTTATTGTGTTTCCATTGACTGTCCAAAGAGGAAGACCACGGTGATCAGCCGCAACAGGAACACCGCCATCTTCACAAGCAGATGTATATATAGAATGGCACTAAGTATATTGCGTTCTTGAAGGGTTTTGACTATTTGAATGGCGCAAGGAGAAGTGCTGTTTTATATGTGTATCTAAAAGAAATAATGTGTATGTATATTAATGTTTTTCATTCCTAGGTTCTTCAGAGTTGGAGAGAATATTGTTGTAACAAATTACATTGTACGGTGGAACGTGCTAAAATGCATTCTAATACAGTGCATTCGCCAGGGACTACAAAGGATAGGAGTAACAGGAAAAGTAGTAATGTTGTGTTTATATTATGTTTATGTATTGATCATTAGTAATGAGTATATGCCAATACAGAAGGATAGTATGCATTGAATTACAGTGCTTTGTATTATACTGTTCTAAGGATACAATGTGTACAGATTTAATATGTCTTTTAATATGTAGGTGCAATCTTTCAGGGTGTTTGAAAAGAGGGTTTCGAGGTATAAGGGATTGGCACAAAGGGGTGTGGAATTTAATGAAATATCTACTTGTCCATGGGCCTGGATGCTTCTTAAAAATACTTGTTCTGTAACAAAATACACTTGTCCCTTTTGTGCCATGTAATACAGCAACAAATTATGGCAGCAATATTCATTATATAAGAGCTCTGAAATAGCCTCTCTGATTATGCTAGGGCTCCTTCCATAGTAGGCTTTGAATGCTAACAATTCCCTTATGTGGCCACGTTTCCGCAGATCTACATACTGGGGCTGAAGGTATTTTCGCTTGAGCAAATATACACCTGCATATTTGCTCATGCTTAAATGCAGTTCACAAATATTTTCTAGGAGTACTATTTCTTGGCCTACTTCTGTAGTCTTGTGAATTCACAAAAGTTGTATATCTGCACAAATTCAAGGACATGAGTGCACTTTATTTAATAATTGAGCCCCTAATTAGGTCTGGCGTTAACCATGACCTTTTATGTTTAATAAAATGTTGTCTCTCTCCCTCTCTCTCTTGGCTAGCTTCACTGTGAGTGACTTCATTCTGTTCTTTCACAAGGAGCATATCGACACACAGTTGTTTTATTCAGTGCCAGGAACTACTGTGCAATGTGTGATTTTTGAGACCAAAACAATTTTTGCTTTTGCCAATGTTTGTTATAATGGTGAGGGCCCAGCAGCTCCCATACCAATGAGGTTTCACAAAAATATTGCCAAAACAAGTTGTGCATTGACAAAGCCAAAAGGCTGACCAACAATTTCAGACCTACTGGCTTTACCAATGATTGTTTATTTTTATGTTGCAAAGAAATGGTACCTACCTTATTACAGTAGTTTAGCGAAATGTTTTTGCAGTTTTTTGTTTTTGTGAACATTTTATTTTGAAAGCAAAGAATTATCAGTCTTGCTTTCAAGCTTCTGCAAATATTTGCATCTAATCGGAGAGCATTCTGAGAGCAGTATACATAGTCTCACATTGCTAAATATTGAAAACGTGTGTACACATTTTTATACTCTAACCACTGTCAGTAGTGCAGTCTGAGCTTACAACATTTACTTAGAGCGCTCACCCTAATAATAAAGCCTTTGCATTAATGAACAATAAATACAAGTTTGAACAGCATTAACACATGGACACAAATATTACCTTTATTGCATACTATGCCTTTCCCTGATCCATAATGTGGTACTGTAAACTGGCAGCCAAAGGGTTTGTGCTGTAGGGGGTTGGGCCTACTTGTCCCAAGGACAAAATACACGTGAAAACTTGTTACCCTTGACCTCAAACAATATGTCCTGGGCGTGGGGCTATAGGAATTCCACATCCCTGGGCACAGTTTGACAACTATGAGTGTTTTGATTCCTAAAGGTGTTACTGTGACAGAGATTTTCATCTGTGTTTGCTGTTGGGACAAGCTATAGTACAATGTTTTAATTCTTCTTTTGCTTCTGGAGATAATGAATTTCTTTTTAAAGTCTTGTACAGGGACGCCAATATAATTTTTAGGTTCTTTCCTTCATTTGGAGTTCCCTCCTTACCTCAGCTGGCCAACAAATGCAGCGTGCACCATTAATAGCTCAACTATTGCAAGACATGTTGCTACCAAAGTTTCAATTGTAGAATGTGCTGCACACACCTCCTCCAAGGACTATGTATCAATTGGTAAATAATTTATTGATGCAGATGTACAAAAAGGAATAGCATTAACTGGTTGTGAGTACACAATGGTTCAGATTGCTTCTACTGCACATGATATCATGATATAAAGATAAAGGATGATGATATGTACTATGACCTTAAGTATATTATTGAAAGGGCTGGTTGGAAGAAAAGGAAGAAGGGAACAGGGGAGGATGTATGCAAAAAGAAAAGGAATACGGATAGGCCCAAATGGAAAGATATGTTTACCAACGATAATGCTTGCTCCCATGGCCCGTCTTTTTCATGGTTCATCACTTGTAGGACGTGATTGGAAGATCAGACTGTTTTCCTAATGCTGTATTTCCACTGTCCCAGGCCACTTCATTTCCCACATTAAATGGACTTCATCAGCATGCCCCCTACTCAAACTACAAGTACGTGTTGGTTATTGTGTGCATGATCAGCAAATGGACTGAGGCATGCCAATCCAAGAACAGCAATACACAAACTGTTGCCAAATGCCTCCTGAAAGAGTTCATACCGCACTTTTAAGTACCTATGCTTTTGGGTTCTGACAATGGACCGGCGTTCATCTCACATGTGATTGAGGGGTTGTGCAAGGGGCTAGGAGCCACACAGAAACTACATGTGTTCCACGGAAACTACCAAGTGGGAATGGTATCCCAAGCCCATCCTGAAGGGTTGCACGTGCTGCACAACAGAGAAAGGAAGAGTGTGTAAGCGGACCACAACAATACATCAACTAAGAACGTCTGGAAACATCAATGCCCCAACCCCTCAGTCTACAAGTTGTGACAACAAGACATCTTTACCTTTTTCATCACTTTGTTTTCTTCATATTGAATGTGCCTAAGTAATAGAAGTGCTTGCAAATCTCTCAAATTACTTGAAGACCGGCACCAACGGTTACTTTTTCTGTTTACAGGTATCATCTCTGAGGCTCTACATTATTCCTCAGCAGACTTTTTGAAAAGAGTAAAAGTACAGCAGAAGATAAGACATTCTTCCAACTAGTCACGCTAGCCACACGTACCAACGATTGGAACAATGCCTCAAGACTTTCAGAACAATTAGAGAAAATGATCATGGGTGCTACTAGCAGCATTGACCCCCATTGCTATAATGACTACGCCCCTTATATTGAATTGTGATCACAGTGTTATACCTGAGATACTGCTTAAATGAAACAGAGAAATTGTACCAAATTGAATAAATAGCCATTGATAAAGACGGGACAGGGGGACAGTTGACAGGGCAGGATATTATGTTTGCACACACCGGTCTACAGACACAGAAAACAGCATGTCAACTTTGACAGGCCTGAAGGAGTCTATATGACGTTAAGGAAGATACAAGACAGCCAATGTTCCAATGAATGACACCCCTGGGATACACCTACTAGGAGGAGGGCCTGAAAAGATTGCTGTAAGAATTTTGTTCAGTAAATGAACAAGAGGAGGGTATGAAGCAGGGTCTATTTTTTATCATAGGGTACCCCAGGCCCGTTCTGCCCACCCCTGAAGCAGGGTCTATTTTTTATCATAGGGTACCCCAGGCCCGTTCTGCCCACCCCTGAAGTATGAACCCCTTACATAGGCCCTGCCAGCCTAATTTGTAGGCCGTGTTAAATTGACCAAATGAGAGAGGGTCCAGTTTTACCATATAACAAATGCCCTGGGCCATCCTTGTCACTCAGTCAGTATGAACCCCTACGTAGGCCCTGCGGTCTTTCTGTAGGCCTTTTGTTAAATTGACAAGAGTTCTGCCATTTTTCTGAAAGGCAGGCTCTAAGCCTGTCTGACTAAAAATCTCAGCCAGCTTCTCTCTGCGAGGCACACTACTCCAGACTGGATAGCCCCCACCCTACCCGTGTGCAAAGTTCACTGTCTCTCTCTCTATCCTGTCGACATATAGCACACCACATCCTGGGTCTGAACATGAGAAACAGAGAAGTTCCCACCACAAGGACGTCAGGCCAGGGTGATAGATGTGGCAACCAGGACATTGCTATATATTTTATTCCTTACATTACATATTTTCTGCTTGTCCTATGCAATTTACGACGAGCGCTTGGTCTGAGAATATAACCTTTCACCTAGTCTATGTTCCGCATTTAGTAAGATAGACACGACACTTCTGACGTTGCAATAAGCACTTCTGCTTCAGATCCCAGCCTTGAAGGGTATAAAAAGAGAGCCCACGGAGTTCTCGTCGGACTACCCCACCCGTCTGTTGGTAGATGGCAGGCGGGTGTGGGTGCTCCCCAAGAGCTCTTGTTTTTTGTTTTATTAAGATACAATTTAACTTGCCAATATAATTGCTGTATATGCTATTTTGTCTCTAAATTGGTGTTTTCTTATTGAGAATTTAATGCTTATATTACACTTGCAAGGCTGCTTCCTTTTAGGTTTAAACATGAGTATTCTCTGCAGCTTAGATCAAATGTGTTTTGCATTCTGAGAACATTTTCCTTGATTTAAATTATGTTTTTCATAATGCATTTATAAATGTGTCTTTGAGGTTTTCTGAAGTGTCTCTCTTCAAACGATTTCAATGCCTTCTGAGTCCTATTGAGAATTATATAATAATGCCTTCTGTTTGGTAAGACTCTCTATGAATGCGAGGTCACTATATTTTGTATTCTGTATTTTAAATGCCTTTTTCTTGAAGTTGCACCTTCTAAATAAATCTGTTAAACCTTTTGGCTTAGTTTCCATGGCTCACACATCTGTTTCCTTCATTTTAGTATGAGCGTTCCTACACACCCCGCCTCAAGTTAAGGTGCCCCTCTGCCCCTAAATCACTCCTTCGATCATTCCGTGAAGGTGCCCTGTGCCCCCTAAAACGCTCCCTCCAACAAGTGCCTAGAGTCAGTTGATCTCCTCTGACAGTGGAATCTCATAGGGTGGTAATTGTGACTGGACTATTAACATACCAGTGGTGAAATAAGCTAGGCAGTTGGAGAAAGATGCTGAAAGTTCAGGTGGCTGGTAGATTACCTGGAATCTAAATGAACTGCTTTCAGGCAAATTCAATGGCAAATTAAGGATTAACATAACAGATGTGTTCATGTGGATTTAGTTAATCACGAATGTTGCTGCTTACAGAATGATAGTCTACTGCCATTACCAGTAGAGAAATTGTAGCAAAAATGTGTATAACCTGTGGCCACGTGAAGGAGAAGGTATCTCACATGTGATGGACTCACATGAGCTCTAGGGACACAATTATTTTGCAAAGATAAGGTTAATATCCGGGTCAGGATGTCAGTTTGAATATCTGTTAAGTGATACAAGGAAGAACCTCAGTTTAGGACTATGCATTTCATTTTATGGTGCGTTGAAGTGGTGTCCGAGTGATTTTAAGCCATATTTACTCGGTTGGGTGCAGATAATTGCCAGACAGGATAAGGCAGGAATAGGTTCCATCTATTTATATATTTAGATGCAGGATATGGCTATGGTTAAAAATGGTACAATCTGTATGGCTGCAAAGGGCCTTAAAACTAAAAATGAATATTGTTATTCTGTATTGACCGTAGCAGCATCTTGACTCGAGTCTGGCAGCAGATTGGGTACAAATGGCTATCCTTGGTGTGCATGCCTATGTTATTTCTCTTCATGCATTAGCAGACAATGAGGCTGACACAACATCATGGTACAAATGTACATAGCAGAGGCAAATTCCACAAATAGGGATCTGAACATAAAAATTAAATAAAGTGCCAGGAGTTCAGGCAAAATCCTACTGAGATGAAAACCAAATCAAAAGCTCTGTACGGTGTAAGGCCTTGAACCCTGATGGAAAGTACAAGGTGGGAAAAAGTCTCCTACTATTGTGCATATCTAGCTCCTAGTTTCTCTAAAACAGCCTTGTTTCTTATTAGCTGCGCAGACCTGAGATGTAGGGCTACTTCAGAGAATGAGTATTGAGGGCTGGCAGTACTAAACTAACACTTTGTGAAAACAAACTTACATTTTGTCTGCATTAATGAGCTCTCATATAATGCTATGTTAATACCTGCACATGCAGCCCTGACTGTAACAACTATTTCAATCAAATATGGATTTCATTTTAAATGAGCTTGAGGTTTCAGTGACAATGAACATGCTTTCTAATTTTCGTAACTGTAGAAAAGCCCAGAAGCCAAAGAGCTCAGGGTTGTACCTTGCACATTTTCTTGGTGTGTCACTTCGCTTTCAAACCTGGCAAGTGGAAGTGAGATTTTGTGAGAATAATGAGGCTTATATTGTACATATGAACGATATCTTTCGCACAAGGCTGTTCAGCGCTACCTTCGGGGGAGGATGGGAATAGATCATGCCACCTGCATATCAGATAGGTTTTCTCTGAGAGTATTACATTTCGGTCATATGATTAAGCTTCACTGACTTGTACTGAGAGAAAAAATATATATGCTAGGCTTATTTTCTATGCATTTTTAGCTCTTTGAGGAAACTGGCCGTTTTCTAGTGAGAGCCCTGGTCAGTTGGAATGTTGTCTTTGATCTTTTGCTTTGCTGCTTGCTATTTTCCATTAAAAGCTAGTTAGACCCCAGGCTTCCTGAGTTATGTGTTTTATTTTTAACAACTTGAACCAAAAAACTAATCATTTAGGCTCTCTAACTGATTTAGTAAGTATTTTAGTAACAAATTAAGACCATGATGAGAAAAATCGGGTCTCTCAATACACTATCATAGAATTTCAAAGTAGCAATTCTATTCCACATGTCTTCTCCATTTTGCATGGGCAGTCAATGAAAGCCCCTGTGCTGTACTCATAAATGGCCTCTACAATTGCAGAACACATCTTGCAAATCCAAGCTGCCTTTATTCAGACCAGATGGGCTGCTTAAGAGTCAGTCACCTGGTGCAGGCATGCACAGTGTCCTTGGCTTTTGTCTCCACGGCAGACAGTCTCTTCCGGTCCTTTTGTGTTTGCTAGACCAGTAGACGGTATCCACTCATTCCCAGATGCAAGTTCAATCCTTGCCTGGTGCTGACCTCAACGTGTCCAACTTCCACTGGAGAGTTCTTACTCTTGACAATAGCGCTCATTGAGCACAAATTGTCTCTGTCACTCACTTCCCGGTTCTAACAAAGAAACGTCACACAATCCAGAGCCAGACTAGTGACCAATGGTCAACTGGTTTGCTTCACAAGAAGAGTTCTTAGTCAGCTCTGCAATCTCTCGTCTGTTTCCAAATTCTGCATAACATATGTTTGTTTAGCTGTTCTCTCCATATTTTCAGGTTACCAGTGGCGTTCTGTCATTAGGGAGCACTCACAATACTGGGCTCAGGTGGTTAATAGGCCACACACACTACCTGCAGCCATCTCCTTCTGGTAGGGGTTCTGTATCCCGGACTTGAAGGCAACACCATCTGATATAGCTGCTAACTGAAGTGGGGGAAACATCCTACAATGATTCCCTACTCCCTGCCACTCCATAGTTTACTACACTTTTCTTACAGCGAAAACTGTGCCAAGTGAGTGGTCAGTTGAAAGCTTTCCAAATCTCACAACTAGTTAGGGTAACAAAACATTTGCATTCCTTTCCTCCCATGGAAAACGAAGGCTGGTCTCATTCAAACTAATTTGATATCCTCTGCCCCTAATCCCCATAGAACCCCAGGCCTGAACCATATTTCTTTCTGTCTGGTTGCCCATATTCCCGTGGCCTTTCGCTTTAGCAATGGGCTACTTATTCCTCTTATATCTCTTATCTTGGCCTACCAGGGAGGTGCTGTCACTTTATCCACCGTTAGGCTGCAGGCCCCTGAGGGTTCTTGCAAAAGGGAAAGCCCAACTCTTCTGCAGCACCCTTGTACAAAAAAACAGGCAGGCTGAGAAAAATGAGGGGAATCATGAGAAAAATTGGATTTATCTGCGCAAGGAAAAACATTAGATAAACATAATGATAAAGAAAACACATTAAAAAATTACACTTAAATAAATTAAAAGGCTCTTCAGCGAATCACGCTAGCAGCAAAGTAGAAGTTAAATTACCATTGAACTAGTCAAGCAGTGGCTGCAGGGATGTGTTATATAAGATTTCATACAGTGGCACAAATGATGTTATGGGCCACATGATCATGCGTCTCAGGTCTGGCTGAGAATACATGGATTGCAGGCAAACTTCCATAACGTATATGAGCCAAAAAGTAGCAGGAGGCCTCACAAGCATCTGGCGCCTAAGAGGGGGGAGGGTTGGGAAGGTGGAGAGTGGTGTCTGAAGAAACGCCCAGATACATTTTACATGGAAATAAAAGGGGATGAAGCACAATGGTCAAGTAAAGAAATAGACACGAGAGAACGGAGTTCTTTGCCCAAAGGACCAGACAGACGTTTCTTCATGATCGTACGCTGTTACCAGAAGTGGAAACTGCATAGTGCAAGCTCAAACATGCAGTTGGGGACTATGAGTGCACCACGTTAAGGAAGACAGGACTATGGACAGGCTATGCTTGCCTTTTATTTTATTTATTTAATGTCATATTTTCATATAGTGCGACCCAACCTGAATACAATGTCAGTCTAATTTGCACGTAAAATAACACAGGAGAATGAATATCTCCTTATAGTGAAAGTGGAGGAAAAATAATTCGCATTAAATGTTAGCATAGACCGGTTTACTAGAGAGGACGCTTGTAGAAGATCACTTACTAAAAATGAAGATGACAGGGAAAGGCAGATATGGGAGGGGAAGCAGCGATGGGTTAGAGCAGTGGCGTAGGTAGGCCTCAGGCTGCCCGTGGCGGCAGTGGCGTAGCTAGGCACTCTGCCGCCCGTGGCGGTCCCTGCCTTTTGCCGCCGCCGAGCGCCTAAGAGGGGGGGGGGGTGCTGGCGATAAATTTACCTGCCGCCCCCAAATCTCGTGCCGCCCGGGGCGTTCCGCCCCCTCCGCCCCCCCCTTGCTACGCCAGTGCGTGGCGGCCCCTGCGTTTGCCGCCCTCGCGGGGAGGGGTGCGGCCAATTCTTGTGGCCGCGGCCGATTCTTGCGACGGCCGCAGGTTAGAGAGAGGGGCCCCCACCGCCGCCCCCCTAGCTACGCCAGTGGGTTAGAGGGTTAAATAATCGCAGGAGAGGGCTTTGGTCTATGGGAGCATAGAGAGGCATATTACAGGATCAGAAAGGGGAAGACGTTAGAGAGAAGTGAAGGAGAGATGGGCAAGAGAATAAAGGGACAATCAACAGGAGAGGGTAGGACAAAGGACAAAGGTCAAAGGTGAGTAATGGTACCCAATAATAAGAAACGTGTTAGGTGGCATCAGATAACCATAAAAGACATACCAGATACAGAGGGGGAAGAGAGTAAAGGAAGGGATGGACAGGGAAGGCAGAGGAAGAAATAAGAAAGCATTCACAGGATCACGGTATTGTATTGTATTGTAATTTCATGCATACAGCATTTACTAAGCAAACGCAAGGAGATGATGGACGGAGCGGTGAAACTTTTCAGACACTCACCCCCAGTCACAGATCTGGGTTGAATCATCATCGTTCTTTAGCTCACTGTACCACCACAGTTCAGATCAAGCCATATGCAAATCAGTCTTGGCCCTCTTCCTCATGGGAACAATCCACTCTAGTGGAGGTGCTTAAGGGCCAAAAATGGCCACAGGAGTTTTTACAGGGCACCAAAGTAATGCATTTTGATGAAGAGAGCCTTGAAGAAGGCAAGCTAAGGGAGAATGATGAGAGGGATGGGGGGCCACTCTAATGTTTTGCTTAGTGTGTTACAGGGGCCAGCAGAGAGGCCAGCAAGGGTGTCGTGGCCTGCGGTGAGGCCAGCAGGAGCATCGGAAGGGACGGGGCCACTGGCAAGGTGGACTGCAGCATTACGGGCACCCTCCTTGGAGCCAGGTAAGGCCAAAGGCACGAAGGGCAAACCTATCATGGTCTCTATTGGGATAGACGTGGGGAAGCCGCATGAGGAAGGGGAGGTTAGGTTATGAAAAGGGAATTACATCACGGACATAGAAGTGGGCACCAGTGAGACAGGGAGTTTGGGGCGGTACAAAGGTAGAGAGTAGTGCAAACACGGAGAATGATACAGGGGAAGGAAATAATAAGGGGAACAAGAAAGAAGGCCCAGAGAGTAAGGAATTGGAGTTTAAGAAACTTCCTTACACGGGGGTGACAAAACTGTTGGGGGCACACCCTATGCTGGCCACCGAAGAGCGCATTTGGAAAGGGGGATACTTAGAGATGCTTAAGCTATTGCATAGGGAGTTTAGGTCCAAAGAGGGATCCTAAGAGGAGGAATATGAATTGGCCAAACGGCCTAGGGTGCCACTGACAATTGAGAATTGGATGGCGGCATTCCTGATCTATACAAGCATTTATTGTGAGAAATATCTGGAGAACTGCGTGGCGCTGTTTAAATATATAGACGTCATTAGGAAGGCGCAATTCACAGGAGGGAGATATGCGTGGGCCCAGTATGACGAAGAGTTCAGGGCGCGCCTGGCATGGGATCCTGAAGCTAAATGGGATGAGCTAGACACTGACTTGTGGCAACACACGATGGGGGCAGAAAAAGGGGGGAAGATAATATTTACAGTCAGTGATCTGCCAATAGTTTATTGGCCCTTTCAGGGGCGACCCACCTGGGAAGGGGTCGGGGAACAGGGAAGAGTCAGCCAGGTGCCGGTGGAGCTTGCTGGGACTTCTATAAAGGGCTGTGCATGCGCGAATATTGTAAGTTCCGCCATGAATGTTCAAAGTGTTGGGGATGACACGCCCTGGTTAATTGCTTTGGGGTTGGGGGGTACCATCAGGGAGGAAGCCATTGGCAGCAGCCAGGAGGGAACGCAGGGGGACACCAGCAGCAGTTTGTGGGCTCTCGAGGAGGTAAGGGCACACAACGGGCTGGGCCTAAGGGCTCATACTCCGGTTAGGGTTGACAAATTGAAGTTCTGGCTGCAGCACTATGAGTGTCAAGAAGAAGCGAGGGTCTTGCGGGACGAGTTTCAGGAGGGGTTTTGGTTGGGTTACACGGGACCGCGGATTAGGAGATGTGCAGATAATTTGCTCTTAGCCATGGAACTTAGATAGGCAGTACAGGATAAGCTTGACAAGGAGGTGCGGGAGGGTAGGATGGCGGGTCCTTTCGAGAACTGGCCCATGGAGAATTTTACTATATCCCCAATTGGCGTAGTTACCAAAAAAGAAGAGGGTCAATTCAGGTTGATTCAGCATTTGTCATGGCTGGAATGAGGATCAGTCAATGATTTCATTGACGAGGATGCAGCCACTGTGTTTTACTCATCAGTTGACATGGCCATGTCACTGGTAGTGACGGTGGGCGCAGGGGCACCAATAGCAAAATGCGATATTAAATCTGCATTTCAGCTGCTTCCAGTACACCCAGACGATTTTCAGCTCTTGGCTATCCGCTTTGAAGGAAAGGGGTACGTGGACAAAGCATTGCCGATGGGCTGCTCCATTTCGTGCGCTCAAGGCACCGGTTGGTGACACACTACTTGGAAGTTTTTTTCTTTGTGGGTCCCCCTATCTCCGCGGGCTGCCAGGAAGCGCTGGACAGTTTCCAAGAGCTGATGGGGGAGCTTGGGGTGCCACTGGCACCAGAAAAGACAACAGGCCCTAGCACAGAGCTGTCATTTTTTGGAATCGAGATTGATTCAGTGAAAATGGACGCGCGCTTGCCACAGGATAAGAAGGACAAGATGTTAACATTGCTGCGGGACATGCTGCCACGCGAGAAAGTGAAAGTCAAAGAAGGTTAGGGCCCTTTGGGTCACCTTCACCTGTAGAGTAGTGAGGGCAGGAAGGACATTCTGCAGGATGTTGGAATGCGCTTTGTCGGGAAAACACCTACCTCACCATCACGTCCAGCTATCAGCTGGTGTCAATGAAGACTTGAGGATATGGGGTGTTCATTCAATGGAGTTCCACTGGTGAGGGACAGGGACATGGAATGGGATGTGCAAATTTTTTCGGATGTGGCGGCTAGCCTGGGTTTGGGCTGTTCTAGCAAAGGAAGTGGTGCGCCAAACCATGGCCAGCACCCTGGCGTAACGGTGGCCGTAGCATTGCATTTTTTGAGTTTTTTCCCCTGGTGGTCGCGGTGACGCTGTGGGGGGAGGAGTTAGCACACAAGAGAGTGCTGTTTCGGGTGGACAACATGGCAGTAGTGGAAATTGTAAACCGCCAATCCACCAAGGATGAGCGGGTGCTGAAATTGTTGAGAGTCTTTGTGTCGAGATGATTGCGTTATGATATTGCTTTCAAAGCTTTGCATGTACCGGGTGTGGACAATAAAATCGTCGATGCATTGTCTCGTTCGCAGTGGGGGAGATTCTGTGGGCTGGCGAAGGATGCCAAGAGGACCCCGACGCCTATGCCTCAGCATCTGCGGTACGTAGACAACGTCAGATGTTACAATTGGTGACAGGGTCGCTTGCGGAATCTACAAGAGTGACATACATGTTGGCCTGGAGAGAATTTTTGCGTTCGGGTGCACAGCGGTGGGATGTAGGGTGGCTGCAGGTTGAAGACGTAATAAATATATCTTAGACCTCATTGACAGAGGCCTATCGATGGTCACCATTGCAGGTAAATTAGCTGGAATTACATTTAGGGGGAAGCTGGTATGGAGCTATGCCCCATCTGCCGGGGAACTGGGATGGAGAATCCTGGAGGGTTGGGCGCGGGAGCAGGGCTCAGTGGCCAGGGTCAGGAAGCCAATATCATGGCAGATGTTGCACCGGTTGCTAGCGGTGTTGCCGCAAGTATGCAGAGATTATGAGGAAATGCGCCTTTTTTCCACTTTGATGGTGTGGTTGTTTTTCGGGGCATTTTGGGTGTCAGAATTGCTGGGGAAAAAGGGGGCACGGGCGTCCTACGGGAGGACGAAGTCATGCATGACAGCTGGATGCAAATATGGTTGAGTTGTTTCAAGACAGAACAGTGGGGACAGGGTAGATGGGCCGTGTTACAGGCGTTGGAGGCCCCGGGCACCTGTCCCCTTTGGCGGGCATTGCAATGGTCAGCTTTTTCAAGTTACCAGGGGGAGGGATCTTCAAGCATACAGGGGGGAACAGAGTGAAATCATATCAGTTGTTAACAATAATGCGAAAGCTCTGCAACAATTGGGGGTAGACAGGTCGGCATATGGGACACACTCCTTCCAAATCAGAGTGGCGTCAGAGGCAGGCAACAGGGGTTGGCGCAGGAGGAAATTATGCGGCTTGGCCGCTGGTTGTCACAGTGTTACAGGCGTTATGTGAGAGGGTTGGGGGAGGTACTGCGCGTGGTAAGCAGTAATATGTGAAATTTACACAATTTTTGTCTTTTGCAGGTTCAGTGTCCATCCCAGAGAAGGAAGAAATTGCTATTTGGGTTGTGGGACCCTCGTTTATCAAATGGGCGCAAGTACAAGCCCGGCAGAACTAATTGGGGCAAAATCTAGGCTTTAATGAGCGTTTGTTCAAAATTACTTGGAAAGGGAAAGGGGGCATGTGTTGGAAGGAGCTGGTACTGTTTATCTGATCCCCTATGCTACCCACCCTTATTCTCTATTAGGGGTCCCTCCTTTCTCCTGTTGGAAGGAGCTGGTCCCATGTAAGGCGGTCTGTGCCCAGAAATTCTAGTCTTGCATCTAGGAGAGAATGTTCTTTGCAAAGAGAAAGGGGCTGTGCTTATGTGGAGCATGAAAAAGATTTGGCTCTCATCAAAGAGCAGTGGGCAGGATGTTTTGTGTTGTGGACAGAGTTTGTGCCCCAAAAGGCATGGAGAGGGGCAGTTAAGCTGGGTGCAATAGATAGGGCAAGACGAAAAGTGAGCAGTGAAATGGTCCGTTTTTGTAGGAGACTCAGTTTTGGTAGAATTTGTCACTCTGAGATTCGTTTTGACTAGGTGGAGTTTTTATAGGGGCGATGGAGTTCACCTATCTAGAATGGGCATGGATCTTTACCTGTTAAAGGTCAGGAAAGTTTTGGCCAGAACTTTGAATGTGCAACGGCAACTGTAGAAGATGCAAATTTTGGCAGCAAGAGGGGGGGGGCAGAAAAAGGGATGTGTGCACCCCCCTTTTTCAGGGTGGCGGGGGAATGCGAAGTTTGCCAGGGGTTGGCAGAAGTTTAGTTGGCATTGAAAGTTAGGAACCATGGGCAGGGAAAGGGTAGGCAGGTGGTTCAAGGTTCAGTTTTGGAGGTTTGGTTATTTACAGTTTCATAATTGCAGGCACAGGATGTAGGTTTAATAGAATTGTGTATTTTTAATTGCAATACATTGTAATATGTGTAATGTGTTAATTGCAGGGTGGGGCAGGTTGGGGGGATCGTAGGGGTAGAGGTGGGATCAGGTGGTAGGTTATCAGATGTATAGCGAGGTTTTAGTTTTGTAAGGCAGTTGCCAGGTTATTTTATTGTAATGTGCACCTGTTTCAATAAAGCGGCCTTTTACGCACAAAAAGTGGTCAGTGTCTTGGCTGCACCCTCTCTCCCAAAGAGGTCATACAGCAAGACTCCTACAGGGATATTAATTACTTTCTTAACATCACTGTTTTATTTTACCTATAAAAATTGAATATTTGAATTGCTGCAGTCACAATTTATCTTGCTACAAAGCATTAATTTCAACCATATGTTAAACGGAAGGCAATATTTGTAAGAATAGAAAACCGAGAGCAGCAGTGCCAAGTGAGATGTTCACAACTTTTTAAAGAGTGATTAACAGTTTTATTGCTGGAGGATAAAACATTGAATTTAAATTTCCGAGGTTCGAAGCCATTACAATTAGAAATTAATTAGCACCATGCAATATATTAGGGATGAGCAGAATTCGTTAGTAAGTTTAATTTGCTTGGAAAACTGTATTGCCTATATCATGCTATATTTTATTTATTTTTCACAAGGCGATACTACAACATAAACTCACAGGCTTCCAACCACAATTTTACACACTGGAAGAGGAATGGTTGCGTATGTCAACATTTTGACGTCTTTGCAGTTAAAACGATAAGGTTTACTGCTCGAATAATCATTTTGTATTCGGTCTTTAAATGCTATAATTTACATGTCAGTAGGTGCATAATGATAATGACCGATAAAGAAACTGTGACACTATCTGCAAGTCTGGTGAATCTGAAAGCATGGTGTGGATGATGCACAGTCATGTAAATACATCTTCGGACTGCTGTTCTGAGCTACACTGATTTGTCTGCTGCTACGCTGGTGGTTGTCGTCCAATAAGTTCAGCACATACTGGACTGTGCGTTAATGTAGTGTGTGCTGCAATAATATCCTTTCATAGTCCCGTAATTTTATTTACTTCCATATTTGGAAATTGGAGTAGCTTCTACTTACCTGTCCCCATCCCCAGCTCACCTGCACCTCCATCTAAGGACCTTTTGCACTGGCTGAGGGAACAGTAAGGCTTCCCTGGGAGTTTCTCAAGATGGTCATCTAAAAGAGGCTAGTAAGTAGGGCATTTTTCCTTTCTCTTCATCCTCTGTGTTGTTGCTCATCATTCCTCCAACACTGCTGCGGGGAGAGGCAAAACAGGCCGAGCAGTGCTGAGGCCAAAACAGAAGTGCAGTCAGTTGTTCCCACTGTTCTAGCTCTGTAGTTGGGCATCATGCCCTGTGCTACAGCCCATCTGTGCAAGAAATGCAGCTCGAAACAGAGTGCAGGCATGAGAAACATGCCCATTGTGGTCGTCATTTTGCTATGACCTGCATCAAATACCGGATTCAGAGTTTTGCCTCTAAAATAACAGCAGTTGTGGAAGACGGCTTCAGTGCTGAATGTCTGTGTGTGCTGCAAAGTAACCATTGCCTATTGGGAACATCCAGACCAAGGGTTTTACTCGGTTACTGTGATCCATTGAAGGTGTGGCGGTCCCTGGAGTCTTCCTCTCACACGAAATGGGCATGTGCTCACTTCCTCACGTGGTGAGCAGGGTTTATTAGTTGGCCTTGCTATTCCAGTTCTTGCCCTTGGCCAATTTGCTCTTGTTGTGATGCTCGGCTTCATATGAATTAGGTTTGTATTGTGCTTCTGTATTAGTAGAGAGCAGCAGCAATAGCTATTTTGCTGCTGAAATGTCCTACTGGTACTAAGGGGCCAAGTGATGACATAGGCTGAACATGGCCATTTAAGTCAGTGGCTTGCTTGCAGCTTGGCATCTCACCACTTGATAGACAAATCCGTGCACCATCAAACCCACAAATGCGACAATTACTATAAGAGGCATTTCATGACCTCACCACCTGCCTCTTCCTCTAAATGTTTATTTGCCCACATGGTCTGCCCCATCACATACTGATTCACCACTCAAACAGTGGGACCTGGTCCTCTCCAGCTTTCCATAAACCACACAAAAAGTGAAAGTGCAGGGAGGAAGAAAGTCACAACGTACAATATCCCCCACACAAAAAACAACATTGGGACAGAATCTATTTGCCCTCATCGCCTGCCCTGTATTCCAATTAGGTGTAACAATCACCATTAGCTCACCACACAAAAAACACAAAACTATCAATGTGGTAGACAGCTGCTGCACCTCAGTTACTGCGCCACCTACAAAAAACAACACTTGGTAGGGGAGCCCACCTCACACCACCTTTTGCCCACAGAATGGTCTACTCCAGCATGACCATTTCTGGAATATGCAGCCTCTGCCCTCATCTCCTGAAAGCACAAATGAAACTGTGCCATATATGCTAACTCCTTATATTTTGGAATCCCGGCCTATCTCATTCATCGTCTCCAACTGATACAAAACCAGGCGGCCAGACTGATTCTACAGGAAAACAAACGTCAACACATCTCTCCCCTTCTGAAGAAACTACATTGGCTCCCTATAGCACAGAGATGCGCATTCAAGACGGGATGCATTATCTTTAAATCCCTGAATGGCAGAAACCCCAAATTTATTAATAGCCTGATCAACAGATACAATCCAACTCGTAATCTGAGATCCGCCCACATGCACCTCCTGGCAACCCCCTCCTTTAAACAGAAACGATTTGGTGGATCCAGGTTTTCCACACTGGGTCCAAGATACTGGAACTCTATGCCCCTAGAGATCAGATCCTGTACTGATTTCATAACTTTTCGTAAACTTCAAAAAACATGGCTCTTTAAACAGGCTTTCGCGTAATTCGTGGATTTCGTATACCATCTGAACAAACTTGCATCCATCACCTTCCTGAGCAGCGCCAAGAAACCAATCTGGTGTACGAGCGCTATATAAATTAGGTATAACATAACATAACATAACAAGTAACAGTGGGGCAGGCGACACTTCATGAAATCCTTCGACCTGCATATCTCCAAGCAAGCTTGGTATGGTGGCCCCTACAATAAGAGGCTGCCTTCCTTCCTTACAAAATGAGTAGCGGGAAGTGCAGCCCTGGCTCTTGTCACCTGTCCCTTCCTCATAAGGACCCTCTGCACTGTGAACAATGATGATGTAAACAGCTACTGGCACAGCATCAGTTAATACCCACCCCCACTCATCCACAAAATTAACACTGGGCTAGGCATCCACTGACCTCATCACCTACCTCTTTCACAATAAATGAACATTGTGGCTATATCCTGAGCCCCCTTACAGACAGTGTTGGGGAGGCCATATTGCAGTTAAACCTTCATGACTGCCCTCACATTGCAGGTAAAATTGATTAGAGCTGCTACATGCATATCTTTCTGTTAGAAAAGCAGTTTTCCTAAACTTCAGAAGGGCCCACTAGAGGACGATCAAATTTGACAGGGACAAAAAAATTAAAACTGTTCATGAACTGGATTTGTTGAGACAGAAAAAACAAATGGGAATGGGTGGGATGCCTAAGAAAATCTCATCCACTGGCAATCCTTTGGCTGCATTCCAGTGCATTGTTTATTTTTTGCCCACTGAGCCACTCAAGATAAGGAGGAACAATTTGCTCATCATTCGTGTGCATGCTCAAATAAGGAATCGTCCCCGAATTGCTAGGCACGTCTCCTCCGAATGGGAACACAAGCTGTGCTAGAGTAGATCAGTCTTATTGTGTCTCAGGAGTGAGCAACATGTTGATTTTTGTGGCGCAGCAAATACGGGGCCCACATCTGGGCATACCCTTTCCAATTTGGGTAGCAAATAACAAAAAGGATGATGGGTGGAATTCTTGCAAACGTCTCAGCTACAGACAATTGCTTGTAACCCCTTTCCAATTCATTTCAGTTTTTCACCCACTGCGTCATGCCATGTGGAACAGTAAGACAACTTTTTACTTTGGTTATTTCGAATGACTTTGGTTATCTCAATATTTTTTGGTGTCTCATGACCGAAGTGGACAATCTCCTTGTGATATTTGAGGTGCTGGAAAGGAGTTTGCTGGTGCCTGATTCTTTCTGGGCTCAGGCAAACTCCCTAATGAAACAGCCCACTGCTCACCTCCAAACAGCCTCATTAGCATGCATTTGACATTACCTTTGCTCCACATGCATATGGGAAGGACCGGGAGGGGTTCTCTGGCCCCTCCCAAGTCTTTCACTTGATTGGGCTGATGAGTGGGGATACAGGAGGGGATAAGGGAATCTATCACTGCCCCATCTCCTATCTAGGCACACTCACAGGCTCAATTCACTTTTCCAGGAAATGGGGAGGGAGGAAGCTGAGAGCGAGAAAGTTTGGAGCAGTACAGCCCGACGAATCTGCTCCTACCACCCCACCCACTCCAACAACATAAGAATGACCAAGAGGGTGAGGAGTTATTGTGGAGGGACTGTCTCTCACAATGCTTCTCTATCCATGAGAAGCCTTGTGAGACAAATAAGATGTGTGTCAGTGTCCCAAATAGGAACCAGGAGCTATTTGGATTTTTCTTACCCTAAGAAAAAAATCCAAACAGCCACTGGCACCTTGCTGGAACACTGACTTGTGTGCCTCTCCCCTTGATAATTAAACTTAAACTGTTCTAGGTTCTGATTATCAAAAAGGAACACACCCTAATAAGGAGCCAAATGCAGTTTGAATTTGTCTTAGCCTAAGATTAAACATATATATATTTTTTAACTTGTGTTTTATTCAAATATTTGCACAAACATCGCAGTACAGATTGGCCCACAGATTCAACGAGCAATGGAATTAGAATCGCATGGTGCCTTGCACTGTAGGTCATCAGTGCCAATTAGTACAATAGTCTCAATTATTTGTCCTTGTGCTCGACACCGGATGACGTGGCAAGGCAACCCTTACTATGGCCAACAAACAAGACGGCTCCAGTGGGAGTGAGTTTTTGCGCAACAGAAAGACATTACAATAAACCAATAAATTTGGCGGCAGCAACAGGCAACCAGGCGGTGTTCATCGACAAGATCCTTGAGCAGTAAGCAGAGAAAAACCATGCGCATGGGTGAAGCCCTCTCAGTCTTTGAGTGAGGTGGCACCACACATGGGTCGGGTGGACGTGTAGTGTATGCGTGAGGCGGTTAGGGTTAGCGACTCAAGCTGCAGAGGCAGACAGGCAACCCATCTGTTTCACAGTGGTGGCTGGGGGGCTAATAATGATGCAACTTACTGTAGTGTAGTTCCTATTCCCTAATAGGCTCTGCGCATTGGAATAATATAACCTATAGGTTTGACATAGGACTAAGGTCGGTATGTCCCTATCGATTATATTAAACTTAATTACCTGTGCCAGCTAGCTCAGAGGCCACTAGAAACTCCTTGAGAACAAGAAGGGAGTAGTTTCTGGCAACCGAAAAACATGACTACTTTGTTTCTCTTTAGAATCGGAACACGTCTCAGAATCGTGGAAAAAATAGATAACAGTTTCACTCATTCAGTCGTGCATGCTTAGTTTCTACAGAGTTACACAGAAAGGAAAGACGGGCGTTTCAATAAAAGGGTTTTATTGAACAGTCTTGTTTCTCGTGTAAGAGATATGTGCTGTTATGATCACAAGACAGTATGCAAGATAAATAATGTACAGCGTAAGCAGTAGAAATAAATAATACTGCGCTAGCATTATCTTTTAGCATAGATTCACGTACATAAATAACATGAGCTAAAAATGCGAGTACTCATACGATGCGTCTCTAAGCTAGTTCTACCCCAGTGTACCTAACCTACTCTAGGTGTAGGGAAAGGTAGAAGTAGGTGGAGTATTCTCTAGTCTGGTATACTAAGAGTATGTTAAGTATAGAAGGCCAAGTCTAGTATGCCAAGAGTCCCTCTAGGATCTAGTCAGCTCCATACCTTGAGAATGAGAGAGGTGGGAATCTCCTGCCGGATCTGGAACTCTAACACCCCGCGAAGGGAATCAGAACACTGGAAGCTGGATTCGTCTGCGTGCAGGAATGACAGCGTCTTCTCAGTGCGTCAGGCCGGGATACGGGCTCCTCTGAAGTTGAGGTCTCCTCTAACTTGCTTGGGCAAGGGAAGGTATATTTATACCTGGTAGGTGTCGTGGAATGTTAGCATTGACGTGAAGTCGGACAGAGGAAGACGTCAGGAATGAACCCTTAAGGTATAACGGTTCATACATAATAGATGAGTTCTTGGAGAAATCAATTGTCCTGTGCTAGGGGAACTCCCGAAGCTTAAGGGTCTGGTTTCTAAGAACTCGTTGTGACGTTAGGGTGGACGGATGTCGGTGACCATGCCTGTATTTGGAGTGCACGGTTAATGCCTAAATAAGGGCAGGGATTCTATTCCTATATAAGGGCAATGCGAGTTGTGCCTATATAGGGACATGATTCAGGAAAACCTATATACGGATCCCTAAAGCGGAATACAACACCCACTCCATCTTCGATTGAACGATAATACTAAATGCTAAACATTTTAAATGCTAAACATAAAATTGAGTACCACATGTTTGCTAAAAACATTTCTAAAAGCATTTTAAAAGAAGCTCAAAACTGTTGAAATGCAATAGGTACTGTACATTTAAAGCATTGATTTCATTCTAAGCATATAACGGAAGTAGAAGCAACGTGAATGAAACAGTAATATATACATATGATGAAATGGTCGATAAGTTCTTAAAATCAAAGCCATTGCATATCATAGAATGAAATGAAATGTTAGACAAGTAAGGTGACAATGTGTCCCTGGAAGTATTTCAAAGAAGTCCGTTTTATAAGACTAGTTCTACTGTAAGCAGATTGTTCATTTGCCATGTCATTTCAAAAATTTAAAAGAAAAAAAGTTCAATTCTGGGAAAAGTTCCAAGTTTGAAAAATATGAAGGCCAAATTTTCACTGTTGCCCTGGTACACTGTGAGCCGAATCAAAGTCAGTGTATGGGTCTGGCGTAAACATTAGATCATCTATTTCCGTAGCCAAAATATCGTCCACCGAAGTTGGTGACATTTGGAACACCTCGTTCAGAAGGTTAATTGCACAGAGATGAGAAACATCGCCTTCAGCAGAAGATGCAATGTTTGCGTCCATTGTTACCTGTGTGCCCGTTGATCCATCTCGTACCTCAGCAGCAGCCGGAAGCTTCTGTGAGATCTCAATGAATGCCGCCATCAGGATTGGAAGCCTCTGGGGACAACACACAGCATGGGCCGTTATCGGGTCCAGCAGAGTATCGATATCCGTTGGCATGACTGATGGGAGTGTTAGACAGGTGTCTAGCACGCATTCTTCACCGCAAAACAGGCAGCGTAGAACAGGTAAGATGCAATCTTGCCAGATTGGTCTGAATGACAGGAACCACGTTGTATTAAGTTCCCGTAGATGAGGCATGCCCAAAAGCTGTACTATTTGCTCACGGCATTTCCGTTCAAGGAGTGCTCTCTTCATATCGCTCGGAGTGATGTTGGCGAAGAGGCTTGCCATAGCGTAGTAGGAGGAATAGAAACAGGATTCCTGCAACAAGTGCTAGAATTAACGGCACACCACCAAACACCGAATGTGCGAAGTTTGGGATTATTCCGAGGACAGCCTGGAAAGGTGCTAATAGTCCGGAACAGATGGTCTTAAATACATGTACAATTCCGCTTGTATCTGACATGTTAAAGATACGTCCTATCATTTCTACGAAATGTATAGGGCAGTTTGTACGAATTAAAGCTTGTATCTCAGCCGAAGTCCTTGCAACTTGTAGATCATAGGTTTCTTTGGCCGAGGTCAAAGGCACTGATTGTTGTATAAGCATGGCTTTCATTCTGCTTAAAGTATCAAATCGTATAAAAGAGACATTCAACGAAGGCCATAGAGGCGACTCCCTGACTGTGTCTATTGGGGCAAACAATACTTCCATACAGCAAGTGACCCTGGAGTTGACCGTTACTAGATATGGGATGCCTGGCAACATGCCACAGCAACTCTGATCATTCAACATGAGGTAACTCCCATTAGAAAGTTGCCCAAACGTTGGATTAATCACAGCAGCTGGTGTACTCTGCTGGTGGCAGGACAAGTTTGCCACAGAACCATTACAAGCACCGTGTAAAGAAATGTCCTGACAAATTAGTGAACCGCTTAGTGCACTTTCACAATGTGTACTGCTTAGAAACACTTCACGATCCCCACTCCAACATCTATAGGTGTAAGGTAAATTCCAGGATGTCTTAATGTATTCTTTACCCAACCTTTCATATCTGCCTGCTTGCATCTGTTTAAGGCAATACTGAAACTGGAAAGTAGTCACAGGTAGACTAATTTTGCCATGAATAAGCCATTCTGTAGCTGGTTTTTCTGCCACTGTGAATGGTAATTTTTCAAGTTTTTCAATGCTCAGTACTGTATACTTTGCTCCCCTTTGTGCCAGTTCGATCTGTTTATCAGTTAGATTGTATTCTGCAAACAGAGCCGACGTGTTGATAAAACGCCAAGGCACATAGCCCGCACGCAAAGATTGCAGCGTCCAGCTTAAAAACATAATAGAACATAACTGAGACTGGCCTTGCTGTAACATGGCTAAATCTTGTTCCAGTATGTCGATAGCAGAGGATACAATACTGTCCAATGAATAAATTCTGGAGGACAAAGTTGTTAACCCATTGTCGACCACAGAGAGAGTTTTCTCTAAGTTAATACGATCAAGTTCACGTATTCGTTCTGAGGCCTCCATCTGTGACACCTTCCATGCTTCATTATAAGCAGCATAAATGCCAGCATATATGAAACGTTTTTGACGCGGTTTTCTTGGTCCAAGCAAGAATTCCCTAAGGTCTGCGTCTTCTTTAAGTAAAGATAAGTGTTGTTTCACATCCTTAAGTGTAGATTTTTGCAGCCAATCGAGGCATCATTTTCCTACACTGTATGTTGTTACTACCCCCGGATGCTGTCTTTGGACGTATCGTGGGTCTGGCCTATGAATAGTAAACCCCTGTGTTTTATTCAGGAATCTGTCTTGACAGTTGTTTGTGTCTGTGGGCCAGATCAACCATTTTCTCCAATTAGGATTTGTTCTGTTGAGTTGTAGTATGGTGTCAACTGTAACCGCTGCCTGTGTATTGTTATCACTAGCAGGTATTGGTACAGAAGGTGTTTTCATGTCTTTGATCTTGGCTAACCCAAGGCAAGACGTTTGTTGGACAGTGTCATTCAAAAACATTATTTGCTGAGGGACGATACAGGCTCTAAATAAAGCTTCTATCCCTTGCACTTGCCAATGTTTAGTACCCCAGACAGATTTTGTGTCTTTCCATAAGTCGAAACCATGTCTAGACAGTTGGGCAATAAAAGCTGCAGAGTAAATCTGTTTTGTATTAGTTAACATAATTTTCAGTCCTGTTTTGTTTACATTTTTATAGTAAAATGTTTCTGGATCAGATGTATTGTATCCTGAAAAATATGGAAACTTTTTAGCAAATGTTTTTGAACTACCTTTTGGTGGTGTATGGCAATGCTCCCATTGGTTAAACATAAACACATTTCTAGGTGTTGCAGATTTGTGCAAAAAATTATGACCATTGTGGTTGTAGCAATACAGCTGTTCATAGTCTGATGAACCCTCTAAATATTCATTATTAGAAAATGCAGCAGATTTTTCTAGGTCAAACATCATATTATTTACAGTTTCAAAGTCCCAATCATCAGAAAAGGTACTGGATGAAACAAAATCACTTAGTGAGATCTTAAATAAATGTGGAATGTTCAAATGTTCCGTCGGGCCAAAAATATCAAAATCAGTTTTGTCCCACACTATACCATCCTGTATAGGAACGGCTGTGATGTTCACTGCAGACATGTCTCTTGTTTCATGATGGGATGATTTGTGAGGTTTCAAACGTAAGTTCACTTCTTTTCTTTCAATGTCTGAATGGATGTATCTCCCATTTATAAGCACGCTCATAGTCATAACCAAAGCTAGCCACAGCAGGAAGAAAAATATTCCAGAAATAACCCAAAGTTCAATCCATGGTGAAACTAGATACGTCTTTTTCAAAAAATGCAAAAAGTCTTGTCCTTGCTGTTTAAAAGTTTTTGATGCTGGCGACGTCTCGGGCTCACTCGGATCCTCAGAAGACGTATCAAAGTTAATGAAATAGCCAGAAGCAGTTCTGTCAATTGTTGGAATTGCATCAGGATTCGTAGAAATCGCTGGAACCAGTTGATCACTTGTTACATTGGTGTAGACAGGTGTATTTGGACGAACTGTTACTTGTGTTTCAAGAGGGATGAGTTCCATTGCATTGTTGCTCAGTCCTTCATCTGTTACTGCTGAATTCTCGATGGTTATCAGTCTTTCAGTCTGAACTTCTTGGATAGTAGCGAGAGGAGTTTGTCTGCTACTAGGTCGGAGTCCACGAGGCCTACTATTTAGTATTGGCCACATACTGTGGTTTGATGAGGTCGATGGACACAAATCTTTTCTCCTTTTTTCCAGCAAGGGGCGGCAGAAGTACTGTTCTTGATCCGTGTATGGCTAGGACAGGTACTGGTTGTCTGTAAGAAGGTCCAAATTCCTTCTTGTCCGCAATTTTCTCTCTGACTAGATCCCCAACTTTTGGAATCCAGACAGGCCTTGCTGGGACCGCCGGTTTTTCCCCAGTGGTGGTTGGCTGCAGGAATACGTTGCTTTGTTTCGATCTTAGTTAATTTAGGTCCTGTAAAACAGCCAAACGATCTTTGATATCAAAGGGTTTATTTTCCACCACTGTGCCTTTACATTCCAGATCGGGAACCCACATTCTTGTCCCAAATAGGACCTCATATGGAGTGACCCCCCCTAGAGAACTTCTTCGCAAATTGTTTAATGAGCGTTGGACCCCATAAAGATGTTTGACCCACCCATCACCCGAACCTAATACCCTAGCTGTTATAGACTGCTTTATGTCCCGGCTTTTCCTTTCCACAACAGAATTTCCCTCAGGATGAAACGGAGATGAGTACCGCAATGCAACGCCCAGACTGGCCATGGCGTCTTTGTAAGCCCGAGAGCTAAACGCAGGGCCCTGATCAGAATGTAGCGTGCCTATTGCGTATGTGCCGATAAAGACTCGCAAATCTTTTATAACAGTTCGAGCGTCAGCCGAGCGCTGAGGCCATATCCATAGGAACCTTGACTTAGTATTTGTGGGATTGCAGTTGTCCACGAGGACGCCTGTGTATAGATAGTCTAATGCTGTCTAACAATGGTGTCTGTACTGGGCAGCTACATTCATAGCATGGTGTCTGGTGGCTTTCTCGCTGTAATTTACAGTCTATGCAGTTATTGATGAATATGTGTATCTCTGTATTCATCCCAGGCCACCAGTACATCTCTTTTAATGTCAATATTGTTTTAGAGATCCCTTGATGTGACAGACCCTCCCCCAGATGTGTTTCATAAATCAAAGCTGCTCTACGTTCCATGTTTGGAATTACTCTATCCCCCACTCCAGGGATTCGAGCAAAAGGAACGTTGTTCGCATCAATTACATAAGAGTACTTGAGTGGAAACTTTTTTGGTAACGCTGCACCACTGCCTTTGCTCGTAGCATTGACAGCCAACATTATCTCACTGTCTATTTTAGTTTTTGAACGAGTGATTGCAGATACGGAAGCCGTCTGAACAGCCCCCTTTGCGGCTTCGTCAGCCAATGAATTCCCTGCAACGTGAACGCCATCACTTTGATGACTCAGTGTATGGATCACGTGAGCCTTTGGTAGTTCACTTTTTAACTGAACTACTTGTTCCCAAAGCGTTTTATGCTTTATTGTGCCACCTTTTGCATCTTTGAACCCGTTTTCAAGCCAAGTTTGTATATATTCATTATACGACTGCACACAGTAGAAAGAATTGCACACTATTAGTGTGGGGAATTCTCGATCTGTACTTTCAAGTGCCAGTTTGAATGCTTGCAGTTCAGCTCGCTGAGCTGTGCAATCTCCTAGAGACTGGGTTTTTGTGACCATAGGTCTGAAGTTGCCATCGCGCATGCGACCTTTAACGATTGCGCACGCTGCACTGTAAGCTTGCTTACTCCCTGTTGCGGGTTGCGCGGATCCATCAGTGTAAATTATGAATTCATACTGATCGAGAGGCAGAATCTCAGTGGGCAGAGGACATTCATGTTCATATTGCAGGAACGCTTGTGTTTTTAAATCGGGATCAAAAACATATTCAACATCTGTTGCAGCAAGAGAATTAACCCATTGTATCCATCTAGGATGTAATGCTTTAGCATTTGGAATGCTCGCTTTAGTTACCGCCTCTAAGGCCGGTACTGGGGTTACGACAATAATGCGTTTCCCTTGGGCTAGAGCTCTTTCTTTTGCTACAGCAGTTTGAACTGCTGTCAGAATTTTTTCTGTTGAAGTGAAGCGCATTTCTGCTTGTGTATACAAATGTGATTTGTATGCAATTGGTACTTTTTCACCCTCGTTAAATGTTAAGTAGGTGAATCCGCATTGACCCGAAATTATTCGGATCACTAAGTTGCGTTGACTTACGCTTGTTTGTAAGTGATTTGTTGCTAACATGTTAGCTTGGAGTGAACGCAAGATTTCTGTGTGTTCTTGTGTCCAATTTTTGATTGAAAAATCAGGTTTGATTAGTGCGTAGAGAGGTTTAACCCTTTCTGCGTAATTTAGAATGTAAGTTCTTCCTAAATTTATGAAACCCAGGATGGATTGTAAATTTTTCAGCGTCTTTGGAGGTTGGAGCAGCGCACACCTTTCTAAAAAGTTGGCTGCCAAGCTCTTGCCTTCACTTGAAAGCTCATATCCTAAAAAAAGGGCATTGAGATGGCCAATTCTGGATTTTTTGAAGTTGAATTTGTAGCCCTCAGAGGCGAAGCCCAGTATAATGGTGCTCACCCTGTTCAAGTGTTTGTCCAGGTCATCGTCTGTCAGATAGATGTCATCGACATATGACAATGCCTCATTATCATAAATTTGTAGTAACTCCGTTACTCTCGCTGAGAATAACCCCGGGCTGTTCTTGAACCCTTGTGGGAGTCGACAAAATTGACGCTGGGTCCCCATTATTGAGAAAGCTGTTAAGTACCTGCTTTCAGGTGCTATATTTTGACAAGAGAAACCATTTGAGATATCCAATGTGGTTTTATATTTTTTACGCACGTTATTCATTAATGCTGTACTATGTGCATTTTGCACTGCAAATGTTTTTGAACAAGTGTTCAAGTGTCTGTAATCCAAAACTAGACGATATGTATTGTCTGGTTTGGAGACAGGAAACAAAGGATTGTTCATTGAAGAGGTGCATGTTTCAATCACCCCTTGGTATTCAAGTTGATCTAAGATCTCCCTGACCTGTTTTTTAGCTTCTTGCTTTATTGGATACTGCCTCTGTGAAGTAGGTTCATTTTTTAGATGTATTTTATGGTGAGGTGAGTCCTCATCCCATCCTACATGATTTTTGTATAATGCTGGGGCCTGGGCAACTGCCCATTTCCTGGCATAAGTATATTTTAGGTGAATTGGAATATGGTTAGAGAAGGCAGGCATAATAATGTCCTCGCCATGTGGGCATTCCCTGACAAATTGTGGTGGCCAGTCTTTTTCTGCTAGAAGTATGTCATAGCCCCTTGAAAGTTTTTCCCAAAAGAGTGCTTTCACCTGTCTAGGTATGTCTTCCTCCATCCGGAGTGTTATTTCATATAACTTTTGTGGAGTACTAACCCTGGTGTCTACAGTCTCAACTGTAATGTACTCATTCAAGTCCACTATCTCCAGAAGTTCCTTCAGGTTCTGGCGAGCTATTGTGACTTCTGCTGCACTGTCCAGCATTGTCTGAGCCCATTCTCCGTTCTTGAGTTGTGTTCTCAGTATCCTCGGCATGTCTGACCTTCAGACCTGCTACCTTCTTCTTTGAGAATTGAGGTTTAGGTTTATTTTTCGGAACGTGTTTGTCGTCTTTCGATTTCACGCGTTCTTCTCTATGTTCTGACCGTCCTCTTCTTTCCGATGTCTGTGACGAGATCTGAAAGGTACGAGAGGAACGTGTATCAGTATCTTGATACCAGTCAGGCTTTTTCAAATTATCCCTATTCCTGAGGTTATACCTCCTTTCAGAGGGCTCCTTTTGAGGAGACCTACCTCGGGATTGAGAACGTTTCTCCGAATTATTTTTATTAGTTTCCCACTTCTTTTTAGAAGATGTAGGAGTTTGTTTAATAGAGTCCTTCTCAGGACTTTCAGATAGTTTTGGCTTCACTGGTCTTCCACCCAAACTATCTTTGCCTAATTCTGCATAAGATTGTTCTATTATTCTGGGTAGTTCTGTTTGATGTTCTGTAACATCGAATTCCCTTAGTCGTTGGCGGATCGCCACTGCTGCTGCCTCCCCTTTAATATTAGATAATATTATTGTTGAGACCTGGTCGAAATTTTTCAGTAATTTCATACCTAAATTTAGAGCAGGCTCTGCCCCGTATTCATTTTGAATTTGTTTCAGGACATCTGGTATTACTGCAATTGATGGAATACCATGTGTTTTAGTATAGATGGCAGCAAAGACTGAGCCCCAAGTGGTGCAGTCTTCCAGTTGTGGTGTGATCCCCATTGGTAAACAGATTGTTAGTATTCTGTGTTTCTCATAAGGGCTAGTATTAGGAAATACTGCTTCGATTTGAGTAATTTTTTGAGCTATCCAGAATGGAATTTGCTCACGTTTTGTGGGCATTTTTCTCATGACTGCATATAGAGTCTGTGGTGTAATTTTTAGTGTATTCCCCTGTTGAGGAGTTTGATTTGGAAGTGTCAATGGTGGTTGGACTGTGAAAGTCTGCATGACATATTGGACTAGCTGTCTGTAGATTTTTATTAACTCTGTAAGTTGAGTAAGTAATTCCTCGTCTGACATTATATCGAGGTCAGGATGAGGAGTGTAGCCGGCTAGGATCGGCCATGTTGCTCCTGGTCTACCTAGTGGACCGAGCCTGGTAATGTTTCTGTGATGTTTTAGGGCGCCTTTAAACCAGAGCTGATGCTCCTGGTATATTAGTGGAATTTCAATATCCTCGAAAGGAATATATTCCTCTGGTGGTTCATCTTCTTTGTAGAAGTGAAACAGTCTTGTTACTGAATTTGATTCAGGAAATATTACCCATGAATAGAATACCTCTGTCTGAAAGGATTCGTGTGCCTCTATCACGAAAACTGCTCTACCTCCTCTTGGTGGTAAGCCGTGTTTTATAAGTTTTAGAGTGATGGCTCTTCTTAAGTTTGGATTGATGTCTATGACACCCTCCTCAGGTTCATTTAAACCTGAAAAGTTAAAAACTGTTGCTATGGCTGGGTCAGCCACAGCTCCACCGGTGTCGGTGGCATTTTCCCTGTTGGACATTTGTTTTTTGAAAAATGCAGAACAAGTTTCAAGGAAACAAAAAAATAAGGTGCACAATATTTTGGAACACTGTATCCTTCAACGTTGAACAAACCAAACAACTAATATATAGGGTGCTTCCCTATTTAGTTATGGCGGATAGTTAGCCCTACCCACTCTGGGCGTCTTAAGGAGTATGTGAGTAGGGGTCTCTGAGAAAAGCACAAATGAGTTACTCAGTATCTAGCGTTAAATTACTGCCTTACCAAACCGTTGGGCGCCATGTAGTGTAGTTCCTATTTCCCTAATAGGCTCTGCGCATTGGAATAATATAACCTATAGGTTTGACATAGGACTAAGGTCGGTATGTCCCTATCGATTATATTAAACTTAATTACCTGTGCCAGCTAGCTCAGAGGCCACTAGAAACTCCTTGAGAACAAGAAGGGAGTAGTTTCTGGCAACCGAAAAACATGACTACTTTGTTTCCCTTTAGAATCGGAACACGTCTCAGAATCGTGGAAACAATAGATAACAGTTTCACTCATTCAGTCGTAAATGCTTAGTTTCTACAGAGTTACACAGAAAGGAAAGACGGGCGTTTCAATAAAAGGGTTTTATTGAACAGTCTTGTTTCTCGTGTAAGAGATATGTGCTGTTATGATCACAAGAAAGTATGCAAGATAAATAATGTACAGCGTAAGCAGTAGAAATAAATAATACTGCGCTAGCATTATCTTTTAGCATAGATTCACGTACATAAATAACATGAGCTAAAAATGCGAGTACTCATACGATGCGTCTCTAAGCTAGTTCTACCCCAGTGTACCTAACCTAGTCTAGGTGTAGGGAAAGGTAGAAGTAGGTGGAGTATTCTCTAGTCTGGTATACTAAGAGTATGTTAAGTATAGAAGGCCAAGTCTAGTATGCCAAGAGTCCCTCTAGGATCTAGTCAGCTCCATACCTTGAGAATGAGAGAGGTGGGAATCTCCTGCCGGATCTGGAACTCTAACACCCCGCGAAGGGAATCAGAACACTGGAAGCTGGATTAGTCTGCATGCAGGAATGACAGCGTCTTCTCAGTGCGTCAGGCCGGGATACGGGCTCCTCTGAAGTCGAGGTCTCCTCTAACTTGCTTGGGCAAGGGAAGGTATATTTATACCTGGTAGGTGTCGTGGAATGTTAGCATTGACGTGAAGTCGGACAGAGGAAGACGTCAGGAATGAACCCTTAAGGTATAACGGTTCATACATAATAGATGAGTTCTTGGAGAAATCAATAGTCCTGTGCTAGGGGAACTCCCGAAGCTTAAGGGTCTGGTGTCTAAGAACTCGTTGTGACGTTAGGGTGGACGGATGTCGGTGACCATGCCTGTATTTGGAGTGCACGGTTAATGCCTAAATAAGGACAGGGATTCTATGCCTATATAAGGGCAATGCGAATTGTGCCTATATAAGGACATGATTCAGGAAAACCTATATACGGATCCCTAAAGCGGAATACAACATTACTCCTGTCCCCCCATGTTCAGCTCAGACACACGACCCATCCCACACTCTGTGCGGTCAACGTTTGTTCCTCCCCAAGTGCATCGCCCAGCCATAAGCTGTATCTCAACTTAATCATTCAATTCAGGGGTCCCTCCTGTCAAGACTTGCTCCCTGAGTTCTTGTGTCCACCACCAGTGGGCTGAACTGTGGGACTCTCCAGTGTTCTAATAAGCTTCCAGACCCTCCCCTTCATGTACATACTGACTTCCAGCCATTTGGACTCTACTTGGAAATGGCCATCCATTCCCAATCCATGCCGGGTTTTGTGGAAGCCAGCCTGCCCATGCTGGAAACTCTATTATCTAGTATTCCCTGCTCACTGCTTCATCTCCACCCCTGCAGGCCTCGGATGGGTGGTGGAATTCAGCTCACCTGTGGCTGGCTGCTGCTAGGCTGCTCACACCTGATGCATGCGATTACTGTGAGCTCTTTTAAGCCCCAGCTCCCTTCGGGCCAAGGTTGGTCATTGTAGCTGTGTACCAGTGAGACTGACCCTTGTTTCCATTCTTTCCTGAGCTTTTGATATCCTTGTTTCCAGTCTTTCCTGAGCTTTAGTTATTCCTTGTTCCTGAGCTGCAGCAGTTTCCCTTGGTCCTGAACTAGCACTGCCTGCAGTGCTACCTTTACTCCTGAGCCTTAGCTTAATTCTTGATCCTGCTCCAGCACTGCCTTCAATGCTACTTTGTTTTCTTGATTCCTGAACCTGCACTATTCTAGTATACCCTTGTAGCCTCCCCTTCTGTATATCCTTTTCCAGTCCCCGCCTTTCTTCCCATTTCCTTGGTTCCAGTTCCTAGTTTGCTGTCTTTCTATTCCGGCTGTCTTGCTTCTAATTACCTTGTATGTTTGTTACTTGCTTTCTGCCAAGTGTGTCCTGTGATTTCCTTCCTTTCCTATTAAGCACTCCTCTTTGCTAGATCCTTGTCTATCGTGCTTGTGTTTAGTTCTACCCCCTTGCTGTTACTGCCTTGCGTGTTCCTGTTTGATCGCCAGGATCCGTGGGCACAGCTGACAACCTAGGTGGCGTTTCTTGTTCACTGTGAGTATTGTCTTTGAGTTACATTTATAACATCACGATAGGTATCAGCTCCACAGACCCTGCCTATGCATGCATATCCTATATGTGGGTATTTGCAGTCAGTATCTGTAACAGCAATTGTGGGTGAGGAACTTACTGAGCTTCAGTCTTACCGTGTGGAGCTCCCGAGTGCTTCACCCCACATTCCCTTTATTGTTAATGTTGTTTTTTATACATGTCTTGCATTCCCATCCTGTGTAGTTTTTCTGAATGCTAAATCTCCTCTGAGGGCCTGTCCTTTCTGAGCCTTAACTCTCGTATTCTCTTGTACAGAGCTACCTCTTTGGATTCCCTTTTCCTTTGACTCGCAGTTTGATCTTGGGCAGCTCTGTACCCAGTATTCTGCCTACTTTGTCTTCCCTGACACATGCCAGTGTCCCGGACTGAGTCCTGACACCTCCCTTGTATTGGCAGTGGAGTTCACCATGCACAGGAAAGCCCACACCTCCCCCTCCGACCCCCCAGTCGACAGTAGGCGCTCCAACATGTCAACCCAGGCCTTTAAGTCATGTTCCGCATTTTCATAGTTGCAAATGCCCTACATTTGTACAGATGGGGGGGGGGAGCGGGGTGCGCCCAGTGTATAGCAATGCAGCTCTTAGCTAGCATGAGTCCCAGGAGAGCAAACCTGTGTTGCATTTGAGCCCCTGATTTAGGGATCTGGAGCACGTCCAGGAGACAGAGCTTAACCCACGCCTCAAACTGTATGTTCATAGCCACTTGCAGCGCTCGCAATACTTCCACCCAATATATCCGGAGCGGGGCACAGTCCCAGGTCATATATAGGAAACCCGTATGTCCCACACTACACCGGGAGCATGCCGATTGGCGCGCAGCATTGAATAGTGACAGCATCTGGGGTGTCAGATACATGCGATACAGGTAAAAAATCTGTGTGAGTTTAAAGCGCTCATTGCTAGCCACCTCCTGAACCTGTGCGAATACCCGTCTCCACTCACTCTGTGAGTGGCAATGACAGATCAGTCGCCCATCTATCACATATCTTTGATACATCGACTCTCCGATCTGCTTTCAAGGCCTTAAGTATGCAGGAGATAGCCGCCTGGAGGATAACAAGTTCTGCATCTCCTCGGGCTCAGCTGGGAATGTTGTCCATATCTCGCAGGCCGTGTGTGATATTTTAGCGTGCTGAAGGAAGTGGCCATCAGGCACCTGAAAGCACTTCTTTGCATCCTCAAGGGAAAGGAAGGACCCGTTAAGGTATAGGTCACATGCTGTCACTAAGCCCCCTTCATGCCACCTCGTGAGGTCCATCACAGTCTGCATTTGAAGGAATCCTTTAATCCAACGGAGGGGGAACAACCAAGCATAGGGAGCCCTGGGTAGAACCAGGGTGACTGCCTGCTCTCAGGCCTCTGCGACCTGACTGACCACAAATGGGTAACCCTAGGGGGTCCACAAGCCCATCATGAGGATTCGCCGGAGCTCCACCCCTGCGCCCTAGTCCGCCAACAGTACCTTCTCAACATGTTGTGCATGACTCTCAAAGATGCGGGGAATCTAAGCTGAGTTGTCGCCCCTGCTTTTTTAAATCCATCCAAGCGCGTTCCCAGTTCCCACTGTCTATCCAAAGTGACCCGGGCTAAGTCTGGTCTAATCTCAAAAGTGAAGTCCTTCCCCCTTAAAGTCTTCAATTTCAGTGCACACAAGAGTATTTCTTCTTTTAGGGCATATGTTTGAAAATTAAGAAGGATCTTCCGCGGCTTCACCCTATTTGGGTTTTTCTAAAGGGGTCCCTATGTGCCCGTTGGATATCTTTCTAGATGGTTGCCTCACTCTCCTCCATCTGAACCGCTTCCTTTATTAAGGAGACCAGAAACGTTTTCAAATCATCACCTTCCTTTCCCTCCGCGACGTTCAAAATACTCAAGCTATTTCTTCTCGAGTTATTTTCAAGTTGTTCCATTTTCTCTTGCAATTTCTGCTCTCCTCGCTGTAATGTTTGAATCTCACATTTACTATCATTTAGATCTTTTTTCAACTCCCAACATTAGCCTCTAGTGTTTATGTTCTTACTGTCAGGGAGTCTATTTTCTTCTCTAGAGCCTCACAAAAGTTAAGTATCTCACCCTGGTTAGCCTCTGATATTGTGAAGCCCTTTCTGATGTCCCCCGAGAGTGAGGAAAACATGGTCTCTAAAGAAGTGTTTGCGCCCCCCACCTCTTCTTCCTCTCCTACAAGGTCCTTTAAGGGTCTATCCAGCTGAATATCCTCCCTATTTTTATCTAGCACCCAAGCACCACTGGCTTTATATGCGGATGACTTGGTAATCTTCTCATCTGGTTTAGAGGTCGTATTATCGCCCACAATACAGATGGCTTTAGACTTTGGTAAAATATCTGGGTACCTGGTTAATGAGGGGAAAAAGGAGATTATGGTTTGGAATCAGAGGAAGGATAACCCGTTGATCAAGAATGAGATGAAGTATCTGGGTCTAAAAATTGTAGAGGATATAAACAAAATCCCCAAAATAAATTTGGGTAAGATATCTAGAGAAATTGGGCAGCTAATGAAGAATTGGCTACACCTCCCCTAACGATCTTCGGGCGGGTTAATCTGATCAAAATGGTGATACTGCCAAAAATCACGTATCTCTTTAATACTATCCCCTTACATTTTGAGAAAGCGGCAATAGATAGAATACAACAGACAATAAACGCCTTTAGCTGGGCTCATAAGGGGGTTCAGATCTCGTGGTAAAAGCTGCGGAGAAGAAGAGAGAAAGGGGGATTATCTTTACCGGATATTCAATACTATGCCTGGGCCTTCCTGATCACAAACTCCATAATATTCTTTAATACACCTGATGGCTCAGATGAAGGAATTATGTATTTGGCAATGATAAAAGAAAGTAAGATGGGTATAGACAGTTTGACCCTGAAATTTGTGGACCCAAAATTCTTTAAAAAAATCAAATTAAAAGTGCTTCATGCATTTGCCAGAATGTGGTGCATGATAAGACGACGTTCTAATTTAGAGTATTACTCCTTCTCGGCCCCCATTTGGGAATCCCCAGGGACTCCGGAATGTCTTAAAGATAAACTGGCGCTATCAATGAGAAATGCCGGGATACTCGTTTGGGGAGAGATCACTCAAGATGGTCTGCTAATGGCTTGGAATGATTTAAAAGACCTTTTCGGGGAAAAAATTTCACGTTTTAAATATATGCAACTGAAGAGTTGGGAACAGAGTCGGAAACGACCTTTGGGTATCGGAAATTACTTGGAACAGCAACTTATTAAGAAAGCCCCAGGAAAGAAAGAAGTCTCCTTTTAGTATTGGGAATTACTAGACACCATGGATGGAGACTTCACCCTGGCAGAAGATCTATGGGGAAGATGCTTGCCGAGGGGCGATTTACAACATACGTGGCAAGTATCGATGCGCACATTATTTTCCATTGTCAAGCTTGCATTTTTAAAAAGAAACCACAACTTTTCACTCCACAGGGCATATATAACACCCGAGAAGTTGTCAAGGATGGGAAAAGGAAGAGTGATGTCATGTGCAAAGTGTGACTTGAAAAAGGCGCAGATGTTCACATGTTTTATCAATGCACAGAGATTAAGAGATTTTGGGAGGAAGTAGAACTGACACTCTCAGGTATTTTGGGGGTACAAATAAAGGTAAGCCTTTCATTAATTATTTTTGGTATAATGGAAGGGGTAATAGGAATCGCTAGAGATTTGTTGTTTTATGCGATCTTACCGGCTAGAAGAGAAATCTGCCGTAACTGGGTCAGAGAAACCCCACCTCGACACTTGGAGTGGATAGAATCCATGTTCTATGTGTCCAAAATGGACTTACTGGGAAAGGGGTCTAAAAAGAAAAGATTCTGGGGTATGTTGCAGAGGTGGGCAGGGGGTAATTGAAAGTAAAAAGGGATAAGAGATCAAAATATCTGTCCAATGATTACACCTGCATAACTGTCAGTTTTGCTGCAAGGGCCCCCCCTTTCATATATCGGCATCGTCCGATGCAGCTGCAGCAAGAATTGGACAAGGTGACAGAGAGATACCAGCAGGAAGAAAAATGCTTGAACCCGTTGCCTTCCCTCCGGGGTTTGTTCGGTCTCTTTCGTAAGGAAACCTCTGCAAGAAAATTATTGATGGGAAAACTGTGCATGGCAGGTCCTTAGGTGGGAGTCGATCATTTAAAAACTTTTGGTGGGTGCCTGGTGCCCACCCAGGCAACCCATCATCCTGACTTTCACTGGAGTGACGGGGAAGCTCCAAGGCCCCCGCAGCCCTACTGACTCCCCAGCCAGCCCCATTCCTGTGCTCCCGCTTGGGGGAGCAGCATTTTCTACTGCTCCCGGCGTGTGGGAGCAATGCTCCGTTTTCAACCTGGGAAAGTGTGGAGAGTGTATGTCCGCACTTTCCCAGGTAGAAAACAGCAGTGTCCTCAGGGATGGGTTCCCTGGGGCCAATCTTCAGCTCGAGTGGGGGCTCCACACAGGCCTTCATCCCCTTTTGTAAGTTATCAGCCCCAGGTAATGGTGTCCCCAGGGCGTGTTCAAGGCTCTTGGAGGGGTTCCCCGCACACCCTCCCCTTAATTATAATGTAACAGCCGTGCCTGTAGAAGGCTTGAGGAGGGGGCTGTGCTCACCTCTCTCCCTATTTATAATTGTAGATTATGGTGTGCAGATGACCCTTTTTGGTATTACATATACACAGGGTAAGTATTTGGTACGTTATAGGTCATTTAAACTTAGTGATATCTGTTGTAGTGGTAAATAAGAGAAATTGCACAAAACTACCGCAGTACATGGCGATGACAAGTCATTATGTGATTGGCTAATGACCACTTTTACAAAAGTTAAAGGCAACCATGATGTTTTAATCACATTTTGGCAGTTTTCTTGGTTAGGGGCCTAGATGTAGGTAAGTAGTAGGTTTTATATTTTTCCCAACCCATTTCCATTTAGGTGAAGTGGTAATAAGTGGGGAAAATAATTATGAGCTTCTATATATTTTTTTAATTTTACAGAGTACTACAGTACTTCCTAGAAATTCTGTTGTACTTAAAAAAATGTTTAAAAATAAATATATAAAGAAATTGAAAAAACACTGCAATACACTATATTTAAAAAATATAGTGTGTACTACAGTCATCTACATATTTAATTCTTTACAAAAAGTCTATGCAGTACCACAGTAATGCCTACAAAATACCACGCTACCTAAACAACATTAAAAAAAATATATTTTTTTTAAATACAGTACTTGTGTTTAGTTAACTGAAATCGTTGTGTATGGAGGCATGTTACTTATAATAATGTGAAGGTGTGCCATAAATTTAAGGTATAACTGTAACTTTAGGTTTTATAATGTCTGTGTAGTTTAAGGCTCGTTTGTATAGAAATAAGAAATACAGTTATACTAATTTAAAGATGGCGTGTAAATTGTCAATTGAAGATATAACTATAACTTTAGAATTTTAAATATTTGTGTAGTTTAAGTTTGGTTTGTATAAAAAGAATCAATAAAGTTTTCCTATTCCTAACTATAACTAAACATTATTCTTTGTGTTTTTTTACACACAAACATGTGTATATATGTGTATATATATATATATATATACGTTCGAGCTGGGGATTGCCGGCAGTATACAACACAAGTCCGGGCACTGACACCGAAGCAGAAGTGCGTGAATCTGAATCCCAAGAGAAATCCATGGCTATGTAATGCGGTAAGAGACGAAGTGTGTTTAAATTTGAATTTGGCGGCAAGACGAGGGAGTAGCACAACACAAACTTTAACAATTCATATCATCGTAATCAATCATGTTTAGTGACGCGGCACGCCGCGAGGCCGCCATCGATATTTTTAAAAGAAAGAGTGATCACAGAGGAGGAGACAATGCTGGCCCGAGTAATGCACCAAGGGAAGGCGACTTAAAAACGAAGTTTCTTAAACTAGAAAGGCTCTATGAACGAGAGACTCGTAAATGGTGGGAGGCCACGTCCCTCCAAAATTACATAGATGTGCAAAGAGTGCCGCGAGGGCTGCGGATCTATACGGTCCCGGCCTACGAGAATCCGGATCCCGCACTTCTTGTAGAATGGGCAGAGCATACTGCAGAATCTTCTAAAGGCATGTTAATAATTTTGGTTAAGTAAGCCTGGAGTGACCGGGCACGGGCTCTGGAAGAAATAAGTTTCTTGGAAAGTGAAATCGCAGCCCACGAAGATAAGAACAAAGTGGAAGAATTGATGACTAATATGAAAAAACGACTGACTGGCTATGAACAGAAAATCAGGGAGAGGAAACATGATAAATTCAAGAGAGATGCTCGTGACTATGAACAGGGTCGGGTCCTCACATTCACGAAGAAGTTTGATGCACCTCGCCGACAATTAATGAGCAGCAGGAATCAAAGAGCGGCGGAATGTCAGGAGACCTCTGAATCAGATGTCACTGACACGGAGCAATCGGGCGAACAGAGGACCCCACAAACTGCAACTGAAGAATCCCCGACTCCTTTTCACGAGGAGTTTCGCCTCATCAGGCAGACCTGGGGCAGAGGACGTGGCAAGCCGCCCGAAACAAAAAGAAACGCCCCACGAGACAGGGAGGCTGGCACAGGTGCAAAGACCGCATCGCCATGCATTACAAGGAGCAAACGGGGAACCAAACGATAAAAAGTGACAATTTAACCATCGTCAATCTGACATCAAGAACTTTAATGGATGAGGAAAAGACTGTCTTACAACTTGGTCTGACCTTTTGTCCTTGCAAAGAATTCGAATATGCCCAAATGAGGATTGACCTCTTTAAATATACAAGAAAATTAAAACTTTATAAATTTTTTAATAGTCAAGGATTGGTCAATCAAGTCAATCGTGTACAAATGGGCGATGTGGGTTTAGATGTGTTAACTGGCCACGACTTGAGCACTTTAGCGGTTCTTGAGGACCTGCAAAATGAAGGTGTTTCTAACACTGGTGAGAATATATCTAGCACAGTGAGAATGGGACATTTGGCTGTGCCACAAGAAAGCACCAGAAGTCCCTTTAAGCCTATTTCCAAATTCATCCCACAAACGACTAACGATGCAATCGAGATTTTTTCGGATCGAGTAATTCAGGATCTAAATGAATTAAGACTAAAGGGACCAGGTCGTAAAGTACAGAATAACATCACTGAACAACAAAGAGAAGCACTACAGAGTCTACAAAAAGATCAAACTATTGTATGCAAACCGTCCGATAAAGGCGGAAATGTTGTCTTGCTGAAGGCGGAATACTACTGTGGCGAGGCACTGAAGCAATTACAAGAGGTGTCCAATTATCTGCCAATCATGATGAAGGAATACGAAAAGAGTATTCAGGATTATCGAGAATTGATCAATAAATGGCAACAGGGAGGAATGCTTGGAGATGATGAGTATACATTTTTGAACTGCCAGCATCCACGCATCCCTACTTTTTACCATCTCCCTAAAATACACAAGGACACTGTAAATCCTCCAGGTCGTCCTATCGTATCATCTAAGGGGAGTATGACTGAAAACATGTCTATCTTTATTGATTATTTTTTATTTGATTTTGTGGTGGAGTTGATTTTGTACACCCAGGACACTAGACATTTTTTGAAGCAGATTGAAGGTGTAATGTGGGAAGATAACTTTGTAATGATTACTCTAGACATCTCTAGTTTATATACTAGCATTCATCATGTTGATGGCTTGGAAGCCATAAGATATTTTCTGAACGGTCGCTCCCTTAAATATATGGAGCATAATGCTATGCTGCTGGAATTTGTGAATTATTCCTTAACCAACAACATTCATTTTTCAGGAACAACTGTATAGACAAATTCGCGGCACGGCCATGGGCACCTGCTTCGCCCCCAGCTACGCGAACCTGTTCGTGGACTGGTGGGAGAAGCGGGTGGCCTGGTCGGATGTCAATGAGGAGTGGACCAACAGATTGGTGAGTTGGAACCGTTATATTGATGACTTGTTCATCATTTATAACGGAACCGAGGAGTCAGCCAAGAATTTTGTAAATTTATTGAATGTAAATAACTTGAATTTGAAGTTCTCTGGAGAAATAAGTAAGACCTCTGTTAATTTCCTAGATTTGACTGTCTTTGTATATAATGGGAGACTTTGCACTACTTTACATCGTAAGCCCATGGCGGGTAACTCGGTGTTACATGCTCACAGCTGTCATCCAGAAAACTTAAAGAACAGTATCCCCTATGGGGAACTGTTACGAATTAAAAGAAATTGCACACGTGAATGTGATTTCCAGGCAGAAGCGGCTGACAGCATGGCTAGGTTTCAGGTTCAAGGGTACTCAGAAGAGACCTTGACGAATGCTAAAAAGAAGGTAGAAACCAAGCAGAGAACCAAACTTATTAGTAGTGCATCTAATCTGAGGCAGAAAACTCAGTGAATCAATGTAGGATGATTACAGATTTCGCCAGTGGTGCCAAGGATATCAGAAACATACTACGTAGGAACTGGCACATTTTGAAGGCTGATCCCATTTTAGGTGAGAATTTGTCTAAAGCTCCCCTCCTCACGTTTAGAAAAGCGCGATCACTTCGAGACTGTTTGGTTCGAAGTCACTTTGTCATAGAGAACAGACAATCTTGCTTCCACTCGGTGAAAGGCTTTTTTCCGTGTGGGAGATGCAAGGCCTGTAAATTCAGTCGTAAAGTGTCATCATATTCCATACCAGGGCTTAAAAATCCAAAACTGATTGACAAATTTATGAACTGTAATACTAGCTACACAGTATATTGTCTAACGTGTCCATGCGGACTATGTTATGTCGGTAGCACCATCCATCCGACTAAAATACGTATTCTCGAACATCTTCAAGCTATTGCCTCTAAGGATTCAAACTATCCAGTGGCCAGACATTTTGAGATTTTTCACAATAGTAACAGGGATCAGCTACGTTACTTTTGTCTGGACCACGTTCCCAATGACATAAGAGGGGGGAACAGAGAATTGAGGCTTAGAAGATTGGAGTCCAGATATATTCTGGACTTACATTCTAAGATACCGTATGGCTTGAATAGTGGGAAGGAGTTAGCGATACATTTATAGTTCTACTTTCCATGCTCTCTTGAAGAGGCTAAATAGTAAATTGATCTGGAATGGATTTGCACCTTTGTAAATATATGTAAATGTGTGTATAGCTATCTGTACATTGGAATTTGGTCACTATTTTCTTTCTTTTTGTTTTGATGTGTTTTATCTTTCAGTATGGTGGTAGCGACATGCATGAATTTACTGCTATGTGACTCATGTATATAGGACAAGCTATTCATTGCTAAAATATGAGCTTTACTGGGTACGTGCAATGTTTATATTGACATGGATTTATGTACATAGGAATATGTCCATTCAGGGCGACATTTTGTTCATAATCCATGGATTATTATGATACGAATTTGCATCTGTCGAGAGGATATCGAAGATGTTAATTGATTTGTACATATATGTATATAGGCCCATTCAGGGCTGAATCATGAACGATCCAATGATTTTGAATTAATTCCATCACTGGAGTAATGGTTAAAATTGCATGTTCCAAGATGGCCGACACGATTCATACATGGAGTAGTCCTATGTCGATTGTGATATTCTGACTCCACCAATGAATGTATAGGTGTATTTAAATGGCGTTTTCTCGGCCTGCCGCTTTATATTGAGAAAGGCAGTCGCCGAAACGCGTCTTGTTTGTGTGCTGAAACCAAATAAATTGGGTTTTTTTAAATCTCCCGTGAGTGCTGGTACTCTGTGTACTGTGGAGCTATCATATATATATATATATATATATATACACTTTATTTTTCACTAAAAAAACAAAGGTTGCAACGACATTATAGTTAGGTTTAGATATTACACACACAAAATCATAAAAATTCAGCAGTTATAGTTATCTCAAGTAACTATAACTCATGCCCTAAGGTAACTATAACTCGCGCCCTTACCATGCACAGTTTTCTCATCAATAATTGCACTGCAAATGTTGCAGTGATATTATCAATGATGTCATAGAAGATGTCATGAGTAATGTAATAAGTGGGGCAATTAGCAGTGCATGGCGAGGGCACGAGTTATAGGTACCTTAGGGTACAAGTTATAGCTACTTGAGATAACTATAGCTGCTGAATTTCTATGGTTTTGTCTGTGTAAAATCTGTACCTAGCTAGAATATCCCTGTAAACTTTGGTTTTTTCAGTGAATTTCTATGTGTTGTTAATGCTATTTCCTAACAATAATGTCCCTATAACCTGGGTGTGTGAGTGGGTGTGTAAGTGGTTGCATGGGTGTGTAAGTGGGTGTGTGGTGGGTGTGTCAGTGTGTTTGTGACTTGATGTGTGTGAGTGGCTGGGTGGGTCTGTGAGTGGGTATGTGGGTGTGTATGTGGGTGTGTGAGTGAGTGTCAGTGGGTCTGTGAGTGGGTGTTTGAGTGGTTCTCCGGGTCTCTTAGTTAGTGGGTCGATTCTGAAAATGGGGAGGGGAGCCACGTGGCCCCCTTCCAGGCTGATTTCAACCCAGGGACCCAATCCCCTGGGGCCCAGCTGCTTTTGAAAAAAGGGGAAAGAGGCTACGCGGCCCCCCTCCCTGGGCTGCGTTTGGCCCTGGGGACCCCAGCCGTGCATTTAATGTTGAGAAAGCCATGCTGCCCGCCTTCTGGAGTCATTAATGGATCTAGGGACTACATGCCCCAGGGCCGGCTCCTGCTATGTTCTGGGCTGCCCACCCCCTAGACATAGTAGTTTTCCTGCCCACACTGGCAGGAAAATCTGTATTTGCTCTCACTTGGCTGGAGCAATTTCAAAGCTCCCTCCAAGCGAGAGCAAACGCTAAGTCCGCTCACAGGGGGTGGGAGTCTGAAAAATGCTCCTGCCTGCTAGAAGCGGACTTTTCATCTGTTTCCCTGCCTTCACTGAAGTGGGCAGGGAAACAAATGAAAATATTGCTTCCGCCTGCAGGGAGCAGTATTTTTAGCGGCTCCTTGCGGGCAGGAGCAATGCAGGCTCCCGCTGGAGGCAGGGAACTGGCTGGGGCCGCAGGGGACTTGGGCTCCCCCGCAGCCCCCAACAACAATATGGTGGGTGGGCTCCAGGACATCCAGCCTTTATTGACCGGACCCGGGAAGGGGGGGCAGTGTGCCCTCCTCCCATTTTATATTATGGCTGGGCCCCGGGAGAGGGGGTCCCCGGAGCTGAAATCAGCCCGGGGATGGGGACTGCGTGCTCCCCTCCCCCAGAAATCCAGCAGTGCGCCTCCGAGGGATGGGGTCCCCAGGAATAAAAACAGCCCAGGGAGAGGGGAGCCACGTACCCTGGGGTTTCTGGAGTCAAAATCGACCTGCATGTACATCTATGAATTGGATGATCGGTAGTGAAACATTTTCTGACTGCGAAATATCAAATGAAAAAGATATCAGACTGGGATGATGCTTATCATAGACAATAAATGGGTTATGGTACTATACCAAGAATTAGTGCATGATGATACTGATATCATCGCTAACATAGTGGAACAACATAAACCCATTTCGTCTAATGAGAATATCAAGTTCACAGCTTAATCTGCAATTGATGCAAATGAATTACTACTTTTCTATGTACCAATGCACATGATATGTTACTGCAATTGCCGATACAAAAATGTGTATGAATTTGTAAATAATGTATATATCGAATTGTGTAAAAAACTTCAAATCCCACAATGCTTCATGATAGGCAGAAGTGGGAGTGGTATATAAGTGTGTAGAAAAATACGCCCACCCACTGTGAAAAAGGCCCTGTGAGACCAAAACGCGTAGGTGAAGTGGTTATGCTCAGAGAAAATAAATGAGCAAGTAACTGTATTACTGAGTGCGGCGTGCTTCTTGTATTGAAAATTCAAATTAGGCCATTGGCTCGGCCTAACGCCAGCACCCGCTGTTGTGCGCGCCGGTTGGGACCACATTGTTTTGTACATATACATGCTGTGTCGAAGCCTGTTCCACATTGGGGAACGGGCATTTGTGTGTATATATATATATATATATATATATATATATATATATATATATATATATATATACACACATATACATATATACATATACATATATATACATCCACAACAATCACCAGTTTTCCTTCAAAAACCAGACACCGACACCGCAGACTCAGTTAAGATTGCCTCTCCCCGAGTTTAAATGACTTTCTTCTTTCGCCAGGGCGGAAGAAAAGGCTTACCTGCATGCAGGCGTCCTCCGACGCTCCGTTTACAGGCGCTCTCCTAACCTCCTGCGATCCGTTCCAGTTCTCGCTTCTCACTCTCCGGGGGGGCTTCATGCTATGCGCTGCATTTCCTCCATATGTTTGCCGATCAACAATGAAGCGCCTGAACAAGGGCGTGTCGGTGATGCCGCACTCTGCAGATGGCGGCTCAACATCCACAACAATCACCAGTTTACCTTAAAAAACCGGACACCGACACCGCAGACTCAGTTAAGATTATGGCATTTATTTTTCACTTGCTTGCTGTTACGCGTTTCGACAGGATCCCCTACCTTGTTCACACACTGAGCTCCATTGCTCCCCTCTCTTTGTTTGGAGCAGTCAGTCACATGGTATTACTGACATAGTCACCATACTACCAAACTGCATTCAATGCAATTTCGTACAGATTACACCACTATACATTTCTTATTGAAAATCCATTTTGAGTTTCATGGTTTCTTTACACTTTCATTCTAAAGTTCAAATAATTGTTTTCTTTTTACATTTTTTTCTTTCTTTTTTTATAAAAACTTTTTTTTTAATTTTATTTTTTTATTTTGTTTTACCTTTTCTGTTCATGTGATTTGAGTGCATAATATTTTTGTGAATAAAACTTGCAGTGTGTCAAAGTGTAAATTAATATAAAACCACTCTATGCCCAATACTCCTGGAAATCAGCTTGTGTCTAGGAACCCACTCCGACATTCGTCTTGTTATTTCACTAGTGTGAAGTTTTTAGCAAAACATTCATGCCAATTGCCAATCTATGATCCATCAGACCACAACATTTCTCCTGTGGAGAAGTCCTGTCTTTATCTTATGCAGCCCCCATGTTGTAAATATCAAATGTCATATTCATTCTACATATCCTTTTCCCTGAGTGCAAAACTGCGAATTAAAGTGCAAGTGCTTGCATGCAAACATTCTTTGAACTCCTTGCCCTACACTTTGGCTCTGGTTCATACCAATAAAGTGCTTGTGCTAGTTCATATTTCAAGGTGCTAGTGCTCTTGCAGGTCATAGCATCGGTATTTCACTCAGGGGATATTGATTGAATTCCATTTCCATCCCGCGCCAAGGAGTGTTTATCTTGTAAGTAATTTCCTCACCCAGTATAAGGCTATTTCAACAGAAATAGTACTGTTTATGTCTAGAAAAGTGCAAGTGCTATTTTAAACACGTTCCATCCTATCTAAATAACCAATTGTCTAGATGTTAACTGCCAGTACATAGTCCATGACTATTCCTCACTCTTGAAATAACTTGCTGATGACCACTCCCTGGACTGGCTGAGCTTTGATTGGTGCAATTAATTTTGACTCTCCCACTGTAGGATTTTTTGGGGGGTTTCCATACGTATTTCCGAGAGTATCTGTGCTTGGAGAAAACTAAATTAAAGAAATTAAAATGTGAATTGTGTAAATATCTGAAAGCATTGATTTTACGCAGTATACCATCTTAGTTTATTTTGGTAAGGGTCAGCAATCAGGGCATTCTGCCCCTTCAGATATGGACGTGCAGATCTTCTTCTGAATTAAGGCCTTGGGGATTTTGGTATCTAGCAAAATTATATACCTTGACTCCAATTGTCTAAGTTTAGATTCTCGATTTCCCCCTAGTCTGTTCTTTGGGACTGAATCAATCACAAAGTAAGAGAGTTCATTGATATCCCCCCCCATGGATCTCATTTTTGTGTCTGGCTACAGGATAGGGCCTGTCTTTATTCCTTACAGCTCTCAAATGCTGGCGGATTCTCACGTGCACCATGTGAATTGTGCTTCCCACGTGAAGTTTGGGGCACATGCACTGGAGAACATATATCACATAATCACTCCTGCAATTGAAGAAGCGAGGTATCTTCCAGGGTCTATTAAGCAAAGGCGATTGGATCTCTTTCTTATTAATGCTGTGTTGGCATGCCTTACATTTCAAGCATTTATTGAATCCAGGATTTGCTCTCAACCATCCTTGCCCAATCCCCTCCACCTTGCTAAGTCTTTGTGGTACATGTTTTTAACTTCAATTATGTTACTCTGCGGGACTCTTTTATAGCACTCGGTAACTTTCAATTGCAATTTAGCTTCGTTATTGTACATGCTTAGCGGCCACAACACTATGTTGCCACCCTTGTTCGATTGGCGGACTACAATGTCCTCGCTTGATTTCAATTTGTCCATTACTTTGGAGTAGTCTCTTTCTTTTAGTTTTGTGCCTTTACAAAATTCCTCACTGGATATTAGGGAAAGTGTTTTTAACTCCTTTATCACTCTGTCTGTGTAAACATCAATCGAGTCCCTTGGTAGATTCGGAACAAAGGTGGATTTCCGTTTGAATGTGTTAGACTTGGCATCTTTTGGCGTGTTTCCCCTGAGTTTTTGCTTTATGACCTCCTGGTTTTGACTCTGTTTGTGCTGGCTTAGTGTTTCTGCGCACTTTTCTCACTGCTGGTCAGTGGTAAAGTGCAAGTGCTCCTGTGGTAAAATGTGTTATGGATGGGTGTTTCCATGATTGGCCTATTTGATTTGTGTGTCAGTCCCTAGTAAAGTGCACTGAGTGTTCCAGGGCCTGTAAATCAAATGCTGTTAGTGGGCTGCAGCACTGGATTGTGCCACCCACACAAACAGCCCGTAAATGTAACTCTGGCCTGCCATTGCAGAGCCTGTGTGCAGTCTGGTACTGCCATGTCGACTTGGCAAGTGCACCCACTTGACAGGCCCTAACCTTCCCTTTTCTTACATGTCAGTCACCCCTAAGGTAGGCCCAAGGTACCCCTGTGGGCAGGGTGCAGTGTATGTGAAAGGTAGGGCATGCCCTGGTGTGTGTGGCAAGTCCTGATAGTGAATTACTGCCAATTTCGTTTTTTACTATTGCAAGGCTACCTGTTCCCCATAGGACAGAATGGGGAGTTTGTTTATAACATCTTATAAACCTAATTGGCCCTGGGAACTAGGTAGGAATATAAAGTTTAGTATGCCTGAACTCAGAATCTAAAGATGTATCTTTTAGTGAAGGTGATTTTTACATTCTGGGTTTGAAAATACCACTTTTAGAAAGTAGGTATTTTCTTGCTCAGCCATCCAGCAGGCCTCTGCTGGGTTTGTGGATTGACTGTCTGGGTTTTGGATGACAGGGGCTGGGGAGCAGCAGTGGCTCCGGATAGTCTAGGTGGGTCAGGAAAGGGCTGAGTAGACCTGGGCTGCATTTAGAGTAGGGGGAGGAGATTTCCTTTCACCTGAATGGGCCTGGTCTGCCTCTGACAATGCCGTCTCCACCTCCTGCCAGGAAGCTACACCAGAGAGGGCAGAACTGGTTCTGCCTGGGCACAGACACTCTCTGCTTGAGAGGACAAAGGATTTTGTAGTATAAATATTGGGGCCCAAACCCCTGAACTTCAGAACTCTTTTGGACCAAGAAGACTGCCAAGAAGAAGAGCTGGAGAAGCTGTGAGAAGGAACTACCACTTTGCTGAGTGCTTTGCTGTGTTGACCTGCAGTGGCTGCTTCTGTCTTGGGCAGTGAAAGGACTGGACTGAACTTTCTGCAATCTATTTTTGTGAGTTTCTCCAGGGCTTGAGGTAGAGCTTTCCCCCTGATGAAGAAGTTTCAGGAACAGCAAAGACTTCAAGCTCTTCAGCCCTCAGCACTGTGTGTTTTGTGCTGCAACAGAAGAAAAAGTTGGCAAGATGGCTGCCGAATAGGAGCTCTTCCGTGGAACTCTCGGGTTGGGGATTACCAAATCGGTAGATATCCCCCTGTTTACCTGGCCATCCACCTCCCAACCTACCTACATCTAACTCCATTCGAGACCGGATCTACTATTCAACGTGACTTACCTGCTGGGATGATCCCCAGGGTTCCGACATTCCCCATCTTGTCTGCCTCGCCGCTCCTCACCTGGATTGAGCCCTCCGAGTCGGACGAGCAACGACTCCTCCACCTCCAGACTGATTGATGCTGTGTCGTTGCGCCATCGGACACGCTGCTCTCCTGCGGGACTGTTCCTCTCTGTATGAGCGTGCTTCGCCTCGCCTCCTTCCTCCGCAATGGCGACGCTGTATGGGCCTAAAGTAGCGATGGCCTGGTCCCCCCTGTTGGGGCTATTTAACGGTGTTGGCTGGCCGTATTGGGGAGCCCTTCACTCGAACTGCAGCCGGAGCTTTGGAGCCGGATCTGTGCCCTGCCACCGCACAGCCCTCGGCCTTCTCTGGACCTCTGGTTGGCGCGTTGCCCGAATTAATGCCCATCAAGATGGCGAATGACTGGCTACGGCTGCTGTGTCGCCTGACCAACGATCCTCCCGCTGAGTTGCCCGACCGACTATCTTCCTGCTGATTCACCCGACCAATGACCGCGCAGCCGACGGCCTACTCTGGTCCTCTGGCTGCCTGCGTTGCCCGACCGACGATCCTCCCGAATAAGTGATCCTCAAGACGGCAAATTGCCTGGGTCCCCCAGTGAGGTCACAGTGAGTGCTTTCTGTGTCGCCCGACTGACGATCCTCTAGCTGAGTCGCCTGACTGACGATCCTCCAGCTGAGTCACCCGAAAAACGATCCTCCCGCAGCCTATCCATCTCTTATTCGTGCCGTGTTGGGGCCCTCCATTCCAGCTGCATCCGCAGCCTAGTCTGGCTTCCTGGCGGCTGCCTCTCCCTGGCGATGAGCTTCACGCAGACTACGCCTGGCTCTCCCCAGTAATGGCGGCCGTCTGAACCTTGCCCGACTGTTTGGGGCACCCTCATGTGTTGAGCTGCTTCTGTCCATGCCCTGACTCCGTATTGCCCGCAGCCTAGTCTGGTTTCCTGGCGGCTGCCTCTCCCTTAAGATGAGCTTCACGCAAACTGCGCCTGGTTCTCCCCAGTAACGGCGGTGGTCTGAACCTTTGCCTGACTGTTTTGGGGCACCCTCATGTTGTCGAGCTGCTTCTGGATCACCGCACCATTCCACCGCGCAGCTCGCAGCCTGCTCTTGGTCCCTGGCTGGCGTTTCGCCCTTCCGATGAGCCTCCCACCTGAATGCACCTTGAAATGGCGAGGCCCTGCATGAATCCACCCGCAGCCTTTGTATTATAGTCCTCTGGTCGTTCTCTATCTAGCCTCCAAGGTGGCAGCTTCAAACCTGGTGCCGGCATTTCTCGGATGCTGAGTCACCCTGCGTCACCCTCCAGACTTGCTTTCCCTCACTGTGGTAGCTCTCTGACCGTTATACGGTATTTCCCCGCCGCAGTCTTTTGACCGCGTTCCTTGGTGCCGACATTGACAGCCAAAACTGCGCTGGCCATAACTGTGCCATCTTGTCTTCCATGTCCCGACCTGCCCATAAAAACACTAGACCTGTGCCTGAAGATGGCCGCCAAGTAGGAGCCTTTCCCTGGAATTTCTAACATTTCGAGCCCCAACTACGCCTCTGGAAGTGAAGATCCAGCCGCTCGCTGTCCTCGTTAGCCTACAGTTTAACGGCATCGGCCATATAGCCATCTCCGAGGCCTGTGACTGTGGCTCGCTTCTGCTGCTTGCCTGACCTCCTGGGGAGGTTGAACTTTGCCTCCTCAGGGCCGCTAGTCCTCCGTCCGGTCTGGAGCCGAATCAGACTCACAAGGCCTTGTTACAGATCCTTGGTCTGGCTGCTGCCCTCCGAGCCTCCTCTGAAGCCCCCCAGTTTCGGAAATAATGATGCGCTTCAGTGATCACTAAGGCTGACCTGGTGAGCACCACTGTTAATCTTGCTGTTTAACGTGCTCAGTCCAAGATTCAAACTTCACAGCTATAGCTGAGCCTATAAAACAATGCTAATACCTCTGCTGCTCTAGTGAACTCTAAAGTTACTCTAATACTGCAATTTTGATGTTATCACATTTTGATACTCTTTACTGCTCATTATATTGCCTCATTACCCCTCTTTCCCCCTAGCATTGAATTCTTAAGTTACTCTAATATTGCAATTGTGATGTTCTCATATTTTTGATACTCTTTACTGTTCATTATATTGACTCATTACCCCTCTTTCCCCCTAGCATTGACTCTCCTCTCTCCCTAAGTAATCACCCTACAGTTTTCACCCCCCTTTCCTGTTTCTTTTATCCTTCCTCCTTCTGCTTTCCCCCCTGCCCCAACAAGCGTCCTAATCTGTCCAGGTTTCGCTATATTGATGTTCTCTCATTGTGACATTCTTAACTGTTTACCACTTTGTCTAATTCACTTCTCTTCCCCACTAGCATTGACTCTCCTCTCTCTCTAACTATTTACCCTCCAGTTTCTCACTCCCCTGCTTCTCATCTCTTTACATCTTTCCTCCTCTTTCTTTCCCCCAATCTCATTGTGTGACTGAACATGTCCCCCCCTTATCCCCTCCTCACTCCTCACTCCCCCTGACCCTGCTCTCTCCTGACATGGCCCCAACTCATGGAACATCTCATACCCGTCTAATCTATCCAAAAACGCCAAGAAAAATTTTAAACATAAATTATTGATCCGTCACCCTGAAACATTAATAGTTGATACCTACCACAGCCTCACCTCTCCTATGAAAACAAACTTCATTTTCTATTCCAAACGCCCCTCCAAATGGAAAACCACTTTCCTTCTCCACCTTACAATTACTAAATCAGGTAAAATTCCATATGGATTCAAATTGTCTACAACCCCATACCCAGCCTTTCTTGGTGAAATTGACATTTCCATATTCAAAACTGGTAATATCCTCATTCAAGCCTCTGAATACCATCTCAACATCTTTGATAACCATTTCAGTAACTTGTCCTACCAACTCTCCAAACTAGTTCCCAACCATTCTTCAACACAACTGCCCGACGCCCATATGTCGGCTCCCACTCCCCCGGTTCTGACCCTCCCTCCCCTACTCATCACACCCACCGTCATGCCAATTCTTACTCTCTCTAATGACCGATCCCCTCCAGCCCCTATTCTCCTTCCTCTCTCTCCTTCTAACCTCACTCCTTCTTCCCGGCCCCTGCACCTGGGATATCCTACTGTACCCTCCCTTGCGTCAATCTCTCCCTCTCCTAACAGCATTTTTCCCCCTCAACCCGAAGTGGCTTATCCTTACATCCCTCACTCCCTTTTATCCTCTCCGACCACAAGGCCCGACTCTATGACTGACCCGTCCTTCTCTACGCAGAATACTTTGTCCAACAGCCGGAACACTGTTCAGACTCCCTACCCCGGCCTCACTCCCTCCGCACAGCAGACTCCCTTCCCCTGTCAAATCGGAACCCACCTCATCCCCCCTCCTTTGCAACTGATTTCCCCTTCAATCTTATAACACAGACGCTAACTAACATAGAATGCAATTTCTCAACCACGAGGACTGAACTTACACGACTCAGAGAAGATTACAACGCCCTCAACTCCAAGACCTTCCCCAACCACACTGATTCCTTTTGTCCTTGCTTCTTAAACATCCCCCAACACAACCAATGGAGAACCACACCCCTTCGCAGACAAACACATAGACCACTCCGTGCTGTGAGCTACCTCTCCTCCTCCGACCTAAATGACCTATGCAACTCCTACCTACCTAAACCTTTGATTACTGATCATCCCCTCTCTTACGCCAACATCCCTGTGATTGTGGGCACAAACCGAACCCTTTCCTCACCCATCTCCCCTAGACCCCCAGCTCACCTTTCCATCATCCACTGCTGCAAACCTACCGAAGACCACCAAAATCCCCTTTCCTGCATGCTTGTTAACTGCCGATCGGCAGTCCGACATGCGACGGAAATATCAGAAACCATTCTCAGCGAGGCTATTGACATCGCCTTCCTTACGGAAACCTGGCTCAATGACCACACAAGGGCTTTTCTTGACTTACTCATCCCCCCCGGTTACTCTATCATTAGGAAAGACAGACCCAACAGAAAAGGGGGTGGACTAGCTATAATCTATAAAAATGAACTTCAGATCACCCTTTTAAAAAACACGGACCACCTAACCTTTGAATACCTTGGCGCTGAACTCACTGTGCAGGGCTCTTCCCTGATTCGACTACATAATATGTACCACCCTCCGGGTGAACCTCTTCTCTTCGCAGATGAACTATCCGACCTATGCCCGCTGCATTTTTTGGCCGAGTCACGACACTATTGATTAAATTAGCCTGGGCGGGCAAACAAGCCCGTATCAAGTGGCAAACGCTCACTTTGCCGTACCACATGGGGGGCCTCGGACCCCCAGATTTAAATCTGTATTACAGAGCTGCGCAGTGTGCCCACGCTTATTATTGGATTCATGGCCCATCGGATGCCCCCCACCTTCGCCTTGAGGCGTTGGTGGCGGAGCCATTACCGCTTCCAGCTCTGCTATGCGAGGAAGCGGATCGCAGGACAGGTATACTGGATTCTATAAACGCTACACGGCATGCCTGGTGATTTATGCTGCAGTTACAGGCGGGCGCCCTATTATATTCCCTGGTTATGCCGTTAGACTGGGCTCGCTGGTTACACCCCTGCAGAGATCAAGGGGTGGTACAAGCACTCAATTCCATTAATTTACGGACAGTTGGGGATCTGTTTCATAATGGTGCAGTTGTGCGGTGGGACGACTTGGGACAGCGGGACTCACCTCCTACTCTGCTGCAGCGCTTTCAATTTCACAGAATCAGACAGGCACTGAGGGATTTGCTGGGTGGGGATCTACTAGAACCCCCTGAGGTAGCGGAATTTACATATGTCATTAAGGCCCAGACGCCGCGCAAGCTGGTATCCAATGTGTATAGGATGGCTATGTCTCACAGGGCCACCCAGTATACGAGGGCTCGCTTAGAGTGGCAGCGAGATCTACAACACCCGATCAATGATGACATGTGGTCCTATTGCTGTAACAGTACGCGGTGAATATCGCTCAACGGTAGGCACAGACTAGTCCATTTTAAGTTCCTCCAGAGGGTGTATTACACCCCGGAGAGACTCCACAGGTACGGGCTGAGGGACTCATCTACCTGCGAAAGATGCACAGAAACCAGTGCAGACTTTATACATTTGGCCTGGAGTTGCCCTGGAATACATAAATTCTGGGAACAGGTTTTCACGGAATTGGCGACCATTGTAGATTTGGAGCTTCCCCCGGAACCAGCCCTGGCACTACTGGGCTACTCCAAAACAATTCTACGTGCGCAGCGCAAATTGGTTGATATGGCTTTACTACTGGCGAAGCGTAGAGTAGCGATACATTGGCTTCGCGGTCCTACCCCTACTATGACACAGTGGTCGTGCGACATGCTTTATAGCTGCACACAAACAGAGAATTTTAGTGAGTTAATGCCCCCCAGGAGCCGTCCCCAAAATTTCTGGGGACTATATGTAGCGTATATTGCAACTAGGGGACAAGATCAGTCTAACAGTGCTAGCGGCCCAGACACCACCACTCATGATACACCGGATGCCTGAGTCTCCCCCCCTCCCCCTCTCCCCTTTCCCCCCCCCTCCAACCACCCCTGCCGCATCCCTTCCCTGTATCATATTCCGACTGCGTCCATTGACTGTGAAGTTTGGGGCTGTCCTTGACAGGCGACCTACGGGGGCCTGTATAGATATAGCCAGTAGAGGCGGCGAGGGATCGTCTGTATAACTAATGGATTGTCTAGGTAATAAGGTGCTGGAAGGTAATGGAACTGGTGATTTAAACAACGATTGTCTCGAACAAGTTTGTACAAATGGACCTCACAATGATTATGATGTTGCTAATTGCTTCTTGTTTGCTCTGTAAAATTTTGAGAAATAAAGTATAAAAAAAAATATTTTAAAAAAACTATCCGACCTTCTTACACAATCCTCACTTTCTGACTCAAAAAATCTCTTCTTAGGAGATTTTAACATCCAGTGGAATAATGTGGAGGATCCCACAGTCATGCGCCTCATCAACCTTCTAGAGATGAACGACCTTAAGCAATTATGTCACATTCCAACCCATACCAAAGGGGCCACACTTGACGCCATCATTTCCAACATTAACTTGGCTTCCCTTTCCAACATCATCCCCATCGACTGGTCTGACCATCACCTCATTCTGTTTAAGATCACAACTAGTGCCCTACTCCCCCCTACAAAAAATATAAAACCCATGAAATGGACCAGAAACCTTAAACAAATCCCCCCCGGTAAACTTGAGTCTAAACTCCAAGCTCAACTTCTTCTCACCCCTCTCACCCAAAATGCTAATGAGCTCACTGAACATTTCAATAAGACCGTTAAGGATGTCCTGGACCAAATAGCCCCTCTTAAACTGAAACAACAAAGAAAAATTCAATCCAGATCTCAATAACGAAAGACGATCACTTAGACTGGCTGAAAGAACATGGAGACAACACCCCTCTCCCTCTCATCTCGCCCTCCTCAGATCTGCGAGATCAACTTATAAGAAACACATTTTCAAGGAAAAGTCAACCTACTTTTGAGCACAACTTGATCGTGCCAAAAATAGGCCCAGAGAACTGTTTAACATTGTCAGGAAACAAACATCTACTGCCCCCCCAGAGCTGGCGGCTTCAACAAAGAGATGCGAGGAAATTGCTAACTTCCTCTCGGACACAATTGCCAAAATAGATCAATCCTTCCATCTACCTCAGGTCCCGCCCAGCCCCCAATATGCCGTAGACGTTGTCATAGACTTACCTCCCTTGTTGACTCTGCCCCTACCACCTACTCCTTCCACTCACCTACCCGTTCCAACTTCTCCTGATGCCATCCTTTCCAACTTACAGCTGAAAAATAATGCCTCCTGGCATAATTTCCATCCTATGACTGAGCTCAAAGTCTTTAACATCATTGCTAAACTAAAGCCGACCTCACACACCAAAGACCCTCTCTCCTCTAACCTTGTCAAGATCTAAACCACATCATTGCCCCTTACTGGACTACTATCATCAATACCTCCCTTGCCACGGGTTGTGTCCCCGACTCCCTCCAACTCGGACAAATCACTCCCATTCTTAAAAACCTCACTGCTGACCCTAACGACCCTAACAACCTCCGCCCAATCTCTAACCTCCCACTTCTTTCTAAAGCCCTTGAAAAATGTGCACTGCGTCAATTGGACAATCACATAAGCAATTTCAACTTACTTGACTCCTTGCAATCCGGCTTCAGAAAAGGCTGCAGTACAGAAACCGCCATGCTAAACATAGTGGATGACTTCCACTTTTACTTGACAATGGTGAGACCTGCCTACTTATACTCCTCAACCTCTCTGCTGCCTTTGATACAGTTAACCATTCTTCCTTACTTAAATCGCTTAAAACTCGCTTTGGCCTTAATGGTATGGTCCTCCAATGGTTCGCCTCCTACCTCCAACACAGAACACAACAAATCAAAATCAATGACTGCCTCTCGAATCCTACACCTGTCTCCCTGGGTGTTCCTCACGGCTCTATTCTCTCCCCTTCTCTGTTCAACCTCTTTAAGGAACCTCTCACCCTCATTCTGAAGCAAGCTGGTATTAACTATCACCTCTACGCTGATGACACCCAACTTTAGTATAAGATTAGATCCCAATCAATCAATCAATCAATCAATCATGTCACTTATAAAGCGCACTACATACCCGCGAGGGTCTCAAGGCGCTGGGGGAAGAGGGGGGTGGTGCTGCTACTGATCGAAGAGCCAGGTCTTGAGGAGTCTTCTGAAGGCCAGTAGGTCTTGGGTCTGTCGGAGGTTGGTGGGGAGGGTGTTCCAGGTCTTGGCGGCGAGGTGGGAGAAGGATCTGCCGCCGGCGGTCGTTTTCCGGATGCGGGGGACTGTGGCGAGGGCGAGGCTGGTCGAGCGGAGCTGGCGGGTGGGGGTGTAGAAGCTGAGTCGTCTGTTGAGGTAGGCTGGTCCGGAGTTGTGGAGTGCTTTGTGTGCGTGGGTGAGGAGCTTGAAGGTTATCCTCTTGTTGACAGGGAGCCAGTGCAGGTCTCTCAGGTGGGGTGTGATGTGGCTGCGTCGGGGGATGTCGAGGATAAGACGTGCAGAGGCGTTCTGGATGCGTTGCAGCCGTCTCAGGAGCTTAGCCGTCGTTCCTGCGTAGAGGGCGTTTCCGTAGTCCAGCCTGCTGGTGATGAGGGCCTGGGTGACTGTTTTTCTTGTTTCGGTGGGGATCCACTTGAAGATCCTGACAGCATTCGGAGGATGTTGAAGCAGGATGAGGAAACGGCGTTGACCTGCTTAGTCATGGAGAGGGTGGGGTCGAGGATGACCCCTAGGTTGCGTACGTGGTCGGTGGGTGGCGGGGCTGTTCCCAGTGATGTTGGCCACCAGGAGTCGTCCCAGGCTGAAGGGTTGGAACCAAGGATGAGGACCTCCGTCTTGTCCGAGTTCAGCTTCAGGCGGCTGGTCCTCATCCCACTCTGATGTACTTCATCTCAACAATACCCTGAGTAAGATCCAATCCTGGTTCTACTCCAACCATCTCAAACTGAACCCCCAAAAAACTGAAATCATTCTCTTCTCTCCTAAAAACAACCGGCTCCACATCCAAGGCTGGATCTCGGACCTTAATGCCCTCAATTGTTTCCTCTCCTTAACCAACTCGGTGAAATCACTTGGTTTTACTATTGACAAAAACCTAACTCTTAATGACCACATAAAAAACTCGGCTAAAGGAGCCCTTTTCACTCTCCGACATCTCAAGAAAATCAAACCCTTCATTCCATCTGATGACTTCAAATGGGGTGTCCAATCACTAGTCCTCTCGAAAATTGACTATGGTAACGCTATCCTCACCGGAACCCCCAAAGTACACCTAGCCCCCCTTAGATCTGTGCTCAACCTAGCTGCCAGGCTCATCACTGACTCTTAACGATTTGACCACATCTCCCCAGCCCTGAAAGCTCTTAATTGGCTACCCGTTGAAGGAAGATGCTTCGATAAGACTGCATGCATTACGCACAAAGCTCTTCACCAACAAACCCCGTTGTACCTTACAAACAAACTCAATAAAGCGGGTTGCTCCCGAACGACTAGAAGCACTAATGCACTCCTCCTCGTCTCCCCGCTGCTAAAAAAGAAAACCACCCAATCTCGCTCCTGCGCCGGGAATGCCCCGAACATCTGGAATGCTCTCCCTATGGACCTGCGCTGTAACCCCTCCTACCTCAGCTTTAAAAATGACCTTAAACTTCACCTTCTCAACAAATACTGGGGTCCTTAACCTCCCCTCTGACCTTACATTCTTCTTCCCCGGCTTTGGATTTCCTTTTCTTACCTCCTAGCTCTCACCTCTCTCCCCCCCTTTTTTTTACATATCACCCTGTTTTCTCTCACCTTACCCCCCTTTTTTTCTCCACCCCCGTCTCCTACCCTTACCCCCCTGCTCTTCCTATAATCTTTCTCCTTCGATACACTCTTTACTACCCTAATTTGCTCTCACCCACTTATATTAACTAATTGTTCATTACCCTCTTATCCGCCTAGAATTTTTTGTTCCCCCCCTTTTACTTAATTTGTGAGCTGTACCTGCGTTTTTGTTACCGTGTAAAATTACTCTTCATGACTGCCTCTACTCATGTAAAGTGTTTTCTTTTGCCTCTTTAACTTAATATGTATTATTCTTGCCTGTCTGTGTTTATTCGATGAACAACTGTTTTTCCTGTACCGCTTCGGATCATGTAAAGAGCTCTGATACCCCCGGGTCTAGCCAGCGCCATATAAAACCTTTCAAATAAATAAACAAATAAAATAAATAAACCTGATGCGGTCTACGACGCCGCTGCCGACTCCGTGTCCTGAAGGCACCGCAGAGGGCACCGCCGCAATGCGACCCTGGTCTCACCGACGACGCCTGCTGACGCCGCCACCGTGCCGCTGCTCCCACCGCGACCTGTGGGCACCGCACTCCGCACCGCCTCGCTTCATGACGACACCTGGGTATCCCCGATACCGCCGCTCCACGCCAAAATCGACGCCGCTGCTTGCACCGTGGTTTGAGAGCACCGCTCGTAAAGTTACACGACGCACCGCCCTCATCCCGCACCACAGCCTTGGCCTACCGGCTCCATCGACTCCAGTTTGTGAGCCGACAACAGCGCTTCAGCAACGACGACGCCGCTGCTTGCATCGTGACCTGCCAGCACCTCGACGAGCACTGCATCACTTCGCACTGCGACCCTGGTCTCACCGACGACGCCATCTGACGCCGTCACCGAGCCGCTGCTCGCACTTTGACCTGAGGGCATCGCACGCCGCACCGCTGCACTTCGCACCGCAGCACCCGATGCCTGCCGACGCCAGCGCTCCTGACATCAACCGCGAGGAGTTCGATCTGCAACGCGTGCGACTTCAAGGGCCCGACGACTCCTGCACCGACCTCCGGAACCGACGCCTGCGGACGCCGTGCTTTCGGAAGCTCAACCAGAGGTCGCCAACGTCCTGCATTTCTAAAGGTACTGTTTTGCGGGTCTTCCCGACACCGTAGCTGGCCCGCGACACCGCGGTCAACCAGAACTGTTTGGATTTGTTTGTTCACGACACCGTGATAGCCCCAGAGGGAGCTATCGACTTCAAGGAACTGTTTTTCAAGGTTATTGTGATAACTGAAGATTTCTTAATACTGTATTGTGGATTTTTATCATTTTTGGTCTTGTCTTAAGTATATAAAAATATTGGATATTTTTCTAAACTGGTGTTGTGTCCTTTTGTAGTGCTTACACTGTATTACTGTTGGTGATGTGCAAATGCTTTACACACTGCCTCTAAGATAAGCCTGACTGCTCGTGCCAAGCTACTAAGGGGGTGAGCAGGGGTTATTTTAGGAGTGTAACTCCCTTATCCTGACTAGGAAGAAGGGTCCCTACTTGGACAAAGGTGCAAGCCCTTGCCAACTAGAGACCCCCATTTCTAACAGAATGGTGTAACAATACTCCCATAGATGTCCAATCCCAAGAGATCCGCAGTCTCTTTGCAGGATGTGGTTATACCAGTATCTTCGTCTCCCTTTTCCAATTGCTCCAAATCATGCAGAAAATTCAAGTCACCCACCACTAAGTTTGAAATTGCAGTCTCATTAGTGTATTGTTGTACTCCCCTTAAACTTGTTTGATTACAAAATAATTTTTTCAATTTTAATTTTCTTATAAATTTGTAAAAATCAATTCACATTTGACCATAATTAAAATTCGTTCTCTGGCAGAATGACAGCCCCAATATAAGGATTTTGATCTCTTCCATGGATAACACCAAATCAGATAGGTTCATGACAGTTGTGACAGATTCACTCATTTGTGGTGTTTGTTCTCCTTGGTCTTGGCTCCCAATCGTAGTTCCATGCCTCCTCCTTCTTCTCTTGCGTTTCCTCTGGTTTTTTTTGCCTCTTCTCTGCGGTCTTTGCCTGACATTGATAGTCCTGTCCAGACCTAAAAAACGCATTTCTTCGACCACAGAGGGCGGCTTATCCTGGTTTTCTCTATTGCTCAGAATCCCAGATCCATCTTTTTGATCTGTGTCTAGCTCAGAACTCCATTCTGAACTGGTCTCGGCTACTACTCTCTTCTCTTTGCCTTTATTGTCAACGCCAGCATTCGTAGGCAGCTTCTGGCGACGCAGAGTGTCAAAGCGTCTCGCAAATGTGCATATCTGTCCCCTTTGATAATCAATTCTGTCTCGTGTGAACTTGGTCGCCTTTTTTCTCTAATTGTTTTCTCATGTTTGTTTAGTTTGACTTCCAATTCTTTTTCAAATTTCAGTGCCACATCCGGTTTCGCTAAATTGTTGATCACTTGCTGTAAGAGTTTATTTCATCTAGGATTTTGTCTCTATCCCGTTTGGCAAACTTCATTAGGATTCTCATCATATTGTGTGGAGATTCAGCGCTGTTATTTGCCCATTCCTGCAACATCTCAGGGTCCAGGTTTTCAAACGTGGGGGCAATTAATATTCTCAGGCCCCAAGGCACTCTTCCCACCTCTAAATACTTTTCCAATTACTTGCATTCCCACCACTTCGATATTTCCGCTCTCCTGAATTTTTCTAATCTGCGCATCTTTGTTTGCACATTAATTTCAGGGGGTGCTGTGTCTTTTGCCAGGAGTCGATTTATTTCACGCGTGCTTGCCGTGTTTTCGTCAAACACCGCGTCTGCGGCCTCCTCCCTTTCCTTGACCCAATTTTCCATTTCGTACTGCGGTTGTATGCTGATACTATGTGGCTCAAGTATTCAGCAGTTCAGATGCCTTCTGAGTCTCGCCGGTTTGTGTATCACCAGTGCCTCTCCCCGAGTTTAAATGACTTTCTTCTTTCGCCAGGACAGAAGAAAAGGCTTACACCTGCATGCAGGCGTCCTCCGACGCTCCGTTTACAGGCGCTCTCCTAACCGCCTGCGATCCGTTCCAGTTCTCGCTTCTCACTCTCCGGAGGGGCTTCATGCTATGCGCCGCATTTCCTCCATATGTTTGCTGATCAACAATGAAGCGCCTGAACAAGGGCGTGTCGTGATGCCGCACTCTGCAGATGGCGGCTCAACATCCACAACAATCACCAGTTTACCTTAACCCCTTCGATGCTCGTGACGAGCTCAGCTCGTCATGCTGCGCGGTCGCGCTGTGTGCATGACGAGCTGAGCTCGTCATGACCACACCCGCGATCGGAATGTCCAGCACAGGAGCGGAATTCCGATCGCGGTCAAGGGGTTAAAAAACCGGACACCGACACCGCAGACTCAGTTAAGATTATGGCATTTATTTTTCACTTGCTTGCTGTTACGCGTTTCGACAGGATCCCCTGCCTTGTTCACACACTGAGCTCCATTGCTCCCCTCTCTTTGTTCGGAGCAGTCAGTCACATGGTATTACTGACATAGACAATATACTACCAAACTGCATTCAATGCAATTTCGTACAGATTACACCACAATACATTTCTTATTGAAAATTCATTTTGAGTTCCATGGTTTCTTTACACTTTCATTCTAACGTTCAAATAATTGTTTTCTTTTTACATTTTTTTCTTTCTTTTTTTATAAAAAGTTTTTTATTCATTTTAACTTTTCTGTGCATGCGATGTTCGTGCATATTTTTGTGAATAAAATTTTTGCAGTGTGTCAAAGTGTAAATTAATATAAAACCACTCTATGCCCAATACTCCTGGAAATCAGCTTATGTCTAGTAACCCACGCAGACATTCGTCTTGTTATTTCACTAGTGTGAAGTTTTTAGCAAAACATTCATGCCAATAGCCAATCTATGATCCACCTGACCACAAAATTGCTCCTGTGGAGAAGTCCTGTCATTATCTTATGCAGCCCCATGTTGTAAATATCAAATGTCATATTCATTCTACATATCCTTTTCCCTGAGGGTAAAATTGCGAATTAAAGTGCAAGTGCTTGTGTGCAAACATTCTTTGAACTCCTTTCCTACCCTTTGGCTCTGGTTCATACCAACAAAGTGCTTTTGCTAGTTCATATTTCAAGGTGCTAGTGCTCTTGCATGTCATAGCATCGGTATTTCACTCAGGGGATATTGATTGAATTCCATTTCCATCCCGCGCCAAGGAGTGTTTATCTTGTACGTAATTTCCTCACCCAGTATAAGGCTATTTCAACAGAAATAGTACTGTCATGTTTCATGACAGGAGAAAGAAATAGGATTGAGATGTGTCATAATGGTATTGGTTCCTATGGCTTTGCTGGACCTGCAGTGAGAGAGAGGACATTTTTGGGGAAACAGGATCTGGAATGTTTCACTGATGCTGGATCATTTTTTAAATCGCCAGGTGTCTGCTCCATGTGGTTATGATTAGAGGACAAGTGAAAGAGTTCACGGAAGACTTTTTTTGCTTTTGTATACAGGAGACGCGTAATGGGATTATCAGCTGATAACTTGGTTATATCAGCTATCAGTGTGCTCAAATACTTTCCATAAGGATGAAACACAATCCTGTTATGAAACACAATCTCCCACTTGCTTATTCATATCCATACCCATCTGAGGCCACCGGTAATTCTTCTTCAACCTATTACTAGTCACGCTCATTCCATCTGCACAAACTATTCCCTTAAACTGTTCTGTGAAATCACCATATACCCTCAGTACAACTTACCTTTCCTGATCGCATATTCCTCCTTTGTAGACCCTAATTTTCCACATTTTTGAACCACCTTTTTTCTATGACAATTCAGTTTCAACAAATGTATTAAACTTTCCATGCACCATATTGCATGCTCCATCATCCTCCCAGTTATTTCTTGTCACAAATGCTTCTACAGTAACAAACACATCTCATTGCTTCCCAACGTTTTCCTCCTTACACTCCACACATTGGACCACCAACAATATTGATAAACATTCTACTGACAATTTTCTACCACTAGCAAGTACACCGTTTTAAACAACCGATCTGTATAGTATCTGGCTCTCTTTCTAGAAACCGAACCCTTAGGCCCTGATTGCAAGTTTCAAGGTAACGGGACAATGTATTATTTCCATGTGGTAAAACTGTCCTAGTACCGTGCAATTATGAATCAAACCCCATGGAATGGGGAACTACTGTGTGGGCTGTATAACCACACAGAACCCACTTGTCCTGTGGTATAGTTGCATAAATAGGCGTGCAGTTCCTATTGTGGAAAAAGGTCGGAGGTGCCTGAGTGTCAAGTCGGGGGATCTCATTTCAGGTCATCGTTTTCCTAACGCCGTGATATCCTTTGAGATTATTGTTGTGCTTAACAAATACAAATAATAATGCTGGTCTAAAGCTCCATGAGCAGTGGCGGAGTCACGCTACAAAAGCATTGTGCCGCCTGGTTAAAAAGTAGAGTGGGCACAGGCATGATGAGAAAAACCAGTCCCTGTGTAGTGACCGCCCGCCACGTAGGCTAACATCCCCATAAAATTTGGAGTTTTACTTACGGTTGATGACCTCCGTGGAAAGCGTGCGACCTACCCCTGGCTCGGCTACTGCTTGTCTGTGAGCGTGGTAGCGGGCCGGTGAGAGAATAGGTCGCGGAATGCGTTGTGATGATGCTTGTGTAGAGCAGGTACGTCCCCCGGTCGCTGGTGGAAGAAAAGGAGAATAGACCAGCGCCATCTTGGAGCGGGGTTGGAAAAAGGAAGATAGACCAGCGCCATCTTGGAGCGGGGTTAAGATCAATTTTATCTAAAGGTGGCTTCATTTCCACAGTAAATCCAAGACATCAAAGTATAGCACAAATTAGCCGGTATTCAGCAAATCGCTAATCTAGTTAAATGGGGAATTTTGGGGAATGTTGGACCCGTCATGGTGCTGGAGCGAGAATTTAGATGTGTTTAGTATGCCTTAAAAGGAGCCAGGGTATTAAATTGTTTGTAGTGTACCTCAACAGGAGGCAAATTAAAATCCCAAAGTTGCGCACGAGTATATACCATTAATTGTTTGGGTAACCATGTCACTGGTGGTGTCAGTAGCAATGGGGGGAAAACATGGTAATTGATACAAGCTATAATTCTGTCAGGATGAGTATAGGAGAAAGGGTGCCAGAAATAACCCAGTTAGCTTATGATCAATGTTGAGTATCAAGTCACAAAAACATCTAAACGGCTGTATTCAGAAGGGGTAAAAGACAAAGTCTCAGAGGGGCATCAATTGTGTATCTCACCCCATGAAATGTCATCGTTCAATCCCGTTACATGTGTTACATGTGTGGATAAGCGAAAGATCCATCTCTGTTCTTTTTGGAACAGGTTGGTCTTGGTCGCATTGGGGTGTGTCCAACAAAGGTTGTCGGGGGAGTGGAGCTTCTCAATGTAGTGTGTGCTCATCTTAGTTGAGATCCTCTTACATTGTATGTTACTGCGATATTCCATAATTCTTGTTTTGATCATGCGTGTGGTCATGCCTATGTAGCGCATGTTACAGGGACAGGTGATCATATAGATGCAATTCTTAGAATTGCAATTAGTATGTGATTGTTGTGTCCACACCTGATGGTCATCCAGTTGTACTGTTTTGGAGGGTCTGGTGAGGGCACACACGCCGCACGAGCCACATGGGTAGTGCCCAGTTACAGGAGTCAGGCCCCACAATGGCTGTTGGGTGGGGTTTTGCATCGCTCGTAATCTTGTATGTACAATGGTATCCTTTATGTTCCATGTGCGTATGTACAGGCAGGCTAGATTTGGGGCAAAGGTGCTGTCCATGGATGTCCCCTGTGTCTGATGGTATATTTGTTCCTTGAATTGAAAAAAGTTCTGTTTCAATGCTAAAGTGGCACACTTTAAGATGAAGCTGATCGGGGTAGATGATGTTCATGTATCCGACAATAAAGTCTGATCTATCACCTCCAGTGATTATTGATGATTTTTGATTATTATCTACACTGTTATGCCTATCTGGCATTGATAATTTGCACGCAGCTGGATTTGCACTGCATGCCCATATGGATTCAACACTAAGTACTGTTGCTGAATACTATTGTTGTTTTCTCCCTCTCTTTTTGATCCCCCCCAGGTCGGTTTACTTATCGATGGCATCAAGGTATACTATATACTCTAATGCATTGGGGTATGGTATGGCTTTATGTAAACACATGTACTTCTGACCGTCCTCTCCTTGAGTAGTTTAGTTTTTGGCTTTTCACCGTCCTGACGAATTGCCTCGATCATCTTTTTTGACATATTCATGGCAAGAAACATGTTGACTTACACCTGTATTTAGAGCCAACTTGGATCATTATATGCACTCTGGCCTATATCTGTTTTTAGCATAACCGAGGGTTCCATACATTAAACTTTTGCTTTGTTAACACCTCAAGTTATTTTTATTTTTAATCCACCACTCTACTCACTTACAACACTTCCACGTAGCACCTCACACTTCTCTACGGCAGCTCAAAAGAACTCTGGCAAAGAGCTCCCCTGCGGGGCACGTTGGGCACTGCAGTGCCAGCCCAACGAGGAGCTGCCCTATGATGAAGCAGACACCCCTTGGGGTGTGTGAGGGCCCTTGCTCCTGAAGGATCAGATCCCCAGACTTGATCCCTCCGGCACCTCCGACCTTTTTCCACAATAGGAACTGCACACCTCTGTGTATACTTGAAAAGCCTATCATATTTGTGCAAGTGTACTTTTTTGTCATTTTTACGTTCCTTTGAGCGCCACACTATGTTAGGGGTGTTCTGAGTGCAGTTAATACTGCTGCCAGGGGAGTTAGTACTGTCCGTGGGAGGAGGAAATCTTCAACAGTATTCAGTATTACAAAAAGAAGGAAACACCTAGAAACTTTTGAACACATGAGTGCTCTCAAGCTTTCCAGGCCTTCCCATCCTGGAATGCTCATTCCTCATCACTAGATAAAGATTTACCAATGCATATTTTTGCACAATAGTGAGGGTTATACTGCATATAAGTAAATCGATTTATGAGTGCAAGTTTAACTTAGAGGAATTTCTTGCACTTGTAAATAATGTCAGTTGCCCATGTAGAAAGAAGTTAAAAGTGCACTTGGCTTTTTGAATATAGTCCCCAATGCATGCATACATAGATACATGTAATGTGGCTCCTACACAACAAAACACCCATTAGTCGAAAATATAAATCAACCAGCTGTATCCAGCCCTGCTTATTTGCCTGACTCCGAGACAATCTAACACCCAGAAGGGCATTTTCCACAAGTTAGGTCTATAGAAACCCTCAACATTTTTTGGCTCTTGATATGGCAGATGTATTTCCAGTCCAAACGCTCCTCGCATTCCTCTCATGCTAAAAGTCTGCCAGCCCAGTGACACTGCGACACAGCGACTCCAAGATGCCTTTAAAAAACCTGGAGCTGCACGCCAAACACATTTCAGGGCTGGTCATTACACCCTCTTGGCAACCGCTTGGAGCAAACCCATTAGATGAGTTTGACAACTCCTGCCCACTCTGCTTCAGGGACTGGAAATCACCAGCGGCTGAACGTGTGTAGCCTTCAGTCAGCCCCAGAAACCTTTCAAAAAATCCATGCATCGGTTGGATATCTTTTCTTCGCTGTCCTTGAACCATCTTTAACTCCAGAGCGTTCTTTATTTTATTTACTTAATATTATAAGGAACAAGCTACTGATACACTTCCACCTACATGGAAGTTTGTGCACAAACTAAGAGAAAACAAACGTTTCATATTCATGAAAACTTGTATTTATTAATTCCACTGATGCAGACTGTACATCATGGTTACATTACAATCCCATTGTACATTAGGGTACAGCTCCATTGAACCCATATTTAAAAAAAACTATGTTTAGAAAAACTATAGATGGTAAGCAGTTTAAAACTAAACAAATAATCAAATGTCACATAAAGCAAGCTAATCAGAAACACATCACCATTGCAAAATATTGACAATGTATACTTTGGGTTTAATTTATTTCAGGAAACATTAGTATTCAAGAATTTGTGAACTATATATTTAAGGACACACACTCAAAATGTGTGTGTGCAAACATGCGCACACACATACACAAGTGCACAGACACATACCGGCAAATATCACACACATCACCCAACCCGACCCAAACAAACTAGTGAGCAGGGCAGGATGGGAAACAAGCAAAGCTAAAAGGTCTGGCTTTTTATGCATGCCCAGGCATGAAGAATATATGTTGTGGTGGTGATAAAGGTTGCACTAATGGTGGTGGTCTTGATGGTGGTGACAACAATGTTAAAAAACCCTACAGAAAACAAATGCAAAGAGGATTGTTTTCTGCATACTATAAAAACATGAGATACAGAACTGAACGTGGTGATGGACTGGTTTTCTCAAATATAAAATAGTCTCTTGTGCTTTGCAATAAGGGAACTCCGTAGGAGACCAAATGATCCACCAATCAGCCAATAGTATGAGGTGAGAGAGAAATTCTCCTCTGGGTGGAGCCAAAGCTCATTCTGTGTATATCTCAAAGAATTGCTAACAATGGGTAAGATAAAGCTTGCTGTTATGACAGACTAAAATATTAGATCTTCAATTTTTACATTTATCAACTATATTTTATTCGTGAGAATCTGTCTAGTGTTTAGTTGTAGACCCAGCTTGAAGTGGCAACAGAGCCTTTTTCAATGACCGATCAGCAAAGAATAATATAAATAGAGATGGGGATGGCCTAGGAGTTGTTTCTTTAACAAGGGAAAGAAAATCATATTCTTTGGAAGTAGGAGTAGGGTAAAGAGCAAGACTTCTCAGCATTAGCCTAGATGACTGCTGGATGTCTGGGGCTTGATTTAATGATGTTTGGTGTCTTTGGTTTTAGACACTAACAATACTGCTTTAAGGGTGGGTGGGAGGACTTGATGTCAGCTGGAGAGAAGGAATGGTTGGCTGAAGACCAAGGCTTGAGCTCTTCCTGAACAGCTGTCAGGAGGAAAGATGGGCGCATTTTGCTACTATTTAAACTAATGCCTTCTTGATAAATAGAGTGGTTGACTAGGATAGAGCACCTCCTAAAATAGTAAAGTATTTGGTCCAAACCTCACCAAGACAAGTTTTTAAAGAAGCAGAAAGATGTTCCCATCGCCTTGTTCTGAAAGGAAGCCTGATCATAGCATTCCAAACAAGGTGAATGCACTACCATCAGAAGCACAAAGGCCTAATATAAATGAAATTCCAAAATATATTCTGAAAAGCCAGACTGCTAAGCAAAGCAAAATCTTAAAGTGGTAAGAAGCACAACCTGCCATTTTTGTGGAAAAACATCACAGGGAAATCAAAGATTACCAACAGGGATTTAGCTTTAGGTGAAGTGTATCATGGTCCAAGAAAAGCTTCATTGTCTCAACCAACCTTGCCCTAATTCCCACCAAAATACACTGTACTCTATCTCCAACTTACTCTGGCACAGCCCATTAGACAAACATAATTTTCAGAGGCCTGAAGACATCAAGTCAGGAGTAGATATTGTGAGATCTCTTGACTCTGAAACTGAGTAGGGTTTTACTCTCACACTTCATGCATGACCAAGCGAAAAATCGAATTAACTCCCCATAAAGCAAAATATTGAACTCCCAAAAAGCAAAATATACTCATTGAAAAGTAGCGGAGAGAGAAATGACAGTGGTGAACACAAACGGAAAGAAAGAGACTGCTCGGATGAGAAAAATGATCTAATACAAGTGTCTGCACTTAATCAAACTTGGGGTCATTCTGTGCCTCAGTATTTGAATCAGTCTGGTATGGGTCGATGTGTGGCACAATGTCAGTGCTATGAAGTGATTAAAAGCCAGATCTGAAGATGTCAAGCAAGTTATTCGACATGAGATATTGATTGGTTTCATCTGGGAAAGCTTATTCCAAACATATTCAGCAATAACGGAAAACTGGGAAAAAACTTAGGCGATTTCCCAGGCTGTCAGAACCTTGGGCATCTGTGGAAATAAAACAAAACAAAATCAATCTGCACAGCAGCCTTCCACCCTTAGAAAATGCAAACCTGAAGTCTGAAATGCATGGCACTTCCCGCCTCAGTCACTGCACTACAAGGTAAGGCATCATAATGTGAATGTGCTAATCTCTGCACCCATCTTTAGAGTAAATTACCAATGGATGACTGACCTTATTTGCAGAGGAATGCCATTTTGTGTAATACCTGGTTCTCTATCTCGCAGGTACCTCGCCCTTTATGCAACTGATATGTGTGAAAGGCATGGATCTGTTTTGAGTGAGGGTATGGGGAGAGCAGGAGGATAATGCAGCAGGCCAAGTGATATAATTACATGTTACATGTAAGAGCAACTTTATTAATTTATTGAGGTGTGAAGAGCCAGAACAATATGATTTTGCTTTTCTATATTTGGTTACAGTCACTGAGTTACATTCTATTTCCAAGATGGGGTACATTATATACGAGGTGCTCTTCAAGGTTCCCTTGCCATAATCTTGTGATCCTACCTATTTAGTGCCTATTTCATATACAGGTAAGTACTCTACTTCCCTGATACTCATATACTCCTTGGCACAGAAAATATATGTTTATAATATATGTATGAAAAGTACATGCATAATTAGCATGCTCCTGTGTTAATGTAATAGAGCATAAGTTGTAATGTCTGCAACATTTTGTGAAAAAACATAACACAATCCACATTGACCACTAGGTTTATGGGCCACTTTATAAGGAAGAGGTAGGTCATGCTGATGTTCAGGTCTTTTTAAAGTCTATATAGGATGATGTTGTTGATGGCATTCGATTACTATCCAAAGGCTTGTTTGTTACTGTCCTTATCTTTGTTTCTATGAAAAATTCGGACACATGCACCTCCAGCTTTAATGCAGAGCTGAGCCCACCAACAAGTAGACGTATAACTGTATAAAAGCCATGCTATTATTAGACTAAATTCTGAGTCAAACTTCCTCACTTTTTTCCCCTTGGCAGGGCCATCCCTTTTGGTCATAGATTCTAAGCTCTTTTAGGGGGGCATTTCTTCGTACATTGAAAACAGGGAGGAGAAAAGGCTGTAATGGGAAAGGAGGCTCTAACAAAGCACCGCAAACTACTCCTTCTATCACCAACTATCTTACTTCAGTTATGGGGGGGATTAGTAGTGAACTAGACATGGTGGAGGAATGCATTTATATTTTCCAGAGGCAGACAAAGGCTTTGTCACCAGATCTGTCTGTCGGCATGGCTGCGGAAGATGCAACCTTAATTCACAATGGAAATATTCATCCTAATGGCAGTAGGGACACCATTTTAATAAGAAGGAAAATTACCTCTCTGCAAAATCCCTGTATTAGCAATGATCCCATCTGGAAATTATTGAGCCTTGTATGACCAATTCTAATTCCCCCCTCCAAGAGGAAAAGAAAGGATAGTTATAATAAAATAACCAAAGAAAAATGGAGGACCCACTGAGAAGGGTCAATTCTCTCAACACACCCCGAGTTCTGAAAGCCTGTCATTGCCTGTGAGAGGGGTGCAAGGCATTTTAATGGATATAGGTCAATCACACTGTTGTACCCTTTTTATAATTAAAAAAAAAAAAAATGGACAGTAGGGTACAGTTTGGTGCAACTATGCAGGACTGATTGGAAAAGATCAGAAACAACTTAATCTACCAAGCTTGCCTAATCAGAGCCATCAGAGTAACAGTGATCCTAGGAAATCCCCAAACTGTTAAGGAGAAAATGAAATGTTAGGAAATTGTGCTACCGCAGACATTAGTAGAGAGCAATGCATTGCGATACATGGTTAAAGAACAATATATACCTTGGTTTCATAAAGATGTAATGTAGGTTAAAGTTTCCCAGAAAGCAGAAACACAAGTTCAGCAGGTTTCCAGTTAAATAGAAAAACCTGTTTACAAGCCTTGAACAGATTATATTCGCAGCACACAAGTAAAGTCCATTCTCACTGTTAATTGAGACATGGTTCAGAAATGTTGGTCAAAAGTGACTTTAGTCTAAAGCATACAAAGTCAGATAAGTAGTCTTGGGAATAGAGTAATCAAAATGAACACTTTCGGGGACAGAAGGTTAATGTTTCATTAAAGCTTTGTTAGAACTATGATAAAGAGAATGTAGAGTAAAGGTTACAAGATTAAATGACACAGGTGATGTGATGTTATGTAAAAGTATATTATTAACTCCTGTATTGTTTGACCTGTTATTGGCTTTTTTAGGTCATCACTTTTTCAACTATATAAGCAGCTGCCTGCGAGCTGCAAATGGAGATCAGCTTTTCAGCTCTACGGAGGTGACTGGGATCTTGGCCATTGTGATTAAACCTACTTTTGCCTTACCAGAGAGTCTTGTCTCTCTTTATTCCAGTTTCCCCCCAACATTTGGCGAGCCAGCCAGGAGTCCCTTTGCCCTTGACCGACTGCTGTCACAAGAAACCACCTACTCGCTGCTGAATAGAATACTGCGCATTTAGACAAGGTAGGCAGACACTGTGTTACCTAAAAGTTGTGCCAGGGGATGGGTAGAACCCAGAGATTGCCGTGTTTAAGAGGGACACCGTTCCATGTTTGCATATTATATGACTAGTTTCTTTGGCAATGGTAATCGTGGATGAAATGTAAATGGCTTATCGCTTGCAAGATTGTGTATGAACATTGCACAATATTAGGTTATGGTGTTATGTAGTAGGTAGAGTTTTTTCCAATATAAAGTTGGAAGTGGTCAAGTGTGGGTGATACAAAGTTGGGAGTCCAATATATGTTCCAATATTTTGACATAGAGGGACGGCAGGAAGGCCGATGTCGCTAAACTTGACCTCCAGTAAGAACTGAACATTTAAATTGCTAAGTTAAGCAAGTTGGGTATGCCGTCTTTAAGGTGGATTTTGTTCCATGTTTGCATATTATATGACTTGTTTCTTTGGCATTGGTAATCGTGGATGAAATGTAAATGGGTTATCGCTTGCAAGATTGTGTATGAACATTGCAAAATATTAGGTTATGGTGCTATGTAGTAGTTTAAGAGTTTTTTCCAATATAAAGTTGCAAGTGGTCAAGTGTGGGTGATACAAAGTTGGGAGTCCTATATGTGTTCCAATATTTTGACATAGAGAGACGGCAGAAAAGCCGATGTCGCTAAACTTGACCTCCAGTAAGAACTGAACACTCAAATCGCTACCCAGACCTAATATCTGGAAGTCACTCTATGGCCTATGAGGTGCATGGTTGGAGGGTTGTCCTCTCTTGAGTGCGGAGGGAAGTGACCAATGGCTACTGACCCAGTAGATAGATGAAAGAAAAAAACTGTGATTGATTTTAGAAATAAAGTGTTTATATTTCAAATATGTTGTTGATGAATGTGTATATGTACATGTAAATAGAAATGTGGCCATAGGGTAATGTTGTTTTATAATGTTATGATGCATAATGTATGTAGGGAGCTGGCTCTGTATATACTATACCAAATTAAGGTATAGCATGCACATAGTCCATTGGATTTCCAGAGGCTTCCAGAGGCTCTATTTGTGGTAGTGTGGTCGAGCAGTTAGGCTTATCAGAGGGCTGTGTTAAGCATTTATTGTACACACTAAGGCAAGAGATTATAGCACACACTCAAAGACTGAATCCAGGCCAATTGTTTTGTATAAAAAGTTATTATTTGGTTATTTTATTCCTAGAACCAAAAAATACTCAGTTGCAGGAAAATAACAGTTTTCAAAGTATTAATACTTTTAAAAATGCAGTAGAAATATTTTTGCAAGGCAGTAGAAATGCTTTATAGTCTTGGGAATACTTTTGTTTTGTCAATCAGAAACAGTAACAATTAATACTTGAAAAAGATAACAGTGGATGAAATAGATAGAATGCAATGCAATCCTAAAGAAGGAAAACAGGGTTATGCATTAGCAGTTAAGTACCCAACTTACTCTTCCAGTCTTCGAGGGTTTAGACCAACGCTGAGCAAGGTTCTGTTTAAGGTAGGTACTGCACCACCAGTGGCACTGGGGCAGCCGGGTGCAGAGGTCACTGAGCCCAATGTTAGTCAATGGAGACTCGGGCCCCCGAAGAGGTGCAGGATTCAGTATCTCCGCCGCTGCGGTTGATACCGGCAATTTTATTTACCCTCGTGGTCAACGGGGAGCAATAGAGCTGAATAGAATTCAGTAGACCTCCAACACCGTTACCATCGTGGTCACCATCAGCAGGTTACTGTAGTTCAAAGGGAGGCACCACCAAATCAGCAGTTGCGGTCGTGGGGATGGAGATGCGTAGGGGATGGAGGTGTTCTGGCATCGTCGGACTGTCACAGGAAGGCTGCAGTTGTTCAGGCGAGTCAGGAGGTAGCCAACAGGGCCACTTGCAGGAGGGTACCCCCTCTTGGAAACTGAACTGTGAACAGCTTCGGTCGTTGGGCCGAGAGGATCCCTCTAGGTCGTGGGCACCTTCCAGCTGTGGTGCTTTCTTCTGGCAGGCAGAATCGCGTCGACACAACTGTTGGTCCACACTGTGGTATTGGGGTTCTTTTGCAGTAGTGAGTCGCGTTGTGATACAAAAGGGGATGATGGACGGAACGCTTGAGCCAATCAAACACTCACCCCCAGTCAACTGATCTGGGTTTAATCCATCATCATTCTTTAGCTCACTCCACCACCCCAGTTCAGACATGGCCATATGCAAATCAGTCTGACCCTGTGCCTCATGGGAACAGTCCAGCCCAAACTGCCAAGCCATGTCTTCCCTGGACCGGAAACAAGCATCCTAGGACCGGTTTCTGGCATTCCAGCCGTCATCAGCCAGGCTTGCTTGAATCCAGTGGCAAAGTGAGCAAGGGACCCACGTCTGGGCATACCCCCGCCAACTTAGGGCGAACAAAGTGATACAAAAGGGGATGATGGACGGAACGCTTGAGCCAATCAAACACTCACCCCCAGTCAACTGATCTGGGTTTAATCCATCATCATTCTTTAGCTCACTCCACCACCCCAGTTCAGACATGGCCATATGCAAATCAGTCTGACCCTGTGCCTCATGGGAACAGTCCAGCCCAAACTGCCAAGCCATGTCTTCCTGGACCGGAAACAAGCATCCTAGGACCGGTTTCTGGCATTCCAGCCGTCATCAGCCAGGCTTGCTTGAATCCAGTGGCAAAGTGAGCAAGGGACCCACGTCTGGGCATACCCCGCCAACTTAGGGCGAACAAAGTGATACAAAAGGGGATGATGGACCGGAACGCTTGAGCCAATCAAACACTCACCCCAGTCAACTGATCTGGGTTTAATCCATCATCATTCTTTAGCTCACTCCACCACCCCAGTTCAGACATGGCCATATGCAAATCAGTCTGACCCTGTGCCTCATGGGAACAGTCCAGCCCAAACTGCCAAGCCATGTCTTCCCTGGACCGGAAACAAGCATCCTAGGACCGGTTTCTGGCATTCCAGCCGTCATCAGCCAGGCTTGCTTGAATCCAGTGGCAAAGTGAGCAAGGGACCCACGTCTGGGCATACCCCCGCCAACTTAGGGCGAACAAAGTGATACAAAAGGGGATGATGGACGGAACGCTTGAGCCAATCAAACACTCACCCCCAGTCAACTGATCTGGGTTTAATCCATCATCATTCTTTAGCTCACTCCACCACCCCAGTTCAGACATGGCCATATGCAAATCAGTCTGACCCTGTGCCTCATGGGAACAGTCCAGCCCAAACTGCCAAGCCATGTCTTCCCTGGACCGGAAACAAGCATCCTAGGACCGGTTTCTGGCATTCCAGCCGTCATCAGCCAGGCTTGCTTGAATCCAGTGGCAAAGTGAGCAAGGGACCCACGTCTGGGCATACCCCGCCAACTTAGGGCGAACAAAGTGATACAAAAGGGGATGATGGACGAGGCAGCTTGAGCCAATCAAACACTCACCCCCAGTCAACTGATCTGGGTTTAATCCATCATCATTCTTTAGCTCACTCCACCACCCCAGTTCAGACATGGCCATATGCAAATCAGTCTGACCCTGTGCCTCATGGGAACAGTCCAGCCCAAACTGCCAAGCCATGTCTTCCCTGGACCGGAAACAAGCATCCTAGGACCGGTTTCTGGCATTCCAGCCGTCATCAGCCAGGCTTGCTTGAATCCAGTGGCAAAGTGAGCAAGGGACCCACGTCTGGGCATACCCCCGCCAACTTAGGGCGAATAAAGTGATACAAAAGGGGATGATGGACGGAGCGCTTGAGCCAATCAAACACTCACCCCCAGTCAACTGATCTGGGTTTAATCCATCATCATTCTTTAGCTCACTCCACCACCCCAGTTCAGACATGGCCATATGCAAATCAGTCTGACCCTGTGCCTCATGGGAACAGTCCAGCCCAAACTGCCAAGCCATGTCTTCCCTGGACCGGAAACAAGCATCCTAGGACCGGTTTCTGGCATTCCAGCCGTCATCAGCCAGGCTTGCTTGAATCCAGTGGCAAAGTGAGCAAGGGACCCACGTCTGGGCATACCCCCGCCAACTTAGGGCGAACAAAGTGATACAAAAGGGGATGATGGACGGAACGCTTGAGCCAATCAAACACTCACCCCCAGTCAACTGATCTGGGTTTAATCCATCATCATTCTTTAGCTCACTCCACCACCCCAGTTCAGACATGGCCATATGCAAATCAGTCTGACCCTGTGCCTCATGGGAACAGTCCAGCCCAAACTGCCAAGCCATGTCTTCCCTGGACCGGAAACAAGCATCCTAGGACCGGTTTCTGGCATTCCAGCCGTCATCAGCCAGGCTTGCTTGAATCCAGTGGCAAAGTGAGCAAGGGACCCACGTCTGGGCATACCCCCGCCAACTTAGGGCGAACAAAGTGATACAAAGGGGATGATGGACGGAACGCTTGAGCCAATCAAACACTCACCCCCAGTCAACTGATCTGGGTTTAATCCATCATCATTCTTTAGCTCACTCCACCACCCCAGTTCAGACATGGCCATATGCAAATCAGTCTGACCCTGTGCCTCATGGGAACAGTCCAGCCCAAACTGCCAAGCCATGTCTTCCCTGGACCGGAAACAAGCATCCTAGGACCGGTTTCTGGCATTCCAGCCGTCATCAGCCAGGCTTGCTTGAATCCAGTGGCAAAGTGAGCAAGGGACCCACGTCTGGGCATACCCCGCCAACTTAGGGCGAACAAAGTGATACAAAGGGGATGATGGACGGAACGCTTGAGCCAATCAAACACTCACCCCCAGTCAACTGATCTGGGTTTAATCCATCATCATTCTTTAGCTCACTCCACCACCCCAGTTCAGACATGGCCATATGCAAATCAGTCTGACCCTGTGCCTCATGGGAACAGTCCAGCCCAAACTGCCAAGCCATGTCTTCCCTGGACCGGAAACAAGCATCCTAGGACCGGTTTCTGGCATTCCAGCCGTCATCAGCCAGGCTTGCTTGAATCCAGTGGCAAAGTGAGCAAGGGACCCACGTCTGGGCATACCCCCGCCAACTTAGGGCGAACAAAGTGATACAAAAGGGGATGATGGACGGAATGCTTGAGCCAATCAAACACTCACCCCCAGTCAACTGATCTGGGTTTAATCCATCATCATTCTTTAGCTCACTCCACCACCTCCAGTTCAGACATGGCCATATGCAAATCAGTCTGACCCTGTGCCTCATGGGAACAGTCCAGCCCAAACTGCCAAGCCATGTCTTCCCTGGACCGGAAACAAGCATCCTAGGACCGGTTTCTGGCATTCCAGCCGTCATCAGCCAGGCTTGCTTGAATCCAGTGGCAAAGTGAGCAAGGGACCCACGTCTGGGCATACCCCCGCCAACTTAGAGGCGAACAAAGTGATACAAAGGGATGATGGACGGAACGCTTGAGCCAATCAAACACTCACCCCCAGTCAACTGATCTGGGTTTAATCCATCATCATTCTTTAGCTCACTCCACCACCCCAGTTCAGACATGGCCATATGCAAATCAGTCTGACCCTGTGCCTCATGGGAACAGTCCAGCCCAAACTGCCAAGCCATGTCTTCCCTGGACCGGAAACAAGCATCCTAGGACCGGTTTCTGGCATTCCAGCCGTCATCAGCCAGGCTTGCTTGAATCCAGTGGCAAAGTGAGCAAGGGACCCACGTCTGGGCATACCCCGCCAACTTAGGGCGAACAAAGTGATACAAAGGGGATGATGGACGGAGCAGCTTGAGCCAATCAAACACTCACCCCCAGTCAACTGATCTGGGTTTAATCCATCATCATTCTTTAGCTCACTCCACCACCCCAGTTCAGACATGGCCATATGCAAATCAGTCTGACCCTGTGCCTCATGGGAACAGTCCAGCCCAAACTGCCAAGCCATGTCTTCCCTGGACCGGAAACAAGCATCCTAGGACCGGTTTCTGGCATTCCAGCCGTCATCAGCCAGGCTTGCTTGAATCCAGTGGCAAAGTGAGCAAGGGACCCACGTCTGGGCATGCCCCGCCAACTTAGGGCGAACAAAGTGATACAAAGGGGATGATGGACGGAACGCTTGAGCCAATCAAACACTCACCCCAGTCAACTGATCTGGGTTTAATCCATCATCATTCTTTAGCTCACTCCACCACCCCAGTTCAGACATGGCCATATGCAAATCAGTCTGACCCTGTGCCTCATGGGAACAGTCCAGCCCAAACTGCCAAGCCATGTCTTCCTGGACCGGAAACAAGCATCCTAGGACCGGTTTCTGGCATTCCAGCCGTCATCAGCCAGGCTTGCTTGAATCCAGTGGCAAAGTGAGCAAGGGACCCACGTCTGGGCATACCCCGCCAACTTAGGGCGAAGAAAGTGCAGTTCGTGCTGGACTGTTCCCATGAGGCACAGGGTCAGACTGATTTGCATATGGCCATGTCTGAACTGGGGTGGTGGAGTGAGCTAAAGAATGATGATGGATTAAACCCAGATCAGTTGACTGAGGGTGAGTGTTTGATTGGCTCAAACGTTCCGTCCATCATCCCTTTGTATCGCTTGTTCGCCCTAAGTTGGCGTGGTATGCCCAGACGTGGGTCCCGTGCTCACTTTGCCACTGGATTCAAGCAAGCCTGGCTGATGACGGCTGGAATGCCAGAAACCGGTCCTAGGATGCTTGTTTCGGTCCAGGAAGACATGGCTTGGCAGTTCGTGCTGGACTGTTCCCATGAGGCACAGAGTCAGACTGATTTGCATATGGCCATGTCTGAACTGGGAGTGGTGGAGTGAGCTAAAGAATGATGATGGATTAAACCCAGATCAGTTGACTGGGGTGAGTGTTTGATTGGCTCAAACGCTCCGTCCATCATCCCCTTTGTATCGCTTGTTCGCCCTAAGTTGGCGGGGTATGCCCAGACGTGGGTCCCTGCTCGCTTGCCACTGGATTCAAGCAAGCCTGGCTGATGACGGCTGGAATGCCAGAAACCGATCCTAGGATGCTGTTTCGGTCAGGAAGACATGGCTTGGCAGTTCGTGCTGGACTGTTCCCATGAGGCACAGGGTCAGACTGATTTGCATATGGCCATGTCTGAACTGGAGTGGTGGAGTGAGCTAAAGAATGATGATGGATTAAACCCAGATCAGTTGACTGGGAGTGAGTGTTTGATTGGCTCAAACGTTCCGTCCATCATCCCCTTTGTATCAGCTTGTTAAGCCCTAAGTTGGCGGGTATGCCCAGACGTGGGTCCCTTGCTCACTTTGCCACTGGATTCAAGCAAGCCTGGCTGATGGCGGCTGGAATGCCAGAAACCGATCCTAGGATGCTGTTTCCGGTCCAGGAAGACATGGCTTGGCAGTTCGTGCTGGACTGTTCCCATGAGCACAGAGTCAGACTGATTTGCATATGGCCATGTCTGAACTGGGGTGGTGGAGTGAGCTAAAGAATGATGATGGATTAAACCCAGATCAGTTGACTGGGGGTGAGTGTTTGATTGGCTCAAACGTTCCGTCCATCATCCCCTTTTGTATCGTAGTGAGTCGCGTTGACATAAGTGTCGGTCCTTAACTACTGTGGTTCTTGTACTGGCGGATGCCAGGAACTAGAGCCTCTAGCCCAAAGGGAGGTTCTTGGTGATTGGGTGAAGGCTTAAAGGTCTCCAAGGCTTCTTGGGGCCCTTTCAGGGTTTCTGGAGGGACAGCAGGCCCAGTTGTTGAACCTTTTGCAGGTGGCGGGGTTCTTACCAAGTTCTGTCTGCAGCAGTTCAGTTCCTGGTATGAAAGCCGTCTCTTCCGTCTTCTTCTTTGGTCCATCGAATCTGAGGATCAAGGTTCAGGGGTGCCCTTAAATATTGAATTTAGGGGTGTTACAGGGACTGGCAGATGGTAGCCAATGCCTTTAGGGTGACTACATTCTTAGAATGTCCCCTCCCTTTGGGGAGGGGGCATACCCCTAACCTGATTGGGTTGAATCCTTCCATTCAAGATTGAGGGGGTCACCTCAGTCCAGGTCACCTTAGGGGTGGTCCTGGCAGAGACGGGACACACCTCTCCTGACTAATAATTTTCCCGCCGACCTTGCTGCCAAAAGTGGGGATTGGTCAAGGGGGCGGACATCTCCACTATCTGGAGAGGCCCTGGCTAGCATATCAAAGGGCAGGAAGCCTTTGAGGCTCACCACCCTGAATGCTGTTCCTGCACTCAATATGGCTCCACTGCACTTACACTGTCTGCGAATGTCCGTGAATGGCACAGGCACTGTAGGGGCAAATTGCTCATGCGGCTGTGCCCTCACCTGTGGGATAGTGCACCCGGCCTTTAGGGCTGTGAGGCCTGCTAGAGGGTGAAGTACCCATGCCACAGGCAGTGGTTGGTGGGCATGGCACACAAGGAGGTGTGCCATATAGACTCTGAAGTTTTGTCTGCACCAAAACACACAGTCTGCAATGGCAGTGTGTATGTCTTTTGATGAGGGGCCTCTGAGGGTGGCACAATACATGCTGCAGCCCTTACAGACCCTCTCTGATCACAAGGCCCCCGGTACCACTGGTACCTTTTAAAAGGGACTTACAGGTGAGCCTGAGGTGTGCCAATTGTGGAAGCAAAGGTACAGTTTTGGGAACGAACACAGGCACTGGGAAACTGATTGGCAGGGACCCAGTGCACACTCAAAGTGCATTAAATATCATGCAAAAAGTGGGGGTAACCATACAAAAAGGGGCACTTTTCTACAATGTATAACTAAGAAAAATGTTTGACTGATTCCCTATCTTGTGAAGGATAGTATAAAACTTTAGGAAAGGAAGATTTAAATCGGTAAAACATCAAATAAATAGATAAAAAACTAAACAAATATTAGAATAAGTTGCTAGAAACAGGGGGCCTATGGATACTCCCCTGGAAAATATGTAAAAATCCTTTACTGTAGATCAGAAGAGGTTACAGAAATATTGTAAAGAGTGGTTTAAGGCTACCCAGAAACACACAGGCCCCTGGCCAAAGGAAGGGACGTTTGATGATAAAATATTAGAACATACTACCACATACCTTAAACGTAAATATACAGATTCAAATTACAGAAGTGAGAAGCTGTCTTAGTCTTGTGGTGAGTCTTTTGTGAGAAGCTTAGAAATTCTTTAAATACTGACGCATCTTGTACCATGTCCTCTCCCCCACCCCCATATGACCCTACAGTAACTCTCCCAAGGTACTCGGTATTTATCCATTAGCGCAGTTACAGGAAGCTGCAGTGGCATTTGAAAATACAGAGGTTGTGACCCCTACGCTATCTCCAAAGGTACCCCCTAGTGTTGCTCTACAGACATACATGCCAAAACACACAAGTACTCTCAAACAACAAACAAGAGCGGGTGATTCTCAGTTCTCAGGACAATTAGAAGCACAGTTCACATTGCATTTAGATTGGGTCTCTACCCAAGAGATTAGAGATGAAGGGCAGGGTCCAGGAGACAATGACGATCTGTCACATATCTGCTTACCAACGTCACATTTGGTACAAAAAAGAGACATAACAAGAAGGGTAGTCAAAGAGCAGGTGTCTACCCAACAATGGAGAGATGCAGATTATACAAGGTGGATTGATTATGTTGATAGGGCTGTTTGTACGGCCCGATGGTCAGCACCTCTATAATACGTTGAGGACTTTAAAAAGGCTGAGGATGATTTGCAACCTTGGCAAAAGGAGAAGGGAAGCATTATAATCACACCAGAGAACATTCAGAAATGGTAGTCACGAAGTGAAGATAGAAAAGATCTGAGAGAGGACATCACGATAATATATCAGAATGATTTCAGAGAAATTTGGGAGGATGGCGGATAGATTACAATTAAAGGTACACAGATGACATGGGTGAAATACTTCAATATGAGGTGGATAGACGTCCCATCTATAACATTAGCACCAGAGAAAGGCCCCTCATTGATCTTGATCATAGGGATAGATCAATGGGGTCGCCCAGTCACACTAATATGTTTATAAAGACAACTAGAGAAGGAGAGTAGGGTGCTTTCTCTAATACTAAGAAACCCCATGTGACAGAGCTTGAGCAGTACAGTTTCAAGGAAAGCATGGTCAGCCATATCCCAGAAAAGGATCTTGTAAGGTTACAGAGAGATTGATGCTATGTGACAGACCACGACCACAGCAGAGTGTTCAATCGACTTCAAGCAGCAATGATCTCACCCCCAATGAGGTAGTTGCCCAACGAGAAAACAGTTGGTATAATGTTGCACCCTATACAGATAATTTAGCAGGGTGGAGTTAAGGCCTAGCCCTGCAGATGAGCCCATGGCCATGAGAAGGGTCCTTTGATCCATGACATGGAAAATTTTGAGGATTGTATCCTCTACAGTAAGGGAGATCCAGACTGGGATTATCCCTATATGCGACAGAGTCTGTGCATGTGGCAAAAGTAATGCCAGACAGCATAATCCCTAACATCCCTTTACCCCTGTACACCAGATGCCACTGATACATAAGGGACCTGGGGCACCTTATGATGTTCCCTGGCCACAAATGGATAAGGAAAACCTCAAAAAGTTGTTACCACCACCTACAGAGGAAGCAGGGAAATGGATTAGGACCTTTGAAAAACAAACTGCAGGCGCTACCCTGAAAATAGGGGACATAAAGAGTCTACTTAGCTCCCGTATAGAACATGAGACAAACACAGTCTTCCACAAAACTGGAGTGAGAAACGTCACCCTTACTGAAGCCAGATGCGATGTATCCCCATGTAACTTGGTTCGGACGGTAGTCTGGGATCAGCTGAAGAAGATGTATCCTCATAGGCCAGATAATGGGTCTCTCATGGCTCAATCAACGTAGCCAAATGAGGACCCCGCCCAATTCCTCAGCAGGATGAAAGAGAAATGGATTCAATAAGTAGGCCAAAGTTAGGAAGTGACAGGAGGAGCCTGTGTGAATTCATAATGTCATAAAGAAGGGTTTACCCTCTGATGTGCAGGATAATTTAGACAACATAATGGCATTGGAAGCCAAACCTTGGACGGCGATACAGGCACACATAATACATTTTCGTAAAAGGAAACAAGAGAAAGAGAGTAACAAGCAGGAGGTAACGGAGAAGGCAGCAGCCAAGTTAGTACGGCACAAACTAGCAAAGAAGGGAGCAACGGAAGGGGCTGTAGTAGCAGCCATCGTTCAGATGACTGTGATATCTGTGGTCCCAGAGACCACCCAACAACAGTACCCTCAATAACAAAATAAAGCAAGGGCACAAGGAAGTAGTAGAGGAGAAGGAGAAGGTATAAGAAGGGGTAGGGTAGGCCCCCAGAGGATGGATCAGACATGCCATTATTGTCATAGATATGGACATTTCATTAGAGACTGCAGAAGCAAGAGATGGAATGAACAAAATGAAAGGACAGGGGTTTACTATCAGCCAGGGAATGCATTAATGCAACCACAGGTAAATCCACAAATAATATATGTACTCAGCCACCACAACAAAATGCACAACACCCTAATAAAGCCTCAGATGCAACAAGTACAGCCACAGCAAAGTTATCCAGCACCCCCAATGGCGACTCCTCCCCCTCCCCCCCAAGGAGGTGCAATTGTATGAGGATGAAGTCCCTTCCAAACCAACTTTGTGGGAGGATACACGCAATGGAGATGCCTTAGGTAGTCCCATTTGTCCAGTATTGTCAGTGACACACAAGCCAGATGAGGAACCCACTATGATGGTAGCTATTAATAACAGTAGATATGCATTCCTCCTAGATATAGGAGCAACTCGATCTTGTATCAGACAGTGAGATCTTCCAACTTCTAACAGATCAATGGACACACAAGGATTCACTGGGGCAGTAATGAGGGTTGCATTCACTAAGTAGGTAGAGATGGAGATAGGAGGAAGGTATGTTGATGGCAGCGTACTATTTTCTCCGACTGCCCCAGCTAATTTATTGGGACGAGATCGTAACACTAAACTAAACATGACTATCCATTTTAAGCCTGATGGTACTATGATCTGTTCCACCCCTGGAATTCCTCCTTCCAGGATCATGGCTGTAACAGTATATATTCTTCTACTGGAGATCAAATCAGAGCTCGGCCCACTGATATAGAAGCAGTTACCACAGCAATGTACACAAAAATAGCAGAAACACCAGAGCTATTGGGAAGAGAGTTTCAGTTACCCAAGGAGTTCCTTTTCGGACGACAAGGATAGGATTCTTGAATATCTGATAGCGAGTTGATACTACAAATAGAGACCTTTGAAATAACACCAGCCTATGGTGGACGGCAACACCAGCTAGAGCCTTTGATTCTGTCAGAGATGCAAATCTTTCCCAAGTACCAGATACTGTGCAGACCAAGGGTCCTCATGATGTAGGTCTTATCCGCACCACCACCCATTTCAGAATAACGTTAAAAGAGGGTGCTATCTTGCCTAGGGTGAGGCAGTATCCCTATACAGGCGTTACTAGAGCGAGGAGTAATTTATGCTGGAGTATCTCCTTGTAACCCCCCAATTTACCCGATTAAGAAATCTAAGGGTTATATTTGATATATGGTTCAAGACCCGCGCCTCCTTAATGATGCAGTGGTACCAGAATTCCCAATTGTTCCCTACCCTACCATTATTTTGACAAACATCCCTCAGGATGCTAAGTTGTTCTCTGTCATAGATCTGAGAATGCTTTCTTTAGCATCCCTCTTCATCGTGACCGCATTTTCCTATTCTGGTACTCAGTATTTGTATTCTCGTTTGCCTCATGGGTATTGTGAATCCCCAAATATTTTCAACAGAGTGATGAAAAATGACCTGTCAAACTCTCAGTATGACTGTATACTCTGTTGCACTATGTAAACAATATATTAGTCGGTGGCCCCCACAGAGCAACAGTGTAGAAAAGATACTATATCTCTGCTGGTCACTCTCGCACAGAGAGGATATAAAGTGGAGAAAGACAAAGTTTGATATTGTCAGGAGGAGATCCACTATCTAGGGCAATTACTGTCAGCTTGTGGTTGACGAGTGACCATCTGAGAGAGCAGCATGTATACGCCAAATGACCGAACCAAAGACTATTAAGGGAATGCAGAAGGTCCTTGGCCTCTGCAACTATGTGAGGAAGTGGGTCTTTGACTACGGCACTTTAATACCACCCCTGATGACCTCTAATAAACAAGCAAAAGACAGACACAAAAATAACATGGACACCAGAAATGAAGTAAAATTTCCAAAGATTGAAAACTGAGATAAAAAACACCCCAGTTATGGGGACCCCTGACTACACCAACGAGTTTTACCTCATCTGCTACTTTAATGCTCAAGTGATGACGGCTGTCGTCACCCAAAAATATCCTTTAGGACACAAACCCATTGCATACTTTAGAGGTCTGTTGGACTCAGTAATGAACGGACATTACCCCGTGAACAAGCCCTCGCCACTGCAGCCTTTGAGGTACAGAAAAGCACCCCCATTGTCATGGGGGCACCTCTGATGTGGTATGCGAGACATGCAGTGTTTAGCATCATTCAAAAGGCTAACACTGCCCTAACCACACAGAGAGTATCAGGGTATGAGGTAACACTGTCTCTCCCATCCTTGAAAGTTGTAAAATGGCATACGGTGAACCCCGTAACATTTTTTGCTCACCCTATATTGGATTCTGAGGATGATGCGCACGACTGTGCAATGTATGTCCCTAATAAATGAATCCAAGCAACCGAGGATCCCATTCCCGGCAGTATTATATATTTTGTTGATGGATCCTCCACTATCGACCATGACACAGAAGTAAGACACACAGGTGCAGCCGAGGTCAGAGCACGGCAGCACGATTCCTCAGACACACTTCACATAGTTGAGCAGCTAACACTGCCAGCACATTATTCTGCACAAGCAGCAGAATTGATAGCCCTGATACCGGCCCTCAAGCACGGAATAGGAAACGTTATCACAATCTATTCGGATTTAGCTTATGTAACTACTACAGTACATTCAAGTATCATGAGATGGAACAGAAGGGGCTTCCTCAAATCAGACAGGAGCACTGTCATGCATAGGAATCTCTTAGAGGCCTTAGTAGAGGCACTTTCCCTACCACAAGCAGTGGCAGTTGTCAAGTGTGCTGCACACACAAATGGATAGGACTTTGTTTCATGGGGGAATGCATTAGTAGATTGGGCAGCTAAAGACACAGCTAGGCACACACCCACGCCTGTAGCATCAGGCTCACAATATATCCCAGTTTTAGTGGCATGAGCCTGAGTCAAACACTACCACAGATATTATTACACCTCATTTGCTGAGACAGCGCGTTTACGTCTTCAAGAACTACAGGAAGCTGCTCCCCTGCATGAGAAACAATTATGGGAGGCTAGATGGTGCTCCCCGTTAGGGGACGATTTGATCTATAAACAAAAATCCACAGGTAAACCAGTTATGCCTCAGCCTTTACTCATTAGATAGCCCTTGATCAATTGCACTAACTAGCTCACCTCTCGAGAGATCACTTGTCTATGCAGATACAACAAGATTGGTTCTTTCCAAACCTGCATGATATGCTCACTATGTACATTCATAATTGTACCATTTTCCAACAATTCTCATATAACCCCACATTGAAGGTAATAAATTCCATTGTACCATGACTACAAGGTCCCTTTAGGGCTCTGCATAGAGATTGTATTGATTTGATTGATGAAACAACTATCACTACTTCATAGTTGTGGTTTTTCCTTTTTGCAGGTGGGTTGAAGCAGGACCCTGTGCCCACTGTGATGCCAAGTCAGCTGCTACTTTCCTAATTCGTTAGGTGATTCCCCACTGGGGAATTCCAGAAGGGATAAAATCTGATCACGGCACACACTTTGTTAATTCTATTTTTACACATCTCACAGCAATGCTGGGAATAAAACATAAGTTGTCTTCCATTTATCACCCCCAGAGTAATGGAATTGTAGGACGCCTTACCGGCTTGCTGAAAAATAAGATCAGTAAATTATGTGCCACTTTGCACAAAAAGTGGTTGTATTGTTTAAAACTAGCACTATTTTCTCTTAGGAACACACCTAGTTCTGACCACCACCTAACTCCCCATTAGATAGTGACAGGGAGAATCAGGAATACGCAAATACCTGTAACTAAATGTAAGATGCAAGCAGAAAGTACAACTGAAATTCTGAATGATGAAATGCATGTTTATCTCTCGGAGTTAACAAAGGCCGCAACGTTTATTTCCAAATAGATACCAGAAGTAAGGAGAAGCACAGCAACTTTGAGCTCAACCTCCCAGCTGTACAAATAGGAGATCAAGTCTATGTAAAAAACTTTGTCCGGAAATGGAAGGATCCCAAGTTCGACTGACCTTTCTTTGTAACGATGACTACTCAAACAGAAGTCAAAGTTTATGGCAGGAAGCCATGGATCCACCTATCAGAAGTTCGAATGGAACCCCCTTCACGCCAAGCACCGCCAGCGAATTAAAAGGGAAAGGAGGGTGAAAGATAATTCCAACTGTGAAGATCCCCCACCTCTGATTTGGGACAATTTTTCGATTCTACAACTAGAAAGTTATATATTTTTGCTTTATTTTTCCTTCTATGTCTTTTTATGCTGCAGTTGCTTTTCTATAGTGATGCACGCTTAATCTCTAATCACTATGTCAAACACCTGTGAAGAGAAATGTGCACACATGCCAATGTGTCTCTGTTAGAAATTGGGTCTCATTTGGAAGAGGTATGCACCCTGTCCAAATAGGGACATCAGTCTTAGTCAGGGTAAGTCACAACACAATCCTAAATAATCCTGAGCTCACCCTCTGGTGACTTGGCACAGAGCAGGCAGACTTAACTTAGAAGGCAATGTGTAAAGTATTTGTGCAATAACCCATACAGTGGCACAGTAAATACACCACAAAAAGACACCACAATAATGTTAAAAAATAGAGAAGTTTGATCTGAGTAAAACAAGACCAAAATGATCTAAATCCATCAAGTAGAAGTCAAGATATTGAATTTTGTAGAAATAAATGCAATGAAGCACTTAGAAGCAGGTAATGCTAAAGGTTACTTCAGGTCATGAGGGATCGGTTCAAATCCAAAGTTCAGGCCAACCGCGATGGAGTGTGGGCCGGCTACAGGGACCCACTTGGGCCCGCTGACCACAGTACCTTGGATCCTGGGGTGCAGTCTGCGCGGCGAGGCTTTGCGTTGTCCAGCGTCAGTTACGAGAGGCTGTGCAGTGAGGCTTTGCAAGGCTCCATGTCGTCCGACATCTTTGCGAGAGCTGTCAGCTGTGCGGCGAGGCTTTGCGTTGCTTCACATCAGATTTGGCAGAGACTCAGCTACAGAACCCACTTCTGAGGCCCAGAACTTGGAGGGGCACTTTGGAAATCACTTTGGAGGGAAGGCAGAGTCCAGCTCTCCTTCAAGCAGAGTCAGGGAGCAGCAGGTAGCTGGACAACAAGCAGGAAAGCAGTCCTTCCAGAAAAGCAGTCCAGTTGAGTTTGTTGATCAGCACCGCAGTCCACTGACAGAGGTTCAGTTCAAGATCCAGAAGTGTCTGATTTGGGAGAGTCAGAGACCAAGCACTTATACCCAAATGTCCCTTTGATGTGGGGGAACATTTAAAGAGTGGTTTTGAAGTGCACAATCACCCCTTTCAAACCAGTCCTATCTGACAGGTTATCTATGGGTAACACAAGCCAATTGTGTGGATTCAGGTCATTACTCTTTGATGTCCTAGTGTGAGCCCCCATCCCTCTCGCCTGCCCAGGCCGGCCATCGGAATGCAGATTTATGGAAAGCTGTGTTCAATCACCCCTGGCCTTCCTGGGTATATGGCTGTCGGGGAGGAATGCACAAATTTGATCTATCATCCCATCCAGATGGGTTGTGGAGATGGGCTGGAGGTCACTTAGAGCAAAGTTAAGAACAGTAAAAAGCCCACAGTCTGAAAGTGGCATTTCTGCACTAGTAGTGTTAAATCCACCCTTACCTGCAAAGCACATTTATCACTACTATTCCACCTATACCAAACATGATAAAGCTACTCCCCTGGGATCGGGAATTACCACTTAGACCCACAGAAGGGAATTCCCAATGCTAGTCTATGCATGGCTGTTTTTCACTACCAGGACAAGTAAAACATACAAGCACATGTCCTTCCCTTTGCTTATAAAGCACCCTGCCCTCTGGGTTGCCATTGGCCGTCCTTAGGGGTGACTTATATGTGATAAAAGGGGGAGTTCAGGGCATGGCAAGTACTTTTACCTGCCAAGTCATAGTGACAGCGAACTGCACGCGCAGGCCCTGCCATGGCAGACTTGAGACATGGTTAGAGTGCTACTTATGTGGGCGACACAATTAGTGCTGCGGGCCCACTAGTAGAATTTAATTTACAGGCGCTGGGCACCAGTAGTGTATATTATTAAGGACTTATAAGTACATGAAATATGCCAATTGAGTACAATCCTACGCTACCATGTTTTAGGGGAGAGAACACAAGCACTTTAGCAATGATTAGCAGTGCTAATGTGTGCAGGCTCCTAGAGCAATTAAAATGGGTACAGAAAATGGAGGGAGGCAGGCCAAAAAGTTGGGAGAAGATCCGCCCAAGGCTGTCAGGTCTAACAGTCTCATAATATTCATGCCTGCTTGTTAGATAACATGTAGTATCAACACATGTCAGAAATAGGATTAGGAAGCACCAATGAATCATGCTTTGTTTGCTCATTGATACCCCATGCAACTGGATCAGATAGATTACACTCAAATAAAGAAGTACCCCCATCTTGCACATTTACCTCTGTAGGATTAAGGCACAAATGCAGCTGACACATGTTAGGGTATCACAATTTAAAGTTAATGCCACAAAGCACGACTTCCTAATAGACATATTACATATCCTCACAGATAGGCAGGATATTAATAGCAGAAATGCAATAAATAGGTCATTGCAAGACTACAGAATCAATAGCAATGGTTCTCTACTAAGGCTTTTTAGGAGTGGTACATCCACCCACTGGGTGCAATAATTATTTAGTAAACCCTTTGCTCCTGGATTGTGTCTATAAGCCAGGACTCCAAGTTACTGAATCAGTTTATGCCCATTACCAATAGCATTACAATACTGAGTTTTTCTGTAGGGCCATGCCCTTATGAAATGGCACTGACATTAGTCAGGATGCAATGTAAAAGTGTGCGCGTATATGGGACAATAATATTGCACAATACACTTGGGTGGATGGTGCAGTGAGCCCCAGGACAGTAATGAGATTAATATCTGTTTCTTTATGTTTCAGCGGTAATGTCACCATCAATGTGAGGAAAAATATCAACTGCAGTACCACGCAAGATAGCACCGACATGTAGGGGGGCACCACCAGCCTCATGGACTATTATTGGCAGTGCGGAGAACTACTATATACCCAGTTGCCACCTAACTGGAACGGCCTCTGTTCTTTGGTTACTTTGCACACACCAGTCTTGGTCATTCTGGGAATAAATATTTCCAAGTTACATGACCATCCCATGAGCCGTCCAATGACCTTGTTGCACCATCATGGGAGAAGAAGAGCTGCAGAATATAATGGCACTGCTACCTGGAAAGGTGTTCCCCAAGAGCACAGGTTGTTCAATGACGTCCCGCTGTTTTTTGGAAGTGTCATACCGTTCGTTCAGGCAAAAGCAACTACTCAATGGTTGCAAATAACTAGATGGGAACTAATGAATGCGATCAATGCCATGAAAGACGGATTCAATGCTATAAAGGAAGAGCAGCGTGCCATGAGAATGATAATCATGCAGCACTGTTATGTACTTGACCTTATGACGGCCATTGAAGGAGTAGTATGTGTCAAGATAGGGACTGCTTGTTGTACTTATGTCCCTGCAAACGATGCGGACAATGGAACATTGTCGGAAGCCATACAAACATTGCACAATTTACAAAAGAAAATGGTGATTGAAGGAGGTGCCGCAGATGAATGGTCTGAGGGTTGGTTTGATTGGTTACCATCCTGGATGGCGGACTGTTTAAAGCTTTATTACCACTTATTATTTTATTGCTTTTGATATGTTGTGTGTTCCAATTAGTTATAGCTTGCTGTAAGAATATGAGTACAAAGGCGGGATGGATGTTCATGATCAGGCCACCTACACAAGTAGTAGAAGCTCAGGTTAATACATATCATTTGATACCAAGTCCAGATCCAGGATTTGAGGAAGTAGTTTAAATATCAACTAAAGGGGGGAATCTAAAGATAAAATGAAATGCGAGGAAATCACACTACCACAGACATTAGTAAAGAGCATGCAGAGCGATACGTGGTTAAAGAGCAATATATGGCTTGGTTTCATAAAGATGCAATGTAGGTTAAAGTTCACCAGAAAGCAGAAACACGAGTTCAGCAGGTTTTCAGTTAAATAGAAAAACGTGTTTACAAGCCTTGAAGAGATTACAATCACAGCACACAAGCAGAGTCCATTCTCATTGTTAATTGAGAAATGGGTCAGAAAATGCTGGTCAAAGGGGACTTTAGTCTAAAGCATACAGAGTCAGATAAGAAGTCTTGAACAGAGTAATAAAAATGAACACTTTTGGGGACAGAAGGTTAATGTTTCACTAAAGCTTTGTTAGAACTATGATAAAGAGAATGTAGAGAAAAGGTTACAAGCTTAAATCATGACACAGGTGATGTTATGTAAAAGTATATTAATAACTCATGTATTCTTTGACCTGTTATTGGCTTTTTTAGGTCATCACTTTTTCAACTATATAAGCAGCTGCCTGCGAGCAGCAAATGGAGATCCGCTTTTCAGCTCTACGGAGGTGACTGGGATCCTGGCCATTGTGATTAAACCTACTTTTATTTTACCAGTGAAGTCTTGTCTCTCTTTATTTCAGTTTCCCCCCCAACATTTGGCGAGCCAGCCAGGAGTCCCTCTGCCCTCGACCGACAGCTGTCACAAGAAACCACCTACAACCCGCTGCATAGAATATTGCGCATTTAAGACAAAGTAGGCAGACACTGTGTTACCTAAAAGTTGTGCCAGGGGATGGGTGGAACCCAGAGATTGCCGTCTTTAAGAGGGACACCGTTCCATGTTTGCATGTTATATGACTTGTTTCTTTGACAATGGTAATTGTGGATGAAATGTAAATGGGTTATCGCTTGAAAGATTGTGTATGAACATTGCACAATATTAGGTTATGGTGCTATGTAGTAGGTAGAGAGTCTTTCCCAATATAAAGTTAGAAGTGGTCAAGTGTGGGTGATACAAAGTTGAGAGTCCAATATGTGTTCCAATATTTTGACATAGAGGGACGGCAGGAAGGCGAATGTCACTAAACTTGACCTCCAGTAAGAATTGAACATTCAAATCGCTAAGTTAAGCAAGTTGGGTATGACCCAGGTAAGTCAAATATGGATTGTGTTGCAGTAAACCTTCAAAAACCAATGACTGTGGCATCATTACTGAATCACCTCAGTTATAAGCATTTCTGCACAGGGGGCATCCAGACCCTCCTATTGAGGTTTTCTTTTTATAAGACAACTTATCTAGACTGCTCAAATGCTGCCCAGGAGAAACTAAGGGAGAGGTCCACCTCACGAAACGAAAACTCGCTTTGAGGCCTTCAATTCCGAGGATGACCTGGATTGACTGAAGCATACTGGGGCCATTGCAGTAGGTCAAAATGTATCCATGAAAGATGCAACTAGTGGAAATGCTGGAATCCTTTACACCAAGAATGTAAATCCTAATGACTGCTCCAGCAATAGACTTGAGAAGGGGAGGTGATGCTCATTTTCTCTCCTGAACAAAGCTTAATGATCCGGACTGTCTTACCTTAATGAATAACTATGATTTGATATGTTTGCAGAAAACCTGGCTGGCTGCCCCCTTTACTGTGGATGGTTATCACAATTATTGTAGCCCTGCCATTCCATCTCTAGCTGGGTGGGCTTGTGGGGGCTGGTGGTAATAATATTTGTGAAACTGCCTCAACTAAAGGTCAATGTAATATACTTCCAACCTTTTATGGAAATGGTAGATGCAGCACTATTGAGCCTTGAGACTCCCGCGGGTGAGTAGTGCGCTTCACAAATCCCTGAACGATTGATTGTAATATCTAATAACCTCACAGCTCTAACTGGCGACTTCTCAATTATGACTAATTGTATGAGTGACCATAGTTTACTATCCTTAGCTCTGAACTTGAATTTAACAAAAAATGACATTATAAAGGAGCCTTAAGGGATAGCATACTCAGCCAATATAGGTATACGATTAAAGTGGAACAAAGTAAATCCTGAATCTTTTTACAGGAATTAATCCATATTGAGGAGGCAGCTTATCTTCAGATGAAGACTCATCCTTGGCTATTAATCGTTTCATCACTCTTTGTCAAAGGTGTCTGAGTCCTTGTTAGTCAGGAAATCTAAGAAGACCTATCAAACATGTGGATGGTTTGATACTACATGTGCATCTGTGCATTGTAATGTTAAAAGAGTGTTCAGGGCTAATCTGAGAAACAAGGACCTAGTAAAACTTGCTAGAAGGTCCTATTAATAAGTCCTTGCACTTAGAAAACAAGCAATTCAAAAAGAGGCTTGGAATGAGCTGGAAGCTGAGGTAAGATTAAATAACCAATTTCAGTTTTGGGAAGTGGTGAATTGTACTTTTTTTTAACTGATTTTAAGGCTCCTAAGCTAGAGTGTCTAGTTTCCACTGATGCCTGGACATCACATTTTGCTAACATTTTTGATGCAGGCAATGCCTTTAATGCTCCCCATCAAGAGATCCAGGAGTTGGCGACAGACAAGTCTGTGGCCACTTTATTGAGCTCTCCCATGGTGCCCAAAGAAGTGGCCATTGCTATTAAAAACAGGCCAGGAAGTAAAATTCCAGGGCCAGATGGTGTTCCAATGGACCTTTTCAAGGCAAATATAGACTTTTGGAAACCCCTTATCACAAATGTTTTACGTGCTTCAATAAATAGACACATAAAATGGAGAGAAAACTGATCCTAGATGTTAAAGACCTATCTCACTGCTAGACTCCACCTCCAAAATACAAGGGCGGGTCTTTCTATCTCAATTAGAAACGTGGGTAGAATCAAATAAAATTCTTTCCCCAATCTAGTATGGTTTCTGCCCTGGGATAGGCACAATTGAGCAATGTCTCAACCGAACTCTAATAACCGGGAAACACGTCAAAGCCAGGAGGTGCCTTCATTTAGCATTTATTGAACTTTCCTGAGCTTTTGACAGTGTTAACCACTCAAAACTTTGGAGTATGATGGAAATTATGAGAGATGACCTGGCACTTGTTGACTTATTAAAAAGTATGCAGTGCTACACCTTAATTAGAATAAACTATGGACAGAACAGGGAATGTGTTGCTTCAATTAATTCTAATAGAGGGGAATGACAGGGATGCATTTTGGTGCCTCTTCTATTTCTTCTTTATACTAATGGCCTGGATCAGTATTTAAGTAAAAAGTGAAGGGATATGCCGCAGATCGGTTCACAACAGGTCCCATGTCTTTTATATGCAGACGATGCAGTACTTCCTGCACAAACAGCCAATGGGCTCCATTCCCTCCTAGAGTCTTTCACGTCATTTATGTCTGATCTCGACTTAAGTGTCAATTCCTCTAAATCATTCACGATGGCGATTGTACCTAAAAACACAAAGTCCAGGAGTTACATGATGAAAGGGGCTAAGATTGAGAGAGTACCTGTTAGAAATGGGGGTCTCTAGTTGGCAAAGGTTTGCACCTTTGTCCAAGTAGGGACCATTCCTTCTAGTCCGGATAAGGGAGTTACACTCCTAAAATAACCCCTGCTCACCCCCTTGGCAGCTTGGCATGAGCAGTCAGGCTTATGTTAGAGGCAGTGTGTAAAGCATTTGCACATCACCAACAGTAATATAGTGAAAGCACTACAAAAGGACACCTCACCACTTTAGAAAAATATCCAATATTTTTATATATCCAAAACAAGACCAAAAACGATAAAAATCCACCATACAGTTCTCAGATATCTTCAATAATCAAAATAGACTTGAAATACAGTTACTTGAAGTCGATAGCTCCGTCTGGGGCTATCACGGCGTCGTGAACAACAAATTCAAACAGTTCGGGCTGACCGCGGCATCGTGGGCCAGCTACGGTGTTGGGAAGACCAGCAAAACAGTACCTTTAGAAATGTAGGGCGTCGGCGACCTCTCGATGAGCCCCGAAGGGCCGGCGTCCGCAGGCGTCGGTTCTGGATGTCGGTGCAGGAGTTGTCGGGCCCTTGAAGTCACACAAGTTGCAGATTGAACTCCTTGTGGTTGAAGTCGGGGCGCCGGTGTCAGGGCTGCGGTGCAAAGCGCAGCAGTGCGGTGGGCAGTGCGGTGGGCAGTGCCACCAGGTCGCGGTGCAGGCAGCGGCTCGGTGACGGTTGTCCAGCGGCGTCGGTGAGGCCAGGGCTGCGGTGCGAAGTGATGCGGTGCTGGCAGGTCACGGTGCAAGCAGCGTCGTCGTCGTTGCTGATATGCTGTCATCGGCTGACGACCTGGAGTCGATGGCGCCGGCGGGCCAAGTCGGCGATGCGGGATGAGGAAGGTGCGTCATGTAATTTACAAGCAGTGCCCTCGAACCACGGTGCAAGCCGCGTCGTCGATGTTGGCGTGGAGCGGCATCATCGGGGATACCAAGGCGATGGCGTGAAGCGAGGAGGTGCGGAGTGTGGTGCCCACAGGTCACGGTGCAAGCAGCTGCTCAGTGGCGGCATCAGATGGTGTCGGTGAGACCAGGGTTGTGGTGCAGCATGTGGCGGTGCTCTCTGCGGTGCCTTCAGGACACGGAGTTGGCAGCGGCGTCGTAGACGGCATCTGGTTGCTTTTTCTTCTGTTGCAGCACAAAACACACAGTCCCCAGTGCTGATGGCGGACGAACTTGAAGTCTTTGCTGTTCCTGAGACTTTTCGAACAGGGGGCAAGCTCTACCTCAAGCCCTTGGAGAAACTCACAAAAAGAAATTGCAGAAAATTCAGTCAAGTCCTTTCAATGCCCAAGACAGAAGCAGCCACTGCAGGCCAACACAGCAAAGCACACAGCAAAGTGGTAGTCCCTCCTCACAGCCTCTCCAGCTCTTCCTCTTGGCAGTCTTCTTGGTTCCAAAAGAGTTCTAAAGTTCTGGGGTCTGGGCCCCAATATTTATACCCCAAATTCCTTTGTCCTCTCAGGCAGAGAGTATCTGTGCTTAGTCCAAACCAGTTCTGTCCTCTCTTGCTCAGCTTCCTGGCAGGGGGTGGAGACAGCATTGTGGAAGGCAGACCAGGCCCATTCAGGTGCAAGGAAATCTCCTCCCACTACTCTAAATGCAGCCCAGGTCTATTCAGCCTAGCCCTAACCCATCAGACTCTCTGGAGCCACTGCACACCCCCAGCCCCTGTCACTCCAAAGCCAGACAGTCAATCCAAATCCTAGCAGAGGCACATAGGATGGCTAAGCAAGAAAATACCTACTTTCTAAAAGTGGTATTTTCAAACACAGAATGTAAAAATCCCCTTTACTAAAAGATGCATCTTTAGATTCTGAGTTCAGGCATACTAAACTTTATTTTCCTATCTGGTCCCAATGGGAAGCTACATTTATAAGATGTTATAAATTAACTCCCATGCTTTCCTATGGGCCAGATAGCCTTTCACTAGTGAAAACCAAAATTGGCAGTATTTCACTATCAGGACATGCCACACACATCAGGGCATGTCCTACCTTTCAGATACACTGCGCCCTGCCCACAGGGGTACCTTGGGCCTACCTTAGGGGTGACTTCACATGTAAGAAAATTGAAGGGTAGGGCCTGGCAAGCGGGTGCACTTGCCAAGTCGACATGGCAGTTACAAACTGTGCGCAGACTCTGCAGTGGCAGGTCTGAGTTACCTTTTCAGGGCTATTCATGTGGGTTGCACAATCAGTGCTGCAGGCCCACTAGTAGCATTTGATGAACAGGCCCTGGCACACTCAGTGCACTTTACTAGGGGCTTACCTGTAAATCAAATATGCCAATCATGGAAACCCCAATCCATAATACAAATTGCACAGAGAGCATATGTACTTTAGCACTGAATAGCAGTGGTAAAGTGCCCAGAGTCCTAAAACCAACAACATCAGGTAAGGAAAAAATAGGAGGAAGAAGCAAAAGGTTTGGGGCTAACCCTGCAAAAAGGGCTATTTCCAACAGTACCCATTTTAAATTATTTGGGCATACCTTTTGACAGCCACCTCAGCTGGGCCCACTTATGCAGAGCACCAATTTCAGGGAGCGATTGTAGCAATTTTTCATTTTTCATCTAGGCTTGGTTCCAGCCCAGTCAAAGAGTTATTCCTTATGTATAAAAGTAAATGTACCTCTGTGGGTCTTTATGGAGCAGATGTGTGGGGGTATTAAATGTTGAGCAACTCCAGTCCATTGAAAATAGATTTGTGAAACACATTTTAGCAATTTCAATCTCAGTAGCCACTTTTATAGGCCATGCGGAACTGGGTTTCAAGTATTTTACTGATGCTGCCCAGCTCGCACCATTACTTCTATGGCTTAATATAAGACTTGTAGTAAAAGACTGGTTTGCTTTGAATGGAGTTAGTGAGATCCCATGGCCGAAATATATTAAGAAGGTCTTTGAGCAACTGGGTATTCCTGATTTTTATGTTAATTTTTTTATTTTATTTTTTTATTTTACAGAGTTTTATATAGCGCGAACTTGACCCGAAGATATCGGGTATCAGAGCGCTTAACATAGCACCAGTTGCGTTACATGAGGACACATTCATTTTTGTTAGGCACGGGGAGATTAAGTGATTTGCCCAGAATCACAGGATGTTCAGCGTCATTGCCGAGACTCAAACCCAGTTCCCCAGATTCAATGTCGAACGCCCTAGCCGTTAGGCCAACTCCTCTCCCCCGTTAACCCTTTACGATTACAGCACTGTGTAAAGAAAGTGTAAACATTATTTTCAATGATTTCACATTCAATGTCCATGCACAAAGGGTTCAAAATATGCAAATGGTTATTGCCCATTCTAATTTGATTACAATTCTGGGGCCAGAGCCATACATTGTAATAATAAAAACTCTCAGCATAGGTTTTATTTAACAGATTGAGCACCATTCACTTTCTGTGTGCCTTTCCTTTACAGGGGTCGTGGGTTAAGACCCTCCCGAAAGGTTATTTTATGCAATATATACATCTTTATGTAAAAAATGTATACTTCCCATTTTGAAGGCTACCAATATTAGACATTATCTGCCTGCTCTAGCCTTTTTACTGTGATTAGGCTCTGCCGGAGTATGTTATGCAGTACTGAATTATATAAGGAGTGCATTGATTGTTAGGTGTGTTGTAATTTGGCAGCACTTAAGTTAAGCATTGGCTAAAGACAGCCTGTATTCAGAGGCTAAATTGTCCGCTTTGTGGAATCCATTTTGTATTTCTGTCAGCCATTTTGGCTGCCATGTGCTACCATGTGCTCGCCATGTGCTCTGTCCTACCTTCCTGTTAACTGCTCTTGAAATCTGCCTAGAGACAAGTTAACTTTAGTTCCTCTTGCTTTGCACATGCTCAGTTGAGCTTGCAGCTGTTTCAAGTTTATAAATGTCAGGATGTGTCTACTAAAAGTAGAAACTGTTATCTCCACCCACTTGTCGACTGTGCATTCTCTGTATGACCTTATATGTACCTACAACCAGCATTTGTGTTTGTACCGCCTTCATTTGAGCCCCTGTGTGGGTATAAAAGGACCAGGATCCTTCCATTCAGTGTGCTACTTCATGCATTACTGAAGGGTGATGTGTGAATGTTAGCTCCACCTTATAAGGTTTAATAAACTCTGTCTTTTATATTTCAGTTTCTGTGCCAACTTCTTCCTAAGTGTCTGAGGACTCTGTGCAGAGAAGGGAGAACCCCTAAGCACTGGTAGGCCTTGCTGAGGCTCACTACAACAGGTGTAGGTATGCCATTTGATCTGCTTTTTACTAATGTTTTTGTTCTCATATTATAAACCTTTTTACATTTGATTTTAATTTAAGGAGACATTTTAAATCCGATGATTGTGTGTAATCTTTTTATGATTTTAATAATTTTATACTGTGAGATGTTTTTATTTGTTCTTTTATGGTCTGATATAGGCCGAAATAAAGAAACTGAACAGCAAGAATGCTATATTTTCGGAGACTAGTGATCAGTCTTGAGCCTTGCAGAATCAGTTGAAAGGTGTATCTGACAGATGTTGGGATATCTAACATTGTTATGTTATGCTACCAGTATTTGTAAATTGCTCTTTACCGCAGCCCTTTCTTAATCTGGGCACTCTTTGGGCATATGATTCTGGGATTTCTATCAGTCTGTTGTGTATGAATGTTTAGTTTTATTTGGTTGCATGTGATAAGCAGAGATTTGTTAAATATCTTGTTTGGTAACGTTCTTTGGTGCTTACTGTGAAAGTAGAATGAGTTTGATACTGCTAAAGAGCTTTTTAGAGTATACTAAGTATCTCTGGAGATTACCTGTCAACCAATGACAAAGTTTATATAATTTCTATTTTTAAACACATTTTGAAGTGAATGGTCTGCTGCCTTTTCCAAAATTGTTGTTTGACATGTTTCTAAAATGAAATATTGTAGCTTTTATTTTTTATTATCAATTTGGTGTATTTATAGGGCACATATCCAGCTCTAGAAGGGAGTGGGGCACTGGACATGGTAATATGGGGTTGGATAGGGATCCACATAGAGCTTGTGGAGATGATCCTGGAATCGTTTAGAGGAGCAGGAGGCAGAGGACCGTGGGGAAGGCGATTGGTGGTAGTTTTTAGAAGAGGCTTTTGTTGTCTGAGATGGGCTTGGGCACTGAGTATTGTGCTTTTAAAAACATTCACTCGGATTTCCCATAAATTAATGGGTCTTGACCTGAGGGATCTGAGGGATGAGTAAGTCTAATGGGAATGAAGAATGTAATCTTTTTTCCCCAGGTACATTTAGAGTGTGACTATTTAAAACTGTAAAGTGACTGCGATTGTTTGGGATAATAAATAAACTTGTATATGTTTGGTTAAAATCCTGGAGCCATTTGTAATCACCAAATGAGGTGTGCATAATCGTGGTTACTACACACAAATAGTTTCATTTATACAGATTCTGATTTCGAACATATGGATGCTGTATGCCATATGAAAATATATAGATACATATTATTGCCAAATCCAGTAACTTCATGAAACACAACTCTGAGATGTCTTCCTGAATTCATGCCTGTGAGGGAAAGCCAATAAAATCATAAGGAGGTCTTTAAAGACCAGAAAAAGCATGTATCTGGACAAAGTCGGCATCTATTCTCTTTTTCTGAAAACAGGAAAAAAGACCTCTTGTCCTGAAGTTGGATAGCCTCAAATCGGAGATACTCGGACTATTTCAAACAAAAACTAATATGTTTGGTATTGGATTGTAGTATTTATGGAGTCAAATTGACTTGCTCCCCTTTGTATTGATGTTCATAGCATTATACATGCACTTTATACTGAATTATATGTTTTTATTATTTTCGTTTTGGAGTTTGGATATTCATTACCTCAATTGTGTCCTTGTAAGAGGTGTTTTGTGGTCATGAAGTAAAGACAACCAACCATTGTGCACCAGAAGGACACCTAATAATACACAATTAATTTTAGTCTATATAATGATCCATTTGAAATGATTGACATGGTATTATAAACTGAATTATACTTGGTGTCATGTATTAAATGTAAGTGAATGATTTCATACTCTCCTTTGAAAAAGAAATAAAGCAAACATTGAAAAAGATTTATATTTAAGAGTGGTAAATGAGCAAAAATCTTTTCTCTATTCGCCACAGAAGCATTTTCTAACAATGTCACATGGAAGGTGCCCTTGCTTTGAGCTGAAGGAGCAGCAAGGATACGTGTGGGGAAGAGATTCATGTGTTTCAGAATACCGTACGTGAATCGGTTATTTACTACTTTTATACTGACTACAACTGTAAATTTGCTTGGGTTTACTCATTTCAAAAGGCAATAATCTCAAAGGAAGTAAACAGCATCGTAATGTTACAAATTAAGAGGACAACTGTTTAGGTGACTGATCAACATCAGTTGAAGAAATGAGTTTTCGAAAATGATAAACACATGGCAGTCTCAGAAAACCTGAGCTGGAATTATGCCAGATTTTCATGATACCCAGATTAGATACTTTTGTAGACACTCAGCGGCATATTCTCAAGGACTTATCGCCGAGTTAGCGGCACTTTATCGCAGCCAAAGTGGCGATAGATTTATCGCCCTATTCACAAGCAGGTGCTAACAGCCGATATCGCCAGTTTTCCTGCAATAGCAGCCGCAAAAAACATCGTCACGGATGACTCCGGCAACTAACGCTAATGAGATGCAGAGTAGGCGTTCCCGTGCAAAAACCCGCGACAACACCACTTCGCAACATTCTCAACGACCAGCCAGATCGGCGATAAGATCACAAAACATGCGATAAGGCGCGTTAGCAGCAGGGAATTAACACCTGCTCTTTCCTGGTATTAAGTCGGACGATAACCTGCACCAGAAATGGGAGCCCAGCCCACAGCCACACCAGAAGAACAACAGATGCCATGGAGCTACTGATCATGCAGCTCGGACACCCAAGAGGGCCACAACACCCACCACCACCCCCCCCCAGGACCCCCACGGGGCCCTACCCCGGACAAAGATATTTTACATCAACTTTACGAAATCATGAACAAAACAATTCGCCTGATGTCGCACAAGTACAACAATTAACATTCATGTGTGGTCAGAAAAAGGAGAATCATTCATTCATCTTTGAATTTCCAAACAAATTATTTTATGGACCTCATCGCCGCCACCGATGACATCAGGGCCCTGCTGGACAACGGCGAAACCGTGGCCCTCATCCTCCTGGATTTATCAGCCGCCTTCGACACTGTCTGCCACCGCACCCTACGCACACGCCTCCACAACGCAGGGATCCGTGACAAGGCTCTGGAATGGACCACCTCCTTCCTCTCCGGCAGAACCCAGAGCGTCCGCCTCCCCCCTTTCCGTTCCGAAGCCTCCGAGATCACCTGCGGCGTACCCCAAGGATCATCCCTCAGCCCGACATTGTTCAACGTCTACATGGCACCGCTCGCCCACGTCGCCCGACTGCACGACCTCAACATTATCTCCTACGCCGACGACACCCAGCTGATCCTCTCCCTCACCAAGGACCCCCTCACCGCCAAAACCAACGTCCACGAAGGAATGAAAGCCGTCGCCGAGTGGATGAAGAACATCCGTCTGAAACTGAACTTGGACAAGACAGAGGTCCTCATCCTCGGCCCCACCCCCTCAGCCTGGGACGACTCCTGGTGGCCGTCCGCACTGGGAGCAGCACCGACACCCACTGACCACGCACGCAACCTGGGGTTTATCCTCGACTCAACACTCTCCATGACCAAGCAAGTCAACGCCGTCACATCCTCCTGCTTCAACACCCTCTGCATGCTCCGCAAGATCTACAGGTGGATCCCCACCGAAACTAGAAAAACGGTCACCCAAGCACTTGTCAGCAGCAGGCTGGACTACGGAAACGCCCTCTATGCAGGAGCCTCGGCCAAACTCCTGAAACGACTACAACGCACACAGAATGCCTCTGCACGCCTGATCCTCGACATCCCGCGCCACAGCCACATCACACCACACCTGAGAGACCTGCACTGGCTTCCCGTCAACAAGAGGATCACCTTCAAGCTCCTCACCCACGCACACAAGGCGCTCCACAACACCGGACCAGCATACCTCAACAGACGACTCACCTTCTACACCCCGAACCGACAGCTCCGCTCCGCCGACCTCGCCCTCGCCACCGTCTCCCGCATCCGAAGAGCGACCACTGGCGGCAGATCGTTCTCCCACCTCGCCGCCAAGACCTGGAACACCCTCCCCATCCTCCTACGGCAGACCCAGGACCTACTAACCTTTAGGAGGCTTCTCAAGACCTGGCTATTCGAGCAGTAGCAGCACCCCTCCCCCCCCCAGCGCCTTGAGACCCTCACGGGTGAGTAGTGCGCTTTACAAATGGATTGATTGATTGATTGATTCAAATTTAACTCAAAACAACTATTCGGAAGAGCCATGGCGGGTCTTCTCTGGACAATCTGTAAGACACAGCCTGCAAGACAAAATTCAAGATAAGAAGGTGTGTCATGCGCTCATCGAAGGACAGAGAGAGAGAGAAAGAGAGAAAGGGGGAGAGAGAGAGAAACAGAGGAAGAGAGAGACAGTGAAAGGAAGAGAGGGAGAAGGAGAGAGAGAGTAACAGAGGAAGAGAGAGAGAGAGAGAGACAGTTAAAGGAAGAGAGGGAGAGGGAGAGAGAGTGCCGACACTACGGACCCAGGCCTCACTGCTCACCTGCTGCCACCGGTGTGTCTCCAACCACTTGCCGGTATACACTGCAGTCCACCAGGTCCCTTATCTGAAACAGAGTCCAGATTTATGAATGGCAGAGTTCATATCATTGCACACGCCATCATCGCTTGGCCGCTCCTGCTCACACAGGCTGCTGCACCCCAGCCCCTTCCGCTGCCCAGCGGTGTTTGCCCGCCCCTGCGCACCCAGGCCTCACTGCTCACCTTCCGCCACCAGCGTGTCTCCACAAGGGCCCACCACGTGCCGGTGCAAGCTCCAAGCCCGGGGCGCGTGACCTTGGCAGCCTCCACATCATGCAGCCCCGCCCGCGGGCCACCAGGTCACACACGTTATTCTGGGTCTTGATTTCGCAATGGCAGAGATCATATCAGTGCACCCGGCATCATCGCAGGCTGCACACCCGCTCAGCTCTATAGGTGCCACTAACTCTGTGAACCGCGAGGCAACGCCACTTGGCGGTAGGCCTGCGCTGCCCGCTGGCTCAGGCCTACACTGCGGTCCAGCAGGGCTCACACAAATCCTTATCAGTCCGGACCGTCAGGACGGCGCATCATCGCAGGCTGCACACCCGCTCAGCACTGAAGGTGCCCCTACCTCAGTGCACCGAAAGTCACCGTCCCGTGGCGGTAGGCCCGTGCCGGCCGCAGTGTATCCGGTGCCACCAACTCTGTACAACGCAAGTCATGGACCCTTTATGATTGAGTCTCGTGATATGCCAGGGGGACGCAGCCATGTCACCTCCGGCAGTGGGGAAGAACTGGGACACGTAGCGTCATCGTCCCCCCCTTTATACGTAAGCCGAGTGGGCTGGGTTGGCATACGCCAGGCCAGCGTAGGGGTGTGAATAATTATCCCTGGGCTCTGGGCGTGGTTCATTTCTGGGCTGGACAGGAAACCAACTGATGCGTGTGTCTCTGTTGCAGTGTCTGCGCCACACGGCCCGCAATCGACAATGTTGCAATGTTGCATGCACCCGGAGGGTGGCCGTGCACGAAGGGATTGTACAAGGAGCGCAAGGCCGCTCGGGCTCTTGGCTCATGCATGCCAACTGTTGTGTGTGTATCGCTATTGGTGCACCATAAGCCTAAGGCCTAGCCTCAATTGCAGAGCGAAAGCCACATCACATTCCCAGAATGCAAGCAGTAGTCAGACTAACATCAGGGATGAAAGCTCCTTTGTCTCAATACATAAGGCGGAAGGACATCTGCACCTCCGACCTTGGTCTTGCATGCGGCAGGCACCCCCTGAGAGAGATACCATAGCAGATGATGACGACGACTCCCACACTACGCACAGCGCTAATGAAAGACCAACGTATCCACACCCCACACACAGAAGTTCTTGCTCGAGGTACTCTTGCATGGAATGCCCTTGACACTTACGTACACAACAACCCATACATCCAAACGTTGCACACACATACGACTCATTGCTCCGAGCTGTGGCATATCATCCACATAACTGCCGCAGGTCAGAAGAGTGCCGGTTCTACGAGAGCCACCAACGCAATGGCAGAACATCCCGGGCGCATGCACAACGCCTGTCACGTGGAACTGTACCGTGACCGAATGCTGCCTGTTAGTGTCTGATGCATTGGTGTGCATGTTGTGGCCCTTGTCTTGCCCGTACTGACACGCACATGCTAATAATGTCTATGCAACTCCACTAGTGTTCAACTGTGATGAGTGTTGATTAGAATGACAAATCGTGTGCCTCAATGAGCATTGTTCGTACACGGGGAGGGACTGACTGACGCATTTCACTTAGGGGTGAGTCCCTATTGCCACCTCCACCTCTGTGAGCCAGACATAGTGGTTGGGATAGTTGCTGATAGACCTGTGCTCTTACGTGTCTTCAGCAATGTGAGTTTGTGTCCATATTCTTGCCATGTGGATCAATGTGATCCATCACTACAGGCTGTGTCCACCCAGTTAAGTGTGAGTAGGTATGCGAAGAGATGTTCTGTTGTCAAATGTGATGGTGGACACTACTTTAGGCCTGCCAACGACTTTGACATTTCATACCCAGCCCTATTTCTAACATTGCGTGGGGCAAAGTTGGGAAATTGCGCGATTGTTGTTTCAGAGCAATGAGGCCACAGTTAGTGCACACATTCCCAGTCATCTCACTTCCGATGTGTGTCACGGTCAATTGCTTTCATTTCCCAGGGTGTACCTTTTTGGGCAATCAATGTCCTTACATTCATCCATACTTTCATACTTGATCGATTATGGACATGACACATCTGTGTGAATTTGAATGATTTATTCACATTCGGTGGAGTGTCGGAGCTGGAGCAGTACATGGCCATGCAAACCCCACATTACACTGTAGCCCAGTGGAGGGCCAGCAACAGTCATTTAGGGATTGACAAGTACATCGGAAGAGGAAGAGTACAGTCCGCAGTCTGATTGCTGTGTCATTGGTAAGCAAACAAAATATGGCAGTCCATGTCGAGGTCCAAGGTGAGCGTCGCAGAGTGTTTCGGGGGACAGGGGAGGTGTTGTTACAGGGCATGATGCAGAGGGCAGAACCAAGCTGAAACAGGGCATATGGCGGAGAAGAATGCTACTGGCTCCTTCTTACTACAAAGGTGGTATCACCCGCATCTTCGTCCTCTATGTCATCTGTCTGACATGTGGGTGCTGATGTTTGGTCTGCAGCACTGTGTGCCACTGACACATCAGGGGCCGGAGATGTGTGTGTAGAAGTACCAGCAGCATTCATCAGCGACTGCCTTAGTGGCAGCAATGCGATGATGAGGATCTGCAGGGCATGGAAGATTCCAACAGCTTTTCGCTGGTGTGCATCCGTGGCAGCCATTCTTTCCGCATGCATCCGCTCCATGTTCTCCATTATCCTCAGCATCTGTGCCAACCCTCGGCTGACATCGCTGAGGCCACTCTGACTAGACAGTTGTTCTCCTCTCAGAGTCATGACTCCAGCGATGTCGGGCATGGATTGTTGGACATCATGGAGCGAACTGTGGGTGTCCGTTAGGGAGTGTAAGTGGTCCCTGATGGGACTTAGACACCCACGTATGTCATCTAGTTTGGCTGCCATGAGGTCGAACCCCACCCGCACCTGTTCAGCCACCTCCTTCTGGCAGTCTAACACATGGCCTTGGAATTCGATGTGTTCTTCGGTGAGGTGCTGGGAGCCAGCCGTGGTGGTGGGTGCTTCCTGCTGTGTGGTCTGTGCACGGGGTGGGGTCTCCTCGATGCAGCTGGGCTGCCCTGCTCCTGGAGGTGGGTTGCCGTAGCTATCCATGAGCTGTTGTAGGGCGTTGGTGTCGAAGGTGTGGAGGTCCTCTTCATCATCACTGATGAGTTGTCTGGTCTGCTCTGCAGGAGGTGTTGATTGTCCCTCTGCAATGTGAAGGGGAGATGCATTTTAACATTGTGTTGACATGTATGTTGACGCACTGTTCAATTTTACATACAGACTGCATGACAATGTACATTGTGACTGTTTGGGAGGAGCTGACTATTTGATGCGGGACAGTGGACATTTGAACTACATCACGGATGTGAGGTTGTACACGTACATTATCATCTCACAGTTTCCTGCTATGCCAGATGTGATTGGCCAGTTCCTACGCACAAGCGGAACCAGTTGTGTCCTCTGTTCTGTAGTGAGAGTGTTGCACTTTGTACCACATTGTCGTCAATGATGATGTGCTGTTATTGCTATGTGTGTGTGCTGCATTGTGGGAGAGTCGCCCCTGCAGCTGTGATTTTGCTGCCCCTTATCCCTTTGAGGCGGTGTGCCTTTGACTTCTGTGCTTCTACAGTGCTGAGATGTTGCAGACTTGGCTAATTTTGGCTCTAGTTCGGATTTTGGACTCTTGGGCATGGTTTATCCGCAGGTGTGTTGTTGACGTCAGGGGTTGTTTGTGCACGTGGATGTGTCAGAGTGTGACCTGCTCCTTTACGGATGTGTTCCACACTCAGCCACCTCAGTGTCGTGGCGTGCACCATGTCATGATAATTGGACTGCAGCCATGCTGTTCATCATGCAGTGTCACTTGCATTGTCAGTGTGGCTCACAGACACGCAGCTTTGCTGGTTTTGACACGTGTGCATGGGTTGGTTGTGAGATTGGTGCTGTGTGGGGAGGGACCCCTTTGTGCCCATAGTGGATGGGGGCCTACTTGCTGTTTGTATGTGTGCTGCAGTGTGCCAAGGGGATCAGGGACATGATCCAGAGTCATTGTGGGTGTGCAGTGTGCTCTACTTAATTGTGCATGTGTGCCATTGTGCCCATCTCCCCCCGTCCCACCAGTCCCTGTTCAGTACTCACCCTGGTGCTGTTAAGTCAGGTTATGTCGAGCAGTGTCCGGTCCCCCAACTCCTGCCACCGTCTCCCCACTGATGACTGTGGCCACCATTTCCTCCATCTCATCCAGCTCCTGGTGTTCCGCTGGACTGCCACCTCCAGTCTGCATTGCTGCCTGATGGTTGTCAGCGAGTTTCTTCTTGGTTTTGCGCTTCGCATCATTCCAGCGCCTCTTGATCTCTCCAATTGTCCTCCTCCTCACTCAGACTGCATTCACCTTGTCCAGGATGGACTGCCATATTGCATTATTATTTGCCAATGACACGTTGGAGGTGACGAACAGTTGTTGGTGGTGTTCTATCACCTCCGTGATGATGATCCTGTTTTCCTGCGGACTGAACCTCATCTTCCTCGTCTTCTTCTCCTTGCCCTTCCGTGACCCCGAGGTCCCAGGCTGGTCCTCCTGGGGGCTTGTGGGGTTCTGGTCGTCCTCTGTACTTGCTCCGGCTTCCTCCATGGTGCTACGCAGTTTGAATTATTTTTGTTGGGTTTTTCGGTGCTTTTATAGTGCATTTTCCCGCATGACGCATGGGAATTGCAGGCCTGTCGCTGGTTATCGCTGATTTTTCTATCGCGGTTGGCCACATCGCAACTTTTTTCGCGTTCGTGTTCCGCGTTTTTCCGGCGTCGCGTTTATTTTAACGCGGTCATTTGGCGCATTGTCGTGAGACTATCGCATGGTGCCGCCGGGTTGAGAATACAACGTTAACACAGTGTTATTTTACCGCGATAGACTGCGATGTGCAAAGTTGTGTTATGCTAATTTTGCGATAATTATCACACTTTCTTGAGAATATCCCCCTCAATCTGAACGTAACTCATTTATTTAGTCGGTGGCTGTAATGAAAATGTGGTATGGGAACGGGCAACCTTTCCTTAGAATATTCCACTCATTACTGATATACCTCCTGTACTGCACCATCGTTCTTCGATGAATAATGGGGGATAAACCTCCTCATGAAGGGTTCTTTGAAACATAACAAGAAAGTACTACTGATATTATTATTACTATTATTATTACGAGTATTCTTATTATTATATCAACAATAATAATGTTATTATAGTTATTGTTTGTATTCATGTGTCTGACACGAAATAGTCTAATAAAACGAATTTGTGATAAATCACACAAATTCTAACAGAAAAAAAGAAAATATTGTTTTAAAATAATAATAATATTGATTTCATATAAGTTAGGTTGGAGATAACTTACAATGTTCAAAGACAGCTCTAGCTTAATGTGAATGCTCTATACTGAGAGAAATAATGACGTTCCTTATAAGACTGCAATTCTATACTAGGAGTGATAGGAAACATCCAAGATGATAACTGCTTTAAACCACAAACTGATTTCATAAATATTTTTGAGACAAAAAATAATGTATTCAAAACAAAACGTCAAACTTCAAACATGGAGGGTGGTATGGGATACAGGCTGGAGGTAATGGTACATGGGCATGCAATGGCACATTTACAGCATCAAGACAAAAGATGATATCACACATCAGCCATTTCAGCCATGTAGATTGTGCAAATGTGTAAGCACTTTTGTATTAGACTGGTGAGGAATGATATTGTGCAGCCTATTTGTAGAAGTGGGGAATGGAGGGGGGTTAGCAAATGCCATTATTAGTATCAATGTAATTGCAATCTTTCATTTGTCCCCAACTCATGCCTTAAAAAAACAAGCACTGACAAAGCCAATAGGTCTGTGATGTTTGATGCATCTCACCAGTTAAGACACCACAAAGTGAGTGTGTGTTTTTCACGAGGCCATGTGTGTCAAGCTTGGTCCGTCTGTAAGACAGTTAGATGGTACAGTAATTTATACACTCACCTCTGCCAATATGGTGATCAACAGTTTAGAAATTTGAATCCAAGAAAAGCCACCTCAGCTTTTCATTCTTTCAAGTGCAGTAATTTGATTACTATCAAACTAGGTATTAATGACACCTAATGAGTGTGTACTTCCATGAACTACCAATGAAGAATGGGCTTGTGTGACTTTCTGAATAAGCGGTAATCTTTGCATCTTAACACACGTGTGTGTTATATGAAGGAAAATGCTAATGTGGGAGTATGATCACAAATAGGTGTCCAGATGCATGTTTGCCCTGATGCTGGCAAAAGCATACTTGTGAGCTTTTGGGTGTACATGTGTGTAGTCGCATTATTAGGCGTAAATCAGCAAGAGAATGTGTGAGTGAGGATAAATGAGTTTGTGTGCATAAGCGTGTGTAAAAATGTGTCTATGACCAAAATATTGAGTTTCTATATATAAAAAGTAAAGATTACAAAAATATCTATCAGAATATTCACTATGAAAATATAGTATGATGTATTAAATAGTAGACATTTTAAAATACCTACTTAAAAACAGGGTTAAACTATTACTGTTAAATAATTGACAACCTATATGCTTCTAAGAATTACTAATTAAATTTAATTAAAAGGTATTACTGTTAGAATATATATATATATGCCATTTAGTACTTTGTTAAACAAAAATTAAAAGAAAATCTAAAATTTAAAATAAAAATAAAACATGCAATACTTTATAAAAATAAATATTAAAAAAGAACTTCTAAAGAAGAATAGTTCTTTTTTTACAACAAATGCATTAACTCTTACCATTTAAATGATATAACAATTACATATAAAATGCAATATTTAAAAACACCAACATTATATATATATTTAACGATTCATATAAATTCAGTTACAAAATAAACACGTCAAAACAAATCCTCGATATTCATGTAGCCACTAAATATATTTTAAATAAAAGTTTATATTTCTACACTTTTCTACATTTGTAATACATTACTTAAATATGGCAAAAATTAAATAAGAAAGAACGACAATAAAAACATTATAATTACATTTTAAAAATGTATAGCAAGTTAAATTTGATGTGGGAATGATAATTGTTAATATAACTCCAAGAGAGCAAAAATTGACAAAAGTGCATATATTTAGGGAGAGTGGAGCTAGAGTTACTATCTTAATTCCAGTCCCATAAACACTGGGAAAAGAGCATATATTTGGTGGGGATTAGATTTACTATTCCCACACAACGCCCCAAAATATGGAAGACTTTCGGTTCCACTAGTCGAATTCTCTCCTCACAACAACAAATAAATATCCCAGTTTCCCCATAGGTACACCGGTGCTTCTCAGGCTGGGGAAGCTGCCTCCTCTTCTGTAGAGTGGCGGAACGACATCTGGAGTATTTTATTTTCTGGGGCATGTTAAATATCAGAGGCAGGCACTTGAGAAAGCAAGAAGGCGGCCGCCTCGACGGGCAGCCTGTGTGTGGGCCGCACTGACATGATGGAGGGTCTCGGAACACGGCGATGACATCTGCAAACCCCAGGGGTGGAATCCCAAACATGAATGAGTAGAAGCAAAATCTGAGAGCCTTTATGCAATTCTCAATCCTAAAGCAAGCTATTAACAGCTCTTAGCACCGACTGCAAACGGGCTGGATGAATGAAATGCTTCCAGCAGCTGTGAAGAAGTTTCTAAAAAAGGACGGACGAAAAAACAGAACCAGCGTTGAACTTGCAGCTTCTACGGCAACTTTAGTTTCAAGACAGAGAATTACGAATATTTATCAGACGTCACTGGCCTCCTCTGGCACGGCAAGAAAACTGAGGTGCATGTAGCATGAATGTGCTGCACAGAATTTAGGGAATAATTGTGACGCCACACAATCTACAATAAAAGGTTTACAAGACAAACAGATTGCACGCAGAAAACCACAGTGTAGTTAATAAAGTTACAATGATACGTGGGTCACGGCCACAAATAAAATTAAATGTGCGATAACATTGCAGTCAAAGGAGGAAGAAAGTTCTAGCAAACTTTTCGTTGCAAACCACATATTGAAATCTGTTGCTTTCACAAACCACCCGATTTGATCAATTAACATCAGATTGCAGTTAAGAGACCCCTCGTAGTAGTATCAATTTAAACTTTCAGTGTTTAAAAATGCCCATTTCTCATGTATCTCCTTGATACAAATGATAATAATTACAAAGGAGCCAGTTATTACAGGTTTTTTGCCATTTCATAGTCTTGTTTTAAAAAAAAAAGTATTACTGTAAATCAACCTAGCCATGCCCATTTTTTCAACCACTGTAGGTTAAAAGGATGAGTAGAGACTGATGGAGCGCGATGGTGCTCTTTCATTTTAGGGGTGCAGTCAGTCGCGGTCCGTGTAGGAGTGCCGGCCGGGCGGTGACGTGGGGCGGGGAGGGGCAGGGTGGGGGTAGCAAAGTATGGATTACGGACCAATACAGGTAAGTAAACATTTAAATAAATGAAACGAATTTCGTTGCGCGCACTGCATCGCATTTGGCGATGCAGCGCTCACAACGAAATTCGTTCTGATATCGTAGTTTATAATGTTGGATGTCATTTGCCTGGTGAAATTGCTCACGAGATGTAACGCATTTTTGATTTAAATATGCGCCATATTAAAGTTGCACGTAGATGTCATTAATTATGTTTAACGTGTAGGATTTCATAAGTTGCTTGCAATGAAAAATGAATTTGATGTGCTTTGTAATGCAATAATGTAGAAAGGCCTAAATGAAATGTTCACCCATGTGTGTATTTGAAAGGCCTATGTGTTTCACTCTTATGTTGGCCGATTTCTGTAGGCCTGAAATGTATTTTCCCTGGGGGCTCACGAGTAGGGTTGTTAGTAAAATTCTTTTCTGTTCTCACGTTTCTGTTGCAGGTGGAGAAAGTCGTCTTTGTTAGTTAGAATAACGCCTTTTGTTTAGGAGAGTTAGGCTTGGGAAGGATGCGATACAAATTGTGAGGAGAGCTGATAATTGGGAGAGGTTGTTCTTTCTCAGTGAGGGAGGCCTGGGAATCAAGGTCATCGAGCCAGGAGCTGGGAGCACCAACACAAAATGGAAAATCACCTACAGGAAGTGTTCAGCGAGATGAGGTGATCTGTGGGCGTGTTTTTGCGTTTTTGCCTTTTGTATTAGGGACAGTGCCCCGGGGTGGAGTCAGAAGAGGAGGTGAGGAGATCGAAGGAGAGAGAAGGAGCATCTTAGAACGAGCTCCGTAACTTTTGGGTACTTGACTCATACAACGTGAGTGTACTTCTGAGGAAGTCTTCATGCGCTGACACCTTTTTCCTGATCTTGCCTGGGAAATGCTAAGTAGGGATGTCACGATAGTGTTAGTGTAGGGATAGACTAATGCTCTTTATTTATTCGCACAGATGAAGAAGGATCTTGATGTGGGGGCAATAATTGCCTGCGTTCTGCTTCTGGAAATTGTCATTCTTTTTATGATTCACCGCATAAAATTAGCCCGTTGTTAGACCTGGCACCATTGACGTGGGTCTCCCTTCCATTTTTCACTGTTGCCTCCTCTGTTTTTGATACGTTTTTGCTGCTTTAGATGCTTAGGGCACTGTGTCACTGCTATCCAGTGCCACAGTGCAAGTGCTCCCTATGGTAAATTGATGTATGAATTAGTGACTCCATGATTGGCTGATTGGTTTACTTGTCAGACCCTAGTACAGTGCACCACGTGTGCCCAGGGCTTGTAAATCCAATGCTGCTGGTGGGCTTGCAGCACTGGTTGTGCCACCCACAGATGCAGCCTGTAAAATGTGTCTCAGGCCTGCCATTGCAGAGCCTATGTGCAGTCTGGTACTGCCATGTCGACTTGGCAAGTGCCCCCACTTGCCAGTCCCTAAACCTTCCCTTTCCTGCATATTAGTCACCCCTATGGTAGGCCCAAGGGCAGGGTGCAGTACAGGTATAAGGTAGGACATGCCCTGGTGTGTGTGGCGTGGCATGTCCTAATAGTGAATTACAGCCATTTTCGTTTTTCACTATTGCAAGGCTACCTGTTCTCCATAGGCCAGAATAGGCAGTTTTGATTATAACATCTTATAATCCTAATTGACCCAGGGAACATGGTAGAAAAACGAATTTAGTATGCCTGAACTCAGAATGATAAAATACATCTTTTGGTGAAGTTGGTTTTAACATTCTGTGTTTGAAAATACCACTTTTAGAAAATAGGTATTTTCTTGCCTAAACCTTTCAGTGTGCTCTGCTGTTTTGTGTATTAGCTGTCTGGTTTTGGAGTGAGAGGAGCAGGGTGAGTCAGCAGTGGGCTGAATAGGACGGTCTGCAGGTGAAGTAGGGGGGAGGAGTTTTCCTTTCACTCCCCTGAGCCACATAGAATATAGAGTATGGGGAGGAGTTGCACCTGGGACCTGAATAGGGCTATGCCTTCCCTCCACAATGCTGGCTCCGGCCCCTGCGGTGTGTCTGATGGCACACCCCCCTCACTGACAAAGGAGAGGAGCAACCTTGTCAACAAAGTGCTCCAGGACTGCACAGAACTGGTTTGGACTGGGCACACGCCCCTCTGCCCTCAAGAGGACAAAGGATTTTGGGGTATAAGTATTGGGACCCTGATCCCAAGAATTTAGATCACTTCTGGAATTTCAAGACGAACCTCTGTCGCGGAGAGTAACCAAAGAAGCTGAAGGAACTTGACTGCCCTGAGCCAGTGTGCTATTTTATGTGGTGGGAAATGCAAAAACAACAATTGATGGACAGAATGCAGAACAATATCATACATTCACCCCAGTACAGAGATCTGGGCCTAAATCCATCATTTTTTTGCTCACCATGCCATTCCAGTTTGAACCCAGCCATATGCAAATCAGTCTTGACCCTGTGCTTCATGGGAACAGTCCAGCCCGAACTGCCAAGCCAGGTCCTCCCTGGACTGGAAACAAGCATCCTAGGACCGGTTTCGGGGTTTCACCCCTCTTCAGCCAGGCTAGCTTGATTCCAGTGGCATGGAGAGCACGGGACCCACGTCTGGGCATACCCGTCCCACTCGGGGTGACAAATGCAAAAACAACAATTGATGGACAGAATGCAGAACAATATCATACATTCACCCCAGTACAGAGATCTGGGCCTAAATCCATCATTTTTTTGATCACCCAGCCATATGCAAATCAGTCTTGACCCTGTGCTTCATGGGAACAGTCCAGCCCGAACTGCCAAGCCAGGTCCTCCCTGGACTGGAAACAAACATCCTAGGACCGGTTTCGGGGTTTCACCCCTCTTCAGCCAGGATAGCTTGATTCCAGTGGCATGGAGAGCACGGGACCCACGTCTGGGCATACCCGTCCCACTCGGGGTGACAAATGCAAAAACAACAATTGATGGACAGAATGCAGAACAACATCATACATTCACCCCAGTACAGAGATCTGGGCCTAAATCCATCATTTTTTTGCTCACCATGCCATTCCAGTTTGAACCCAGCCATATGCAAATCAGTCTTGACCCTGTGCCTCATGGGAACAGTCCAGCCCGAACTGCCAAGCCAGGTCCTCCCTGGACTGGAAACAAGCATCCTAGGACCGGTTTCGGGATTTCACCCCTCTTCAGCCAGGATAGCTTGATTCCAGTGGCATGGAGAGCACGGGACCCACGTCTGGGCATACCCGTCCCACTCGGGGTGACAAATGCAAAAACAACAATTGATGGACAGAATGCAGAACAATATCATACATTCACCCCAGTACAGAGATCTGGGCCTAAATCCTTCATTTTTTTGCTCACCATTCCATTCCAGTTTGAACCCAGCCATATGCAAATCAGTCTTGACCCTGTGCCTCATGGGAACAGTCCAGCCCGAACTGCCAAGCCAGGTCCTCCCTGGACTGGAAACAAGCATCCTAGGACCGGTTTCGGGGTTTCACCCCTCTTCAGCCAGGATAGCTTGATTCCAGTGGCATGGAGAGCACGGGACCCACGTCTGGGCATACCCGTCCCACTCGGGGTGACAGATGCAAAAACAACAATTGATGGACAGAATGCAGAACAATATCATACATTCACCCCAGTACAGAGATCTGGGCCTAAATCCATCATTTTTTTGCTCACCATGCCATTCCAGTTTGAACCCAGCCATATGCAAATCAGTCTTGACCCTGTGCCTCATGGGAACAGTTCAGCCCGAACTGCCAAGCCAGGTCCTCCCTGGACTGGAAACAAGCATCCTAGGACCGGTTTCGGGGTTTCACCCCTCTTCAGCCAGGATAGCTTTATTCCAGTGGCATGGAGAGCACGGGACCCACGTCTGGGCATACCCGTCCCATATGGGGTGGGCCTGCAGTGGTTACTGATTGCCAAGGAGAGGGGAAAGGAACTTTATTTGTGTACTTTCATACCGCTTGAAGAAGAATCTCCAAGGGCCTGAAGAGAGCTGGCCTCCTGTTATTGGAAACTCAGGGCTATAAAAGTTTCCTTGCAACATCTATTCAAGCCGCTGTGAAGCCGGCCCGACTGCAGAGTGTGTGTTCTGATTAATTACTGCCCTCCAGTTCGGTGCGCGTGTTGGCGCACAGCTGTTGGCTGCCGTGCCAGCTGATCAAGTTTCACCGCCGCAGGCCTGTGGGCTGCAGCGCTGCATGTGTCCCCGCTGCAGAGTGGGCTCTGAGTAATTCTCGCCCCTCCGGTTCGGTGCGCGTGTCGGCGTACAGCTGTTAGCTGCCGTGAGGTCTGCAGCGTGTGGGCTCTGAGTAAATTTTTGCCCTTTGGTTCGGTGCGCGTATCGGCGCACGGCTGCTGGTTGTGGTGAGGTCTGCAGCGTGTGGGCTCTGAGTGCTGATCATCGATCACCGCTCCGGCCCGAGTTCTAGGGAGAGGAAGACCGCGTCATCAGGAAGCCGTGCCGTCGCCCAGCAACGGGGGACGCCTCTACGAGGGAGCGCCAGCAGCGTCACACCCCCGCCCCGCAGGACGTCGACAGCGGAAGAGAAGCGGCGTGGAGAGGTGGAATAGGCTGTCTCTACCCCCCCCGTGAGGCGCCATCGAGGGAAGAGGAATCCAGTCTCCCAATCGCCCCGGCGGGGCCGCAGGACCAGAACTGTTCCCAGGTACGAACTTCCACCCGCGTTGCCGCCTCGCATTGCCTTAGCGGGTTGGAAGTTGGGTCAGCCTCCGATCGTGTCAGTATCCCGCCAGAGTAAGCCCCACGGCCCGTCCCTGTTGTGGGCAGTCCATTTCTTCCCGCCTTGGGGCCCAAATTCACCGCACACAGACAACTCTATCATCAGCGTCATCTTGATTCACGGAGTACAGTACCCCTGGTAAAATCATTGGTGCATTCATTACTGGCCCTATACGTCTGAAACATTTGTTCATTGGGCCCAAGGAATACAGAAACCTGCAAGTTTGTTTTCATAAGGATTTCACTAAAGAAGAAGATTAGTGTGTGTGCAATATTTCTCGTTGGTCTTGTGATAAATCTATATAAAAAAATATTTTATTTTTCATACAAACTGTGTGATGTCCATCTGTAGTGTTAACTGTGTTACTGTGTATATTCACAAATGCTTTACACACTGCCTCTGAGATAGGCCTGTCTGCTCGTGCTACGTTACCACAGGGTGAGCAGGGGTTATCCAGGAGTGTAACTCCCTTGTCCTGACTAGAAGCAAGGGTCCCTATTTGGACAAAGGTGCAAACCATTGCCAACTAGAGACCCCCAGTTCTAACATTGGTGGTCAGCGGTGAGGATTTGGACTTTGCATTTGTGACTCATATACAGTGATTGGTGTACACTACTAGTGAGTGCAGACCAAACGCGACCACATACTTTTTTTTGTAGAATTTTTTTTTTTCCTTGGACTGTTATTTTCCCTGAGAACTGCCAATTCTTATTGCCATGAGTCCACCAGCATCTATTGCCTCTATGGATCAAGATTTTGAGGAAGAGAAGTTGGATACCTATAATGCCAAACAGCTGAAAGCCTTCTGCAGAAAATTGAAAGTTGCTATCCCAGGCCTCACAAAGAAGGATGAGTTCCACAAAGCGCTGAGGGCCTGGGTGGAAGCAAGAAATGCCCCTGAGCTGGTGGTGGAGCCAGCTGAGGATGCAGATGGGCAATTAGATAGGCCAGTGTTTCCAGCTAGGGAAGGGGTACCGTCCCCACCTGGCAGTAGCGTCTCTTCCAAAGGCTTGTCCCCAGCAGAGATGGAGGACAGGGAGAGAGACAGAAGATATAACCTGGAGATGGCCAAGCTCAAGTTGGATAGGCAGCAGGAAATGGATAACAAGAGGTTAGCCTTGGAAGAAAAGAAGTTGAATTTTGAACAAGAGAGAATGATGAGGGAGTTGGATATTAAAGCCAAGAGTTTAGAAATTTCTCCCTCTGGTGGCAGCGCACCATCTGTGCCTGTAGAAAGTAGAGTATATTTTCCCAAAGATGTGATTAAGGAGTTCCATAACAGTGAGGATATTGGGCAATGGTTTAGGGCCTATGAAGCAGCAGTGACAGCCAACCGGGTCCCTGAGAAGGATTGGGGAGCGGGGTTGTGGGGACGGTTTCTCAGTGATGGGAGAGACACCCTGTTAGATCTGCCCCTTCAGGATCAGATGTCCTATACTGCCATGAAGGAAGCCTTAATGACCAGGTATGGATTGAACCCAGAGTTGTATAGACAAAGGTTCAGGAGTAGTAAGAAACTGGAGTCTCAAACCTGGGTGGAATATGTATCTTCTTTTTGCAGAGCCATGGATGGTTGGGTGAAGGGTAGCAAAGTGAGTACTATTGAGGACCTTCATGATTTGTTTGCATGGGAGCACTTATCTAGTAACTATTTTCCTGAGCTACGCCAGCACCTTATTGATAGCAAGCTGACTAACCCTAGGAAGCTTGCTGAGGAGGCGGACCGCTGGGTCAGTACCCGGGTCCACAAGGGTCCTGTGGGAGACTTCGCCAAAGGTGGGCAGGGTCCCCAGCAGAAGAGTGGGGGGGACAAGGGTAAACCGAGGGAATTCTACCAAGGGCCCCAAAGTAATTCCCAAGGGAACCAAGGGAAGGGTTCTCAGCCTCCCCCTGAGAAGAAGCAAGAGGCCCCGACAGGTAAACCTGTTCACAGTAGGCCCATGAAATGTTTTAAGTGTGGTCAGCTGGGCCACTGTTGGTATGATCCCAAGTGCCCCCCAGTATGATCCCAATGCACCACCCCGTGCATCACCCTGCCAGATCACCAGTGTAGCCCTGGGTGGGGAGGACATGGGTGTCCAAGGTGAGTGGGGTCCCGCAGAGATGTCCCTTGTCTCTTTAGGAGACTTTGAGATGGTCCCTAGGACCCAGCTGCCTGATAACACTAAGAAGTACAGGCAGTGGGTGACCATCAATGGCCAGAGGGTGGAGGCTCTGAGAGACACCGGGGCCAGTTTGACAGCTGTCAGTTGTCGGCTGGTGTCTAAAGAGCAGGTGATTCCCCATGCATTCTTCTCTGTAGTTGCCGCGGACAACTCAGAGAGCCAGTGTGAGGTGGCTCAGGTTCCCTTTGAGTGGGGGGGTTTCAGGTACCCTTCAAGTTGCTGTGAGGCCAGCCATGCCTGTTGACTGTCTGTTGGGCAACGATTTAGAGAGCTCCCCTTGGGCTAAGGTGGAGAGAGAGGCTCATTTGAAAATGTTGGGTCTGCCTGAGTGGGCGTGTGTGACCACTCGGTCTATGGCAGCCAGTAAGGGTGTGCAAGAGGTCCTGGTGCCTGAAAGTATGGCCCAGGCACCTGCCTTAAAGAGAAGAGGTAAGGGGCGCGGGAAACCGGCCCCCATAGTTCCCACGGTCCAGGAGGAAGCAGACCTTGAGGGGAATGCCCTGGAACCTACAGGGGAACAAGTAGCCGAACTGGGGGACCTGCCTGAGCTGACCCATTGGCAGCGAGATGGAGGGCCCTCCAGGGAGGAGTTCTGTGAGCAGCAGAGGAAGTGCCCTTCTCTTGAGGGTCCGCGGCGCCAGGCAGCAGGTGACCAGTCTGGTTCACATTGGATTTACTGGGAGGATGGCCTCCTGTATAGCGAGCCTAAGGTTGCTGAGCCTGGGTCAGCCCGTGTGCTGGTGGTACCCCAGTGCTTCAGAGCCTTCCTACTGGAGTTGGCTCATGATGTGCCATTGGCAGGACATCTGGGGCAGAGCAAGACCTTTGACAGGCTTGTCACCCACTTTTATTGGCCCCAGATGAGAAAGAGTTCAGACACTCATTGTAGGACCTGTGAAACTTGCCAGGCAAGTGGGAAAACTGGAGGGAAGCTCAAGTCTCCCCTCCAGCCTTTTCCTGTCGTCAGTACCCCCTTTGAGCGAGTGGGCATTGACATTGTGGGGCCTCTGGACCCCAAGACAGCCATGGGCAACAGGTTTATCCTGGTCTTGGTGGACCATGCTACCAGGTACCCCGAAGCCATCCCTCTCAGGACAGTGACTGCCCCCGTGGTGGGACGTGCACTGATGGGGATTTTCTCCTGTGTGGGATTCCCCAGAGAGGTGGTGTCCGACCGTGTTACAAACTTCATTTCTAAGTATATGAAGTCCCTGTGGCAGGAGTGCGGTGTAACATACAAGTTCACCACTCCTTACCACCCCCAAGGCAATGGGCTGGTTGAAAGGTTCAACCGGACCCTCAAAGGTATGATTATGGGTCTTGAGGAACCCATGAGGCGTAAGTGGGACGTCCTCTTGCCATGCCTTCTCTTCGCCTACCGTGAGGTGCCACAGAAGTCCTTAGGGTTCAGTCCCTTTGAACTGCTCTATGGTCACCCGGTAAGAGGACCTCTGAGTCTGGTTAAGGAGGGCTGGGAGAAAGCTCCTAGGAAACCTCCCCAGGATGTGTTTAGTTACATGCTGGCCTTCCGCAACCAGACTAGGGATTCAGGGATCTCGCTCAGGCGAACATGGTAGCCAGCCAGGAGGAGATGAAACGGTGGTATGATCAGAATGCCACTCTGATCGAGTTTCAACCTGGTCAAAAGGTTTGGGTCATGGCCCCAGTGGAGCCCTGTGCGCTCCAAGATAAGTGGACCGGACCATTTGAGGTGGTGGAGCGCAAGAGTGATGTCACCTACTTGGTGAACTTGCAGTCTCCCAGGAAACCCTTGCGGGTCCTGCATGTCAACCGCCTGAAGCCCCATTTTGAGAGGTCCGAAGTGGGCATGCTCCTAGCAACAGATGCTGGAATGGAGGAGGAGACTGAGCCTCTTCCTGACCTCCTGTCTGCAACAGAGCAAGATGGGTCAGTGGATGGTGTGAGCCTCTCTGCCACACTGACCCCCGAGCAACAGGGTGATTGTCGCCAACTGTTGGGACAATTCTCTGACTTGTTCTCCCTGGTTCCTAGTGTCACTGAGTGGTGTGTCCATGATGTGGACACTGGGGACAGTCCTCCTGTGAAGCACAAGGCTTACAGAGTGACTGACAGGGTCAGAGCTTGCATCAAGGAGGAGGTCTCCAAGATGTTTGCCTTAGGGGTGATTGAGTCCTCTAGCAGCCCTTGGTCCAGCCCAGTGGTTTTGGTGCCAAAAGCTGCCGCGCCTGGTGCCACACCAGAACTCCGGTTCTGTGTGGATTACCGAGGACTCAATTCAGTCACCACGACTGACGCGCACCCCATCCCCAGAGCTGATAAGCTCATTGATCGGTTAGGGGCTGCCCGGTACCTCAGCACGTTTGATTTAACGTCTGGGTACTGGCAGATCGCTTTAACTGATGGGGCAAAGGAGAGGTCAGCATTCTCCACACCAGATGGGCACTACCAATTCCGGGTGATGCCCTTTGGGATGAAGAATGCCCCTGCCACCTTTCAGAGGTTGGTCAACCAGGTGTTGGCTGGACTGGAGGATTTCAGTGCCGCCTACCTGGATGACATTGCAGTGTTCAGCGCCAGTTGGGAAGAACATCTGCGCCACCTCTGGGAAGTGTTGATGGCGCTGCGCAGAGCAGGCCTCACGATCAAGGCGAGTAAGTGCCAGATCGGGCAGGGTTCCGTGGTGTACTTGGGGCACCAGGTAGGGAGCGGCCAGGTGGCGCCCCTACAACCCAAGATTGATACCATCCTGGCATGGGAACCCCCTAAGACTCAGACACAGGTGAGAGCCTTTTTAGGACTCACGGGGTACTACAGGAGGTTTGTCAAGGGGTATGGCAACATTGTTGCACCCTTGACTAAGCTGACTTCCAGGAAGCAGCCCAAGAAGGTGAATTGGACTGACACCTGTCAGAAAGCTTTTGACGCCCTGAAGACTGCCATGTGTACAGCACCTGTACTTCAGGCGCCCAACTTTTCGAGAGAGTTCATTGTCCAAACAGACGCTTCAGAGCATGGTGTGGGGGCTGTTCTTTCACAGATTAATGAGGAGGGCCTAGACCAACCCGTAGCCTTCATCAGTAAGAGGTTACTGCCACAGGAACAGAGGTGGAGTGCTATTGAGCGTGAGGCATTTGCTGTGGTCTGGGCGCTGAAGAAGCTGAGACCATACCTGTTTGGGACTCACTTCCGGGTTCAGACAGACCACAGGCCCCTCAGATGGTTGATGCAGATGAGGGGTGAGAATCCAAAGCTGTTGAGGTGGTCCATTTCCCTACAGGGGATGGACTTCACGGTGGAACACCGCCCTGGTACAGAACACGCCAATGCTGATGGTCTGTCCAGATTTTTCCGCCTTAGTGAAGAGTACTCCCAAGAGGGTGGGTAGTTCTCCCCACATTTCAGCTGGAGGGGACACGTGTTAGACCTGGCACCATTGGCGTGGGTCTCCCTTCCATTTTTCACTGTTGCCTCCTCTGTTTTTGATATGTTTTTGCTGGTTTAGATGCTTAGGGCACTGTGTCACTGCTATCCAGTGCCACAGTGCAAGTGCTCCCTATGGTAAATTGATGTATGAATTAGTGACTCCATGATTGGCTGATTGGTTTACTTGTCAGACCCTAGTACAGTGCACCACGTGTGCACAGGGCTTGTAAATCTAATGCTGCTGGTGGGCTTGCAGCACTGGTTGTGCCACCCACAGAAGCAGCCTGTAAAATGTGTCTCAGGCCTGCCATTGCAGAGCCTGTGTGCAGTCTGGTACTGCCATGTCGACTTGGCAAGTGCCCCCACTTGCCAGTCCCTAAACCTTCCCTTTCCTGCATATTAGTCACCCCTATGGTAGGCCCAAGGGCAGGGTGCAGTACAGGTATAAGGTAGGACATGCCCTGGTGTGTGTGGCATGTCCTAATAGTGAATTACAGCCATTTTCGTTTTTCACTATTGCAAGGCTACCTGTTCTCCATAGGCCAGAATAGGCAGTTTTGATTATAACATCTTATAATCCTAATTGACCCAGGGAACATGGTAGAAAAACGAATTTAGTATGCCTGAACTCAGAATGATAAAATACATCTTTTGGTGAAGTTGGTTTTAACATTCTGTGTTTGAAAATACCACTTTTAGAAAGTAGGTATTTTCTTGCCTAAACCTTTCAGTGTGCTCTGCTGTTTTGTGTATTAGCTGTCTGGTTTTGGAGTGACAGGAGCAGGGTGAGTCAGCAGTGGGCTGAATAGGAGGGTCTGCAGGTGAAGTAGGGGGGAGGAGTTTTCCTTTCACTCCCCTGAGCCACATAGAATATAGAGTATGGGGAGGAGTTGCACCTGGGACCTGAATAGGGCTGTGCCTTCCCTCCACAATGCTGGCGCCGGCCCCTGCGGTGTGTCTGATGGCACACCCCCCTCACTGACAAAGGAGAGGAGCAACCTTGTCAACAAAGTGCTCCAGGACTGCACAGAACTGGTTTGGACTGGGCGCAGGCCCCTCTGCCCTCAAGAGGACAAAGGATTTTGGGGTATAAGTATTGGGACCCTGATCCCAAGAATTTAGATCACTTCTGTAATTTCAAGACGAACCTTTGTCGCGGAGAGTAACCAAAGAAGCTGAAGGAACCTGACTGCCCTGAGCCAGTGTGCTATTTTATGGGGTGGGCCTGCAGTGGTTACTGATTGACAAGGAGAGGGGAAAGGAACTTTATTTGTGTACATTCATACCACTTGAAGAAGAATCTCCAAGGGCCTGAAGAGAGCTGGCCTCCTGTTATTGGAAACTCAGGGCTATCAAAGTTTCCTTGCAACATCTATTCAAGCCGCTGTGAAGCCGGCCCGACTGCAGAGTGTGTGTACTGATTAATTACTGCCCTCCATTTCGGTGCGCGTGTCGGCGCACAGCTGTTGGCTGCCGTGCCAGCTGATCAAGTTTCACCGCCGCAGGCCAGTGGGCTGCAGCGCTGCATGTGTCCCCGCTGCAGAGTGGGCTCTGAGTAATTCTCGCCCCTCCGGTTCGATGCGCGTGTCGGCGCACAGCTGTTAGCTGCCGTGAGGTCTGCAGCGTGTGGGCTCTGAGTAAATTATTGCCCTTTGGTTCGGTGCGCGTATCGGCGCACGGCTGCTGGTTGTGGTGAGGTCTGCAGCGTGTGGGCTCTGAGTGCTGATCGTCGATCACCGCTCCGGCCCGAGTTCTAGGGAGAGGAAGACCGCGTCATCAGGAAGCCGTGCCGTCGCCCAGCAACGGGGGACGCCTCTACGAGGGAGCGCCAGCAGCGTCACACCCCCGCCCCGCAGGACGTCGACAGCGGAAGAGAAGCGGCGTGGAGAGGTGGAATAGGCTGTCTCTACCCCCCCGTGAGGCGCCGTCGAGGGAAGAGGAATCTAGTCTGCCAATCGCCCCGGCGGGGCCGCAGGACCAGAACTGTTCCCAGGTACGAACTTCCACCCGTGTTGCCGCCTCGCATTGCCTTAGCGGGTTGGAAGTTGGTGCGCCTACCTCGGGGGACGTGTGTGCACAGTGGGGGTGAGGCACCGTTGTTTTAATTGCGGGTCAGCCTCCGATCGTGTCAGTATCCCGCCAGAGTAAGCCCCACGGCCCGTCCCTGTTGTGGGCAGTCCATTTCTTCGCGCCTTGGGGCCCAAATTCACCGCACACAGACAACCCGTCTCTGAGGGCTTCGGGCTCGTGCGTGGGTGGTTACACAGGCAGCACTCTATCATCAGCGTCATCTTGATTCACGGAGTACTGTACCCCTGGTAAAATCATTGTTGCATACATTACTGGCCCTATACGTCTGAAACATTTGTTCATTGGGCCCAAGGAATACAGAAACCTGCAAGTTTGTTTTCATAAGGATTTCACTAAAGAAGAAGATTAGTGTATGTGCAATTTTTCTCGTTGGTCTTGTGATAAATCTATATAAAAAAATATTTTATTTTTCATACAAACTGTGTGATGTTCATCTGTAGTGTTAACTGTGTTACTGTGTATATTCACAAATGCTTTACACACTGCCTCTGAGATAGGCCTGTCTGCTCGTGCTACGTTACCACAGGGTGAGCAGGGGTTATCCAGGAGTGTAACTCCCTTGTCCTGACTAGAAGCAAGGGTCCCTATTTGGACAAAGGTGCAAACCATTGCCAACTAGAGACCCCCAGTTCTAACACCCGTAGATTTGGATTAGTTCACATGTATTTCTACAACCTAGTAATGAGGTGCTTGTACATCCAATTGTTTTTGGCTTTGTAACAAACCCACTAACTTGGAATTCGGAGTCAGTGATTCTTCAGAGTCATGGTTCTTATAAATTGTGGTCCTGTTTAAATGAGTTATTTCTCCCCTCTACACTACTCAGCAGGTAACAAAGGTCCATCGGCCATGAGTTCCACAGTAACTTAGTAGGAAGGAACTTGGCCTCATCAATTCTAACCCGTGGAATTCAGGTAAGGCACTGAGTTGGTGCAAGGGTGCCTGCATTGGCGCTAGGCTGCCAAAACGGTGCAACCACAGGGGGAAAGGACAGGAATGTGCCATATTGAATACGGCGCAATCCTGCCCTTTCCTTGTGAATCAGGGCAGCGCAGCAAGGTGACTTGCTGCGCAGCCCTGTGCCACAAATTCCATAAATATGCACCTATGTGTTTTAAGACACCTGAAACAGTACAAAAGGTAAACAAAAAATATTGATATATTAAACATTTTCCAAAACGAATTCCAGGCTCCGTTGTAGGTACATCCAAGCTTCAGTGAGTGAAGGCAATATCAGGGTTTTACATTTGTAGATATGAGACACTATGCACAGAGGATTCACATATTGGTGTACCAACCTACATGGGAATAGGTTGTCTTATAACCACTGGCCTGTCTTTCTGGCAAGTGTGGATCATCCTTTTGTAAAAGCCACTGTGTCCAGCCGATCAACTTTTTAAAAATGACTTTAATTCGAAGTAAAGTCTGCTAAAAAATTATTTGCATTTAAATACTTATTTAGTTCTTGATATCGCGTGACACAATTCCAACGATGTGTCAGGGTTCTAAATATGATGAACAAAGCTTAATGTTTGCTTTGATCCAGTAATCTGTATCACCGAAAAAACATGTTCTTTCTGGATCAATCGGGCCTCTTTTTAATAGCAACTGGTACAACCATAAATGTCTTATTTTCTAGATCCAACAAAACATTAATATAATGTACATCAAAACAGTATAAACATTATAAGATTCCTTTCTGATAAAAGCTTATTAGGATTACTTTCTGCCATCAAAGTACACAAAGGGAGGACACCAAAATAGGGCAGAAGACATTTGATTGGATACAATAATTAAATCCTAATTTGACAAACAATGATATATAGAACTCATCAGGTTTCCCTGACGTTTCAGATCTTCCACTCCCAGGTAATACATACAAAGATAACAAAACAAAAAATAGACCCCCAGGATTCTAGCCCAGGAATCACTTTGTCAAGATTGCCAGACCTCAATCTCTCTCTTTGAGGCAGAATTCAAACTTCTTTAAATTCATCCCCTACTGCATAGGTGTGCACTCATCTGGCATAATGCCAGTTTGCCGTTTCGGGCAGGACTACTAACTGGAACAAATGGTCTGAAAAGGAGATCAGCTTCATAGACTAGGTTTCCAAGATAGAACCCTCAAGTCATTTGAGTTTTTTGCTGTGGAATGTGATTTGCTGGATTCAAACCTCTGAAGATACCACCAACTTAGGGATAGCCTGTACAGCAATCTGCAATGCTATCCAGTTACTAATGTGGACTTCCCACTAATGCAACACCTATAACTGTGGGTTTGACACCACAGGGTTGTGTCGGACTTCCATAATGCACTCGCTGCTGACTTACACTCCAAGCCCGCCCAATGCATTTAGAGGTGGCACTGGCAAACTGTATTGAAAAGTGAATACACTCAGGATGACTGGTCCCTGATACTTCAGGACCATGACAAGGCACTGATGGAATCCAAACTGAATTACCTCTATTTAAACCCCTGCACAACTAGTATTGTAACCTATAAAAATAGCTCAAGGCTAGTCTACTGAACCAGTCTAACTGCTTTAGGAAGATGTGGACAGGTGTGTGCGGTACACTGCATATACTGTGGGACTATCTCACACTGCAAACATACTGGAGGGCAGTCTGGTCTAAGCTCACAGACATTGGAAGCATCACCATTCCCCCATTGATTTCCTGGCAATCCTCCATGACACCACTGATGTTGCCATTCTGACTGTACGCAGGTAGGTGGCAGACGACGACCTTAGTGAAGGTCAAACTATGCATAATTTTACACTAGCTCTTACCTACCACACCTACACTTGGAAAGCAGAGAACGTCCTTAGTGAAGGCCAAGCAGTGCATTCTTTGACCCTGGCTCTCACCCACCTCACTTATCCTTATCATATGATTGTCTGAAATGCTCAGTATCATTTACTGTGACATCACTGTGCACAAGATCACAGATCACATTTGACAATATTGGGGTACCTTCCTCCTGGACCAGGACCACGGCTGGCTTGTGGTACATGAAGGCCTGGTATCTGCAGCTACTTCTTTACCTTATTGATATTTCATTGATGCTTACATATGAATGGGCCCTCAGCCAGGACTGTCTGGGGTGCACACCAGTTGACTCACTCTCTGAGCTCACTGACCTCAATGTCTGCTAACCAGAGAGACTATGCCATATTCACTCAGCTCCCCATCTTCAGACATAAAATCTTATGATTGTCAGTTTTGTATATTGACTCTATTAAGAAAAAAATACTACTCTTGCATCTCTCGAGTGATTGATGTCGTATCTTCTCTGAGCTGTGTACCTTGGCTTCTCTAGCCCCCCTCCCCTATCTCAGCCTTGCCCTATTCACCCCATTCACTGCCAGGATTTGTGACACCAATAGATGTATACCAATGCTTAGATGCTGATAAATCATTACATCATGTTTTTCTTGCTTGACATATCTCTAAGAAAGAAATGATGCAAACAATCCCACACAGCCAGGCGTATACAGGATTGTTTTGTCACAGAAAAAACAAGAAACAAGTACTGGAATCAGCCACATAGAACCTATCTGTTACAAATAGCCAACTGTTTTACATACTCCTGGGAAAGAAAGCACTAGTCTCAAAGAGGTACATCACTAGAAAGGCCTGATTGATTGTGAAGGCTTTTCCTTGATACGTGAGCCCAATTTAATTATGGCCTGGGTACTTGGAAAGGTCTAGATATAAAGGCCGGTTGCATGGAACCGACCACTATCTTGCATAACCCCTCTGAATACTCCAATATCCCTCCTGATTCCGACAACCTTCACTGTGCAACCACAACTCTCCCATCAGATATATTTAATATAAGCCCCACCAGCCTCACAGTGCCTAAATCCAGACTGGCACATAGAAAGACAACAGGCCTCATGTTTCATCCCAGAGAGGTACCGCTGCAACGCGAGTTTGAAGTTAGACCCTAGTGTTAATAGAGCAGTGTAAGCGACCAAAAGGGCACACACCAGGGTGAACCACAACAACAAAAAATAGCAGACCAATAGAACCATCAAATTCAAATGATGCTATAATGATGACTATTTACACATAGTAGATAATACATCCCAGAAGATAGTACAACAAAAGTATGAGTAAGGATACCCTAGGAATAAGGAGTATGTGCTTCAAATGTTCTCCTGACTCAGGTAGTTCTCTCATAATGCAGTCACTCAGTTAATTCATATGCACAGATATGCACAGCAAATTTTATAGCAAAACGCACATGAAGATAAGTGAAGAGCATAACCAAGGAACCATCCACCCAGTATTTAATTTGTAAAGGAATAAGGGCTGGGTCTCAAAGTTTTATTAAGCAACCCACGGCCGGAGCTATCAAAGTTTGGAGCGCCGGATACCAAGGCTTCATAGTTTTGATTCCACCTCATGCCGCTCCTTTTTTAAATTATCTTTTTATTGCTCCTTTATTTAAGGCTAGCCCACTTCCGCGAGTATATATGTTGATATAAGTGCATACACATTTGCATTGTAACCAACAAAAGGAAACAAAGGAAGACAACAAACGGTACATGTGCTCAGCGTGCATGGCAATCCCATTCATATTTGTCAAACGATCCATCCCTCCAGACTCGACCCCGCCAATCCTCTAGGCAAGTGTCCAATAAGAAAAAGGAAAAAGTACATTGTTAGTTATTAACCATGGAAACATCCAGGCCCTCTACTGTAAAGGGGAAGGATACCGCTTCTCGGTTGCCTACTCCCTAACCGCGATCCTCTAAGCCTTTAAGGTGGACCCACCTCCCTCTCATCCTCCTCCGACTGTTGCCCCTGTGAGACAGTGTGTGCAGACCCCTGTGACTGTGACCTGTGTTCGCTACCTCCATCCATCCCCATCTACAGGGCCTCCAACAGCATGGCCCAGACTGCTAGATCATCCTGCAGTTTTTTATATAGGCGATTGAGTTTCATGTGTTCCTCCTCTGCTAATGCCCACTTAGTAACGTCTTTCGCCCATAGCGCCAGCAAGGGGGCCCTTGTACTCAATCATCCTATAGCCACCCTTCTTTTGGCCAACACAAGGGGCAACTGCAGGAACCTCTGTGGCATCTTACCCCCTTTGGGTTGTTTGCAAATACCCAGCAGAAACACCTGTGGCGACATCTCAATCGTCAGTGTTGTAACCATGTGCAATTGCAGAAGCACAGTCACCCAGTATACATATACCCGGGGCACTCTCACCAGGCACTCCCAGTCTCTTTACCTCAATCTTGTAGGTTCTTCTTCATCCCTGCTTTCTCCCTTTGTCACTGTTTTCCTGTCTTTGTCTTCCTCCCTCTTTCACTCTTTTGTGTTTTTTTCTCTCTTTCTCGGCATCAAAGTCTGTTAAGGAAAAATAAGTGTCAGTGGCCAAACATGAATGACAGTGGACCCCAAATGGGAACCACAGGATCAGATTTATACTGACTCCACCTAGTAATAAGAAACTACTTACAAGGCTTTAGGTAGAAAGTCGAAAACATGCAAAAAGAACATAAACTAGATGAAAAGACAGATCACCTTACAAGTACTGAAGGAGTGTACTGCCAGCAAGCCAAACAATACCTTCAACTGATTAAACACTCCTACATGCAGAATCGAATGGAGTCTAACAGAAAACTATGGAAATGCTGTAAGTGTGTATTTATTACCAGTAATGCAAACACGACTCTTAAATGTGAGTGATGGCAGGATGATGAATTGTATGCACATTATTTAATGTAACATAAAGAAACGTAAAGGAATTATTAGACCTACCCTCTCTGAATTACATTTAATTATGACAAATATGATAGTCGGGAGGCAAGATGGCGGCCGGACCTCCGGCCGAGTGAGCTGCCTATGCGGCTCTCTGCTGACTGATCTCCTCCCCCCCCTGCTGGTTCCTATCGGTGTCCGGGGAACCGCACTGTGAGACCACCCAAGATGGGGGTGTGAATGGTGATGATTTGGCGATTCTGGTGGTGTTGGAGGCGGCTGTCTGGGCTCCCGGTGCCGCTGAGGCTGGTGTGTGCCGGCGTGTTCTTTCATCCTGCAGCGGCGGGTACTGCGTCCGTCGCTACTACTCGTGCGGCACCAGGGGTTCCCGCGATGCCTCCAAAAGTGGCAGCAAAAGGCACTAGGACCCGAGGGCAACCGACGGGCCCGGCTGTAGCAACCCCGGCTAAGAACAACATGGCAGCTCGGAAATGTGGAGGCGCACGGCAGAATATGGATGGGGAGACTCCGGGACTGGCTGAATCTGCTGGGAAGAGCTGCTTGGCTTCACGAGGGCCCCAGACGGTTCCGGCATTTTTTAAAGCTCAGGCGGGTAAAAACAGAAACGTAATCGATGCAGTGGAGGTTGGCAGCGGAAACAATGTTGCAGGGAGATCTTCAGTGAAGACACAAGATACAGTGTTACAAGGTACTGTTTTTAAACTACCGGCCAATGGCTCCAGTGCTATGTCTAATAATGATAGGAAAATGGCCCAGAAAGATCATGGAGGATATTTAGGAAGCTCCGATTTGACAAAAAATTTAAATACCTCGGCTCTGTCTGGAACAGGAGATAATTCACCTAAGAATCAGGAGAAGGTGCTCTCTGTTGGGGGTGGAAACTCGCTAAAGAAAACAGACCAAGTCCCTGGGACTAGCTTTCAAGAGGGCGAGGAAACACAGGGAATACAGGAATTACGGGATTCTTGCCAGAATGCTGGGAGTAGTTCTCATGAAAGTGGCCAGACAGATGATTTGGACCCTCAACCCTTCCAATGCCTCCAGAACGATGATTTACTGGTGATATCCTGTGCCAAGGAAGGAGACTCGGGCGATAAATTTTATTCTATGTCGGACCCTTCTAACTCTTCAGGAGACGAGAGCCCAGGCAAGGACTGGGCAGAGGATGAGAGTGATACAAGCAGTTTGCGTATGGAAGAGGGGGAGGTAGGAGATGATGTTCTTACAACTGTCCGCAAACAGAGGGAGCAAGATGAGACCTTATGTAATACAACTTTGGTCCCAGCCGGCTCATTGGTATGGGATTATTCTTTTTCTCCACAGATGAATGAACCAGTGACTGGAGGAACTTCCATTGGAAATGTCACATCGGATATAGCTGCCCCATTAGGCCCAGACGAAATTACTCTGTCCACTATATATCAAAGTATAATGGCCCATCGGGAGGAGACTCGGGCAGAGAGTTCACGGACCCAAGGTGCCGTACGTAAGCTTCAGAACTCGGTGCGCAGGATGGCAAAGACGTGTTCTGAGTATGCGACCAGAGTTGGAGAAGTAGAAACTCGAATCTCGGCTTTGGAGGATGAGTTAACTATACAAAAAAGTATCACGGAATCCTGGAAAGCCCAGAAGGATGACACAATTTGGAAGTTGACTGAGTTGGAAAATCGCTCTAGGAGAAATAACTTGAGGGTCTTGGGGGTTCCAGAAGGCTTGGAGGGTAGTAATGTCCGGCAGTTTATGGTGGAACTTTTTTTGGAAGCTTTCCCGGAGCTCACACAATGGGATTGGGCAGTTGAAATACAGAGAGCTCACAGATTCCCCTTCAATCAACGCAAAAAAAAGACAGGGCAATTTTCTGACCAACCTAGAGCCATCTTGATTTGCCTTAATAATTTCCTTGCACGTGAAATCTTATATGACCTGGCAAGACCTGACAGGAAGAGGGCAGGGAAGGGCTGTGAGTTTTTTGTTAGGCCTGACTTCTGCCAGGCAACGGTTGAGAAAAGATGGCATCTAAGACAATTGATCCCACTTTTTCAGGCAAAGGGGGCGCAAGTTTTCTTGCTGAACCCAGCCAAATTGAAAATTATATTTAAGGGTCAGACCCAATTCTTTACCTCCGAGATCCTAGCAAAAGAGTTTTTACAAACGATGTGATCCGGTCATTAGACCTCTTAATGATTATTGTTACTTTTGATCGCTTAGTACTCGTACTAGATCCGGGCTTCCTTCTCCTTGGGTCTGGTGGACCTGCACTGTGTCTTCTTGTTGTTTTTTTTTTTTTTCGGGTTGTTGTGGTGCCAACCGCTGTACAGGGGGGGGAGGGACGGTCGGTGGGGAGCTGATTGACAGCTCCACATCATTGAGGACACTGGTCCTTATGTCTCATTTAGCGGGAGGGAGGGAACAGTGGGGGTGTGGGGTGGGGGGTGGGCCAGGGGAGGAGGATGGGGAAGGGGGTCAGGGTGGGGGTAAAAAGGGGGGGGGAAAAAATAATATAAAAAAATCCACAGTCTCGCTGGAAATTTGAGGATCGTGAAAGTTTATTGTGATGGGTTTGAATACATATTGGGATTTTTGGGCAATTTATGGCTAGGTTAGGCCTTAGAATCTGTACATTTAATGTTTGTGGATTAAATGGCTATAATAAGAGATGTAGAGTCGCTGCAGAGCTTCGCGTGATTCAACCAGACATAGTGTGTTTGCAAGAAACACATGTACCATGGAGCAAACGAAATATTTTGTCAGAACTTGGCTACGAGGTTTTAGCGGTCTCGAAACAATCAACTACTACAAGGGGTGTAGCAGTTTTAGCCAGGCCAGTAGTACAAACAACTGGTCGGGTAGTAGTGGATATTCAGGGACGGTGGGCCATTCTAGAATGTATTGTTGGAAATATGAAGTTTACCCTTTGCACGGTTTATGGTTCTAACCTTGACGAAGCTCCGGTCCTGGAATACTTAAATGGAGAACTCGCACTATGGCCGGTGCCTCTGGTGCTGTGTGGCAATTTTAACATTAATGTAATCAAGACAGATTTTCAGGCTGGGGGGCTCAACTACAAGGGTAGGAAACCCAAGGTCTTTAAAGCTTTATATTATTTGTTGGCTGATCACGGACTGATGGATGCTTGGGGTAGTTTAGGTATACAAGATCCGGGGTATACATTTTATTCCCACCCACATAGTAAGCTAGTTCGTCTTGATTATTTTTTTGTGCCTTCTGTATTACTCTCTGGTATTAAGATACAAATTTACCCAAGAATTACGTCTGATCATGCACCAGTAGTGGTGGACATTCCCACATTTGCTGTTTGCGCAGCTCCGAGGTGTTTTTCTTTTGATAGGAAACATCTTTTGGATAAAGTTTTCTTGGAGCATATGAAAAAGTGGATAAAGGATTTTTTTCAAATTAATAGACACTCTGCGGGTTGGGGAGTTGTTTGGGATGCATTCAAAGCCTCTTTTAGAGGTGAGGCTTTGAGTTACGGATTATATAAACAAAAACAGGCAAAATTGGAAATTCAGGAGTTGTATAATAAACTTAAAGCAGCAGAGGAGAACTTGGCAGGAGGGATTGCAGTAGGGCATAATATAATTGAGCTCCAGTCTAGATTGGCTAGATGTAAGGCCAATATTAATCAGGTTTGGAGCAAAGAAGTAGCATTAAAATATCAGACCTATAAAAAAGACTGCTATGAATATGGAGAGGCTACAGGTCGCTGCCTAGCTCAGAAGTTACGTAAGAAGGAAGCAGGGCAAAGAATTATATGCATGAAAAATGCCCAGGGTAATATTGTTTATGACCCTCGGGAAATTCGGAATATCTTTTATGATTTCTACGATCAACTTTATACAGAACCAAATAAAGGGCAGCAACCTGTAGATGTAAAACTTCCATCTTCATTATGGGAACAGCTAGACAGAGAGAAGGCCAGAATACTTGAGTATCCTATTACCGCTGAGGAATTAGAACAGGCCATTAATAGTCTAGCGATTGGGAAAGCTGCAGGCCCGGACAAACTCCCGCTTGAAATTTATAAGACCTTCTTCCAAGTTCTTAAAGAGGATATCCTTGAGGTTTTCCAAACAGCACAATTGGGGGATTCACCTCGATCATGGGATGAGGCCAATATTATCATATTTAAAAAGAAAGATAAACCACCTGACATACCCGGATCTTATCGTCCGATTTCCCTCATTAATTGCGATGGAAAAATCTATGCTAAGATTTTGGCGAATCGTTTAGCGAAAGTTATTTCCCCCTTGTCTCAATTAGGCAACATGGCTTTATCCCGGATAGAGGGACAGTAAACCACATTAATAGAGTAGTAACGCTATTTGATATAGCGCAGGTAGAGTCTAGGGACTTAGGCCTGATTTTGCTCGACGCCGAGAAAGCGTTCGATCGCGTGGCATGGGACTTTTTATGGGAAGGGCTGCACCAAATGGGGTTTGGTCAGGGATTTATCCGGGCTCTCCAGGTTTTATATCGAGCTCCCTCGGCCACTATATGTATAATGGGGGGTACTTCCGATAAGATCCAGATCTCTAGAGGGACACGGCAGGGATGTCCCTGCTCCCCGCTCTTATTTGCGTTGTAAATTAATCCCTTTATAAAAATGTTAGAGCAGAATGATCAGATTGCACCTTTTATTGTCAGACAGGATAGGTTTAGTGTGTTGGCTTATGCGGATGACATTGCAATTATAACATCTAACCCTGCCATAGCTTTACCTGAAATTGAACATCTAGCTCAGGAGTTTGGTTTTGTCTCGGGTTATAAACTCAATACAGCTAAAACACAAATTTTATGCACAAATCAAACTTTGCTGAACGACTCTAGGGTTGTTAGGGAAGCTACTTACTTGGGTATTAAGATTCGGCCCTGTTTGAAAGAGTTGGTTGAGATCAATTGGGGGGATATCATCGGCAAGATAAAAGGCTCGTTAGTGAGATGGGAGGTTCTACATCTCTCTTTGGTCGGTAGATCTAATGTTCTAAAAATGAACATCTTGCCTAGGGTCATGTACTTTTTTAGAGCAGTACCTTTAGAAGTCCCTAGTAGACAACTCCAGTATTTACAATCTTTATGTGCTAGATATTTGTGGGCCCCAGGGAAACCACGCAGAGCTGCGCGTTATATGACATTACCACGAGAGCGAGGCGGATGGGCGATCCCGGATTTTACTCTTTATTACTACGCCTGTATCCTGTCAAATATGCGCATTTTATTGACGGGAGAGGAAGTAGGTAATGCAGCCGAGGCCCCCTCAGTTTATCGGATGGTTTTAGGGCCAGAGGTTAATCATTGTCTGTTCAAGAGAGTCGATGGCAGTTATTATAAAAGAACCCGTTTCAAGGTGTTGGAAACTGCCTTTAAAGTTTGGAGTATGATCCGCAGAAAATTTCAGATACCAGGGTTAACATTCTATACACCTATGAATGCGGCAGGATTACTCCCATCGGTATTTTGGGATCATGTGGCAACTCAGTGGAGCTTAAAAGGAATTACTATATTGGGGGATCTGTATCAGGCCGGGGGGGTCTGTTTGCCGTTTTCACTTTTGGTGGATAAATATCATTTATCTAAAAACAATTTTTTCAAATATTTGCAATTACGGGATTTTCTAAGCAAAAATGTGAATAATATGGTGCCGTATAAAATAGTTGAAGCCATAAGGTGTCAGGTGAAAATTGGGTCTCTGTATAAAATTTTGTTAACTGAGAGACCAGATGATTTAGATAGACAGAATGCTAAGTGGACCAATTTGCTGGGAGATAGCTCGGTTTCTCTAGAAAAGTCAATTGAGATGGCAGGGGAAATTCTCCTTGTAGCTAATCTAAAAGCACAACATTATAAAACACTCTTTAACCTCTACCATACCCCGGCAAAGATGTCAAAATGGGGGGGTGAACATAATGGGAAATGTTTTCGGTGTGGGGCCGATGACGTCGATATTCTCCACATCTTTTATTCATGCTCCAATTTGATTTCTCTAATAAAAGATATGGAGAGATTTCTGACTAACGTAACTGGGACACCTATAAGAATATCGGCCTCTATGATGCTGTTAGGTATTGGAGAGGAGGCCATTCAGGGTAGACCAATGTTTAAATTCCGCTATCTGATGTTTATGGCTACAGCAGTAGCTCGGTTATCTATAGCATCTGTCTGGCTGCAACCACAGGCTCCACCCTTTGAATTTTGGCGGGCTAAGTTTCTCAATACATTTAATATGGAATTTAGCTTGTATTCCGTTAAAGGGCCAAGGAAACGGAAAATTGGTCTTTTGGTATGGGGAGTAATGATTGATTATTTGATGGATTCTTGAGCTTATCGAAATACTGATATGTGTTTAAAGTCTTAAATTATATGTGAATTGAAATGTCTGTCTTATTATGATTTATTTTATGGTTGTACATATTTATGATTTTGAAACTGTGGATTTAATAAAAAAAATTAAAAAAAATTATGACAAATGTTTTTTCATGCTGAAGACAAAAAGACATTTCCTGCCCATCAAATTGTGACATGAATACCGTCGTGGCATTAATGCCAGGGGCGGCTTCTCCACTAGGGCAGAGGAGCGTCGCCCCACTGCTTTCTCACAGTGCGAGAAGCAGAAACATTAAATGGTAATAACTTTTAGTTATTACCATTTTATGTTTGGTTGCAGGCGGGTGGGTAGGTGGGGCTGCTCTGCGAGCAGGAGAGGAGTAGGGTGCTCACTCCGTGCGCAAAGACTGTTTGGTCAACCCTCTAGAGCCGCCCAAACCAGTCATGCGCACTCTGCCCTTCTCCATGCAGGTTGCAATGCAGCCTGCATGGAGAACATGGCCTCCCCATAAACCCCTGGCTGGGCGCTGTCCCAACCAACCATAACACTGCTTGCAGCGTTGTGATTGGCTTAAGGGGGGAGCCTGGCTGCCTGCTTCCTATTCCTGCTGGAGGCAGGAGAGCAGGAGCAGAGAAGACGCGGGACCCGGCCGGCGGAAAGGTAAGTTTAAGTTTTTTAAATTATTATTATTAAATTAACCCCTCCCCGTGCGCCAACCCCACCCGTGAGCCATGCCGGCCACAACTGATCAATGCTACGTAAAGTAAATATTTGCATGCTGCATGAATTGATCATGTGCAACGTTGATATAAATGCAATATGGATTTGATAACAACTGTCAACTTATAAGCCATATGTAGGCTGTCCGGTTTTAGGTTTAAACCTATAATAACTGATAAAACCCCACCGAAAGGGAAATAGCCCTCACCAGTGTAAACATATAAACACTGAAAAAACACCTGCACAACCACAAACTGAATGCTATTCAAAGAAAGGAAAAGGAGAGAGAAAGAGTCATTTTTTTTCTTCCTGAAGGGGCCAATTACAATCTTTGTTATACAAGCTAGAAGCAAGAAAGACTGGGCTAACATTATTCTGCTTGAGGTTTGTTGTTCAAGGATGTCACTAAAATATTGTTTCTACTTCCTTTTGCTTTTTTCAGTTTTGTGGTCTTTGGTCTAAAGACGCAGGGTTTAGAAGCATGTTTTAGGTCTTGTTTAATTATTTTATAAACTGTAGAGAATCAGGAAATTTCAAAATCATATTTGATATTTTGGCAGCGTTTGATTCTTTTACTGATAGGTAAAATGGCTGGTTTCATAAGAATCTTTCCCAATATGTACCATCACATTTAGCCACAGACAGTGGGTAAAAACCCTTGATACATCAGCCCCCAGTTTCTAGTGAGTCAGTATTGATAGTAGGTGAATTGCCAACACCTCAGGCTTTAAAGATTCAAAGCAAGGTATAGTGACAAGTATAAGTGACAAGAGTGCTATCACTAAGCATCTGGGATAGTGGTGAAGACATGACACCAGATTTTTGGAAAACTTGGAACGCAGTGTCACTTGTAATGCAGCTGCAAAAAGGTTCTTTCCATTTCAACAAAGATTAGAGTGATATTGTTTGTATTTGCAGTGATTCAGCTACGTATATGAAAAAGTTGTGTGATGACCTGTCAAAATCGATACCTGAGCTGATGTGCCACTGGAAATAGCATTTTGTGTAACCAACGAGAGTTTTTTTATGTATTTCACTTTATGTGGTAGGACATATGTATATCAAAGGTGTACAATGAATAGAATTTTAAATTAGAACTGATTTAAAGAATGATGTCTCCATTCGATTCCTACAAATTGAGCCAAAGTGGCTTCCCTTATTAGTGTCAATTAATACCCGTATACAAGCAATCGAAAATTGAAAGGGAACCAGTTAACATTTACAAGTGTCCGCTACTGCACTGCACCACAGAATGGACTACACATTTTTGTGCTGAAATATGCAAATTATGCAGCAGAGAATGAAATATGTGGCAAGTGTGCTAAGCTCCTAATTATGCAAAAAGGCTGTGGTTGCACAATCACGTGTATCAGTGGGTCTGTATAAAAGTGACAAGTTGGGGAATTTGAAATGTGAGAAAGGGATGGCGAAAGCAAGGTTAGATGGCGCAAGGGAGGGTGGTGGGTAGTTTCTGCTACAAATGCCAATACTGGAAGCACAGACCACCCTACTAAAAAAGAAATGAAGTCTAACAACTGTATGAACATTCCTATTTTGTTTATATATGTATTCAAGTTCTCATTCCTCAGTGAGAAAGAGGTGATGACTGTTTTTAATATTAGTAATACGTTTATTATGATTTCCCCAGCCCTGTTGACCTGCTAATACACATACCGGACTACTGAAACCTGGCATGTGTTACTCCAGGCTGATCATATTTTTCCTATGTTACGCATGTGGGACGGTGCCTGCCTCACCGGAGATGTACACGATATTTTCTTTGATCCAGGAGATGTGGGACTTTCAGGTAGTCACAAATAAAAAAACATGTTTCTTATAAAAGTAACACCTAAAACTGCACTTGTTGGCCAGGGCATATCTAGACCAGAGTTAACTGCCCGGCAATCAGTGCATTTCGAGTAGTTGTGCGAAACAAAAGGATGGAAGAAATTAGAACAATAATATGGCTTTAAAGGCTTCCATAGTCTCCCTAAACTAATATCATCAATGCCTTGCTTTGACATGATGCTGGATCTCAAATAGTTCATATTGTTTGACAGGATTTTACAAATGTTAGATGTCACGAAAGATAACTTTTGATGCAAGATACATTCCAGCAGCCCAAATCCAATGTTATCCATATTTTTCTACTTTACAAGTCAGTTGTTAATCTGAGATAGAACAATGCCTTAGGGTGATGATATATGAATTACAAAGAGACATCATTTTTTACAGTACCACCGCAGAAAGTGGGGTTGCATATGTTTGGGCCCACTATGCTAATAGCATGAACTGGTATTGTAGAGATGTTCTGTTGAGGTTCGGCGTGGACCTTACCTGAAGAGCACGCGACATGGCTTCGCCGAGACGATATGGTCCAGCCCCTTAAATCCTACCTTCTTACTTGAGTCCTGGATATTCCAAGGAAAATAGATGGGGACTGGGTGGCGGGGGGTGGCCCAGTTTTCTGTGGCGTGACTCTTCACTTCGGTAGTATATCTGTCAAACCTGCGATCAGCTGGCTGCCACTCAGAGTTCAGGCTTAGTGATCACTTTTCACAGAGAGGATTTGGCTGGGCTTGTATTTTTTTGGAGTATAATCTTCACTTTGTAAGAGTTGTCAGAAGTAGTTTTTTCTTGTTATTCCCAAATGATATTGCACCTCTTTGAGGTTTTTCTAGAATTAGTGCTAGGAAGTCTTTAGCGCGATGCTACAATATCTATGGATTTCAAATTCTTGTGTAGTAAATGCACGACACAATGTCAATGGCTTTCAAATTCTTGGTAGTAACAGGCTAAGTTGAATGCATGGTGTCACTTATCTGTTGGATACCATGTTGTTCCTTTTTCTTAATGCTCTTTTCTTTCCTTTTTGCTAGGTGAGCGTTCCTCCTGTGGATGACGTGCCGATAATGCGCACCGGGATCACTGACAACATGCAGGTAAGTGGAGATGCTGGAGAGGCCCTTCTTCCTTGAAGGTCTCAAGACAAAGCAAGGCCTACTTCTTGAGTGTGATTTAAATAGGGCTGCACCCAAGATGGCCACCGAAATTTGCAGAGCTCTCGTAAGATCTTGGCAAAGAGCGGCGATCAGTGAGTTACGTAAAAAACAAATGAACAGTGCATCTGGCATAAACCTGATAATTCTGCATAATAGAGTGAAGATATCCTGTGTTGGGTATAATGTCAGTACCGGGGATGGAGATATATGGGATACATAACGGGGCTGGGATACATAAGATGCACATTGGTGACAGGTGTCTGAGATTCATGATATGGGTCCTGGGGGGCAGAGATCCATGATGTACACAATGGTACTGAAGGGGGAACACCAGCTAAGGAGCACAACGGCAGGAACAGCTGACTCATTGCGCACTGAACAGAATGTGGGGACAGGGATGGTCTAAGAGAGGGACAAGGAGAGGGACTGTTACAGTTCTCCCCTGCAGAAATGATGCCCAAGTCAGGAAGACCAGATGGGGCTTCTGCAGATATCGGGCATTGAAGGCATGGACCAAGTGAATTGCATGGTGATCATTGGAAAGTGGTTCCCACAACCGTTCCTTGGGACCATGCCCTTTCCAGTTTATCAGGTAATATTACTTACCTCTAGTTCACTCGGAGTCCAAAAGAGCATGGACCTCATATTCCTCATCGTCATCTATCTCTACAGAGGGTAGAGAATTCCTCAACTTAGTATCTGAATTTACCTTCTTAGGTAAGGAAACATGGAATACTGGCTGTACTTTCATAGCAGCAGGTAAGGACAATCGTATCGACACCGGGTTCAAAACTTTGGGGACCTTATAGGGGCCTAAGAAACGGGGTAACAATTTCTTTTTAACATGAAGGTGTAGGTTTCTTGTGGATAACCATACCTTGACACCTATGAACAGGGATGGCTTCTCAACCCGGTGTTTATCTGCAGTCACCTTAAAGGATTTCTTGACTTGGACTAAGTAGAAACAAGCTTAATTCCATATTTGGTTTAGGGTTGCATGGATAGCTGTACTGCTGGGGCCTTGCTGGCAAGTGATCATTCCCAGGGCACAATTCGGGGAAGGTATCCATGCAAACAATAAATAGAGGATATTCCCAGGGATGCATGTTCTGCATTATTATATGCGAATTCCACGGCCCACAAGAAATCAGACCAATCCCCTTCTAAGGTAAGTAGCAAACAATGTAGGTATTGTTCCATGGTCTGATTAGTTCTCTCCGCCCGACCATTGGTTTACGGATGGTATGACAGGATAACCGCACATCCATATCTAAAGGCACACACAACGTGGTCGATAAGCGGGAGACAAACTGTGTGCCTCGATTGGTGATCAGTACCGAGGGGAGTCTGTGTAAACATACAAATGGGTCCTAAAGATTGGGGCTAATTCCACAGCTGATGGAAGCTCCTTTTAGAAGGAATTAAATGAGCCATCTTGGATAAATGATCCACGACAGTGGGAATGGTGGTGTGTCTCTATTTAGTCTTTGGAAGCTTTGGACTGTGTCCGATGGCTTCAGTGGTACTGGATTTGGATGTAGTAAACCAACTAGGGGTGAACGGGAGGTTGGGCACAAATGGAACAAGTGTTTTCAGAGTCATGGGCATCTTTGGACATGGATGGCCACCAGAAGAACCGCTGTAAATGGTTTGAGGTTTTCTGAAAGATTGCATGGTTTACTAAAAGAGTATCATGACATACCTATAAGGCTTGTCTTTGACTGGCTGTTGTCAGCAAGTACCACCAATCATCCTTCAATAATAGTCCATTGTGAAACTCTAATTCTGGATGTTCTGTAATGTACTGTTCTTTGGTCTTGACACTCAATGTTTTTCATAAGTTGGTTAAAAATGACGTAGTTACAACCACTCCTTGGAAACAGTTGGGTGATAAGATGGGTTGTGGGACATTTGGAGAGTTTGAGTTGTCTATCTCTCCAATCAGAGATAAGGTGTCATCTTTAGCATTTTCGTTTGCCTGGGCGATATGTGATCACAAAATTATAGTCATTAAAAAACACAGTGTCCGCTTGAGTAGACATGCAGTAAGGGCCTACACCAACTGAAGAAATTGTAGATTCTTATAGTCAGTGTAGATGGTGATAGGATGTTTAGCCCCCACAGGTATTGGCGCCTTCTTCAAAAACTGCCTTGATTGCCATAACTCTCAATCTGCTATGGAGTGATTCTTTTCAGTTGGGAGTAGTTTTCGAGAGTAGTATGCTATGGGATGAAGTTATCCCGTTACCTTCTCTCTTTGTGGCAGTATGCCTCCTACAGTAGTCTGAGAGGCATCTGCTTCGACTATATAGGGACTGTCAGGATCTGGGTGTGACAATATTGGGGCCATGATGAAGTATCTCTTTAGTTGTTGGAAGGCTTGTTCAGCTTCTGCATCCAAATGAAATTGACCCCTTACACAATAAGTGAGTGATGTGTGTGATGGTACTAGAGAAATTACTGATGAATCACCAATAAAAATGTGAGAATCTTAGGTAGCTCTGAATTTGTTTCAAAGTTGTGGAGGAAGGCCAATTTAGAATGAATTCGACTTTCTTAGTGTCCATGCTTATTCCTTCTAGACTGAGGATGCAGTCAAGGAATTCCACCTTAGTAATATGAAATACTCTCTTTCCAGTAGTAGTAGTATTTCCAATTTTGCATATAACTGGTGTTCTCTGAGTCTTAGGAGAATGGCACAAACCTGATGGATGTGGTCTGACAAGGAGTGTGATTTAATGAGAATGGCGTCTTCAAAAACAACACAACACACATCAATAAATTCTCAGAGAACTTCATCAATAAAAACTGGAAGGCAGCATGGGCATTGCAGAGTCTGAAAGGTATAACCTGGTATTCAAAAAGACCAAAATTGGTCCTAAATACGGTCTTCCATTTGTCACCATCTCGGGCTCTGACTGGATGGTAGCCCTCCACGAATTCAGCTTCGTAAATATTACAACATCCTTAACTTGATCCAATAGACTCGGAATCCAGGGCAGTGGGTACCAATTTTTGACTGTTTTGTGATTCACAGTGCTGTAATGTATACAAGGGTTAAGTCCACCCTCTCCCCTCCTTTTTTTCAGGCACAAAAAACAGAGGTGAGCATACAGGGGATTTGGAGTGTCGGATGAACCTATTCTCTAAATATTCATCTAAGTAGTTTCTCATATGGTTGTTCTCTTTTCTCACATATAGTCTACAAGAAGGTAGCCTGAACACTGGGACCAGGTCTTCCCTGCTGTCAAAACTATGGGGGGGGGGGACGGGGGAGGCAAGCACATCAACTAAATCAGTGTAACTGTCTGGTAGACTCCCTTCAGTGGAGACACTGTTAATGTCTAGAGGGATATCTTGAGTTAGAATAGTCCAGTCTTTTTTTCCTGTAAGTCTTGATAACAATGAGTCCTACAATACTCTGACCTTAGTTCTACTTTCTGTGACCCAGTTTATCTGCGATTTATGTGTTGCATTGAATTAACCCGGAGTTTAGTTCCTTTCCATCCACGGTCCTTACTATCTCGAGTTCGACTTTTTTTGGATTTGAATACCTAAAATAGCTAGAAATAAAATTCCCTGTGACCTCAGAGTCAATTATGGCTCACATCCTCCAAGAATGACCTGATGCAGATTTGAGAACTACAGCTATACTCATGTGGTGATAAAAGACACAAGAAGACATTTTCGAGGTTAAACTAGAAGACAAACCCATCAGGCTGACCTCAGCTCCTACCAAGTAAACTCATTTTCTGCTGGTTTCTAAGCTAGCCACAGGGATGGATGTGATCCCAGGTTTATATTCTTTTTGTTTCAAAGTACTGTGGACAGCAGTCGATAAGTCTTGCATACACGTAACACGCATCTGCAAACCTTGCAACCAAGTAGGCGATTCTGGCTCCGTCCGCTTCTGTGGGTGCTAAATATGCAAATGTGTGAGAAAGCGATGCTTTGCTGCCCGAAAGGCAAGCCCACACAGCTATCAGCCCTCTTCCTGACATTTTTTAGGATAGCGACTCAAATGTTACAAACAGCTGAGGATCATACCTGTGGCACCACGCCAGGAAGCAAAGGGCATCAACAGCCATAAACCTAGAAGACTGATGCCAAACATATTGAAACAGCAGCAAAAGGCACTTTTCAGAGAAGGGGGGAGAACTATTGGAATCCCGTAGCACTTCCGCACACCCAAATTGCAAGAAATTAAATCATGGTAAAAAAAAAGGAGCCCGGGAAGAAAGAAGGTTCAGGACATAGGGCCTGATTACGATCTTGGCGGACAAGGTTACTCCGTCACAAACATGGCAAATGTCCCGTCTGCCAAATTAAAATTCCATTATATTCTATGGAACTTGTATTACGGCGGGCAGGATATCCGTCACACTTGTGACGGAGTATCCCTTCCACCAAGATTGTAATCAGGCGCTAAGTTTTATTTCATTCCCTGCAATACACGGTTCGAAAGTACCAAAGACTACGCATTAAGGGGAGGCACAAGAGGAACCATTGATATTAACAAACTGTTTTATGCCCCTGTGCTGTATATAACGATTGCAGCTCCCCCTGAGCTGAGGCCTGAAAATTTGTATCAGATTTTACAAAACTGACTCTAATGCAACTGTAATTGTAATGATTTTAAATATTTGTACAATAAAAATCTTTCTATCTTTGTTTTGAAGGTTTAGTGGAACATTCTTTAATGAAATGGCCAGTCTTGCTGTAGTAAAGGCATTGATATAGTTTCCTGCACATTTCTTTTTCTTCTTTAGTCAGAGGCTTTCTAACCCCTCCAATTTGCATTGGTTGAGCAGAATCTACAGGTTTTGAGACTTCTCCCTTGGGTCTATTACGGACTACTATAAGCTTATGTTCTGCAGTCCTTCCTGTCTCTAATCAGCGTTCCAAAAGACAGTGATTCAATTTCACTACTATGTCAATGAAATTGTCTATCACTTCAGGGGGTTCTACTGTTTGTGAGATTAGGTCGTTCAACTCAGAGTGTAGTTCACAATAGAAGACAGAGATCCTTTTTTCCTCTGGCTATTCAACGTTTTTGACTAGGCTATTGAAAGTGGCTATGTGATATAAAAGATCTGAGGAGTTTTGTTTAAGGTTAAAAAGCTCATTATCAGCAGCTTGAACAAACGTCTGGTGGGCATAATATATTTAAATGCGGCATAATTATAAAACAACGGATTGTCTTATTCCACCAAAGGAATGGACCACTGGGCAGCATCTCCTCCAAGATAAGATAGGATGAAAGCAAACTTAAAGGTATCATTGTGGAGTGCTGTGGGTCTGGCCATGAAATGTAGATGGCACTGATTTAGAATTATTCCAAACTTGTTACTATCTCGAGAAACGCTGAGAATGGGCCAATGGTATAGGTTGTTGCGTGACCACCGGAATTTTGGTTGGAGCAGATGAACTAGTCTCTGGCAAGGCCGGCGCACCACCTGAAAATTAAAAGCTCACTGGTTTAATCACTGGTTTCTTGTTGAGCTGAACCAGGGGTGGGAGAGTCCATCGATCCCCAGGGCCAGTTCGTGATGCTACTGGTTTTGCAGAGCAGTGACAACTTGTCTCAAGGTTTGGTTCTCTACATTTCGTTCTTCATATAAAGAAGCATCTGTCACCACACTTTTCTTTGCAACATCATCATCATATTCTCATCCCAGATTCAGAAGGAATCACTGAGACTTTACTTTTATTCCATATCCTTCACCTTCCACAACCACCACAAAATCCTTCAATAAATAACACACAGATGCAGAAAACATTGATTAGCCTTTCCTGACATGAACCAGTTTCTTGATTCTGACCCAATCCCCACCGCTCACCTTCCAACTCCTCACAACAAATCCACGGGCTTTGGAGTTTCCAAACAATGCCTTGCACACAACCAGGACTTTTTCAATTACATCACTTTTCACCAACATGTGATCCATCCACTCCTGGTTAAGATTAATACCACTACTCTCCCCCTCATGAGAGTAAGTGGTACTGTGGTACTCTGTTGTATGGTTCTGGTAACCCACAACATATCCTTCAAAACAGATGTTCATCTCATATTATTTACCAAAGGTAGTTGCAACTGATCCTTTAACACTTCGATGAACCTCTTAACTATTACTCCTGGGATGGTAAAGAGAATTTTTACTGTGTTGAATACAAGAAGCTTCCTCATGTCTGATGATACAAATTGGTTACCGTTATCAGTCACCAAATCATCAGGATAACCTTCTCTCTAAAAAAACACTTCCAGTAGAAACCAGTAACCACACAGGTACATACACGTCAGCAATCTTGTCCTCAGGCCACTTAAACTGGTAATCAACCAACACCAACGCAAACTTGAGTGTGTTTCCTAAAACTCTAAAAGGACCAGAAATATCCAAAGCAACTTTGTTCCACGGCATAGCCAGAGACTCAACAGATGTGATGGGAGAAGGCACAGTTACTCGAGTCTCATCAATGAGAGCAAACGTGTTACATTTTCTTACATAACATTCTGCTGCTTTGTCTAGCCCAGGACTCCAAAAATCCTCTCTTATTCAACACTTCAAATTCCTCCATGACCATTATGTGCAAGACAAAAGTACCTTTTCCTACATATACTTAGGCACTGTCAACAGTCCACATCATCTTAAAATTCCATTGACCGCATTTAACTTATCAGCAGCTCATCCAAATGGAATTTGTTCTTCATTTAAACTTCTCACATTGGGCCATCTACTTCCCACAAACTCCTTCACTTTACACAAAGTCTCATCAATTTCTGGGGATGTAACCATTCCTCGTGGCACAATGCCCCATTCAACACTTCATTACCAGCACTTACAATACAACTTCAATCAACTTCATCCAGTTCATTCCACTTTTCCCAATCCCCTCAATGTGTAATGTCAGTCTGGACAGACAATCAAAAGCAAAGTTTCTCACACCTGATACATGATCAAGTCCATATTGGAATTGCTGAAATCGATATTGCCATTCAGCAATAGTGGGAGTAGCGTTTCCTCCCTGCAAATACTGAACAAATCCACTAGCAGTTGTGGTCAGTTCATAAAATTAACTTGTTTCTGCATAGAAAGTTTTTAAAATATCCACACCCTGTCATCCATACTGTAAGTAGGCTCTACACCAGACAAAGCTCTTGAAGTGAATGCTATTATTTTAGTTACTACCTTTCTGCGTCAATACTGCTCCTAACCCAGAATGATTGGCATCTTTCATTACTATACTCACATCATTGGTGTTAAATTATTTTAATGGTTGAGCATACATATTATCCTTTTCCATTTAGTCACAAACATTGCACATTTATTATCCTATTCATACTTGCCATTCTTCTTCAATAATTCACAAAGGACAGCTGTTTTGGCAACAAACTGAGGAACAAATTTAACGAAATACTCAACCAGTCCAAAAAAGGATCTCAGTTGATCTTTGTCCCTTGGCAAAGATGCATCTTTAATAGCTTTTAAGATTTTCAATTTTGGCTGAATGCATTGGCAGACACATAATGATGATGATAATCAACCCCAGACTGAGCAAACTTACATTTGTCCTCCATTAATAAGGTCATTCCAAATCTCTTCAGCATCCCCAACACTTTTTCTACACTGGCATTATTTTCACCAATGCCCTTGCCTTATATCAATATGTTGTCTTGAAACATATCACTCATTTCAACCCTTTGAACAAGACATCCATTACACTTTGGAACATGGGGGATGTAGATGCTAATTGGAAAGACATCTGAATATAATTGAATGCACATAAATGGTGTTACAAATTAAATAAAGTGATGTAACTCTATCTGGTCTTGTGCAGCGAAACATACTTGATGTGAAATTGACAGTATTCTTGAAGGTTGCCAACATTTCATTGATCTGGGTAGTGGTTAGAGATCCACCCAAATGTTGCTATTAAGATCACGGAGGTCCAACCACAACCAAAATGATTTAGCATGCATGCCTGATAACGCTAATGACGATAACAATTTCCTAACGCTTAATGGTTTCAATTATAGACAACAAACACAGGTTATCTAATTCCACTCTTAGTTCCTCCTTGTGTACCACTGGCACAGCATCACTCTTGCGGATGAAGTAGCATTAAGACCACTTCTATTTTGGAGACGGTTGTGGGCTACCCCGGAATTGCTTGTATATAGGGAGGAATTGAGGGAGGTGTTGAACCTACCCGGGGCTAGGCGACTACCGTGGTTCACTTATGTCAGGAACTCCCTTTTATTAATGGGCTTGGGTAACCTGTGGGATAACCCTGAAATTCAATGCCCTATAGTTTCAAGGGAAGTGCTTAAGGTGCGTTACTGGGAGATTAAAATGTCCCAACTCCAGGGGGAATATTGCATGGGGAAGCTTACGGTGACATTTTTGGAATCTAAAGATCAGTATATGTTCTTACCGGCACTTAACGACATTAAGCCGGCCGCTGCACGCAAGCTTTACCTACAATTTAGGTATGGGGTATTGCCATTGCGTGCCTTTACAAATAAATGGGCGGGCCACCAAATGTTGGGCTGTCCGGCATGTAATTGTCGAGAGGAATCTGAAAGCCATGTACTTTTTGTCTGTACTGGTTACACAAAAATAAGAAAAAGATGGCTGGCCCAGATTTGTAGGAACTTAGGAACTAGGCAATGCTCAGATGCCTTTAGGTTACTGAAATACGACACTAGTATACCCATAGTTTATTCAGTGGCGGGGTTTTTGTTCTCTATGTGGTGCACCCGAAGAGCTTTTATAAAAAACACTTTATAATGCTGGTAATCAATTTATTGTTCATATTGTTTTGTTTTTAACTAAAAATTATTTTTAGATCAATTTTAGGGTTATTTTAAACTGTATTTGACTACATGTTATTTTAAGGGTATGTGCTACGAACCTAATGGTTATTCCAATACAGGATTGGTCTTTTGACCAATGTTGCACAGGCACTTTATTGAAATTTTTTTAGGCTGATAGTAATTGTCTTATTGATCAATATAAGGATCGTTTATATAAATAAGCATTACTAATTGCAAGCTTAATGGAGAGATCAAGTATGGATACTATATCTTGTTACTCTCAAATGCGCTTTTTTATTGTGTATATATAGGCCATTATAGCATATGGTATTAAGATTGATCAAATTAGAATGGCTTAGATATAATCATGTAGTACAACTATTGTATCTAGGAAACTGTATATCCAATTCTGGGCAAGTAGCTAACATGCAATTTAGATTTGTATTAAACAAGGAATTGCTTTGTGTGATGGATTATGCTGCTAACCATTATGCCATAGACTGTGTTGTTACGTTTCCTGGTTTTATAGGACTGTTTTTATTATGTTTGTCGTCGTTCTGGACAGTTTGTACTGAATTAGCCTGGATCATTTGAATGAATTCTTAGATTATTTTGCACTTTATGCACTGGCACTTTTAGGGTCCTAAATATTAATGAGGGTCAGGTAGATTCTCTTACTCAAGGCTACAGCATTTGAATGATTCTCTTTTTCTGTTAAACAAATGCATTTTTGTGGACTTGCTCTTTCTTCCGGAGCTTTGGAAACCTGGACTCTAAGTTTGAAGTTTTTATGCTATTATGGTCTATTTTAATTGATTGTTTGCTATGCTTGTATTGTATTTTATGCTCATGAACTTTTAAGGCCGTAATGGCCGAAATAAAGTTATTGAAATGGAATGGCATCACTCTTCAGAACAATGTGATGCTGGAAATCTTGAAGTTTCCCTAAACAGTCACAAAACTCTCAAGGTATCTATCAACCCACTCCATGCTGACATTTTTTCTTTCCTCTGTCACAGCACACAAACAGATTGCAAGCAATTAGTCTTTAGTAATCACTATCTCAGGATGATTGAGATAGCGGATCATATTGAACTCTCCCTGTTCATCCCACCCAATATGGAGGTTTTCCTCTTCTAATTTGCTTTATTTCTACAATTTCTGCTGCATTCACACTACACTCCCCTTCTGTCACCATCAACACATAATTTTCAATATTCACCACCAATAGATAATTTTCAATAGTCTCTACTGATCCACTTGCCAATGCCTTGACTACCTGTGAAGCTGCCTATGAATTATATTTGCTTGTGACACTCGCTCTACATACTTGTGCATAATGACCTTTCTTTTTACATTTAAAACAAACTTGGTTCTAATCTGGACATTGTCTCTAATTACATGTAAAGCCTTACTACCGCAACAACAAAAAAGCAGTCTCATTACTTTCACTCTCATACTTTGAAGCAGAGACTACCGGTCACTGGTCCTGCTTTATTCTACTATTCCTTGATATAGTTTTGTCTATGTTACTCTTGTGAATAAATGTATTTTCCCTAGCTTCTGTTCCGGTTCCAATGGTCAGTAACTCTTTCATGTAGGCATGCCACCTCCCCACTCTCACACCGCCAAACTCCACCGCTGACCGCCCGCTGGATTACAAGTTGCAATCTGGGTGGGCTGTCCTGCAGCGGCTGGCCCACGGCGCTGCCTTTCAAAGGCTCATAGGAGAGCCGTAGAAATGCAGTGCCATGGGACAGCCACAGCACTTCCAGCACAGCATGAACTGTCATGCCCATGCCAAGCTGGACCTGGGGGGTGCAGAAAAACAGGGGGCACGCCATGTGCCCCCCTGCATGCATCCCTGTGCACCGAGGCACTAGGGGGACCTGTAGGGCCCCCAAAGTTTCCTCACTGCACCCTTTTTCATGGCAGGCTCACCATCGTGAAAAGGAGGGAAATGAGGAAACTCATTATGTGCTTGGCAGTGCCTATTTCTTTTAATCAAAAATTTCAGAAATCACAATTTGTTTCTGAAAATTGTGATTTTTGGTGTCTGTTTCTGAGCACAAATTGATGACCTCATGATCGTGACTTTTTGAAAAACTGAGATTTGTACTATGGTACATTTGTATTTTTCAGCTTTTTATTCCTATTTTCCATTCCAGAGCTATCTAGCACTCCCCTAGGTTCAGGCACCTGTCATAGAGCTTCCTTTAGATGCGGAATTTTTCTTTTCACACATTCCTTAAAATTTCAAATGCGTTTGCCAAAAATTGTGCTTCTAGAAATACCATTGTAAAACGCAAGATATACAAAAAAGTTAAACAATCAAACCCACACACCACATTTTTATATACTAATATCTCAAAAACTACTGAATGGGATTACATCAAATTATGAAAAGTATGCTGTCTGAGTGAGGTTCTAGACATGACAAGTAGGTTTAAATTTATTCCCAGGTTTGCTGTAGCAGTGAGCAAAATTTCGTGTTGGAGAAAAATGGGAAACCATAACTACACAGCGGAGACAATCATTGCTCTTCTCCACATTCAACAAAGATATTAAATAGTACATTATAAGCTGCACATCTGCATATATTATATCTCTACATATGTACATACACTCTCTTTAAAAACTGCCGAAAAGACATGGTTTCGGAAAAAAATGAAAAATCACTAAAATTGGTTAGTTATAGTTACCTACATAAATAAAACCCATGACACTGCCATGAAAACCATATTTCACAACACTAATAGAATGCCAATAACATCACAATATTTATAACAGGATTTAAAAACACAAAATCATTACAAAAACACATATCTAAACAAAGAAATGTTTCTGTACCCATAGTGAATATATTGATTAGGTTAATATTATGATGAAATGTAGTCACCAATGCTGTTATCAATGTGATTTGATACATTATAGGTGAGATCATAAGCACTGCATTAGGGTTGTGAGATACGTTTGTGTAGCTGATCATATTAGACAAATTTCTGGGTGGTTTCGTTTTCATTTCGCAACCACAACTTTACTCCGACTGTAGTTTTTAAAGCAAATTTCTGAGCTTCTTCTTAACATATGTTAATGTGTTATAACCAGAAGAAACCATTACTTATGCTTAACAACTTTTTTTCAGTGAATTTATATTTTTTATTCCTTGCTACATTGGTTCTTAACCTTTTAATTTCTATGGACCCCACTGAATCATTACTAGAATCCAGGTACCCCCACCGAGTCATTATTTGAAGCCGAAAACCCCTAGCTGAAGCAATTTCTATAATGTGAGCCTTAAAACAAAACACAAACATATAAAAACAACTATAAACCAAACAAATGCTCAAATATTGAAATACATTATTTAAATCAAATATGGACAACGTTTTCAAAATTTCTATTTTGCTTCTTTATTTGCGCATACCATATTAATTTTTATTTATTATTTTGATATTATTTAATTTTGTAAAACAGTTGCAAACCCCCTGAGTAGACCTCAAGAACCCCAATGGGTCCTTGGATCACAGGTTAAGAACCAATGACTAACTACATTCGCCTGTTTTGCTCCCCTCTGAAGCAGTATAAGGTACCAACACCAAGACCAGTATCCAGCACAAATGTCAGGAACACCTTACCCTGGTACACAGGCTACTCACATGATCAACTTGGGCCTTGACAACAGCACTTGAGCTTTAAGCAGACATGAAAGACTACAGCAGTAGAAGCATACTCTTCAACTTCATTTATGGCATGGCTATGCTACAGACTTGAAAAACTACGTTTATAGCATGACATGAAGTGCATGCTTGCACTGTGCATCATTTTGTAAAAAATGTTTTTGAACTATTTTTGTTACCATGGTCACACTATTATTTTTTACAGTATCCTGCAGGGTCTATAATGGTGTCAAAAGAAAAGAGAATATGCACAGTTAGAGGTCTGTGTTGCTTAGTTAAGAGAACTTTAAATAGTCAATTGTCGGCATGTCTATGTGCTGGGTGTTGTCAATTTTGGGGTCAAGCACATGGACAAACCTCTGACGGCCCCTTTGTTGCTCCAAGTCCTTCTAATTGATCGAATCATGGGGGGGGACACTAAATATGCACTAAATACTAAATACGATTCTGCCAGAATACCCAAGTTCTTTGCAGTGAATTTGGTATTTAACGAACTGAGAGCTTTTTAACCTTCAAGAATAACAATAGGCTTGGGAGCATCCTAATTTTCAGGAAGTGGATATTTCATGAGGTGGGAACCAAAAGTCTTTTACATTTAACAACAGCTACAAATTTGAAGCACTTGGAGCAGCATAATTTTGGCTTCACTCTTTTATGTTCTAACCATGCCATTTATACGTACACATGGTCACACGTATTTGCATGATTTAATATCATTAACGTAATGTAGTGCACTTGAATAGATACAGAAAGTGAAATTACTCTATAATCTCGACATTTATCTGAGCGTGCATACTAATGTTTTCCTCATCAGATTGCAATTCTCAGATATTTCTGCACTTGTGTGGTTTGAATAATAGTGTTAACTCTTATATAATCGTGTACTCATTTGAATAGTATTCTGCATTTATTTTATAACTGTATATGTATCTATAATCATGCATTTAAACATGTGCTGAAATGCTTGCCACGTTAACTTGACCAAAGGCCTTAGCATTTGAATTGTATGTTTAACCTTCAGCGTGAATGTTGGCTAGGCCTGCAGTGTTTTTCTCTCCTCTGCAGGTGCAGTTGCATGATCTCATGGTTAGAGAAAGGCACATTGTGTGTGAGAGTTAGTGAGGCTTGGGAGGAGTACTTTTGGCAATGATGAGAGGCAGTAACGAGCAAAGGGAGGACTGTTGTCCATGCTGAATTGGGAGAAGGGAGGAATCCAAGGACATTCTGATGTGTGGGCCAAAGGAAAGGGGTTTCAAGTGTATTTGCTAAGTTTTACCATGTGAACGTGGAAAGTATTAAGACATGTGATGTTGGATTCTCAAATGTTCTTTTGTGGATTTAATTGGTGATCACACTTCAGGTTTAGACAGATTCCCTTTAGACTCAGAGGAGTACAGACCTCTTTGCTTTTCTCTGTTGTGTGGCTTTATGCTATGTAATACTGCTGATTTCGTAGAACGTCTACAGAAGTCTCTGTAATTCTGAAACCTTCCTGCTTTACTGGTTCTAATTAGGGTTTCCCCAATTAGTGCTTCATAAGACCCTCTTGACTCTGGGCCTCATTAACAGCCGCTCGCTACCCAAGCACAAAGTGCAAATTTGTATGCTGCTAGAGGAGGGTAACTTTGATGCCCTATTTATTACGGAGACGTGGCTTAATGATAATTCAGCCCCAGATATTGTGATGGCACTGCCACCGAATTTTTATATGCACAATCTCAACCGAATGGGAAAGGTGGGAGGAGGACTTGCGATCGTGATTAGGGAAGAGTTTAAATGTAGCTTTCAACCTCTCCCCATCCCCGACTGTGAATGCGGGCAATTCTCCATCACCTTCTCACCAACCCATACTTTTTCTGGGCTGTTAATTTACAGGCCCCCTGGGCCCGAGGCAGATTTTTTAGAGGGATTTACAGAGACAGTCTCCAGCCTTTTGATGAAGAAAGCGTTCATCACTATTTTAGGGGACCTGAATTTGCCTTTTGGTGACCATAGCAGCCCTAATGTTGTAAGTCTGGAGCAGGAACTAGAGAGTCTTGCCCTCTCTCAGCTCATAACATCGGCCACACACTCCAAAGGGCACATACTTGACCCAGTGATAACCAACGACCCTAAAATATCAATACGCCTCCAGAACCCTGTACCGTGGTCAGATCACCATCTAATCACTATCACCCTGGGGAAGAGGGAAGCTGAAAAGTCTCAAACCTGATCTATCAAGTCGGACTCAGCACCCCAACTGAGAAACTGGGTTAAACTGAGACCAGAAGTCTCGGTTAAAGCCTTGCAATCCTCTGGCTTCAATGTTTGTGGAGGTATCGACGAAGCCTATGATAATTGGGATAGGTGGGTCCTCCGGTCACTGGAGGAGGCCGTCCCTTTCAAGAATTTCAAACCTACCACCCGGGCAAAAAAGTCTCTCTGGTTTAATGACCAGCTAGCATTGTTGAAGAAAGGTTGTAAAAAACTGGAAAGGGACTGGAGAAAGGACTTTGACCCCCGACTCAGAGAAATATAGACAAGAGATAAGAACTTACCATATGAAAATCAGGGAGGCTCAAGCAGAGTTCTTTGAGAAAAAGATCATACAGGCACAGAACTCCTCTAAAGAGTTATTCAGAGTGGTAAAATTGCTAACCTCAATCACTCTAGATACCAGTTACCACCAAGCCTCAAAGGAGAAGTGTAGCACGCTAGCAACCTATTTTCATAAAAAGGTAGTAGAGATCCACAGCTCCCTGCAGGGGAAGCTGAACAATTCAGCTACACCAGCATTGGGTCAGCAGGTGGCCGTAACTCCTGCCCGTTCCCACTTTCCAGATTTGGACATTGTCATGGCCCAATTAATCATCAAGGGAATTAGACCAGGCTCCCCCCTAGATCCAGCACCCCCATACATTCTGGCAAAGGTCATGGAGGTCCTTTTGCCTTCAATAGTAGACATGCTAAATCTCTCCCTCCAAACAGGCAGAGTCCTTGCTGCCTGGAAACAGGCAATAGTTAAGCCGCTGCTAAAGAAATCTAACTTGGATGCAGCACTACCAGAGAACTTTCGTCCAATTTCATTGCTCCCATTTATCAGCAAAATTTGGGAGAAGCATGTCAACAAAACCTTGTCTCAATTCTTGGAAAATCATCTCCGGTTATATCCTACACAGATGGGATTTCGCCCACAGTACAGCACGGAATCCACCCTACTAGTAGTAACAGAAGAATTAAAGATGACTCTTGATCAGGGGGGAATCGGCTGCGATACTTCTGTTAGACCTGAGTGCAGCATTCGATACGGTTGACTATGGGCTGCTGGCACACAGATTAAGTCAAAGGGGCATCCAGGGTAAAGCACTGGAATGGCTAAGATCCTTCCTGGAGGAGAGCTCCTTCTAGGTTATGGAGGCCAATTTCCTCTCTGATAGAAAGCAATTGACCTGCGGCGTACCACAGGGCTCGTCACTAAGCCCAACGTTGTTCAATGTTTATATGCAGCCACTGGCTGACATTGTGCAGGAATATGGCATCTCCATTATCTCCTATGCTGACGACACCCAATTGGTGGTGTCACTGGACTCCAGGACCAATGGGGAGGCAGATCAGCTGGCCCCCTGTCTGGAACAAGTAGTTAACTGGATGACAGGAAGCTGTTTAAAATTAAACAGAAATAAGACCGAATTGATGATCCTAGGGAACGCAGGGATATCCATGCCCCTAGTAAGTTGGCCACGCTGCTTAGGGAATGCCCCCGTTCCCAATACAACCATTAAGAATCTGGGCTCTTGGTTGGATAGGGAGCTGACCATGGAGACCCAAGCAAGGTGGGTGACAGGCACTTGCTTTGGGCTTCTAAGATTGCTCCGTAAGATCCTCAGGCTCATCCCTATACAGCTAAGAAAAATGGTAATTCATTCCCTGGTTACCTCACGGCTGGATTACGGCAACCATATTAATTTTTATTTAGGCTCACCTAAATATGTTATCAATAAGTTGCAGGTAGTCCAGAACGCAGCGGTCAGACTTCTGTGCCATATTCCTATGAAAGAATCAGCAGTGGCTCATCGTAGGAACCTACATTGCCTCCCGATTGAGGCGAGAATTAGGTTTAAAGCACTCTGCCTAACACACAGAGCAATAAACAACAAAGGGCCCAGTAAGATTAGGACTCTGCTGTGCCAACATCTTCCCAGCAGATGTCTGAGGTCCGGCTCTGAGCGCCTGCTAAAAGCCACCAGAGTAAAAAGGGCCAGATGGGGGGGAAGAGCTTTTTCCCACCTCGCGCCCAAGTTGTGGAATTCACTTCCGCGGGAGATCAGATTCACAGTTTCTGAGGCAACATTTAGAAAAAACTTGGATGCTCACGAACTGTAACTAAGCCCTTCCCTGCTTGCGAGCGTTCCATCAGTTTATCTGCCTAGAGCTGGGAAGCCTTCGGATAGCCACGCGCTCTATAAATCCTTTTAACGTTAACATTAACATAGAGTAGGCTCTGTTTAGGTAACTTAGATTTACTCATGCCTAGGCAAGAGGAATGCAAATCATATTCTGATCATCAGATCCTGTTTTTCATTTTCTGCATTGCCATTGCTGAATTTCTCGTATGTTTCCTGTTGACGAGACTTAACTGTGTTAGACGATTTGGCTGCCAGTAGTGATTCTGTATTTCAACATTGTATTTGAGATTAGTGTACATCAGCTTGGCTTTGAATTGTAAAAAATCTATACTTAATCTCATTTACCGACTTTGGGTCCTTGCTGTGTAGCAAACCTGACTATACTGTAAATTGAACTTGTGGGTAATGTTAACTATTCTTTAGGCTCCTAAAAAAGGTCAGTTGCAGGGAAATTTGAATGAAGGGCTCAGTGCTCTAGCACACTCATTGGAAATGCACATATAGCAATAAATGTATGATCATGTTCAAAAACAAAAGGTGCAAAATCAGTCAACCTATTGTACATCATAGAAAGTCTTAAATTCCAGTGTCAATTCAATTAATTTCAATTTGTCAATAATACTGTGGTTGAATTATTAAGCATGCTACAGGATAAAAAAGAAATTGAACAAATCGTAAAATGGGTACAGATTGGTGCGGGTAGATAAGGGTCTTTGGTCCAGTAAAGTGAGATTGTCTTTAGTCCAATAAAGTGAGATGGTCAGAGACAAATGTATGGCAATACTCCATGTACTTTGTCCTGCTAATTATGTTAGTGAGGTAAGTTTGGATTCATTGACATTGGACAGCAAAGAATTTCCAGTAAAGTTTGAAGGGCATTTTACCATACGACAAAAATGAGGATGTAATGGAAGTGAAAGGGTTGCATAGAAATTAGTAAGTAAATAGTAATGAAACTGAACAAATAACTATAAGCATAACTTGTAGCAAGGAAAATAGAACAAAAAAACAAACAAAAAGAATTCAGAAATACTATCAGTATGAACTACCAGAGACATAAAATACAGGCCACACATGTCTGCAGATATGCTGTGAATAAGGAGGGCAACTTGAAGATTGTACGGGTAGTCGGTAATGCGGTTAAGGAAATGGATAAGTATTATGAGACGGCAAACATATTTAATGACAGAAATAAGTATTATACACAATGCCCCAGGAGTGCAACAGTCATTTGCACCAGGTCTTTGCACCCTGGGGCACAATGACATTACAGAGGGAGGACGCAGGCAGTTCAGCTCCTCCTGTAATATAGATAATGCCAATGCTACATCTGCAAAGCGTAGTTCCAAGGGGAATGCAGTCCTTTGCATGGTGACTTCATGCCCTCATTTGTGTGGTGATGTAGCGCCATGCAAATGAGGAAATACTTAGCCCTTGCACCCACAACATATCACAAATGCAGACACAGAGGTAAAAAAGATAGTTAGGGCATCTCTTGAAAGTCCCCGTTATGAGGGGCACACTGGGGTTCCTGGGACCGCCAGGCATCCCCTTGCAAGCAGTCACTGGCTGCACCTGCCAGCAGGTGAATCTCTGCCCCCTTTGAAATGCAGGTTGGGTCATGGCCCATAGTGAAAGGCAATCCGATGGCTTGAAAGAGCAGGTACCTCTTTCACTATTGTGCAGTTTCTAGTGCAGGTTCGTGCCTGCATTTGTAACAGCTCACTCACTGTAATAGGGTGTCCGTCACAACCAGTTAAAGGGGCCCTGTGGCAGAGACCTGGGAAGTGCAGTCTATATGTGCGGGCTGTGGAGTGCATTAACAGAAGCAAATATTTTGAATGTAAATGTGGTTCAAGGATACAATTATAATCATGTGCAAGATGCCTGTCAATGGTAGTTTCACAGTAAACTTACAAATTTGTGCAAATTGTCTTTTAATAGCAATTTCCGTTTTGGTTTATGGACATTTCCCACATTTGAGCCATTGAGGTCTAGTAATCACCTGAACATATAAAGTGTGGGTAGGGCCTCACTTGTGTTGGCCCCAGGTCCTCTTTGGTTTAAGTTTAAATAATTTGTATTAGTTTCATTAAATAGACCTTGGTGCAATAGTGACAGGCATATAATACAGATCATAAATGATGTACACTACATATACAGTTATTTGCTTTAAAAAGGTATACAGATAATTATAATAAATAGATTAAAATGTAGATTAAAAAGGAGAAATACCCAGATAACTATGATTTACAGATTTAAGCAATATATCTCATATGACATGCATCCACAAGCATTCACGCATATTTGAACTATTATAAATTTCATACATTTCTTAGGTCTACTAAAATGAGTACAATAAAACTATAACATCAATCCCCCCCACACAGTTACCCACTAATCAAGTAAGTCCTCTTTGATTTATCATTTCATTTATGTTTTCTTCTCAGGTACAGGGTCTTATTAAAAGATATGAGCCGTTTCATACTAGTCTCTCCTGCAGACTAGATGTCAAAGTCAGAATTTCAGTAAAATGAGAAACTGCTTCCCTTCTTTTGACCAAGGAATAGTTTTGAGGCAGCATTTTGATCAGCTTGTCATTGCTGGTAGGGGTCAGAGAGAGAAATGTCTTAATACAATTTGAATATATTCACAACCATGGCCTTACAAAATTCTGGGACCCACCGGCACACATTTTTGGTGACAGGCAATTATTTGACTTTGACCCAAAGCAAGAGTGGGAACAACATGCAAGTTGGAAAGAACAAGAAAAGAAAGACAAAGCGTAGCAAGTAATAACCTGCAAGAGTGAGACAAAGGGGCAGGGAGTGTCTGGTGATGGATGAAAGTGGCATAAGGAAGCATAGAGACACAGCAGCCTTGGTGTACAGTACCCAGACCTTTGGTAGCGCCATCCGCAGGCTTGTGATTAAAACTTTGGGCCAACACTTATTCTTTTACAAATTAACCACTATATAACTGTAAGCATATTTTGCAGCAATGATGTCTGAAGAGGGCTCCCTGACCAGAGCACTGGTGTAGGGGTTAAAATTCTCCATCACCCTTAGATTCCCTTTTCTTCAACCACTGGTCATATATGGCCATAAAGCATAAAGGGCCCAGCTTTTTGAATGGAGAAGTAGGCATCTGACACGGAAGGACCTCTGTTTACTTCACGCTTACCAGATTAGACCACTGGGCACACATCAATTCTTCCACAAGTTGAAGCCTCAAATAGGTGGAAAGCAGATTGCAGATGCTCTTGCGGTACAAATCAAGATGATTACACTTTTAGTAGTGTGTCTGTCTTTACAGAATTACTTTTAAACCATTATGGTGACTCATACCTGACAGCCAACTAAATTGTTAAACAACTAATTTGCAAATATGTTGATTTAATACACGTAAATGGAAAGGAAGCAGGGAAAACATCTACATAGATATAAATTAATTTTTTTCATATTTTTTTAATTAAATACCCAAATTTAAAGCATTGGACATGAGAAGAGCAAGGTAAGATTGCTTTAAACCACAGAGGCTGTGTGTTTTCAGGCATGTTTGTTATTCCTTTATGTCTGGCCCTCCAAGGAGACTGTTCTTTCAGGGCCAAGTATCGCAGGTATTCAACATCAACCGTCAGTAAATGAGCACCTATTGATGCTAATACATTATTTCTGTTGTTTTTTGCTACAACACAACTAGGTGTCAAGGAAATATAATATATCTACTGTATATGCAGATGCCATTGTGGAGTGTGGTGAGGATCATGAATCACTAGAGGCAAGCCCTTCACCTTCCTGGAAAATGACAATAATTAGCATATTACACTCTGCACATCTGCATATATTGTTATATGTAATGAAATATTTCATGTGCATTTGTTTAGTAAAAAAAAGGAATGTAAAAAAGGCATGATGCAAGGGGTTACATTTGTACAGTAAGGTTAAATCACATTGAAGAGATGTTTATTAGGAGAGTTGTGTCCATGTGTACAGTAATTGTAACATGCATCTGTGAGGCATTAAACAGTGCTGTTCTCATGTCAGTTTCTCTCTACTATGGTAATAAATAAATAATAAATGTGATGTTTGCACTGTAGGAATAAATGTGTGGACTTGCACCTATTAATGAAGTTGCTCTAAGTAATGTGTTATTGGACCACATTCATTTAGAGAGAGAGAAGAAAGAAGCCTTAGTGTGAATGTGATTGTGAGTGTGAGTGTGAGTTTGTGTGAGTGTGTGTGTGTCCCACGGAGGGTCTCATTAACAAAGAATTGGCATAGGGCAGTGCCACAAATCATTCTGCAGTGTTGCCATATGCCAATTCAAAAGGTCAGGAATGCACTGTATTTACAAGATACAGTGCATTCCTGACCTTTCAGCCAGTGCCGGCGCGCAATTGCCACCGAGCACCAACGCAAGTACCCTTGCACCATGATGCAAGGGTGTCTGTGTTGTTGTCATGATTGTGTTTGTGCAGGAAGGGGCACCTTCCTGAACAAAAACAATCACAAGAGGCGTTTTCCTCGCTCTATGTATGCTACATTCAGCACACGTGGAAAGAGGAAAAAACTAGGTGAAATATACACATTTCTCCTCGTTACGCCTTTTCTGGGGAGGCGTACGTTTTGGATGATACCCCAGGTTTACGTGATGTTGTAAATCTGGGACAGTGTCAAAATACATGGGTGCTGAGTGGTAACACCCATAGCAACGCCCAAGGAACGCCTCCTTGACGTAGCTGGGAGAAATGAGCCCAAATTTAGAAAACCAACTTACTCACTGTGTTAGAATAGCACTTTAAAATGCTTTGAATGCTGTTGCAATATTTACGTTAGGAAATGACCCGTACGAAAAAGTGTAAATGCATTATGTTTAGAATCCTAGTAAATAAACTGTGAAAATACATTAGTTAATCACATGTAGGATTGGGAATATTCTTAGAATGTTTGTAAATTAATGCATGTTTCAAAACGTTTTGCACAAGGCAACCATTTCTTAATGTGTATTTTAACAAGGCCCAAAGTCTTTTCACTCAACTCTTTCTCACAGTCACATGAATAAGACATTTAGTAAAAACTGCTAAGCGTTAGTGACATCCTTTAGAAATATGCTGACTATAACCGTGTTCATCCAGCTCCTCACCCCATGTTAGATCAAATGTTACATTACAATGAGTTTATTAAAACTGCTTATGTTAAACGATGACTCAGAGACTTTAATGCTTATGTTAAACGATGACTTAGAGACTTCAATGAATGCTGTTTCTGAACAACATTGATAGTTGCTTTCATAATACTGAATAGCTATTGTTCACACATCAAGCTCATAGTGCATCCTTTAGCTTAGGTAAGAGAGTTCTCATTAGAACTTTCGCTCATGTAGAAATGTAGTAACAAATGCATGGATCATGGCGACGAGAGCACAGACTGTGGGAATCGGAAGAAGAAGCATTGTATGACTGATGACACCAACTTGTGAACTATACTCATTGGATATCGACAGAGGACGCCTACAGAATTGTTACAAAAGTATGAATCTATACTAATGAGTGTTACTAGCTAGTTTAGTCAGAGAAACACTTTTTCACTTTCCATACATCCCATGCCTCCTAATTTATTTTCTAGTGATCCTGCTGCTGGATCTTTCCTTGCTCTGAGATTCTTCTTTAGGGAGGGTTGATTTTCTTTAACTTTTCCCTGAGGCTATTGATTCATTTTCATTTCTGACCTTTGGATTATTAGTGATCAATGCTACTGCAAGGATCACATTTTTATTTATAGTTGGTACTGCAGCTGTACAGAACTCGGCTGAGTTTCCAGAACTACTCTTTATGAGAGGTTCATCTCCTACTCGCTCTTCTCCAGAAAAACTCTTCATGGGTTCTATCTAGAATAGGTCCTTTAGTTAGTTTACGGGTTTCTTTATGGAACACTGTGTATTTTTCTCTTGCTGACTTCTAACCAAATCTATTTTATATTTCTGTAAACGTACTAAACTGAATAAACATAATTAGAGATTTCAACTTTATGCTAAATAAAGGTTTTTGAAACCTTCACCAACCTCTCAAGTCAAGTCAAAAGAGCTTTATTTGATTTCAAGTATGATAATCATAAAAGCACACAATTAAATACATTCATAAATTTCTACTAAAATGTATAAAATCCAACAGCAAAAAACATGTAATAAAAGAGAATATACACATTTTAAAAAGACAGAATGGTGTTTTTGGATACATTATTCATACCAATTTATCGTACAGAGATAGAGTTTTCCTTTCTCTTATAGCACCCCTAATAAATAATGAGACAGCAGAACAAATATGGTCAGGCTCAAGGCTACATAAAAACTTGTAAGCTTCCTGATGAACTAAACAATTCTTAGATTGTAGTACTGGGCACAGTAAGCATTTCCTGGGAGTGCAATAAAATTTCCTAGAATAAGATAAAGTGCATTGTTGTTTGGGCAGAGACTCCGTTACACAAGCATCTAGGATGTCGATTAGACCATGCGTCTCTTTTTGAGATAGCTACAAGACGATGTGCGATGCCTAGTTGGAGCCTTGTAAGATAAAATCTTTTTTGGACATCAAAAACCATTACAAGATATCCCTGCAACCCAGGGTGCATAGGTCCATCAAGGAATGTTGTTACAGACACTTTCTGTCTTTCCTTGATTTCTCTCATGGCTTCTTGTTTATTCGTAATAATGGCTTTGATTTAATTCTTTCCAAACTGCAAAATATTAGATGGGTTCTTAATTTTAAGATCTGCATCAATTTCCTGCATTAGCCTATCAACCTGAGCCAACCAGGGGATTTTCTTATAATGCTCAAGGGTGAGACAGTCGGTAATGACTGCTCTAGAAAAGTTCGTACCTGTTTTGCTCCAGATGATGCACCAGCCAGTTATCACACTCAGATCAATTATATACTCCATGAAATTGCGATTCTCCTATTACCATGACCAGAGAATCTAGATTTCATTAAAGACACGGAGGTACAGCAAGAAGCCTAGCCAGGAAGAGATTTTCTTGAATTTGTAGTGCAGTGTTTCCCCTTACCCTCCAATGTGTTGCTCCATAAGTAGCTACTGGAATGCATTTGCTCTTATAAAGTTGAAGCATTTCTCGGATAGGCTTGTTTCCAACTTTTCTTGCAAACCTGAACAAGGCCTCAATTGATCTTACAAACTTCAAAGTTGCTAATTCCAAGTGAGGGTTTCATGAACCAGAATTTGAAAAGAGAATACCCAAATAGGAGAATTTATCGTCTTCTAGTAATTTATGACCCCTGACTGTATTTTCTTTTTTGGCCTGTTACTTCCACATACCATAGTATAAGTCTTAGGTAGCCTCTCATCATTGACTGATCGCCAAATCTAAATGTCATTGATGGTTTGATTATTTTGAAAGAGCTCTAATTTCCCTACGGAGTAAAAGGTCAGTTGATCTCTCTGGAGCCACAAGGATTCTCGCCGGCAACATTTGTAAGTGGGTGTATATTAAGATTGAACCATCATGGTGAGTCCTTGGGCTCCCGCATTTTCTGGTAGCATAATTGATGGTTTAACACCCAGAATAGAGCTCAAAATGTAGCCCCTTAATAGACGAAGGAGGTACTTTGGTCTTTACAACTCCTTTAGGTGCTTATGAATTACCTGGAAGTGGAGACGGAGGATTAGCAGCTTGAATTGAGCAATTGACTTGGGAAAGAAGGGCAGAGGATACAGAACCTCCGAAAGATGCAGAAATCAAAAAGGACAAACCTCTAAATATTCCAAAATTAAAAATTGATCTGGAGGAATTAATTACAGGATGCCTAGATTTTGATCATTTGGATCAATATGAAAGATCTAAACTGATCTATCTGCGTAAAGAGATTACTCGAAGAGCAGTTACCACACACAATCATTTGGCAGGAGTGGCAAGGAAATATGATGTGGATCTTACTAATAATGTGAACTTACATCAAAATTACAGGGTAGCATTAGATGATCAAGCAATTGAAAATGTGAGAGTTGCAGGGATGCAGGTACACATCATGGAATTGATTAAGTGCATTCACAGATGAAATTAGAACTTAGATGGGCAAGAAAACATGAAAAGAAAAAGAAGGAAACCAAGGGAAAACAGAATGAAGTAAGGGAGGTGACTGAATATCCATTAAGGGAAGTAGTTAGAGGTACTGTGCTTATGTACATATTTCATCAAATAGAGATGACTTGACTGCATTTACAAGCAATTTCCCAAAGCTGAGAGACAACCCTGTGCAGTAGTAGGATCAGATGGAAAGGTTTATTAAGATTTCGAAAGTGTTGTGGTAAGATTAGGATACATTGTTTGACATGGTGATTCCAGCAGATTTGTGGTCAGAGTGGAAGATATCTGTACAGTGGCCAGAGGCTGAGCCTAAGAGAGAAAAGGGGACAGGTGCTCTGTCACCAATAGTGGTGGAAAATTTCGAGGCAGTAATAGATTTTCTGAAAGAGAAAATTCTTCCAAAAGATATCGATTGGCTGAAAATTAAAAGAATGACTCAGGAGCCGAATGAAATGGTTCATGAAAATTACGAAAGGTTATTGCAGGTTTTCAAACAGCACAGTTGAAGCAATAACCCGAAGAGAAGGATATGGGGATTTTTGTGTCACAATTCGTTCTAGGGTTGAAACCTGAAATTAGTTCGCACATTACGCAAAATATTATCTGTTGGCAAACAAAATCACTTGATGAGATTCTGCGTTATGCAAAATATTGCAATGATGAATCGGACATGAAGCAGAGGAGAATTGAGGAGAAATTCATGTTGGCTCAAATGAAGTTAGCTCAGTAGGGGTTTCAAAATCCGTTGTTGGCTGGAAGGCAAGGTATGATGCAGGGAGTTGTTGCTCCACAAGCTGGGTTTGCATCAAATTCAAACGGCATGCGAATGTCTCATGGAAGAGGTAGAGGTGTTCCCGCAGGTGTGAGATCTGCTACAGATGTTGTGGCCTTAAAGAAAGTTACTGTCTGTCGCATTTACAATAGGGTGGGGCATTGGAAATGAGAATGTTGATTTAATCCCAACAATATTACAGGACAAGCAAGCACAGAATTCTCAGAGAATTACAGGTCTGAGAATGCACATACAACAAATGCAAACCCCAATTCAGAATCAAAGTCAAATGACACCCATTATAATGGGTCAAATGGGGAATCCCAGAATGAACATAAACCAATTGCTGAAATCAAATCCAAATCAAGGTCAAAATACAAATTCAAAATTTGAGTCAGGACAATTGTCTTTGTATGAATTTGATGAGTTCAGCTCTGATGATTCACAATGACAGTGCCTGAGAGAGGAAGAAGATTGTGTACTTGACGCAGTCTTAGAGGTAGACCAAAGTGCCCCAAAATATAGATGCTAACGTCTATGGTCATGATGTGTCATTTTTGATTGACACAGAAGCTACGTGATCCACAGTTAGAACAGTGGAAGTTCCAGACTTACCTCTTGCGGGAAGAACAATCCAAGTAGTTTGGGTTACCAATAAACAGATGTCAAATCCAATTTCAAAATTTCCAGTCAGAATAGGGACATTTGAAGTGAAACATCAATTTGTGGTTTGTGGTTCAAGCCCAGTGAATTTGTTAGGAAGGGACTTGTTATGTAAACTAAATTGCACAATTTATTGCCCGTCAGACAGTTTTGCTTTTCAAATTTATGATGAGGATGTCGATTTCAAATTGATCATACAAAATGCTGACACAGGAATGTTTACTTTGCTAACTGTTGCTGAATTGCCAGAAGATCTTAGAGCTACTGTAAATGCTGAAGTCTATTATTTTACAGGAAAAGATATCGGACTCATAAAAGGCGTAGAACCAGTACGGGTCGAAATAAAGCCAAATGCAATTTTTCCGAGAATGCTGCCTTATTCATTGTCAGCTGAAACAATTACTGGGATACAACTGATGATTGATGACATGCTTCAGAAACGCATTCTGAGAGAACTAATTGGCAGTCTTTGTAATTCACCTATATGGGTATCCAAAAGCCAAATGGAAAATATAGAATAGTGCAGGACTTTAGTAAAATAAATGATACCGTGGTGCCTTCTTGTCCCATTGTGCCAAACCATGCTGCTGTACTTTTTTTGAATTCCCTGTACTGCAGAAGGATTTATGGTCATTGATATATGTCAGGCTTTCTTCGCAGTGCTCCTGCATGAGGATAGCCAGTTCTTATTTCCATTTGTGTTCCAACAGAGAACAATCACCTGGTGTCGTGTCCATCAAAGGTATACAGAGAGTCCTTCTATTTTCAATCATATTCTAAAGAAACATCTAGAGTCTCACAAATGCCGATTGACTCAGCTTTAATTAAGTATATTAATGATTTGCTGATAGCTTCAGATATGGAAGAAGCTTGCAAAAATGACACCATTGCATTATTGAATCCCCTGGCATAAAATGGACACAAAGTGTCTCCAGGTAAACTGCATTACTGTCAAAAAGAGGTTCATTATCTGGGACACATTATCATGAAAGGAGAAATGAAAGTGTCACCAGAAAGAGTGGAAGCCATTTTACAAATGAATCCACCACGAACACAGAGAGAGCTCAGGATTTTTTGGGGAATGGTTGGCTACTGTTGACAATGGATACCAAAATGTTTCATTGATGGCGAAGCCCCCAATGAGGTTGACAAACCAAGATGTGGTTGATTCAATCCCTTAGGACAATGAATGCACCAAAGCCTTCCTAGAGCTGAAAGATAAATTGTGTCACACCCCAGCTCTAGGAATGCCAGACTATACAAAATAATTTACCTTATTTTGCAGTGAAAGAGATGGGTGAGCACTCTCAGTGTTAAAACAGATGCATGGAGGAGCCCGAAGACCTGTGGCTTACTTTTTTACTACCCTTGATCCTGTACCATTAGGACGCCCCGGCTGCTTGAAGGCAGTGGCCGTGGTTAGTGTGATTCTGGAAAAGAGCAAAAATATAGTAATGGAATATCCTTTAGTGGTAATGGTACCACATTCTGTTGAATTGTTGCTTACTAGAATAAAAACACCATCTGACGCACAATAAACTCAGCAAATGTGAACAGAGTCTGCTTGCACCAGATAATGTTACAATCAGGCATTGTAATGTGTTAAATGTTTCGACTCTATTGCCTGTAATTGAATCAGAAGACAGAAATGATGATTTTGATCATGATTGCCTAAGTGTCACTGAACTAATCACGAAACCATGTCCAGACATTAAGGATGAACCTCTAATTGAGCCTGACTATGTCCTATTTGTTGATGGTTCATGCCTGCGAAGTAATGAAGGCACACTAAGAGCAGCATATGATGTGTGTACTATAAGGATGTGGTTGAAGCCTCCTTTCTGTTTTTTCCGCACACATTGCAGAATTAGCTGCCCTTATCCGAGCCTGCAGTTTAACTGCTCAATTGAGAGTCACTATCTTTATGGACAGTCCCTATGGTTTTGGTGTAGTCCATGATTTGGGGCAATCATAGATGCGAAGAGGATTTTTGACTTCCACAGGTTCTCCCATCAGGAATGGAAAATATGTGAAGGATCTGCTGGAAGCATTGGAGCTGCCCAAAGAAATTGCTGTGGTGAAATGCACAGGACACCAAACAGTCAGTGGATACATTGCCATAGACAACAGATACGCTGACTCTGTAGCGATGTTTTGTGCCCTTTTAGCATGTACAACAAATGAAGATTTTTCAGTAAATGATGATTTTGCTTGCAAATCTGATGACGAGAGTGCTTTCGCAATGATGATGGGCATAACTGATGCTTGGGAAGAATTAAAAAGAGTACAGGAAACTGTGACAGAAGCTGAAAAGAATGGCTGGATCAGAGCAGGCTGTACTAAAAATGCAAATGATATTTGGATGTCGGGGGATGGGAGACCAGTGTTACCAGACAGCTTGTTGCTTCCAATGGCCAGGCATTACCACGGATACACATATTTAGGGAGAGATGCAATGGTGAGGCTTTTCAGACAGAGTTGTTTTAATCCAAGATTTCAAATGATTGATGATGAGAGTTGTAGGAGTTGTCACATGTCAACAGCTGAATGAAGGGAAAAAGACACCAGCCAGAGGCACACATTTAGGAAGATCGGATGGTCCTTTCAAGATACTACGGATGGATTTTATTGAGATGCCTGTTCGAAATAGGCTGAGGTATATACTTGTGATTACCTGTGTATTCTCCTGATGGGTGGAAGCCTACCCAACAAGGAAAAATGACAGTCTTACTGTAGCAAAACTGTTATTGCGAGAAATAATACCTAGGTTCGGAATGCCGGTCCTTCTTGAGTCAGATAGAGGGACACACTTCAATAACGAAGTGATGAACATGCTATGTGCTGCATTACAGATTGAAGAAACATTACACTGCAGTTACAGACCAGGAGTGTCAGGCATTGTTGAACAAATGAACGGAACAATAAAGTCCAGGTTGGCAAAAGTATGTGCTTCAATATCACTAAAATGGCCAGATGCATTACCAATGATACTGATGAGTGTTTGATGCATTCCATATAAGAAGACAGGACTGTACCCACATGAAATACGCATGGGAAGAGCCATGAGGTTACCTGTTGTTCAAATCAACGTCTTAGTGCAGTGGTCCCAAACTTTTTCGACCTGTGGCTCCCTTGACCTAATTGGCAGTTGGCCGTGGCTCCACACCATTTTTTACCGGTGGGGGGATGTAAGCCCGACCTCGGGAGTACTTCCAGTTTTCTCCCTGAAATTAATTGGGATGAAGCCGATGAAGGTATGTAAAAAAGACAAACTACAAGCCCAAGAATGCACTACTAAAAGCTAAAAAAAGAGCCAGAGAGCAGCTATATGCGTGCCTGTTCTGTGCATTAAGGGAAGCTTGCATTGTTGCAACCTCTGCTGTATCTGTTTTATGGTCAGTTAATGATGCTTTGTGAAACTTTCAATTATGAAAAAGCCTGCTAAAAGCATCTTCTATTGTTTCTCCACCTCTTGTTGCTGCATTTCCTCTTCAGACATTCTTTTGCTTCCCTCTCTCTGCCTTCATGTCCTGCTCCCCTTTTCTTCCCCTTTGATTCTTTCACACTTTGTTTTACCCCTGTGTATTCCTTCTTCCACCTACTGCTTGCCCTAGTTTTCTCAGACTGAAAGTCTTGGTGTCACTTTTAGTTTCCTGTATTTCTCATCCCTCTGCACACTCATCTTCCCAGAAATAAAACACATGTGGCCCAGTCTGGGGTGATTTAGCAGCCTCTCCGATGCCCAGGTTGCTGCAGTCTGAGCTGAACTTATATCAGCGCTGCCATGTCTCGTCTGAGATAGTAAGGAAGCGCTAGCTAGTGTAAGAAATAGGGTAGTACCAGTTCCAGATAAGGTACTGATACTCATTTAATTTGGGAGGCCTCTTGTACACCATACCTGCACCAAGAAAGTGTTGAGCTATAAGACTGTCACAAGAGAACTACTACTTTTTGCAACTATTTTAATCTAAATGAATGTGAATGCAATATGTTCATCTTTTATGCTGCATGGCTAACAAGAAAGATCAATAAGTATATATTGACATGAGTAGCACAATCTCTCTGAATAATTTATTGAACAGCTAGCAGCTAATCAGAGTAAACAGCTTCAAACATCACAGAGTTTTGAGATATAAAATAGAGCTTTGAAGTTCAGCCTTCCTTAAGCAATGAAGAGGGATTAAAAAATAATTTTCTTTGACTGAAGATTAGCACAGAGGAGCAGTCTCGTTTTGGAGCTGGTGACTACAGTCTCCAATTGTCACTAACCTGGAGAAATATGCGGAGGGAAGAATGAGAAACGGCTTTCACTGAGGCTGAAAAGGAAACAGGTTATTTCAGTTTTATGACATGCTTCTTGTCCGGCCTTGGCAGAGGGTCACACTGGGGCCGGGCAATTAATCCTGGCTGCAATGCGGCCTATTTCCACAGCGAGTTTGCCCACTGAAATTTCTGGCTTATAAAATCCAGTGCGCGTTTCTTCACACAAACAAAGTGCGGGAACAACAGTCAGCAATCTTTATCTCGATGAAAATGTCACGAGTCCGTGTTTTCCCCCCCGACATGACTCTTGTTCCCCAGGAAGCTTTACTGCACCAGAAATGTCATACATATGTACTTGTTTGGGTAATTTTTTCTGCGAGCCGCTGTGTTCATTAAGGATGCTGTCCTGTTTGGCAAGACTGCAGACCACTGCACATTTTCAAACAGTAACCGTTCATTTTTGTCCCTTTCAAACTCGGCATGTGAAAATAAAAGTCAATAAGCGAGCAGTGTCAGCCCTCTTACCTACTTGTAGTGAAGAGGTTCCCCAGAGGCGAGGCAGAACACGGGCAGCAATAACGCTCGTCAATCATTGCTGCATATCCTGAGGCTACTACGTGAAAGCAAGTACGTGCGTATGGCGGCAGTGCACTCTTGGGCCAAACCATGTTCCGGGATTATGCAGGAGGCATTTGTCACTCCCCCCTGTTTTGTGCTGCGGTTGGAATAAGCTTCACTTGCAGGCTTCAGGCTGAAAGGTAGGGTGTCAAAAGATGCATAATTTTTACGGGCGCACATTCTCACAACAACATGATTCCAAGCTTCCTCAGCACATGGCCACATGCTATCTTTCCCACATCGTGCGCGGCGCCCCTGGCTACTCTTAACGGCGCACCAGGGCGCCGCGGCGCACAGTTTGGGAACCACCGTCTTAGTGAATATCACGGATATTATTATGGACTACTGCAAGGCCCTTGCAGATGTGGTTTGTTCTGTCTCTCATCAGGTGTCAGCTGCTACACCAGATCCTCATCACAAACATTGCCACAAATTCAACCCTAGAGATTGGGTCATTGTCAAGAAGCACATTCGGAAGACTTGTCTTGAACCCAGATGGAAAGGCCTCTACCAAATTTTTGATCACAACAAACACTGCTGTTAAATGTGCCGTAGTTCCAAACTGGATTCATGCCTCGCACACCAGAAGAGCGAGCAATCCAGAAGAAGCAACGCTGGTCTATGATCCCGAAAGAAGAGCACTAATGGTTGCAACACCGGTGGAGAGACCAGTCGGACCTGAAGCACCTGCAGGAGAGCAGACAGGAATACACACAGAAGCACAAGGAGAAGTAAGGGGTGAAGACAAAAGAAGAGAGCAGGTGCCTGAAATAACACAAAGTGGGATTGAAGTTTCCAGTGAGGGAGAAGAAAAGACTGAGTTAACAAGTTAACAGAAGAAAGAGAAGAACAAAAACTAACTGAAGGAACAAGTACCAGAATGAAAAGACGATGTTAACAAATTGAGTGGCAAAAAGTTCTAGCAAAGAAAGACCAAAGAGGAGTCTGTCCATATCATGAATTCCAGAAGTTGTGCCTGAAGAAAGTGAGACAGAAGAAGAAAACTAACTCAATCCAAATCATCAAGACCTGAGAAGATCCAAAAGAACACGAGCACCTAGTAGAAGATATTCTGGACCTGAATGGTCCTACTACATGAATATTGCACTGAATGTGACTTTAAAACATCTGTGCAAGGTGAATCCTGAACTATTAGAACCTCCCTGAAAACAAAAGAATTTGTTGCAGTTTACATTGAAAAAAAGAGGGTGAAATCCGAGGATGAAGAAAACAGTTATGAACTGTGACTATTAGTGGTTGTTATTTTAGTTATTTGTTTTACAGAAGACTAAACTAGGCCTCAGAAGAAAGTTACAGAAAAAATAGGGATTGCATTATAAAAGAACATGGAGTAGAGTTAAGGATTGTCTATCAGGAAATTTCCAAGAAGAAAGAAAAAAACAAACAAAAAAACGATTTCCTCATAAGCTAACTACTGACTCAGAAAGTTGTGATGCATTAGAAGGCATTGTAAATGCATTATGTGGGTGTTTTTCGTACTAACAGTTATGATCTTTAATAGGATTTTATCTAACTTCAGATCCAGAAACTTCTGGAATTAAAGTTACAAATGTATATGCTCAGAATCTTAGAGATGACACATTTACTAAAACGTTCACAAATTTAAAAAAGAAGGATTAGTCTACAAATGTTTACTCTAGATTAGTGCAAGAATACACAAATGATTCAAATGTTAAGGATTGCAATGTTTGTGCACATTTGCCATCTTCAATTTCAGAAGAAGTCACTTACTAGCACCTTCCTATGTCTTATGCAATCTCCTGTAGTATTTTGCTTTCACTAGTATAGATGCATGGACATTTTTAATATTTTTGTTCAAATTATAATTTAGTGTTGTCACAAGTGCCCCTAAGACAGAGCATGAAATTACACCTGCAAAGGAAAACAATGGACACAGCTTGGTATTATTTCTTCCAGCATTTACCTATAGTGTAGAGGCTTATAAAAATAATTTGACCTGCTTAATGCATCACAAAGAGAAAGCTTACATTATGGCCCTAGAGGAAAGGTACCTGAACATAACCAAGACTGCAGATCAAAATGGAGATGTGTTAGAGAATGCATAGAGAAAGGAGGAGATCGAATTCAGGAAGAAATTGATTTATCCAAAACTTAGATTAAACAATAGACATAAAGGCAAAGTTTGTTTTTATAAAAGACGAACACAAAAATGAACAAGACATGTAGGGACTAGTTGTTGTGAACACACATTCAAATTATTATAGGGAGCATGTCAAATTTTACAGGGAGATGAAAATGTGATTCCTGGGGTATATTATATATGTGGACAAAACGCTAACTGTTCCTTCCCAGTCAGCGTGTAGCAAAAAATCTATTTAGGTATACTAATTCCAAAAATGTATCATGTTACTAGCATAGACGCTTCAACTCTAGCACCATCACGTAGACATAAATGCAATACAGAAAGTGGAGGTTCCTTAATGAGAGATATATTCGGAGCAGTGATACCACCAGTAGGAGTAATACTAAATGATAAAAAGATCAGGAAGCTAGCTAAGGTAGTGAATACAATGACAGCTAGCAAATATGGAGCTTTACTCTTAATTAACACAGAACTATTTTCTATACGGTCTATGGTTTTACAAGATTGTCTGGCTTTAGACATCATTCTTGCTAAGAAAGGAGGGGTCTGCCACATGCTGAAGCTAACTCACTGCTGTTCGTACATACCAGACAAGAGTAGGAAGATTGAAGAGTTTGCAGGGAAAATATCAAATCAGACCAGAATTGCAGGAATTGTAAACACATATGGGCCGATTCCGATCTCGGCCGGAAGCTCACCGAACGGGATTTGCCCGGGAAATATACGAGCTGTGCGCGTTTTTTCCGACCGACTCGTACAGCTATCCGAACGAGCTAGTACGATGCGAATGTACGCGTTGATTCCGACCGACTTGTTTCCGGCTCTGAACCGCTCCGACCGACCCGTACGGACACGACTCGCACCACGCAATGGAGACGTTACCCGACCGAGCCAGTACGATGCGCGCCTCGAACAGCCCGACCGACTCGTACCGTCCAGCTCCAAAGAGCTGTCGGAGCCAGACTTCGGGGGTCCGTGTCGGACCCCCCTTCACTTGTAGCCGCACGAGTCGCACACAGGGGGGACCCATGGGTCCCCTCTACACATGCAAGTATGGTGCGCATCGCACCGACGCATACCCGCTGTAGGGGGCGCCCTTGTTCGCGACGTACCCATTCAGTCAATGGGAGCCCGTGTACCCGTTGTAGGACCGGCTCCTATGGGAATCCGACCAAATCGAGTCCGGCAGCATACGGCCGCATCGTACTCGTTCGGTCGGACTGCAGGAGTCCGGTGCGGTCGGAAATCTCTCCGGGTCCGGCTCGGTCGGAGAGATTTCCGTCCCAGATCGGAATCGGCCCCTAAGTCTGTATGAAAATTTTGGGAAAGGACTAAATACAATTGGCAATTGGTTCTCGATGGCTGAAAAGGGGATAATAAAGGTTATATTAATGCCTATACTAATAATAGATTATGTTTAAAGTTCCTGTATGTCTTATATCTGAACTGCAAATATTTCTTGCGCAAAAGACGAGATGCTTACCAACGAAACCATTTCAAAAAGGATATGGGTTTAATGGGGATAATGAATGACGATTATATGAAAACATTACAACACACGAGCGGGATAAAAAGGAAATTGCGGGATACACTTAAGGATGAAACCACATTTTAGGTTGAAATTTGAGAGTGAAACCAAATTATATTGACGATTTACATCAGCAAAAGGGAGGGAGTTCGGGACAAATGAGCACGAAAACCAACCTACTCACTGTGTTAGAATTGCACTTTAAAAATGCTTTAAATGCTATAGAAATGTTTACATTAGGAAATGACTCATAGGAAAAAGTATAAACGCATAATGTTTAGAATCCTTGTAAATCAATCAATCAATCAATCAGGAGTTTGTTAAGCGCGACTACTCACCCGTAAGGGTCTCAAGGCACTGGGGGTGGGGGGGGGGGTGCAGGTTCCAGTCCATCAAGGAGGGGGTCTGTCGAAGAGCCAGGTTTTGAGGTTTCTTGCGAAGATGGGAAGCGATGTTGTCTGTCGGAGGTGGAGCGGAAGGGCGTTCCAGGCTCTGGTCGCAAGGAAGGAGAAGGAGCGGCCTCCCGATCTGGTATTTCTGGTGCGGGGGACCACGGCGTAGGAGAGCTGGGCTGATCGTAGGGTCCTTTGGGGTGCTTGGAAATTGAGTCGGCTGTTCAGGTATGCTGGTCCGGTGTCGTGGAGGGCCTTGTGTGCGTGGGTGAGCATCTTAAAGGTGACTCTGGCCTCGATGGGGAGCCAGTGGAATGTGCACAGGTGCTGGGAGATGTGGCAGTGTCTTGGCAGGTTGAGGACCAGTCTTGCGGCGGCGTTCTGGATGTTCTGTAGCTTGCGGGTGAGGTTTTTGTTTATTCCGGCGTAGAGTGCGTTGCCGTAGTCGAGTCTGCTGGTGACCAGGGCATGAGTGACGGTCTTTCTGTGTTCGAGGGGGATCCATTTGAAGGTCTTACGTAGGAGGCGGAGGGTGTGGAAGCAGGAGGACGAGACGGAGTTGATCTGGCGGTCCATTTTGAGCTCGGAGTCCAGGATGATTCCCAGGTTGCGTGCGTGGTCCGTGGGGGTGGGCGGGTTTCTGCGGGGGGGCCACCAGGTGTCGTTCCAGGCATCAGGGTTTGGGCCCATGATGAGTACTTCTGTCTTGTTGGTGTTTAGTTGTAGGCAGCTGTTTTTCATCCATTTGGCGACGGCTTCCATGCCTTCTCAAAAGTTGTGTCTGGCGGTGTTGGGTTTGTTGGATAGGGAGAGGATGAGTTGGGTGTCGGCTGCGTATGACACGATGTTGAGTCCGTAGGTTCTGACGATGGGGGCGAGTGGAGCCATGTAGACGTTGAAGAGTGTAGGACTGAGGGAGGACCCCTGAGGGACTCCGCAGGTGGTTGGTGTAGGGTCCGAGAGGAAAGGGGGGAGTCTGACCCGCTGCGTTCTGCCGGAGAGGAAGGAGCGGATCCATTCGAGGGCCTTGTCCTGGATCCCTGCGTTGAGGAGTCTGCATATTAGGGTGCGGTGAGAGACTGTGTCGAATGCCGCTGAGAGGTCGAGGAGGATGAGGGGTACTGTTTCTCCTTTGTCCAGTAGAGTGCGGATGTCGTCTGTTGCGGCAAGGAGGGCGGTTTCCGTACTGTGGTTTTTTCTGAAGCCGGATTGGGAGGAGTCGAGGATGTTGTGCTCTTCGATGAATGTGGCGAGTTGGCTGTTGATGGCTTTCTCGATGACTTTCGCTGGGAACGGGAGCAGGGAGATGGGTCTGTAGTTTTTGAGGTAAATAAACTGTGAAAATACATTAGTTAATCACATGTAGTATTGGGAATGTTCTTAGAATGTTTATAAATTAATGAGTGTTTCAAAAATGTTTGCGCCAAGCAACCATTTCTTAACGTGTATATTAACAAGACCCAAAGTCTTTTCACTCGACTCTTGCTCACAGTCACATGAATAAGATATGTAGTAAAAACTGCTTAGAGTTAGTGACATCCTTTAGAAATATGCTGACTATAACATGTTCATCCAGCTCCTCACCCCATGTTAGATCATATGTTAGAATACAAAGAGCTTATTAAAACTGCTTATGTTAAACAATGACTTAGAGACTTTTATGAATGCTGTTTCCAAATACCATTGGTAGTTGCTTTCATATTACTGGATAGCTATTGTTCACAGATCAAGCTCATAGTGCATCCTTTAGCTTAGGTAAGAGAGTTCTCATGAGAACTTTCCCTCATGTAACTAATGTGGTAACAATTGTATCAATCATGATGACGAGAGTACAGACTGTGGGAATCGGAAGAACAATCATCGTACAAAGGATGAGACCACATCATGAACTAAACTCATTGGATATTGACAGAGGACGCCTACAGAATTGTTACGAAAGTATGGATCTATATTAATGAGCGCTCTAAGCTAATTTAGTCAGAGAGACACTTTTTCACTTTCCATACACCCCATTGCCTCCACATTTCTTTTCCAGTGGTCCTGCTGCTGGATCTTTCCTTGCTCTGAGACTCTTCCTTATGAAGAGTTTATTTTTTTTAACTTTTCCCTGAGGTGACCGATCCTTTTTTTCCGACCTTATTACAGTTGGTACTGCAGCTGTACGGAACTAGGCTGAGTTTCCAGAACTACTCTTTATAAGAGATCCATCTCTTAATCACTCTTCATGGCTTCTATTTAGAATTGGTCCTTTATTTAGTTTACGGGTTTCTTTATGGAACACTGTGTATTTTTCTAATGCTGACTTCTAACCAAATCTATTTTATATTTCTGCAAACTTACTAAACTGAATAAAGATTATTAGAGATTCTAACTTTATGATAAATAAAGGTTTTTGAAACCTTCACCAACATCTCATCATTGACTAATCGTCAAATCTAAATGTCATTGATGTTTTGATTATTTTGAAAGAGTTCCAATTCATTTATGGTGGAAAAGGTTTGTCGATCTCTCCGGAGTTGCAAGAATTCTTCCACAGCGAGATTTGTAAGTGGGTGTATATTAAGATTGAACCATCTTGGTGAGTCCTAGGGCTCCCGCAAAGCCATTCAAGTCCATGCAGGGTGGCTTTGTGTTGCCTCATAGATATGATTGAGAGGCCTGCACTACTGGATCGTCATAAAAAGTGATGATCCAGTGGTGTGGGCCTATTGTAAATGAGGATCTAAAAGCGCAGTTAGATTTGCCTCGGTCAGCTTTATAACCTACCCTACTATCAAAGCACGTGTAGAGTTAGAATAGTAATTACACATTTCATTACAGTGAATGGCATGTTGTATTTTGGGACCCCTCTTTTTTCTCGCCCACTACTTCACGGATCACCCCAAAACTGTTCAGGGTGGAGCTGAGATGAATGAACTTTTTTGGAAGGTTTTGTGCAGATTCGTCAAATGGGGCCAAAGTTATTAGCAAACCAAAAAACGCTCCGTCTATGGAAAAGCAGATCAAACTATAACTACCTAGTGGCAACCGCTAACAAGTAATATAGGGAATATATATTATATATATCAGCAGTAGGTAGTTGTAGTTATGATGTAGTTTCCATTGAAAGAAAATGTTTTCATTTGCCAATAACTCTGGCATCGTTTGACGAATCATTGCGAAATGTTCAAAACAAGTATGATGCTTACTTCAGTTGTTGTCTTGAAAGGGTTGTGGTGATCTGTCAAGTGGGGGCTGTGAAAAAGAGAGGGTCCTAAAATGCGTTTTCCCCATGTTAATTCCTATAGGAACTTTAGACATGGCTACAGCCCGAACTGTTGAACGGAATTATACAAATTTGGTAGTAAGGTAGATGTTGGTCCAGGGAAGTGCCTTTTTGTGATTTGATGTAAATCTATTCAGTAGTATCAGAGTTATTAATCAAAATCTGAATTTGTGTAAATAGGGACGTGGATACTCCGAGGAGCCGACAATCCCCGAGCTCAAATCTGATTGGCTTCCAACACTTCAAACCAGGAAGTGTTGGTAGACATCTTGGGGCTTGAGCCAAGTCCCAGAAAAAACGTTAAAAAATAAGAGAAGGGGGCAGGGTATGAATACCCTGACACCCTAGGCCACGGCAGGAGTCGTGCTGGAGCCATGGCTCCTGCTGAAAAAATAAAAGTGATGTCATCAGTGATGCCACTGACCATGTCATGAGTGATGTAATATATGAGGTCATAAGCAGTGCATTGCGGGGCGTAATTCATAGATAGCTCAGTTAACTATAACTGCTGAATTTCTATGGTTTAGTATGAGTGAAATCTGAGCCCAACTATAACGTCCCTGTGACCTTTGGGTTTTTTCAGTGAATATATATATATATATATATATATATATATATCAATCACCAAATGCCATTTTAGAACTGCCGAACTCCATTGAAGGGGTGCTTCTGTCCGTGCAAATGGCTGCACATCAATATTGTATCCATTAACGTTTCAAAAAGAAACCGGAGCACTCTGTGGGTTGCTACATGAGTAAGGCTCCCTGTTTTCCGTTTTTACTGATTTTTACAGATAAATACAGACAGAAAAACATTTACTTTCCTGTCTAAATGCTGTCAACCATGACTGCAAGGCCAATAGCTGTGCGGATTAAACCGGCAAAGGGGGTTAATAAAAAGGAATTTAAGTAAAAAGACTTAAACAGCAGTTTATGTCTAAAAATGGCATGTTTTCATAGAAGTGCATATTTTATCATCTGAATGTGTTTAAATCATTGAAACCTGGCAGGGATTCAGGCACGAGTGTACATTAACTAGTTAAATAAATGTAGAAATATACACATTTCAGCTTCATTTTTTCACAAAACCTCAAATAAATAAGGATAAACACAGATAAAATGAGCAAAAAATAAATGTGGATATATACAGTCGGAAATGCTAAAAAAATAAATACCATAAAACCGGGAGCCCTATACATAATCCTTTAATCACCAGTAGGACGCATTTCGGCGACAACTGCCTTTTTCAACACTGGTACTAAGTAAAAGGTCATGTGACAGATTTAAATGAAACCCCACTCACTCCCATTGGCTGAATTGTCCTTAACACAAAAAGTAGATTATATATCCTTTATATTGTCCTGCGGCTGGCATGTATTTAATGTTTTTAATGACACAAGTGCGTACATAATAGCTTTAGTGGAATTTCTTAACCAGAGAGGGTTCAAGCCGCACAATACACCCCCTTTTTGAAACGCTGATGGATACAATATTGACGTGCAGCCATTTGCACAGACGGAGGCACCCGTTCAATGGAGTTTGGCAGTTCTAAAATGGCATTTGGTGAGAGATTGATTTAAACTGTCAAAACCGCTGCAGCCACGAATACTTACCCGCCTAAATGGGACCAATACCTGCATTTCTCATAGTCCATCATATACTGCCGAATTGTTTTCGGGTGGGTGCGCCGTTTATGTGGATGGTCTCATGCAATATTTTCAAAACTCAGTCCCCGGGGGGAGGAGGGGAGAAATGTCAGGCATTCATGACCACGAGCTTGTTTCAATTCATTACTTTATTCAACAAGACGCATTTCGGCTTAATGCCTTTGTCAATCGCTGATACACAGAGAACATGGAGGAGACACAGGCTTTTTGAAGTACCCAAAAGGCGTTCCTATTGGAGGGTTGGGGTGAAGTGAGAGGACTACACCATCCAAATACAATGACACATTCAAGCCGTCATCTTGGATGCTGCAACGAAATCAGTAGCATCTCATCATATCGGCTGATTATGACATATCCATCCCGTAATGGGTAAGCAAAAATGCAGTCAATGATTCAAATAACATTCAGCTCCAAGAGCGGTATGGATCCTTAAGTCTCCTCACACAAACAATCATGCTCCGTATGAGCCGCCCCTTGTCTCCATTAGAATTTATTATTATCCCCACCGTTAGTTATAATAGGGCATAGGCGCTCATTCCCACCTGCCCAGATCTGTTATTTACATGTTCCTGCAGCATAATTCATCATAACAAGATCGCCCCTCACCTCAGCCGCAAATACATCCTAGTCAGTCCATAGTTTCCATGCATCCTCCTCCGAATGCGGAGGTTCTGGCAGGCTGCCTAACTCGTTCCACAAATCCGAGTTGCACCTCATGGCTCCCCTGGATAACTTCTTAAAGTGCAGTGGTTCTGGCAGTAATTCCAATACTTGCGTTTCTCTTAGTCCATCAAATACTGCCAAACTGTTTGCGGGTGAGTGCACCGTTCATGTGGATGGTCTCACTCAATATTTTCGAACCTCGGTCCCCCGGGGGGGGGGGGGAAGGACAGGCACTTACTGCATGGGCTTGTTTCTATTCATTAATTTATTCAGCAAGATGCATTTCTGCTTAATGCCTTTGTCAATCGCTGATAAACAGAGAACATGGAGGAGACACAGGCTTTTTGAAGTACCCACGAGGCGTTCCTATTTGAGGGTTGGGGTGATGTGAGAGCACTACACCATCCAAATACAATGACACATTCATGAAGTCATCTCGGATGCTGCAACGAAATCGCTAGTGTCTCATCATATCGGCTGATTATGACATATTCAACCCGTAATGGGTAATCAAAAATGCAGTCAATGATTCAAATAACATTCAGCTCCAAGAGCGGTATGGATCCTTAAGTCTCCTCACACAAACAATCATGCTCTGTATGAGCCACCTCTTGTTTCCATTAGAATCCATTATTATCCACACCATTTGATGTAATAGTATATAGGCGCTCATTTCCACCTTCCCAAATCTGCTATTTATATGTTACTGCAGCATAATTCATCATAACAAGATCATCCCTCACCTCAGCCGCAAATACATCCTAGTCAGTCCATAGTTTCCATGCGTCCTCCTCCGAATGCGGAGGTTCTGGCAGGCTGCCTAACTCGTTCCACAAATCCGAGTTGCACCTCATGGCTCCCCTGGATAAGTTCTCAAAGTGCAGTGGTTCTGGCAGTAATTTCAATACTTGTGTTACTCATAGTCCATCAAATACTGCTGAACTGTTTGCGGGTGAGTGCACTGTTCATGTGGATGGTCTCACTCAATATTTTCAAAACTCGGTCCCCTGGTGGGTGGGGGGGAAGAAATGACGAGCACTCACAGCAAGAGCTTGTTTCAACTCATTAATTTATTCAGCAAGATGCATTTCTGCTTAATGCCTTTGTCAATCGCTGATACACAGAGAACATGGAGGATACACAGGCTTTTTGAAGTGCCCACGGGGCGTTCCTATTGGAGGGTTACGGTGATGTGGAGGACTACACCGTCCAAATACAATGACACATTCAAGCCGTCATCTTGGATGCTGTGACGAAACTGGTAACATCTCATCATATCGGCTGATTATGACATATCCAACCCGTAATGGGTAATCACAAATGCAGTCAATGATTCAAATAACATTCAGCTCCAGAAGTGGTATGGATCTTTAAGTCTCTTCAGAAAAAACAATCATGCTTTGTATGAGCCACCCCTTGTCTCTATTAGAATCTGTTCTGATCCCCACCGTCTGCTGTAATAGGGCATAGGTGCTCATTTCCGCCTGCCCAAATCAGCTATTTCTATGTTCCTGCAGTATAATTCATCATAACAAGATCACCCCTCACCTCAACCGCAAATACATCCTAATTAGTCCATAGTTTCCATGCATTCTCCTCCGAATGCGGAGATTCTGTCAGGCTGCCGAACTCGTTCAACAAATCCGAGTTGCACCTCATGGCTCCCCTGGATAACTACTCAAAGTGCGGTGGTTCTGGCAGTAATCTTAGTACTTGCATTTCTCATAGTCCATCAAGTACTGCCGAACTCTTTGCGGGGGGGGGGGTGCACCGTTCATGAGGATGGTCTCACGCAGTATTTTCAAAACTCGGTCCCCCATGGGGGGGAAGAAATGACAGACACTCACGGGCACAGTCTTGTTTCAATTCAGTAATTTATTCAGCAAGAACTACCGCACTTTGAGAAGTTATCCAGGGGAGCTTTGAGGTGCTACTCGGATTTGTGGAACAAGTTTGGCAGCCTGCCAGAACCTCCGCAGTCGGAGAAGGAAGCGAGGATAATTAAATGCTTTTTGTCCTTACTTTTTTCTTTTTTTTAAATATTTTTCAAAAAATGCCCTAATATAGGCATGATCTTTCACCTACATTGGTTCCCTACAGTACACAATGAGCTCTGAGGGTTGAACGTTATCTAGTCTGTGCGAACACAGGCCTACAATGTACTAATAAATTATGCATGAGCATTCACCAGCTACATCTCCCGCATAATATGTATGTACAAAGTTCACCCCTGACGTCTTCCTCATGTCTAACAAAGACCAATACAAACCATACTGAGGGACGAGACACTTTAGGGTATAAATACACCACATCTTGCCATGGTAAGATAGAGGGAACCGAGACTTCCATGCTGACACACTGACCAGAGACGCTGATGCTCCTGCATGCAGTCGCTCCAGCTGACAGCGGTCTAACACAGCCCTTGCGGGGTGTCCAACTCGAGACCAGGACGGGATCCCACACTCTCTCTATTCAGGTATGGGGGTTTGACTAAATCCTAGAAGGATTCTTGGCTCTTAGACTTTTAGACCTACACAAATGCTAGGTACACTCAGGTATATCTAGTTAGGCATCGTAGGAGTATGCGCACTTTCATAATGCTTTTATATTCATGTATGTATTCATGATTATTGCAATATGGTAGAACTGTTCTATCCCTTCACTTTTATCGTACTGCTGATAATATATCTCTGCTATTGTCTGCGAGTTGCTGCAGCACATATATTTTACACTAGAATAACAACTGTTCAATAAATACTTATTGAAACGCCCAGACTGTTTATTATGTGTAACTCTCTGAGACAAACCGAATAAGTAAGCACGAGTGACTGAGCGAAAAGTAGTACATTGTTTCCACGATTCTGAGGGATCAGGGTAGTCATGATCTAAGGTTGTCAGAAACTAATCTCTCCCCGATAAGAGGAGATTCTAGTGGCACTGTGAGCTAGCTATTGCAAATCCGGCTAACATACGCGGTGGGGGTGCACAGAGCCAGTCTGCCACCAAGCCCACGGTTTATGTTATCCAAACGCGCAGGTCCTGCATGGGTACTATAGGAACTACACGACAATATGTGTACCTTTAGTAAGTTTTTTAGATGTAATAAATATAGTAAATAAAGTGTGCTGTGCTATAAGGTGCAATAATAAGTATTGAGAGTAATTAAATCCATTTAACAAACCAGTGGTGTATTTACCTCAATGAGACATGCATTCTATTTTCCATATAACATGTATTGGGGACTCATATATTTGATCATTAAAAAATAAAAAATGTAAAAATTCATATATAGGATATATACATATATAATTATGTGCAAAATATGTACGGATGATAAAAATGATCAAACATTATATAAAAAGTTCCTTGTTTAAAAAGTTCAACATTTTCAACAATCCGTTTAAGGTTATTTACAATTCTAACAAGATCTCTAACACATACATCAATACATATATCTAGAAACTTCCATTAGTTTTTATCAACGGATCGATTTGCTGGTTAAAAATTCCTAAATTTGACTTTCTCATTTAAGTGCAATGATACTACCCCCTAAAACTATATGATCATCTCCTTCATATTCTTTTCTTATACCTTATACATATTGATGCTCAAATATGAACATATGGAGTTATTGAAATATTACAATTAAGCCCAAGTGGGCAAAGGTAAATAATTTGACTACTTACTGTATTTAAATTACACTCATCTACTCACTGTATGTACTACATTCCAGTCTGTATCACCCCTATTGTGTTTTTCGTTACGCTACATGTTTTGTCTAACCTAATGTGACATTAAAAAGCTTTTGCAATTTAAAACCTATTGAATTTTAAACTTTTAAGTGCTTCGGGGGAGGCTTATTGTCTATAAATTCAATATACTAATGCTAGTTACAGGGGTGTGTGTAGATCTTCTGTTAAAACCTCGTGGGGTTCTGGTGTTCATTTCAAATATGTATCTCGACTCCAATTGTCTTAGCTTTCTTTCCTTATCACCATCTCGTATGTTTACCGGTACAGCATCCAATACACAGTTTCGCCATTATGATATTCTAGAAGTGTTGGGGTACCGGATATGTCCTATCATGATTCCTGATTCTTTTGTATACGGCCAAGATGGTACTCCCTATATAAGCTAGATGGCATTGGCACTTAAGCATATGGATGGTATACTCAGTATTACAATTAGACTGCCCCTTGATGAGTTTTATATGTGATGTAAGTGGTAAGATGTATCGTGTTGTATTTTTTCCATGTTGGCAAGCTTTACACCTCCCACACGTCTGAAAGCCCTTTTTGCTCGTAAGCCATGTTTTTTTTAAATCACTTTTCTACTTTCAGGACTACTAGTTGCTAGGTCCTGTCTCATAGCTCTGGCTCGTCTGAAAGGGATGCCTGGACTACGTGGAGTTACTTTGCCTAATATAGGGCCGTTCTTAATCAAATGGAAGTACTTTTGGATAATTGCTCTTATTGCTTGTTCTTGTTTGTTATGAGTGGTAATGAGCCTGAAGTGTAGATCGATTGATTTGTGTTTCTGTTTGTGTCCTCTCTTAAATTGGATCTGCTCCCTAGGCTTGAATTTTGCTTTGACAATGGAATTTTCAATACATTTACTTGTATATCCCCTCACTCTGAATCTAGTTCTAAGGTCATTAACTGCCTTTCTTCCTCTGTTTCCTCACTGCAGTTACGCCTGATTCTTAGGCATTCCCCATATGGACTGCTTATGATTAGATTATGCGGGTGGAAACTCGAGTGTAACACCGTATTGCCTGCTATCGGTTTTCTGTACAATTTTGTTTCAAGCCTGTTTTTTTTTATGTAAAACATGAGGTCTAAGAAATTTACCTCATTCTTACTCAAAGTACTTGTAAAGTGCATGTTGAGGTCATTGATCGCAATATTATCCAGAAACATTCCGGCGCTTTCTTCTGTGCCCTTCCACACAATAAATAAATCATGGATAAATCGACTCCAACGAATGACATGCTCATCCCACTCTTCGTGGTAAACACCACGGACCACCAGCTCCTCCCACCAGCCTATATTCAAATTTGCACAACTGAGGGCTAAGCAGGTGACCATTGCTGTACCACATATCTGTTGAAACAGCTCCCCATTAAACATAAAAATGTTGCTGTTGAGGCATCTATCATTGATAACAGCATTTTAGTGTGCTGCCATGGATTAAGTGGTCTTGCACCCAAGAAATGACTCACTGCTCTCATCCCATCTTGATGCTGTATGCTAGTGTATAGTGTGGGGAAATCTACTCTAAGTAAGACATAATCTTCTCATATCATATATCCTCTACAGGAAATCTCCCATATCCTGCAAATAGGACAGGAGACTTCTTACAAAGTCCCCCAGGAAGTGGTCAATGTATTTGCGAGTCCTTTCAAAGGCACTACTAATGGCTGAAATAATGGGGCGCCCTGGGGGTTATCCCTATTTTTGTGGATTTTAGGTATCAGGTAAAGTGCCGGTATAACCAGATGATGTATTTCAAAAACAGATACTCTTCATGGCTTAATAGGCCCCGTTCCCTTCAGAGCTTTAATTCGGATTGAAATTCAGCTACAACGGCCTCCATTGCTTGTTTGGTGACTTTGTAATAACAATTCGTGTTATTCAATTGCTTGTAATGTAATGTAATGTAATGTAAATGTAAATCCGTATTTGTAAAGCGCGAACTACTCACCCTTACGGGTCTCAAGGCGCTGGGGGCCGTCGTGGAAATTAAATGAGCTATTGCCCAGAGTCACATGGTGCTGAGCTGAGCTGCCGCCGGGGATCGAACCGTGAGCCCTGTGCTCCGAAGTCAGCTGCCCTGGCAGCTGCACCACACCTCTCCACTCTCCACCTCTCTTGTAGACCTCTGCTATATATTTATCTTTGGCCCTCAGCACAATGTTTCCCCCTTTGTCAGAGTTCTTAATGGCACATTCTGTTTTTAGCTGCAATGTATTAATCAAATCATGGTAGTTTTTCTCTCTTTGATTGTACACACATTTTTATATCACTGTCACTGTAAAGCTTTTTTAATTAATTGATGACAAGGTCACTAAAAATGTCTATGGCATCACGGGACATTGCTGGCATTAATTTAGACTTTGCCTTAAAATTTGTTGATATATCTCCATAGACATCAAGTTGGCATTCTCCAAACCCTCAGTTCTAACATTAAATTCATATCCTATACCTCGAGAGCACTTTGGTCATTCACTTGTCTTCACTGTGCTACAGGTTTATTTTTACTTGGCTGGATCAGGAAAGATTTCTTTAATTTGATAGATCTTATTAGCTTAAAGAAATCTATAAGAATGTGTGTGTAGTTCATGTTCTGGCTTGGGCAGAATGAGAGTCCCAATTTAAGGATGTCAATTTCCTTAGTTAATAATTTAATGTCAGTTAAGTGAATGATGGAATTTTCAGTTTCTTGTGTGGATGCTCCTACTTCTTGACTGGCTTTGTAGCTTTTTACTTGGCTTGGTTGGACTTTCCTGATTCTCCTCTGCCTCTTGCGCCTTTTTCACTTGCTCTTTGCGGCTTGGGATTTTGCTGGTATTGTCGTGGGCAGAGGTTGAGCCGCCTGTCTTGTCGTAAAAAAATCCAACTCCTCTATTACTGATGGAATTGCACTCGTCTATGCTAAGCCTACTCCTTCTTCAACATCAGTACCCACTTCCCCACTAACTATACTGCTGTGCTCAGAGTGGATTTCTTGTCTCAATCTGCCCGTCTAAGAAAGTCTTTGCCTTTTTATGCTGTTAAACTTTCTTGAAAAGGTATAGATTTGACCTTTCTCATAATCTATTTTATCACGCAAGAATTTCTAAATTTTCCTGCTTTTAATGGATTCCCCAAATTTCACAACTCTTTCTTTCATGCCTAATAGGAACTTTTTCACTTCTTCTTGATCGCCCTCCGTGCTGATAGCAAGCTGTAAGCTATCTATCTCTTCCAGTGTTTTTCCTCTATCGATATCAGCATATTTTATTAGGATACCTTACATTCTTCTTGAGGATTCATTATTGTTGTTTGCCCATTTTCGTAGCATTTCGGGATTGGGATCTACATAGCTCCGGCTACTAAAAATTCTTAATCCATGTGGAATACGCCCCACCTCCAGGTATCGCTGCAGTGATCCGGATTTCCACCATTTGGACAACTCTGTTGATTTTAACTTTTCTAATCTCCTTAATTTTGTGTTCAGTTCTCCTTCCATGTTTTGCACGCTTACGTTGTTATCTGTGCCTGCTTCTACGGAGACTATGTCACTGAATACTTTAAGTGCAGCCTCCTCCTGTTCCTGTATCTCCATGTCTGATATTTTTTTAAATTAGCCAATATTCAGTACTACTCATACACTTTCCCTCACCTCTGTGCTTGGCGTCAATCAGCACAAGCCTCTTCTGCATTAATTGCAATGTGCAGTCTTACCTGGGATGTGCCGCGGTCGCCGTGGGTCATCCGACTCACCAGTTACCGCCGTACTTAACCCAGAGCTGCCTCTTTGTTCAAACACTGTTCTGTGTTGCGGGGGACTTGGCGGTTGAACTCCTTTCTTTTCTGCATTTTGCTGGCTGCCACTGTGCTTCAGACCGAGTGGCGTGTCATCAAAAACAGATCCAGCACGATCCGTACGTATTGCAAAATCCCCTTTGAAAGCCTTCAAAGAGGACGATGCTCGGATGAGTATCAAAATTATTTTTATTTTTATTGTCGACCTCACATTTACGCATTTTGTCTGACTTTTTCCCCGTATTTACCACCATGCATCAAATCACATGACCTAATAAAAACTGTGCACAGACTGGGCTATGTTTCAGAAAAATGCATGCTTTCTTTCCTTACATTTTTGCGTTTTGCGTTTTTTACATTTTTTACAACTTAAAAAAATACATATGTGTACCATGGCCATGCAAAGGCATGCAGGGTGGCTTTACGTCGCCTCATAGATATGATTGAGAGGCCTGCACTATCGGATCTTCATAAAAAGTGACGCTCCAATGGTGCAGGCCTCTTGTAAATGAGAGCCTAAAAGCGCAGTTAGATTTGCCTCGGTCCGCACTGTAACCTACCCTATTATCAAATCACATGTGGATTTAGAATAGTAATTACACATTTCATTAAAGTTAAGGGCATGTTGTGTTTTGGTACCCCTCTTTTTTCTCACCCCATACTTCACGGATCACTCCAAAACTTTCTAGGGAGGAGCTGAGGTGAATGAACTTCTTTTTTGGAAGGTTTTGTGAAGATTCGTCAAACGGGGCCAAAGTTATAGGCAAACCAAAAAACGCTCCATCTTTTGAAAAGCAGATCTAACTATAACTACCTAGTGGCGACGGCCATCAAGCAATATAGATAATAGATATTATATATGTCACCAGTAGGTAGTTGTAGTTCGCATGTAGTTTCCATAGGAAGAGCGTTTTTTGATTTGCAAATAACTTTGGCGTCGTTTGCTGAATCATCGCGAAATTTTCAAAACAAGTTTGACACTTACTTCAGTTGCTGGCTTGAAAGTTTCATGGTGATCCATTGAGTGAGGGCTGAGAAAAAGGGGGGGTCCCAAAATGCGTTATCCCCATCTTAATTCCCATAAGAACTTTAGACACGGCTACAGCCCTAACTGCTGAACGGAATTACACCAAATTTGGCAGGAAGGAAGATGTTGATCCTGGGAAGTGCTTTTTTGTTATTTGATGTGAATCCGTTCTGTAGTTGCAGAGTTATTAACCAAAAAACATATTTGTATATATAGGGACATGGATCCTACGAGGATCCGACAGTCCCCATGCTCAAATCTGATTGACTGCCAACACGTCAAACCAAGAAGTGTTGACAGTCATCTTGGAACCTTAGCTTGAATTGAGTCCCAGATAAAACGTTAAAATATAAGAGAAGGGGGCAGGGTATGAATACCCTGACACCCTAGGCCACGGCAGGAGTTGTGCTGGAGCCATGGCCTCTTGGGGGGTCCCAGACAGACCCCGCCAGGGCAAAAAACCTTATTTAAAAAAAAACTATTTCAGTGGAAGTCGAGATGGAGCCACAGCTCCTGCTGAAAAAATAAAAAAGTGATGTCATCAGTGATGTCACTGACCATGTCATGAGTGATGTAATATGTGAGGTCATAAGCAGTGCATTGTGGGGGCGTAAGCTATTCTTAGCTCAGGTAACTATAGCTGCTGAATTTCTATGGTTTTGTATGAATAAAATCTGTGCCTAACTATAACATCTCTGTACCCTTGTTTTAGTGAATATATATATACACATATACATACATATATTTATATATATATGTGTGTGTGTGTGTATATATATATATGTATATGCTACAAAATTATAGTTAGGGTGATCAGAGATAGGGATTTTTCAGATATTTGTCTGTTAATAAATTTGCACCCGTTTGACGAATGGACGTGAAATCTTTCAGACCTGCTGCCCCTGTTTCATTTTTGGAGGACTGAAAGTGTTACTGTGTTTGGTCAAGGGGGTGCAAAGAAAAAAGGGTAGCCCCAAAACGGGTTGAAATCCAATGTATTTTCTGTCACGAAAACCGTCAGCTTGATTTTTATGAAATCTAGCAGTGTTACATATTTGAAGACGCAGATGAATCTGTGGGGTAGTGCAAGTAAGTAGAGTATGTATTTTTTAAATTATAAGGTTTTTAACTTAGTGATATCTTGTAGCACAATGCTACTAAAAGTAGCAAAGAACCACAACAAATAAACTAGCCTTCCTATGTAACATTTTAGATTTACTACATAAACAACTGAAAACCCATTTATGGTCACATGCTAATGGAAACCTATAAACAAATACATAATGAATAGAATACATCTTAATATACATAGGTTTTCTTTGCATGCTCTGTGGCTAACAAAATAAAACTGGCCAGACAAGTCAAACAAAAAAGATATTTCCTATGCACCCCTGTGCAACAAAATGAAATATTGCCCTAGCAGTGAGCCACACAAACTGCTATTTGGAGGACATGTTAACTGGCCACTAGAAAAAAAGAATTCAATTTTTGTAACAACAACAAGGATTTCCTTTCATTCACTTTGGCCTTCATATGTAGTACAGTCCAACTAAAAGTAGCAAACCAGCCCAAAGAATAAACTAGACTGCATATGTAAAGTTTCAGATTTACAACATGAATACTTGAAAGACCCTTTTATGGTTACATGCTAATGGAAAACTATCAACAAATGCATAACAAATAGAATACATCTTGATCTACATAAGTTTTCTTTGCACGCTCTCTGGCTCACAAAATAAAAGTAGCCTAACAATCCAAACAAAAACCATCTTTCTTATGTACCCCTGTGCAACAAAGTAAAATATTGCCCTAGCAGTGAGCCACAAAAACTGCTATTTGGAGGACATGTTAACTGGTCACTAGAAAAAAAATAATTCAATTGTTGTAACAATAACAATGATTTCCTTTCATTTACTTTGGCCTTTATGTGTAGCATAATCCTACTAAAAGAAGCAAGGAAGCCCAAAGAATAAACTAGACTGCATTTGTAAAATTCCATTTTTACTACATGAATAACTGAAAGACCCATTTATGGTTACATGCTAATGGAAACATATAAACAAATACATAATGAATAGAATACATCTTAATCTACATAAGTTTCTGTGCATGCTCTCTGGCTTACAAAATAAAACTGTGCCCAACAAGCCACACAAAAAAACATCTTCCTTATGTACTCCTGTGCAACAAAATTGGAAAATAGCCTAGTAGTGAGCTACACAAACTACTATATGGAGGATATGATAATTGGCCATTAGGAAAATAAATAATATTAGCTTTCATTCACTTTGGGCTTTATATGTAGCACAATCCCACTAAAAGTAGCAAGGAAGCCCAAAAAATAAACTAGACTGCATACGTAAAGTTTCTGAATTACTACATGAACAACTAAAAGACACATTTATGGTCACATGATTATGTAAACCAATGAACAAATACATAACAAATACAATTGATGAAAAGAAAGAAATCACATTAAATCTGATTGCCATTCTGTAGTTATAGTTAATAGTCCCAAAGATAGGAATTCCTCAGATATTAGCTCCCTAATAGCTTTCCACCTGAATGACCAATCACCACAAAACTTTCCATACCTATAGCATTTTCTACATTTTCAGATTATGTAAATTTTTGTGGTGAATCATTAAGGGGGTGCAAAGATAAAAGGGGGTCCAAAAATAAGTTTTTCCAAAAATGCATTTTCCATATTGCATTTGACATAGCGTGAAACAGTGGAATGAAGTTACTTGAAATTTGGCAGGATTCAATATGGTGCAGAGATAATGCTTTTGGGGTACTGCAGTTAAGTAGGGTAAGTAGTTTTTTAACTTACAAGACATTTAAACTTAGTGATATCTGTCACTGTGGTACATTTGCAGAATTTCACAAAATGTTGTGAAACTATTTTGGTACATGTTTGTAAACTTATTTAGAAATATATGAAAACATATAAATAAATAGTCCTAACTATTACCACTTTCATAAAGTGGTAAAAGGTAGGGGCATACTACTTACCTATATCTAAGGCCCTAACACTGAAAGCAGCCAAAGTGTAGTAATAGTAAAAACAATATGGCTGCCTTTTCAGTCTCTAAAAAGAGCCATTACCCAATAGTATACTGGCTTGTCATTGCCATGTACCACAGTATACTGCAAATTTATCACAGTATACTATGGCCCTAAATATAACTAAGGCCTAGCTCTATTATTGGATTGCGGTACCCTTGCGTCACTCATTCGTGTTGCATGAGCAATGCAATACTTAATTCAGATTTATAAAGGAATGCAAAGCCACATGCATAACCCTGCATTGATTGGTGAATCTGGAGAAATACAAGGCAGCGCAATTCGCTGTTTTGCGTTACCCTGCATACCATAATCTACATTGCTGCTAAATTTCACATACATCCGTATGCCATGCCACTGTAGCCACTCCACTATACGCTATTCCACTCAATTCTATTCAATAAACTTAATTCGGTCTGATTAGACCATAAAAGTGTAAAAACATTATACAGAACATCCATTAGACAAAATCCTCAAATAACAGTGTACAGCATCAAAAAAAAGTGACCTGCAAAAATAGATAATCAACGTAGACATAAAAACAATAAAAACAGTTATAAAAGTAGTATTAAAATATCACATAAAAGCAATAGCACTGTGGTTGATGGCCGGTTCAGTGTAAACAGCAGTTGAAAAGCAAATTTTTGTACAGGGCAATGTTTGCAAAAAAGTGAAGCCCGCTCGACAGTAGCGTATATTTGCCTCCTTTAAGATGTAATGTAAGGTAAATGATTCTTATATAGCGCATACTGTCGCCCTACGGGTATCCTGGCGCTGTGACTGACAAAATCAACATTGGAGCCTGTGAGCATCTTACCCAGGAAAACATTATTGGGAGTCATACCCTACCTGGGAAACAGCCAGGTTTTTAGCTGCTTTCTAAATAGGGGCAAAGATTGAATTTGCCTTATATATAAGGGGAGTTCATTCCACAGCCGAGCGGCTGTTACACCGAATGCTCTACCCCCCGACTTCATTTTCTTAATTCTTGGGATGCTCACTAAGTGTGCATTTGCTGACCGAAGGTCTCTCGCAGGAACATACCCTAAAAATTTCCTCTGCAAGGGTTTAGGGCCCATTCCGTGCAATGCTCTGAACACGGTGCACAGGGATTTCAATTGTATCCTCTGGCAGATCGGCAGCCAGTGGAGATCTTTCAAGGCCAAAGAAAGTGAAGAACTACGCTGCCTGTTTAGAGCCAACTTAGCTGCAATTGACTGAATCCTTTGTAGCTTTTGAAGTAGTGACTTTGAGCCCCCCAAATATAATGAGTTGCAGTAGTCTAATCTGCTCAGGATTATACACCTCACAATTTGGGGTCTGATGGCAGTTGGTAGTAGCGGCAAAATTCTTCTCAGAGCTCTAAGCAGAGAGAAACATGTACCAACTACTTTGGTAACTTGTGATTCTAGCTGGAGATTATCATCCAGCAGAACTCCCAAGTTACGCACCGTTTTAGCTGGCACTACAGGTTTGTCTGTTGGTGTTATTTGGAGCTCTATGGGAAAAGGCCGGGCAATCCTGGACGTGGATGGGTAACAGTTATCGTTTTCTCAGTGATTATTACAATTTGTGAAAAAAAAAAATGCATCACGCTCTGGGCTGAGCTGTCATCACAAGGACAGATAGGATATGAGAGAAGTAGGAGCCCTGAACCGGTAATGCAGCAAGAAAGTGCACAGTGCATAACCTCAGTCTGATTAGCAAAACTCTGTAATGCTGGCTGCTCACACATATTAAATATGGTTCAATGCTAGTACTAGTGCAAATCCCCATATAAGCCTGGACCGTTGGTTTGTCTACAGTGGGGTGACCAACCGTCCGTAAATTTCACAGACAGCCCGTTATTTGTCCGTTGTCCGTTGGGAATTCTTCAACTCTCACTGCAGGGGCTAGCTCGTGATCTTAAGGGACTGCAGGAGCCCCACACCGAGTCGGTGCAACCAAATCTCACCCCTCACAGCAGCGCCAGAATGGGACCAATCACCATAAATAAAAAAAAATGTAAGTCTCACTCTCGCTTAACTATATGTTCTTTAGGTAGTACGTTTGCCACATTTCAGATAATGTGGTAGACAGAGCATTTTACGGCAAACTGGGACAGCAGAAATGGGGAAAATTGTATATAAATTTTAATGGGACCTTTACATGAATATGTGGGTTTTTCTACCAATGATTTTGGGACATGAGTGGCAAATCACTCATTTTAAAACACGTTCCGCCTATATCATTGGTGAATACAAAGGAATGGCAGACAATTCGATATCAGGCAGGAGGGATGGGTGTTCTCCTCCAATATATTGGTGATAAATAGTGCATTTGAAAGTACACCCGACTGCTAATTAATTGCCTAAACTTGTTAGGATTTAACAAGACAATTTTACAGAGGGTTGAGGAGGGCCAGGTATTCCCTTCCTGCTAGAAATAAGGTAAACATGTAATGAATAGTCCATTTTATTGGATGAATTTTTGTCCTCAATTTTGACCTTTTGTCCTGAATTTTTGGCCTGAATTTTTACACTCATCATCCTGAATTTGCATTCAGGCCAGTTGGTCACCCTAGTCTACAGCTCTCCACATTCTCTACTCCAGGCACCTGGTTAAAAAAGTATTCTTCTGAGCAGTGAGAGCACTGGCTTACAAACTACTAGGAGAGATAAACAGATGATCCTCCCGACCCATACTAAAGCAGAAGTTCTGAATGTACCTTAGCCAGGGAATACTCAGGTATCTGTCTAGTTTCAAGCAATCAGCAAGGACAGCTCTGTTAAGGGAGGTCTGGCTCTTCATCCAAATTCTGAGCCAATAAGAGGAGTGGTTGCAATTTATAAAGGTCACCTCTAAATGGAAAATGAAAGGGCTGGTACTCTTTGCAGTTAATAGCCTCTTGATAAAATCATTCTCTATTGACTCCAAGCCGCCCTGTTCAATAATACCCCGCACCCCGGCCCTATAGGAAGCAACAGCACAGCACTTCGCTTTATATATAACCATGAGTTTCCTAATAGGTTTCTGCCCTAATCTACGGGCAAAGTGCAGGACAGCTTCACTTGATTTGCAGAAGGCTATACATCTACTGGACTTCAGGGGTCTCCATGCAAGATGTGAATCAAACAGAATACTTAAATAACAGAAAGTGAGGATAGTGCCTATTTTCTTGGCATTGACTACAAAAGTTGTACTGTACATATTCTTTGTCCCACTGACCATTATGCATGTTTTGGCCTGGTTGACCCTTAAGTCTAAACTGGTCATGAACTTGCAGAAGCGATCCAGCAGACCCTGCAGTCCAATAGCTGTCCTGATTAATAAAACAGTATCATCAGCATAGATTAAAATAGGGATACTACGGTCACCTATACAGGGAGAATCCGTCCTGGCTTCAACCAACTGGTCTTCCAAACCATTACCATATAAGGAAAAAGGAAACAGGGCCTGTCAAGACTGAAGGCTGTTGTTGTTCCCCCCAGGGCCATACCTCACTATGGCAGTGACATTTAAATGAAGCTCCCTTAAAAAGTTGACAATATACTGTTTAACCCCATGTCAGACATGATACGCCACAGTTTGGACCTATTAACAGAGTTGAAGGCAGAACTCAGGTCCATATATGCCAAGAATAGCAGCCCTGTTTAGCAACAGTGTATTTGCTTATTAGCATATACAAGTTAAGGAAATGTTCAACTGTTCCCAAACCAGGACGAAAGCCAAATTGAAGGTCCGAAAGTATATTATGTTCATCTGCCCATGTCTGTAGGCGATTCAATAAAATTCTCCCCATGACCTTAGCAGTCGAAGTTGATCAATGAGATGTAACATTGTGGATTGCTTTTTGAACCCTTTTTAAATTGGGAATGATGGTGGCATAGGACTAATTCTAGGGGGGAGTCTGTAATAAGTATAGTGTTCAATACATTAGTCAGAAGGGAATCCACTCAACGCCAATCCACTCTACGCCTCTCCACTGTACGAGACTCCACTCTACGCTATTACACTGCACGCAATGCCACTATACGTCACTCTAGTCTACGTCACTCCACAGTAGGCTACTTCACTTTATGCTATTCCACCCTACGCTGCTCCACTGTACTCCACTCCGCTCTACTCTATTCTGTTGTATGACACTCCACTCTACAACACTCTTCTATACGCTAAACCACTGTTTACCACTCCACTCTATGCTACTCCACTCTATGCCACTCCAGTGTATGGTACTCCACTCTATGCCACTTCATTCTACACTATTCAATTGGACCCCACTCCAATGTACGTCACTCAACTGTTTGCTGTTACACTCTAACTAACCCATGCCACTCTATGCCACTCTAGTCCACACCACTTCATTATACTCAACTCCACTATACGCTACTCCACTATACACTATTACACTCTATGCCCCTCCCCTATACAACACTCCGCTCTACGCTATTACCCTGTACACAACTCCACTCTACACCAGTCCACTCTATGCTATTACACTGTTAGCAACTTGACTCTACGCCTCTTCAGTGTACGCCACTACACTGTATGCCACTTTTCTATACGCTACTCCAGTATATGCTATTACCTTCTATGCCATTCTACTGTATGCCACTCCACCTCAATGCTATTCCACTGGATGCCACTTCACTGTATGCTACTCCACTCTACGCCGCTCCAGTGTTTGGCACTCCACTCTTTGCCACTTCAATCTACTATATTCCATTGGACCCCACTCCAATGTGTGCCACTCCAATCTATTCCTGTCCATTATATGTCACTCCACTGTACGCTACTCCATTATACACTATTACACTGTACGCCACTCCACTGTACAACATTACACTGTATGCAACTCCACTCTACACCTCTTTAGTGTGCGCCACTCCACTGTATGCCACTCTGTTATATGCTACTCCAGTTATTGCTATTCCACCTTATGCCACTCCACTCTATGCTATTCCACTGTATTCTATTACACTCTAACCCATTCCAGTGTACGCCACTCTGTACACTACTCCACTATACGCTATTCAACTTTATGTCACTCCACTGTACGCAGCTACAATATATGCTACTACACTCTAAGCCACTCAACTGTCTGCGACTCCAGTCTACACTAGGCCTGGGCAGAGCTCGCAGAGTTTCACTACATGGAATTCCGCTGAGTTACTAGAAAACTTCACTAAATTCCGCGGAGTTCCGTGAACCACGGAGTAACTTTTGAAACTCATTTAACCAGTACTTACTAGTAAAATATTATGTAGTACCACCATTCTAGTCCACAAGATGGCAGCAACACCTCAAGTTTGCTGTGACCCTATGATTATTTTAAACTAGGTGCGAATATGCTGCTATTAGAAATGTTTGTGTACTCGCCTTCTGCTCTGGTGCTCGGCTCGGTTAGGCTTGGCATCTTGTGATGTCTGCAGAGGGCAAGCCCTCAGAGGCCTGCACAGAGCATCACTCTGCTCTGAGGCCAAGGAGTGAGGGCAGGGTTTCCCTCACAGCTCACTCACCTTCTCCTCAGTAGCTGGCAATGTTGTTCGTCCACAGATGGAGACCCTCAAAGGCCTGCACAGAGCATTCCTTGACTCGCACACCATGAGAGAGGAGTAGGGCAGGAGCCTTAACCATACACATTTATTACTGGTGCCGCTGCACACAATATTAGCAGTGCTCTGTGAGTGGAACTTGCGACTCCCAAATAAAACAAAAACGCTGCCTAATGCACCGGAGCCTTTTAGAGTGGCGCCTGTAGAAAAGGGCCTGAATGTTTCCCCTCTTCAAATAATGAAATGGATGGGCATATCGCCCGGTGTTAAAGTAAGTAACAAATAGGTTTATTATAATTTATAATAACAAATGCATTATATATAAAATGCACGTGTAATTCTGGGGTAGTTGTGATGAAAATGTAATTTGTTTTCTCTAAAATTTGAGGTTTGCAGGGGATTTTGGGTAAGAAAACTTTGGTGGATCCATGCATGCCACACCTCCCTGGACTCCCCCTGGTGTCTAGTTTTCAGAAATGTCTGGGTTTGGTAGGTTTCCCTACATGGCCGCCAAGCCCGGGATCAAAAGCACAGGTGACTCCCTCGCAAAACCATGTCTTTTTGTGATCAATAATTTTGAAGTCTCCACAGTACGTTTTTGGCCATTTCCTGTTGTGGGCACTAGATCTACCCACACAAGTGAGCTACCAGTTTTATCGGGAGACTGGGCGGAATGCTGGGTTCATGGAATTTTGTGGCTTCCCGCAGATTCCAGACCTTTTCATCACAGATATGTGAGGAAAATGTGTTTTTTTTTTTTTTTTTTTTACAAATTTTGAGGTTTGCAGGGCATTCTGTTTAACAGAACCTGGTGAAAGCCACACAAGTCACCCCATCCTGGATTCCCCTGGGTGTCTAGTTTTCAAAAATGTACAAGTTTGCTAGGTTTCCCGAGGTGCTACTGAGCTAGACCCCAAAATCCACAGCGAGGAAAATTGGAAAAAAGGGTCAGTTTTCTAAGGAAAAATGTCATGTGTCCACATTAGGTTTTGGGCCATTTCCTATCATGGGCACTAGGCCTATCCACACAAGTGAGGTACAATTTTTACAGTTCGTGGCTCCCCACAGATTCCAAAACTTTCCATCACAGAAATGTGAGGATTTTTTTTTTTTACTAAGTTTGAGGTTTGCAAGGGATTTTGGGTAACAGAACCTGGTGAGAGACACACAAGTCGCCCCTTCCTGGATTCTCCTCTGTGACTAGTTTTAAAAAATGTACAGGTGTGCTAGGTTTCTCTAGGTGCCGGCTAAGCAAGGGCTCAAAATCCACAGTTAGGCACATTGCAAAAAAAGGGTCAGTTTTCAGTGGAAAAATGCGATGTGTCCATGTTGCATTTTGACCCATTTCCTGTCGCGGCCACTAGGCCTACCCACACAATAAGGTACCATTTTTATCAGGAGACTTACGGGAACACAGAATAGTAGAACATGTGTTCTATGCATTTCTGCCTTCAAAATGTAAGACCGTGTGTAAAAAAGAAATTTTGAAAAATGCCCACTAATTCACATGCTAGTATGGCTAACCACAAATTCAGATATGTGCAAATAACCACTGCTTCTAAACTCCATATATTGTTCCCATTTCGGAAAAACATAGGTTTCCATGATATCTATTTTTTACTCTTTATATTTTACCAAATTAATTGCTGTATACCGGGTACACAATGAAAAACCAATGCAAGGCGCAGCTCAGTTATTGGCTCTGGTTACCTCGGGCTCTTGGTGAACCTACAAGCCTGATATATTCCCGCAACCAGAAGGGTCCCGCGGACATAAAGGTATATTGCTTTAAAAAATCTAGCATAGTTAGAAGTTGTTACAGGTAAAAATGTAGGCACAAATGGCTGGGTTTTTTCAACTAAATTTCAATCTTTTTTTTAATTTCTTACTTTCTGTAGGAAAACCTTGAAGGATCTACTAGACAAATAACCCCTTGATGAATTCAGAATGTTGTCTTCTTTGCAGAAATGTATAGCTGCCCGGGATTCATTATTGGTTTCCCACCCATTTCTACCACTAACTGGAGGGAGGTTGAAACCACAACAAATAGTAAAAATAGGCTATTTCCCAGTAAACTATGTAGAAAATGTTGGTTTTCTGACAATAGTCTGCCTGATCCAGAAAGCTGGGAAGAAGGTGATTTTAGCACCACAAACCCTTTGTTGATACCACTTGCAGGGGAAAAAACAGACGCAGCACTTTTTTCCCCAGTGTTCCTCAAAACCCCAAAATGTAGCTGTGTTTTGCCTAATTTCTCAGTCCCCTCCTGGGGAATCCACAAATCCTGGGTACCTTTAGAATCCTCAGGTTGTTGGAAGAAAAGGACATAAATTTGGCATGGATACCTTATATGGACAAAAAGGTATGGGGGGGCCTAAGTGTGAACTTCCCCAAATAGCCAGAAAAGGGCTTGGCACAGGGGGGGGAAAGGCTTGGCAGCGAAAGGGGTTAATGAACAGCAAAAATAGTTTGGATGCAAGTACACAACCCTGACGAACTCCTTTTTTTATCCAAAATGGGCCAGTTGATTCCACCTTTGGTCCCCATCTGACCTGGGCAAAGTTATCGCAGTGGAGATGTGTAATGATAAGGAGTGAGTCTGAGATCCCAATTTCCCTAAGGGTTCTCCACAATCTGACCCTGGGGACCATGTCAAAAGCCACTTTGAGATCTACAAAAGCAGCCTATAGACTACCATCACCCAGATCCACCTCTTTCCACCTTACCAACTAAAACCTGAAGACCTCATCAACTGTGCTGGCCTTAGGGTGAAAACCAGCCTTGAATTGGGTCAGAATTTTACTCTCTTCGATCCAGGATAATCTTGCAAAATGTTTTGTGACTAGAGTCGATAAGGCTGATTGGCCGGTAATTTGCCGGGTCCAGTTTTGACCCTTTTTTGTGGATAGGGATAATCTCCGCTCCCTTCTATGACTTGGGGATATCCGCTCCTGCCAGTATAACATTAAAGATAGAGGTGAGATATGGAACCCAGATGGATTGTTCTGGGGTAAAGAGATCCACTGGAATTCGGTCCAACCCTGGGGCCTTCCCGGGATTCTGAAAGATGATGGCACATTTGACCTCTGAGAAAAAGAAAGCCTAGCCTCATAGAGAGAATCTGTTTTGAGTGGGGGTAGGTTCACGTTAGTCGTTTGTAGTTGTCCTGAACTGTTTGGGGACTCACTGTTCAGAGAAGGGAGAGGGCAACTACATAGGGTTTTAAAATGGGTCACCCAATGTGGTAGAATATAGGATTCTGGTTTCATCTTGGCTGACTTAGCACCATGAGAGATTACATGCCAAAAGTCGCTTTGATTCCCCTTTCGCACAGCTGCTAGTAGGTCACTCTAGATTGCTGTGTCCCAATCAGATTTTACATTTTTTTTACTTTGTTTGTAATTAGATCTGGCGATCTTTACCTTGTGGTATGAACCTCCCTTTAGGGCATCTAGGAGATGGGTTTTTGCCACCCTACTTTCTTTGTTATACCATGCAGTGTCTATTGACCCAGAAGTAATCCTTGTGGTTATGTGCTTGGTAAAAAAAACTGAATTTTTAGCTCCTCAAACTATTTAGCATTGGCACCCATGATCTCTTCTGGGGTTAATTCTGGACCAACTAGAAATGTCATTGTGGGGATCAGGCTTTGGTAGATGTGGGCGAGAAGGACCTCATTATCCACAATGCTTCTCCACTTGACCATTCTACGGTTGTTACCCACTGTCAGCTCACCACACAAGATTCTCTCATCCCTTTCGAACCTACTTGCTATGCCATTGAGGGTTAGAAAAAGGGGAAAGTGATCGCTTTCTGTCCTGGGAAGGACTTCCATGTCTTCGATGTAAGCCCAGTATTGGAGGGACACAAGGAAATAGTCAATGCGACTAGTGTACTTGTTCCAAGTGAATGTCGCATGTCTCTTCAGATCTGATTTGGTTCTGCCATTATAGGCTCTTAGTTGGTTACTTGTGGTAATACCAGTTAATTACAAAGCTACTTTAGAGATTGATTTAATGCATGGGTCCAGGATTTGGTGGATACCCCAATGAGTATCTTCTTCATTGACCAGATCCCTTTGCAGCATGTTCGGTTCAAAGCACACATT